>JAAONU010000006.1:0-1200000 GCA_012932295.1 Cyclina sinensis | reverse complement strand
TAAATATAGAGTGTATTTCATGTACGGACGATGATGCGGGTTTATTTCATTGTTTACATCCCACGTGGGCCAAACCCAGAGCATCCGGTCAATGAGACCCGCCATTGCTGCGGCCTGAAATTCAAATAAGGTATACGATACTTTTTTTTACGGGCATTGCCAAAAAGTAATCACATCGAGCATTGAAAGGGTAGAGAGAAATTTCTACTTTCATGTAGCAACGAGCATAGACTGGTTTCAGACCCAGCAATTAATGCTATTCCTTAGTAATGTTAGCTAAATGACTATTAAGTCCCTTTCTAAGTACAGATTTATCTTTTCTTGGCTGGAATTGCAGGCAGAGGAAAAAATGTTGCTATTAGAGAGGTAAAAATAAATATATCAATGCAATAACATAAAAAGAAAAGGTTCATATGCAGCCAGGCTACAACGAACACTAAAAAGGTTTAAACGTATTTCTATTTTCATGAAGGGCAAATGTTTTAAATTCGATGGTCTGCGCCCCCCAAAAAACAGCTTAAACGAGAAATATCTTCAGAAGGGATTGGCGAAGATTTATTACAAAATTAATACTCCATAAGTGCATTGGAAAATACTGAACGTGCATATAATCGAATGTCTATTTCTATTTTTTATAACAGTTTAGGCTATAAACAAAAACTGTTGAGTTTAATGTTAAAAGTGTCAGTATCATTTTCAGTGAAATAGATTGAATATTAAAGTCATAATTATGTATTATATCATTATTCTATTTAGTACAATTTTCGTGGTTGAAACGTTTTGATATTTAATTAACTGCTGTATTAAGTTTATTATTATTGCATTATTTTCAGATGTAAATAAAACTAACAATTACAAATTCATTCCTTAAATTTCGAAACAGCAAAACTTCTAATAAATGGCAAACTTCCTTCTCCAGCTGACGTATTTCATGCGTTACAAATGTAGGTCAAAATCGAATTGAATAAGCTACGCCGAAAATATCAATCTCCCACGCAGTGATCTGCCCTTACAGGATTAGATCTCTGCCGTCACAACATTTTTTCGTCAAGATTTTTGACGATATGATTTTTTTTCAATTTTGATTTTTTTTTTAAAGTAAACACGGTTTTGCTAATGTTTTAAGGCTGTAAGTAGTTAGATGTGAACTCAAATAAAAAATAATTTCGGAAACATAAATATTATGAGAATAATTTTTAATATCGCGCCGTTTATTTCAAAACCGCTTTTGAAAATGAAATCATTCAAGTCATCAGTACTCTTGTACTAAAGTTCTTGTTTAACAGAAATGAAATTTTGTCAATCATATCGGCAGACTTCACACCAGAGCTCAAATTATAGTGTCGCTGTTTATCACAGATGAAACAAATTTTCAACGGTTTCTTTGGCGTATTCGCCAGCTTGACACAATCATGTGATAAGACCATCATCACGTGATTCGTGTGAAGGCAGTGGTTACTGAGCGTAGCGAGTTCGCGAAAATGTAGTCCTAAACTGAAAAGAAATGTTTGTGACAACGACGTACGGTACATGTGCAAAAGTATATATAAGTAATGCCTTTAACCATATATTGTCTTCATTAATTTTCACTCGCACTATAGTATATGTATTAAAAAAAATGAGGTTTACTCAGTGGTAACTAGAATGCCTACAATGAGGAATTGTCATAAACAGATTTTATTTCCTTGTCGAGGACACGTCAAAAGCAATGAAAACAGCATTTTTCCAAGGGATAAATATGCAAAAATTCTTTCTTTGTTTGTCAAGAAAACCGCCAATTGTGTCACAAGCTTTTTTTCTTTTCCTTTAAATTTCCCAATTAAGTTAGCTCCGGGTGATGGTAACATATTGGGGAAAGGGGGTATTTTCTTTGATGGTTTTGTTCGGTATATGATAAGATCCCCCTGAGGGTAATAGTATATAATGTTAACCCTATGGTGTAAATTAACTTTCTCGGGTTAACATAATGTACAATCACCCTCAGTGAAATCAGATACCCATATGATAACACTATCTTCAAGGAAATATTAAGAAATGAACATGGTATAAAAGAATATCGGCTTTTGAGGGGAGCGGTGGCCTACTGGTTAGGGTGTCTCCCTCTCAACCCAGGGATCGTGGGTCACGACCATGTTTCCTCATATGACCCCAGTACTGGTTGGTTCCAGGAAGCAGACTCGAGAGTGATTTAAATAAGCTGTAAGCTTTCTTCACAATCGAGCTAAAATAAATAATGTTTAAGTTAAGAACACCGGTTTTTTTTCTTCAGTAAATTGGTTACACAAGGGTATATACATACAATTTAACTAAATCTACTTTTACCATATATATTGTTGAAAGTAAGAATCAAAGACCATAACTATCGTCAGAAATATCGTATGTGACTTTGGAATTCATCCGTGACATTAAAAATATACATTCGCACAAACAAGATCTGTGACATTCAAACATACACCGTTTATATTAAAAACAGTGTGGACATTAAGTTAATAAAAAAAGAGTACTTTTGCGTTGCAAATTACACGGATTTTATCCGTTTGAACCTGTCGAAGTTTATTCCTTCTACAATCAAAGCGCTGAAAGTGAGAAAGGCTGTCCACTTGATTGGAGGCGAAAGTTTATGTCGTTTCTCATATTTTGCCACCATTTATGGAACCAAGAATTCTACAGAATAGTGTTCAGATGAAACAAGATGAAATCAGCCCTATGAATAATAACATTTTAATATCAACAAAAAAACTAGCCCCGTTGCGTAACAATTCGTTCGTTTCTTTCTGCCTTCCCTTCCCCTTCTTTCCATCGTTTGTTAACTCGTCTTTCGACTGATGTAATGTATACACTTTTATCTTTAAGGATAAAAATGCTGGAGAGTTTACAAAAAAAGCCGGAAAGAAATATACAAAAAATAGAAAGACAAACAAAAATTTAATTTAAAAACTTTGCATGACAGACGAGTATTTAACCGCATTACTACATCAATATACATAATTTGAACTTTTGTTAAACATTTGTTGCCATTACCATAAACTAATAAACTACATTTACACGCAGGTAAATCAGTTTATTATGAGCAATATCTTCGGCGGAATAGTTCTTGTTCACGCACAAAAGAAAAACAAAGGTGAAACAACAAAATGATAATGTTTGATAGTTGAATTTTTTTTCTATCCGAATTCATGATACCTGTATTAACCGTGCATATGTAGAACATCTATGCACGGAATAGTCTTTATAAATTAACCGATCTACAAGAATCGTTCCTCTCAATGCCTGATTTTGATTTTCGGTTCTAAAGACTGTCGGCTAACTCTAAAAACAGTAGTCTTTTGCTACATGCCATCCCACTGTTACCGGCGTGAACTTCCAGTCTATGTTCTATATATTAAATAATACTTTTCGAAGAATCTATTTAATGTTTAACATGTGTATTTTAGTTCCTCAATACGAGTATATAGTCACCTGTATGAACACATCATTCCTTTGCATAAGAAAGCTGATCTCCTTCTGGGAAGGCCATTTGAACAACGGGTATCCAGGGACGTATTGCGCAGGGGACGTGTCTATATGCCCGTCTATATGTAACTGCAAATATATTCAGTTACAGGCTACGATAAATAAATGAGCGGGCGGATGGACGGTACTCAGCTGGCCGGAGGAGAAGACGGACAGATGAACAAAAAAGTGGACGAGTGAAAGAACGAAAGTATGAATGAATGAATGAATGAATGAATGAATGAATAAAAAAGTATAAATTTACACACACAAGCACATAAGAACAAATACAATCGACAGACCAACCGACCGACCGACCGCCTGCCTGCCTGCCTGCCTGACTGACAGACTGACGAACGAAAGAACGAACGAACGAACAGACAAAACAATTTGTAACCAACAGTAACAGTTTTAATTTACCAGTAAAGATGGGATAACGAACGAACGGAAAACCAAACGAACGAACGAAAGTATAAAGAAGAGAAGAAACGATAGAACGTTTGAAAAAAGGAAAAAAGAACGGAGGAATGAAGCAAGGAATGAACACACGGACGATCGAATGAATGAATGAATGAATGAATGAATGAATGAATGAGTGAATATTGACCTTAAATTACATGATAACCATAAAAAATAAGATGCATTTGAATAATAAAAAATAAACACATTTTCTCATATGAAATGTAATGGTGTAATGTTTGAAAATATATTTAAGACATTAAATAAAATTTTAAAACATGGGATCAGCATCAAACTGTTTGTCTTAATTTGATCATTACCAAGTAAAGATTGTCATTAAGGAGAAATAAAACTTACAAGAAGGTTGCCCTCTTTTGGTATTGTCCCTTTGTTGGCAGCTTCAAACCAGTAAGGAATCACTAAAATAACATAGAAATCATTGATTCTTATTACCTTTTTACGAATACTGAACTATTTTTTTTTATTTTTTTTTTTTGGGGGGGGGGGGGGGGGGGGAGAGTGAAGATCTTAAGGTCCTAGGTCCTATTGGTCATTTTAACAAGAACATTCCTTTCTTTCTTACATTCCAAAATGCAGACGGCTGTCGCAATGTTTTTTTGTTGTGAATAAAGTAAGTGAAACATTCTTCGTATACTACTCAAAGTTTGCTATGAATATTTTATTACAAGCGTTATTTCTGATTAATGTTGAATTATGGCTTATAAACTTCATTTATTTCACATGAAGTGTTTTAGCACATCATTATAATGAAAGCGAGGATCAGGTTGAAAGAACACAATGACCGACAATCTGCATTTTGGAGGCGAGACATCAATAAAAAGGTTTTTGATCAATAACTCATGAACGGAACACCAAATACAAGTACCGCCAACAGAAAACTAGCCATCATTGATAAGGTGACAGGAAGGAGTGACCTTCGTCACCCTCCAAGCAAGATGTTGGTGGTACTCTGTTTGCGTTTGTCTTTTATAGAGCATAGGTACGTTTTTTTTTGTTTTTTTGTTTTTGTTTTTTTTTGTTGTTGTTTTTTTTGATTGCGAGCAAAAATTGCTATCTACTGTCTTGAGAACAAGATAGTCCGTAATAGAAAGATGCAATGCATACACAACCCAGAGCGGGATTCATCATAACACATCCCCTCATAGGAAAGTCATTATTTATGATGACGAATGATGTTGTGTATTTTTAGATCAGAAGATCAGACAGAAATCTTGATAGATTCTTTTTTTTATTTAAGTCTTATAACTAAGTCCCGGAGAGGTCTCACCAGACCCCCATCTTGCGAACACGGAAGTCCGTAATAGAAAGATGCACTGCATGTTAGAATACACAAACCAGAGCGTGATTCGATCTTAGTGCGTCGAAGGCTAACACTCTGACCACTGAGCCAGCAAGTTCTGCCCTCCAAGTCCGGCCAGCAACAATACAGAATCTTAGGTATTGGCGCAACTAAAGGTCTAAGCCCCCCCAGCTGGCCCGTTTGTAAAAAAATAAAAGGGCTCATTTATATAAAGACTCTTAAACATTTTTTTCAGCTCTTTTTCAGCTCGTAACAGAAACACAGTCAACCTTTCAATTTGCAATGGTCATGCAATATTGCGTAACAAATGATAACGAGTTCGCAACTTTATAGCCGTGTATATTACACAATGTACCGTATATTCGGCGGCACGGATTATCAGAGAGTTCCCCAGACTGATCATGATGTATAGTTTTCAAGCGTCTAGTAACCTTGACGTATTTGATAAAGTTGTTTAATGAGCGTCTGCTGGCCACGATCAGTTGCCTGATGATATTGTGCACACTCCAATCGTAACAAGATTAATTTTGATGCAAAGCATCAAAGGCGGCGCACATGGTTTTGAAATATTATAAATAATAAGTGTATAAATTAACTTAGACAATTGTACACGTGTGTAGTACATGCTGTACATTTTGATGATATAATCAAGTTATTTACAGATGGGATGTAAAAAGATTTTAAAGGGGGTTATTTGAATTATATCCATGTTTTAATCACTTTTATTGAAGATGTGAAATCATGTGAATTCACTTTTCTTCAACAAAATGATCAGATATGAATGACTATATTCTCATAAAAAATCATTTGATCTTTCACTTTTTATGAAAATTGCATATTGTCTGCCTTTAAAATTAAAAATTGGGATAATAATCAAGTGTTCTTCGTCTGCGACACAATTCAGCACTTGAATATTCCAAATGTCTACTTTGCTTTATTTCAACAATCTATACCCTCTTAATGATTTTAGTCTGTTTAAATCCTACTGTTTTGTGTCTTTTTCTGTTCTATCCTGGTTGCGCAACCATGATAGACAGGATATAATCCAATTTTTACAAACTCAGATTTTCAATCTATTTCTTGAAGAAATGTTATGTTTTCATTGTTTATATTGTATGCATGGGGAAAATACCATCACACATGCACATGCAGTGGTCATAAGCCTTCAACGTACATTAAATACTATACTTTATATAGATTTGCTGCGATTGATCAAGGAACATTTTGGAACCATCGATAGCACATTAAGTAAATTGAAACAAGGATGACTTCAGTGATCGGAAAGTTTCAAAAGGGTTGCTAAGTTTACTGTCCAAAGTTTCTAGGCAGCCCAAGACATGTCAAAATTTCAAATTTAAACCTTGAATGACAATTCCAAGAATATGTTTTTCTTCCCACAGAGAATGAGAATTTGAGAACTGTAGAAGAGAATGGTCATTATAAATTATTTAAAATCACCTCGTAATCTTGCTTTTTCCCCGGTCTGTGTTTAAGAGAAAATTATATCTAAGGAATTACCGTCTCTGGTAGGAAACGGGAAACGAATTTTTGTGTAGCAGTAGCAGTGTGAGTGTATTTCTGAAATTGGAACAAAGAGAGCTGCCGACCTGACAGTGCTTCCGATAGGTAATCAACTATGGAGTACACATTCTCCTATAATAGATGAAGGGCTTTACTACTAAATATTTTCTTGTACGCATAATATTCCCAGATTTGGTGAAAAATATACCAAGATACTTGTCTCTGAAGGTGTGTCCTCGATTTTGAAATAACAATTCTTATGTTATCGACATCCAAAAAATAAAACCTTACAAGTAACATCTTTGTTCGAATTCCACATTTCACAGTATGGTATTACATCATTTCAAATTTTTGTAATTTGTCTGCACTAGATAACACCCGAAGAACAACTGGTACTCTATCATATTCATGGTTTAACGGTTTAGTTGCGTAGTGAACAGATATGTTTTATTTGTAACTATAAAGACTGAATTGACTCCAGCCAAGTAAGAGTGTTCTTCAAATTCATCCTTGTGTCTGTATTCACAAAGACAGACTCATTCTTTATTATTGCATTAAAACGACAGATTTTGTACAATTTCTATATTCAAGTTAGTTTATACAAATCAATTTTATTTCGATTGTGACGAAAGCTTTTAGCTAATAGAATCATTCTCAAATCCGTCCCTGGAACCAACCAGTACTAAGTAATGAGAATAAAGTTTCTTGCTGAAGGAAATAACCGATGCCGACACGGCCGCTGACGGGGTTCGAACTCGTGTCTTGACTAGCTATCCTTAGAGTAAAAGTCCAACCTTTTAACCACTCGGCTTCACCTTTCTTTATATAGCTATAGTTGAAAGAATTAACAAAGACTTGCATTTCAGATTTAGTAGCAACACACTGCTAGATAAATGCGGTGAATACACAAGTACTTGCAGCGCTTTGATTTGTTTTGGGAAAAGTAATTAAATCTGTAGTTTTTGCATCAAAAACTTTTGATTAAAAACACAAACTTACCTGATTTGGATCAATTTATTTTTAAAATTAATAAATACGATTTATGAAGTGACATATTTTAAGTGATGTACAGAATAATTGGATTTTTTTACAATGATAATGATCCAAGATTCTCCCAAATTGATTACGTCAGCGCATGGTACAAAATGAAACACTATTCCAATATAGGCGTCGCCGTTCTCGGCGCCGCCAATAACTCGGCCTGTTCCGACAATTTCGTATAAAGACATATTGAAGTCGCCCGAGGTGTTCCGAATGGTGCAAACTCCATTCCATTACCACTGCCGACAGTCATGTCACGTGATGATGGTCGAAAGTAAATAAACAAAATTTTAAACTTTTTTTCAAGTCACATTTTTCTAAAATTTCATTACACACAGGCATGATTAATCGATGCAATTCTAATTGTTACTAAACTAAACAGAGAAAAAAATAAATTCTTAAAAAAGTTCATACATGTTTATATAGCTGAAATCCAGGTAAGGTTAACCCGTGTCTGCAGAGATCTTTCCAAAGAATGAAATGGAGATCACTGCGAGGAGATTGGATAATGTGATGACGATGTTATTTGTAATGAAAATTAATTTATTGATAAATTATTTGTTTCAGAGGACTTTATAAATATAAAATAAAAAAGTTAAAACCTGTCACATGTTTTTTGCTTTAGTTGAACATTTCAAAGAATACCAGTATATTTCTTTTAAATTCTCACACAAATTTCACTATATTTTTATGGCTAAAATGCACCAAAATGAGCCATTTACTCCACCTGTTTAGAAAATTTTCTAATAAGGGGGTCACCCCCTTCCGTACCTCCCCCCAAGCCCCCCAGTCAGAAATTTCTGGATCCGGCCCTGCTTACTGCATTCCAATATACACGCCGCCTTTAATAATAAAAACGATTTGCTAAAACAATAAATTTAAATGATCAAAAAAATAAATTTGTCATAACCTAACACGTAACAAAAATAATACATGTACTTGTTATAAAGAGTGAACCTTAGCAAATTTTGAGTAGTTTATTTTTAACAGTTTCATATTATTCAATTATTTTCACCGTTATTTTATATAAATCATATACCACCTCTTGACTTGGCTAACTGTATAGTGATAGTAAATAAATTAGCCGTACGACAAAAATGAACGGAAAGGGGTTGGGAGTCAAACACCCTACACCCACGGTTAGATTCTTCAACTTTGACTTACCTTCGTGGTGTTCTTCAACGACAAATACATTCAATGACTTTTCGTTCAATGTAACAGTTTCGTCTCCCTTATTTGTCTCGTGCCTATCATTAACACCGGCAAGAACGTCGTCTTGTTGAACAAATGTCCCTGGAAACCCCTTTTCATTTTCAGCACCCGATGGGTTCTTTCTTGTAGTTTTTGCTTCAAAATTGTTATTCTTCTTCCATTTTAACCCGTCCAGTGTTGCGTCTCCAAACTCACGTTTTGGTATCATCACGTGGTCTTTCATTACTGCGAAATAAGCAAAACAACTAAACAGTAACGTCCCGGCAATTATTAAAAATTTAAAATTGTTTCGTCTCTTAGAAACTAACATGTTTTAAGTGTAGCTTCTACAACGCTATTTTAACGTGTGAAAATAAATAGGCAAATTATACATGCTGATTACAATCTTCAGGGACCAATGAGTTAGATTGGTTTAACCCGGAACGGACTCACTAAGTCTGCCTCATTTCTCCAAAGTGACATATAAATTTCATTTACAAAAGAACGAAAACAGGCTCATCCTACTCCAGTGCAGATAAACTAAATCAATAATTATTTCAAATCTATCAGTTTCACCACAGGAGTTTGAAATTCTATCAATAAACAAGAGATATTGTAAAAATTATGTCCTCTACATAATAAAATTTTTTTTTTTCTTATGTAGAGGACATAATTTTTACAATATCTCTTGTTTAAAATTCTATCAATAAACAAGAGATATTGTAAAAATTATGTCCTCTACATAATAAAAAATGTTTTTTTCTTATGTAGAGGACATAATTTTTACAATATCTCTTGTTTATTGATAGAATTTCAAACTCCTGTGGTTTCACATTTCATACATCGACTGATTTGTGCACTGATAAGATGTAGGACGCCTGGGGAGAAATAATTTATTTCGGTTTGAAAGCTTTTTAATGTCTTACGATTTCTTTCTTTTCCCTTTTTTTCGTTTTTTTCTTTCTATTTCTCATTATGGCTGTCACATTCTTTGTTAAGCTTCGCTTTTTAAGTTTTGTCCTTTTTTTACTGTTTATTTGTGCCTCGGTGTGTTTATTCTTCCTTCTATCTTTTTTTCTTGTCAGATATCATTCCCTTATCAAATTCCCTTTTTTTTGTTTCACGTTCGTTCTTCTTTTTATCATGTTTGTTTGTTTGTTTGTTTTAATTATTTTTTGTTTTATTTTTCCAGATTGTTTGTTTGTTATTTTTCATATGTTTATTTATTTAACAATATTTCATTTCCACAATACATTTGAAATACATGTACAGAACAATTATACAACACGAAACGAAATTCAAATAGATTTGTCTAAAAGTTTTTACATCGATTTCAGTCCAATGTACATTGAGGAAAAGTTCTGGATTGCAAAAAAAAAATCTGTCCTTGTCTGAACATGAAACAATATTTAAAAGTTCATATAATCGTGAAATAACTTACACAAGTTCTTCAAAGTATCATAATTATATGTAAAAATTAAAAACACGGTTGTAACATAATAATAATAATAATCATCATCATCATCATCATAAATTATTATACTATTATTATTTTTTTATTATATGATAAATTACAATAAAAAGTAATAAATGTTTGTAATATTCATTTATATTTGGATCTGTTAAAAGGAAAGAAAAAAATATTTAGGGTAGGCCTAATTGATTTCATAGCAAAATGTACCGGTAGAAATTTTCTCACTCAAATTGTATGCATTTGTACAAAAACAAATTGTGTTTGAATATTTATGCCATATTTTATTTCAATTTGCTCTAGATGTTAACAATAAAAAAGAGAAATCTTATGTTCTTAAGTGCGATTCACGCAAGCGTGAAAATGTAAATATGACCCATGACCTTTCAAGGAACACACATATTGATTCTGATTGGCTAACACACGGCCTCATTCCCACGTGTGTAAGAAACAAAGAGGGTGGATTGAATAATTGTCCGTGTTTTTCCCCGAATATCGGGACGTTATCGTGTGTTATGTTGATGTAATATTTGCTTGGACTTTTTAGTGACCATGGCAGGATTCAAGCTTGGAATCGTAAGGCTTGGCCAGGCAGCTGGGAAGGTAAATTGTTTTCGAGAGGGCATCGATTACTTTCACTTTTGTGTAAAGTGATGGAAGCCATTTTTTGTTCACATGTGTTCAGCTGTTCAGTCATTGATTGAAAACTTAACAGTTTTATTTTTTTTTTGTAACTGCCACTGCATTTTCACTTTAAAGGAAAATTGGTCCTTGTAAATATATAATTCGTGTTTGACAAGCCTCTGAAACATGTAGTTGTGACCTATTTACACTGGTAATACATTTTGAAAGATTGTACAACGGCGCCCTTGTACAATGTATGATCAAATGTAATGATTGTTGTTTATGACAACCTAGTCCAAATAATTTTACTTAGTAAGTTGAATATCATGCTAATTTTTTAATGGTTGATATCCGCGTTTAGAAGGCAGCTTTCTTACAATATTGAGACTAATCACAGGAAACTGATATTCAAAAATTCCAGACAGTCAACAGGGGTAAAAAGCAAACATAATCTATATTCAGCAGTTTCCGAAATACGTACTTACTGTCGATTTTTCAATTGTTTCGCGTCGGTTTCAAACGCCGGCTAGCCATTGCGTGACGTCACTACAAAAATGCCACGGGGAGAATGCAGTCGATGTAGCCTGTGTAATCGCTTAGAAAGATCCAGTACTTGGTGTAAGAGTGACTTTCCCTGTATTGGTTTTTCCAAAACGATTTTGAAAATTTTTTATTGAAACAAATTATTAATTGAAATGAATTGTACAGGTTTATTATTGGAAAAATCATTAAAGAACATTGCAAACATAAAACAAATTTTAAAAAGAATAAATATCATATCTACCTACTCCCCGTGGCAGTTTCGTAGTGACGTCACGCAATGGCTACCCTGCGCTGGAAACCGCCGCGAAAAAATTGAAATAACGACAGTAAGTACGTATTTCGGAAACTGTTGAATATGGATAATGTTTGCTTTTTACCCATGTTGACTGTCTGGACCTGAAATTTCCGTTGTCAGTCAGTTTGAACGAAATGACTTGTATAAAAGAAGTGGGTGGGGTACAGAGCGCATTGCATTCCTGGTGTTTTTTATATATAGAAGGTATGTTTTTTTTTCATGAAGTTTTTTTTTTTTTTTTTTTTTTTTTTTTTGAATATCAGTTCCCTGTGGACTAATTGATAACCTTACATTTTCTTATGGCAGTGGCTACGATTAGGGAACCGTAATCCTAGTCTCCGAGTCTAGGATTACGGAAGTACTGTAATTCTAGACAAACCCAGTGGAATAGGCTACAAGTACGGAAGTTTTTTTAAAGGAGGATTACATACCAAAAATCTAGTGATAAACCGTTAATTGTCTCAAATATTATATTTTCTCCAAAATGAGTCAACACTAATGTTATGATACGCCATCTTGGTTGTTGTTTTGACTAACGTTAAATGGTTAAATGTCATTGTCGTCATCTACAGACTCTTGGACAAAGACGATGTGAATAATTGCCCTGTAATGTGTATTGTCTTAAGTGTTATCTTGTTCGCATTATTATGACGCAAAAAATGAACGACTGTCTATTAAATTCCAAGTTTGCATTGAATTATAATGTAAGGAAGCAAATACTGCAGATCGATCTTGTCAATTTCTAATTGTTTTGGGAAGGTTGGGGAAAAAACAAATATATAACTTGTCCAAATACAAATGACAACGATATTTAACGTTAGTTTGTTGCTGAAACAACAATTAAAATGACAGTTTGATAACGCAAATTTGGTAAAATGGTTTGTTTAATGAATAAAAATTAACTTGGCATGCTATTTGATATTTAACTGTTGAAAATACGCTTCTTAAAAAAAAACTTCCGTAACCGTAGCCTTTTCCAGTGGGTTTGTCTAGGATTACGGAACTTCCGTAATCCTAGACTCGGAGGCATTTAGTTTTGGATCAGACCAGTTACGAAACCTAACCAGAATAACACACATTCGTTTAACCTCATTTTACTTCACTAATACCCTATTCACAATTAAATCTTGTGCATTATTCGATAAAACAATTAGTTCAACATCATTTTATACCATTTAAACTATTGAAATATTAATACATACAATAAAATTATTGTTGCAAGAAACATCAATTTCATCGACTACAATAAGCAGCTTTGCGAGATGACGTATACTGCACAAACGGCTTAGAAAACAGACATGGCTATTTCTAGACTTAATTTTAAACAAACTTTGCTTGATAACACCTGTGTGTCAAGGTACTGAAACTGAACATGTATATAAATGACAAGTGACACAGAGAGCATTGGGTCTGTTTTGGCTATAAGTATAATAATAATGATAATTCTCTTGGATACTTGTAAATAAATGCTGTGGGGTTAAAAGCACATTTTTCTTTAACGTCTGCGCCGATGAACCCGTCAAGGTCAATCTACTGAACGCGTTTTTTTCTTTTTGCCTGATACAGCCATGGGTTTGCTTACCTCAGCTGTAATTTTATTTATTCCAGAAATGGAAGGATGATGCAAAGTACAGATTCCAGTATTCACTGCAACGCAACACCTTTCTTATTTTCATTCAGAGAACGTGACAGTATATTATTAAAGTCTGTTGTATAAAGCCTCCATAGGGAGCAGGGGGAGGGGATGGGAGAAGCGTGAAAAATTTGACAGAAGGGTTGCTGTTCAGTCCTTAAAAATTTATTAACTTAACATTTAAAACAGTTTCCTTAGAAACCTAAGTCCATGTACATGTATAAGTGCAACAGCCTGTACTAAAATAATAAAAAAATGTTAGCAAATGTCTTTGGTATTCTTATATGTAATGTATGCAGTATGTCATCCAAATTCGAAAACTATATACATTGTTAATGGTAGGCTTGTATCAGGGGTTAATTAATTCAAGAAGTCAAGTGTCAGTGCTTTCAGAACTGAGTTTTTTTTGAAATTGCAATGGCTGCTCAGTCATCCATAACTGTACATGTAACTTAAATCTACAGAACGATGGATAAAATATTACTGCTCTAAAGGCTTAACATTATCATATGCCAAGGATATGCCAACACCTGTGATGCTTTGTATGTAGGGATGTCACTCAGATAAACTGTTAACTGTTATCAATATTGGACTTCACACTCCGGATCATTGAGAGCACAGAAAGGACCAATATTGAACCTTAGATAGTATGCTGGCTGGAGATATTGGAAATTGATTGTGTGTGTAGATGAAATGACATAGGGAAGGACAGATGTTGACAACAGCTTGTTGTCACAGGTCTTTTTACCCCCTGGGTCAGTCCTTTGTCAGTGGTCACAGATTTTCACTCTGTGATTTCTTTTTTTAGTAGTTTATTAGCCAGACAAAGTAGGTTAAATGTATATACATTTGATTCATAGACTGATTTTTTTTTTGATATTTTCACATTTTTTTCGCTGTTTTACATGTGTTTGTTTTATCTTTCCTTAGTAGTCTTAATTATCAAAATAAGAAATATTTGAAAATTTAAAGTTTGGATAAAACAGGGTTTCCATTCGACCCCTGTAGAGGGGTTTTGACCCCTGAAATTTCATAAAGACCCCATTTTGACCCTTGGGTATTTTGACTGAAGTGTCATTTTGTCTTTAAATTAGGCATGTTTTAGCTTAAATTCAGGTATTTTTGACTGCAGTTTTGTAAATTTAGTTGCATTGCAAATTCCCCTTCAGTTTTTGGAACTAATGGAACCCCTGGATAAAATTCTGCAGATAAAGCTCAAGTATCTTTTGACTCCTTATATCTGCAATCTTGATTGTTTCTTCACAGAGTTAAAATACCTTGATAAAATATTTACATATGAAGATCAGTTATTGATTATAGCAAGTCTTAAAAAGAACACTTTCAATTTTAATATGAATATTGGCCCCAGATTGCTATAAATCAAATATTTGCATTTGAATGGATACACTGTACATTAAAATCTTTTCAGTATATTGCATTCTTTTGTACAAATAACATTTTTGAATACTTCAAGATTCCGTGGTACACTAATCGAATTTTTTGTTTTCTTCAACAATCTAAAACTTTTTTAATGGAAGAAAATAATAAGAACTGGCTATGATGCCCAAAGTAAGCAGTTTTCATTTTTTGTACCATAAATCAACCATTTGATTTTTAACAGTATTTTCCTTGCTTTTGAATCTCTGTGCAGTGGATTTTTTTCCCCAGAAATTTCCCTAAAAATAGTTCATATTTTTGTTTCATTAATTTCCTTTTTAAAAAGAGATTTTTGGTGCACACACATACAAACATGACATACATTTTATAATGAAAAGTCCTAGATTATCATTTAATTGTAACAGATTGTTTTTTATGGAGGTACATGTATCAATTATTGCATGTCACATTGATAGGGAATTAGGCTGCTGTCATATTTGAACATACAGAAAGATTCTTGAATTTTCCTTTTCAGAAGCATTTTTTTAAAGCATTAAACATCTGTAAATATTCATAAATCTACTAGTTCTGTGAAAGTCAATTTGAAAAAAAATACTTAGCAAGTTTACTAAACTTAACCAGTGTTATCTGCATTGCTGTGTTTTATTCTGACATATTTGTTTTCGAAAATGACAAATGAAAACAAGTTTAAACTCGGTGAAAACAATATTTGTGAACAGTAATCTTAACCTGTAACTCGGTTTAGTTTACATTGATGTTATCTTTGCATGCATTGTAAACTACGTGTTTGTTCTCTGTTACATTAGATACACACGATTAATCCACAAAAGTCAATATAATAAAACGACTGACTCTGACAAAGCAAGTTGAAATAGATTTATCAGAAATCAAATATTTACTCTCGGTTTTTAACGTTTAAGTTTGTGTATAGGACCTTTGTGTACAAAACATCTGACATATCATTACACATTTGTTACATAGCATTTCTGATAATAATACTTAAGATTAATATGTGATGGTTTGACCATAAATAGATCTGATATCTTAACAGAAGCCCTAGGCTATCTGAAGTATTTTAAGACTTATATGGCATACTCTTAAATTTAGAGTAAGGTTTTCTTTTTTCTTTAAAGCGACAGATTGACAGATGGGACGAAGATACATGACAAAGAAACTGTTTCTACATATAGAAATTCTAGGTGTAATATCTAAACATTATTTCTTACTAAAATACTTCATAATAAAAAATTTTTGCACACTTTTATCAGTAAAACATTTACCCCTTTAGTCACGAGAGTAGGTAGTTTTTTTTGTACAGTTGATTTTGACATTGGGGAATACATTAACTAGTTTTTGTGGCTCAGTGGTTTTTATTAGTTTTTCATGGTGTATAGAACTAGAAGCCTGAAAAAATGTTTTTTCCATAGTATATTAACTTCTTTTTAATTTTAAAGAATAAAAGTGCTAAATCATGACAGTCAGTTGCTTAAAATTAATAAAAATAACATAAATTTGAATGATATTGAAAAAATTATTATTAACTCAGGGGTTCCATTTGACCCGAGAGCAGGTGTTTTGACCCTTGGAATTTACAAAATGCCAAAGTTTGACTCAGAATTTAAGCTGAAGAGTCAATTTTTCTTTAGATAATGGCTATTTTGGCTTGAAAACAGTAAAATCTGGTCATATATGATCAGAATGACACTTGAGTTTTAGCAGCTATTTTAACCCCTGTAAAATATTTCTAATATCAAGGAGTCAGTAAAAAATTCAAAGCTTAACTGAGAATGAATTAATACATGTATGGATCTTAATAGACAAAAAGAAACAAATGCCTTTTATCAATCATTTTTTCATTTCATTGTGAATGAGCCAGTAAAATTTATTATGTGACTGTGAAAAACATGCTGTTTACAGGTCTTAGCTTTTTGCCAGTTTTCATTGACTTTGTCATTGTCAACATCATAATGTGATAATAAAACAAAGCAATTATTTTAATGCTGTTTTTTACATGGTCAGTTTTTGGTCAGTGGTGTAGTATTGTAGCTGTTGCGTGTTGGCTAACAAGTGGACATGAGAACAATGGTTGTCATAATGTTGTTAACAACGTCCAGGCTAATGATGGACAATATAAAGTGACATTTACACCATGATGGACAGATAATTGGCCTGACAATTTGTACAGTGTAAACCATACTAACATTATTTCTGCTGGCAATCTATCTGAGCTTATTTATCGTCAATACCAGTTGCCCGTATGTCTGACGTCCCTGAAGAGATTAGTTATTTTATGTTGTGGGGGTAGTGCAAGATACAGAAAGCATCCCATTCCACAGACACTTGTGGCTCTTTTGCATGCTCAGTGTATAGCACTGATACATGGGACCTGGGTTTAACGTCTCATCCGAAAGACTATTAGTAATGTTAGTGGAGGAGCGGGGGATCGAACTCTGGACCCCTGGTTTACCAGTCCAGCGCGTTACCACTGGACCACATCTGCTCCCTGCTGGCAATTTGTTTCATTGATGAATTAATACTTACCATACTAAACATCTAAAATGGACTTGTCCGTCTTTCAGTTTGGACAGATCCATTTATTGTTCATGGGGTGCTGATTGAAAATTTACTGACTGATTGGGAAATAGTGCAGACCATGATCAGACTGCATGAAAAAAAAAAGAAAATGTTCTCATATCTTGAAATTTTTGCTGCAGTTGTGAAGAACATATTTAAACTAAGTTACTGATTCATTTTTTGATACAGAAAAACATCAAAATATAAAGTTTTACACACTTTTATAGGTAAAAAATTTACCCCATTAGTCACGGGGTAAATACTTTAGTTATAATGTTAATTTTGACGCAACCTTACAAGTAGGCGCTGTGGCTCAGTGGTCTAGATCATCGTTCTATATTTTACTGACTGAAAGGTCGTGGATTCGAATCCTGGTTAAGTCAAAACTTTTTTTTTCAGTTTTCATGGTGTATAGAAGCATAATATTATGTTTTTTTCCATAGTTTATTAAATTCTCTTAAATTTTTAAGAAAAAAAAAATTCAGCAAAATTCTGTGAGTCAGTCGCTTTAATACACCCAGTTAACATCGTTATATTTTTATCAGTTTATTTAGTTGAATACATGTATGTCAAGCCTTATCCATCAGACTTTTCTTCCGAAATAAATGTATATAGTGCTCATGAAAAAAAATCAGTTCAGATACATGTATCTGGTTGGTCAATTGAATTTTCATCCCATAGAGTCCTGCAATAACTTATTTGAAAGTTGCAAGTCTGAGCATGCTATTCTTGTGAAAGACAATGGTTCAGCCCTTTGGGGTTGAATGGCAGACTTCCAATTTTGAGGTCATTGGTTTAAATCCCACCTGCATATCTCTGACAAATCATTGCATATCACACTTTCAATAATTACTTGTTTCACTCCAAAAAAGCAATCATTGTGTGTGATTAATGTAAGTTGCAAGAACTTATTTCTGTTCATGAACTTTCTGTTCATGAACTGGTAAATAATATATAACAGTTAGCTTAAAGTAAACAAAACTTGTTCAGACATAATGGCATCAGCCACGTGAATGAAAAAAGGAAAAGAAACATGAGATGTTTGCCTAAGGATGCACTTGCTAGGCAGTCACTGTTGACTAGTCATTCAGTATAGTTTGAGTTAATAACCCTGTACATGATACATGGATCAGTCTAACTTCAGTGATTGAAGAGTCCATTTTTGAAATGTAACTGGGAAATCATAGAATGGATCAGTCATCAGTGTTTCAGTGGTAATGTGCTGGACTGGGGGTTGCAAGTTTGATCCCCACAGTTGGCACTCCTCGACTAACATTAACTAATTGTCTTTCAGATGAAAAGTTAAGCTTTGAGATTGTATGTATCAATGCTGTAAGAAGTGCATGGAAAAGAACCAGGGGTGTCTCTGGAATGGGATGCTCTGTGTACATGTATCTTGCATCCCCACAACCTAAAAAATTAGAGAACTCTGCAGGGACATTGGTCATACATGTACAGGTAATTTATACAGACGATAAATAAACTGAAATAGACAGAGAAGAGAAATCATTGTGTATGGTACGGTTGTGCCCTAACTCCGGTTTAAACAGATTACAAGCATCTGTGAACTATCAGTGTGTGGTCCTATACAAATCTAGATGAACGAAAAAAGTTAAAACTTTTATTTTTCTTCATTTCAGGTCAAGTACACATTATTGGATGAGCGAGATATTGCGCTTGTACAGGACTATGCCTTTGAGGTAAAATCCACTTATCTCTTAATTAAGAAGGAAACTAAAAATTAAGATCATTTTTGTATCTTTTATATTCATATAAAGTAAATGTGAATTACAAATATATTGGACAAAGCATTACACGAAATCTGTCAAAAAGCCTTATGTTAAACAAGTAAACAGATTATCAGATAGCCTTCATAATTACATGTAAACATTTTTGAATGCGTGTTCTTCTATACATTATAAATTATTTTACACTTTTATAGAGAATAAGACCGTGAAATGAATAAACATAAATACAGAATGTCATTGAGCAGTTAAATTTCAGGGTGTGTCTCATTATCTCTTGTATTTCATGAATCTGGCTTGCTTTGAATTCTGATTGCCTGCGGCTTATAAAGCACGTCAAATTTCAGTGTCATGAAATAAACAATTATAAGTATGTTGCAGAGTTTGTCCTTTTTCTCTCAGTCTTTCCTGGAAGTTGGTACCTTTTATAATAAAGTGGTTGGTAATAGCAATTTGCCGAATGTTTTTAAGTGACATTTACAGCATGAATGATTTTTTAGGAAAAGCACTATATTGTAAGTGAATGTGGGCTGTAGGCTCAAATGTGCAGTATAACTGTATACAAAAAAAAGTTACATAAAACTTGCAAAGTGTAAAGTAGTGATGTCATTTAAAAGGTAAGGAAACGTGATTGTGCTATGCTATAACTGATCAAGTTGAAGGGTAAGGAAACGTGATTGTGCTATGCTATAACTGATCAAGTTGAAGGGTAAAGAAACGTGATTGTGCTATGATATAACTGATCAAGTTGAAAAGGTAATGAAACATGATTGTTCTATGATATAACTGATCAAGTTGAAAGGTAAGGAAACATGATTGTGCTGTGCTATAACTGATCAAATTGAAGGGTAAGGAATCATGATTGTGCTATGCTATAATTGATAAGTACATGTACTTTAGTAGTGATGCCAGTTGAAGGGTAAGGAAACGTGATTAGCACATGCTATAACTGATAAAGTAGTGATGCCAGTTGAAGGTTTAGGAAACATGATTGTGCTATGCTATAACTGATCAAGTAGTGATGCCAGTTGAAGGTTAAGAAAACATGATTGTGCTTAACTGTAACTGATCAAGTAGTGATGCCAGTTGAAGGGTAAGGAAACGTGAACGTAAACACAGTTGATGGTCAGAACACAGTAGCCAGTCACTTTGTTAAAATCATTTGTTATTTATGTTTTAATTGATTGGAAAACTTTTTCTTAATATTTTGCTTACCATTGCAGGCTCGCACAGAAGTAGACCAGGATGGTACTGGGGCAAGGGTTTATGCCTATGCTTATAAACTACATTCAGGGAGACACACAGGGGAACATTTACATGACATCATCTGGTAGGTATTCACTGCATAATATCTGTATCTGTACAATGTATATAATCAACCAGTGACACGCCTACATTGTTAAATGGATTAGTCAGTTATTACCAAAATGGTGGAATAGCAGAAAGTGCTGATCAGGAATAGACTGCATGGATGTGAAAGCTTATCCGTGCTGTACTGAGTGCATAAAACCAAAACGATTTCCAGAAAGAAGGGAGAACGTTAGGGGTCTTGTAATTTCTAAAATCATAATATATCTATAAAGAAAAGTTATTGTGTATTGTTGCTATTTTATTAGGTCACTTTGATTTCTTTAGGGGGTGGGGGAAGCATTTTAGAAACAGCCAGGAAAAGAAAGACAATTTAACACCATTTTTTTTTGAAATTGCAAAATTAATTAACTCAAAGCATTTTTACTGTAAGAAGGGACAGATACAGAAAAATACTGTTGAAATGTAGAGTGTTAAACCATTCCTTTAGATTCTGTTGAACTGTTTAAATTGCTGTTTGAATCTTGCATTTCTACCATGCCATATTATATCTGAAATATACACAGTTGCTGAACTAAGAAACATGTAGCTCTCAATGGACTTCTCTTGTTCTAGGGAACGACACAGTGGGGAAATTGCGCCTGGATGGAAAGTTATTCATAAAAACAATATCACTGTTGACAATCGCTTAGAAAACCTCAGCCTAGTGCCAGGAACCTGTAAATCCACGACAAGTCTTGAAACAGAAGTCTCGAGCAAATACGGCAAGGACCAGAGTTTGTATTGGATTGCAGTACAACAGTTATACAATATAGACCCTCTACATCAACATATACAGGAGTCGGTTTTCACGCGGCTGTTAGACAGAGATGGGGACCCAGTCAGTGATGAAGGTATTTCTATTTTCCTTTGTTGTACAGTTCTTTAAGGATAATTTGACCAAATATGGAACTAAATCAGTTACAATGAAGTGATGGGAGTCGCAGGTAGGCATAATACTTTAAGTGTGAATGTAACCTGGTTTTTTTTGACAGAATAAACAGATCAGAGTTCAGATTGAAAGGAGTGGAAAAAAAGGTTTTTTGGTGCATTTAAACCAACATTAAAATGGCATTGTTACAAGCGTTAATGTGATGTGGTACTCTTTGTCTTCATCATTTACATGCCCAAAATGTAACAGGTGCTATCATTTTGTACTGACAATTTTTTTTTGCCAAGGAATGACATATAAAGCATAATGCTTTAAGGTTTCCATTTTAGAAAGAATGTACTGAACAGCACTCTCTTTCCTGTCATCAAAAATCAAAATAATTCTGAGAAAGAAGAACATGATAAGAAAGCCAAGAATGTTTTGTTTTCAATAAAACCAAAGTGATAAACAGCTAAAATCAAACTTAAAAACTGACAAGGATGTTCTTTGTAGTGCTTTATTCTCTTTTAGTAACGTTAATTGTTGAATTATCAACTTGGCTTATAATTTCAGTTGCAGTATCGGAGTCGGGTTGTGTGCTGTTTTACGAGTGCCATTATCCACCGTGTACAAATATGGAAAAACATGTACGAGAGTATAGTATATGTGGACGTTGCCAAACTGTTAGGTAAGTAGGTAAAATAGCGTGAAAGTAACTGCGGGTGGTGTTTCATGGTGAAAAAAAAGAGAGTGATGAATGTTAAACAGATTCTGCCTTTTAAAACAGTTTTCGGAAAAGCAGGTTCAGCCTTGTCAGCTATATGACTGATTGGCTTTATTCTACAACTTGGTTTGTTATACTGAATAAAAAAAATCTTTCACACAATTTATCAAAATCGTCAAGATAAACATTACCAGAAGAAATAGTGCTATGTCATAAATTTTGCCATAACAATAATAAGCATTCTATCTTTTAATGCATTATAGAAATCGTCACTTAAAGCGACTGACTCACGGGCTGACGATGAAAAAATAAGAAAATGTTTATGCATCTAGAAATTCTAGCTGTAATTGTGAAGAACATATCTAAACTAAGTTACTAGTTCTTTTTTTGTAGCAGAAAAACATCAAAATACAAAGTGTTACAAACTTTTATCAGTAAAAAAATTACCCTGTTAGTCACGGGGTAGATAGTTTAGTTATAACATTTATTTTGACAAATATTGGTAACAAGCCATTGTAGCTCAGTGGTGTAGATTGTTGCTTTATATTTTACTGACCAAAAGGTCATGGGTTTGAATCCTTGTAAAATCAAAACTTTTTTTTCTGTTTTCTTGGTGTATAAAAGAATAACATTTTTTTTCCCATAGTATATAAACTTCTCTTAAATTTTAAAGAAAAAAAAATTCAGCTAAATTCTGAGTCAGTTGCTTTAATAGTTGCAGTTCTGTATTTGCTTGCGTAACTCTTCAATACTATGTTTATTTGACATCCCCTGTGTTACAGATACTGTGGTGTAGGTTGCCAGCAGAAAGACTGGCCGGTACATAAACAGTTATGCAGGGAGAGAATAAGGCCAGAGATTTTTGAGTTCCCAGACAGATAGAGTTACTCCCCTTTAGTACTTTTGTGTTCATCATGCATCTATCAACCCAGATTCATCAAGCATCCATCTAGGGTGATGACAAATGATCCAGTTATATTCTACAACAGTGCTTCAGATGTGTAGTTGGTATTTTGTAGAGTTCATGTTACCAAATAGTGATTTTGGTCTTCAAATTTTGCAGTCCTAAGTATCAACTAAAACTCTTGAATGTTAAGGATAAAAGAAGAATGGAAGTTAATTTCTTTTTGATTTGTTGCGAATCATTTCATCACAAGAAATCCTTGATAATTATTTGTTAGAATACAACACTCCATCATCATTAAACTTCCTTATTTCACTGTTAATATGATAGATTTGTCGTTTACAAGTTAATGTTAAAAAATGTATTCTGTCACCCCTGTGGATATATAATTATTTATGAGGAGTCTGTCTCAATGATTTTCCCTTGTCTTCAAGCTTGACACATTTTCCATTTAAGAAAAGAAAAAGCATATTCATGTTTTTCTGTACCCTGATTTCAGTCGATTAGTTTAAGTTAGATTTTGGTATATTAGCCTTAAAAGCTTAGACAGAAGATAGGACCAACCTGCCTGAAAGTAATATACCAAGTGAACGAATGTGAAAAGCTTTTTATTATTTCGTTAATCAATGTCAGCTAGAATTCTTTTCCTTCACCCCTCAGTATGGTACCTCTTTGAATCTATATATAGCTTAATTCCAAAGATATCCTAGACTTTGGTGAATTTTTTCTTAAGGGAATATTCTATGTGCTTTTACAGGTGTTTGTAGACAGTTCAAGATACAAACCACATCATTCAAATAACCTTACATTCCATAAAAATATTTTGGTAAATTTTACAAGCTGGTCTCCAAACTTCTTGAGTGACATATTATAATTTATCCAAGGTCTTCTGGTCACACAGGTTCTTCAGTGCTTCAGTTTCGTAAAAATCACAAAAAAAAAATTAAAAAAGAACTGGTTTGTTGAAGAAAGGATGAGGTCTGAAGGAAACTAAAGTTATTTGAAAATGTTTCAGAGAAACTTGTTTTTTCACAGAAATTGAATGTAGTGTCAATTTTGTGTCAATCCAAATATTTTTTAAATGCATTCCAAAGATTTGAAGAAAAAAAAATGTTTCAGTATTGATTTGATATTTATTTCATTTATTTTGACTGATTGTTGAAAGAGACTTTTGTTAATGTTGAGACCTTTGTTTATGTTTAAGAGTATCTTAAAATTCAGTGTTACGAGAGATATTAATGATCTTTATTTTAATGATGTTTGAAATTTCGTTAGGAGACGTATATTGGAAAGTAAGTTATATAATGTATATTGAAGTTACTAATACTTACAAATTTTGTTCAACATTCCATTATGAATAAATCATTCCCATATTATATTGACCAGGAGTCGAAAAGAGGTGCAGTTTATTGGTATTTTTAAAAGTGTACCTGTATTTTCATTTGGAGTCATTTTTAGAAAAAGTGCAAATACATATGCTTAAAAAATGTAAATTAATGGATCCAGGCAAAACTATTGTATCTTCTTAATTTAGATTTACATGTAATTACAATAGTTTTGCACTTTAACCCTTAACCTGCTGGAACCGAAAGTGATTAGCCTTTGCCACCAGTATAGAGCCAGGCCAGCCTGCACATCCGTGCAGTCTGACCAGGCTCTATACTGTTGGTAGCTCCATTTTTGTATTTTGATATTGAAACCCCTTAAACTTTGAATGGACTGTTCCAAATTCAAAGCTGGGCAAATCCATTACAAAATTTCAGCATGTTCAGGGTTAAGCAGAATAACAGATGCCAAAATAGAAGGAGTACTTTTTGGTATCATTCTGTGCTGAAACTTCCCAAAATTTTATTTAGGAACATCTTTTAAGCCATAGCTTTTTCTGTGCCGTAAAAAAAAAATTGGGAGGACAGTGGTTGAAGTTGAAACCAGACTTCCCATCTGGAGTTTGCTTGTTCAAGTCCTACTATGGATGATAGCTTGTCATTCCACATTTTCAGTGCTCTCTTTAAATTTGATGCTCTGTAGTAATTATTACGAAAGTAAATCACAAATATTATTTCACAGAAACATTTCTGTTTAAACTTTAGTACACAATAGTTAATGTTGATCTTGATTTAGTGGTATTCAACCATTCAAACTTTAGTACACAATAGTTTATGTTGATCTTGATTTAGTGGTATTCAACCATGCATATTAATCTTTCCAGCTTTTTCATGCTGTAAAATTCTAATGTTTAAAAAAAGTTTTTACTGTAAATGTTCAAAAAATCTGTTACAGTTTCTCGAATTACTTTTCCATTTTTTTTACAAGTTTGGAATATATACGTTCTGATTATGTAATAAATATTTGATATATATATATATTAATCATTCTTTTATTGAACATTCCAGAATTGATTTGTTATTGTGTTATAACAGCTGAGACTGCCGAGTGTTGGCACGGGGAGGAGGTGCTCATGTTATAACAAGAACATTATCGGAGGGTTCAGTTTGAAAATTTGTAAATATGTTCGATATAAAGTGACAAAAGTTTTGCTCTTAGACCTGAAATTATCTTTTTTAATCTTTCATCTTTTTTGTGTTCTTTTGAATACAAAGTATTATTTACACTAGCAATAATTTTGTTACTCCTTTCCTGTCATGTTTTTAGTTGTGCAAATTTTTTCTTGGCTTTAAACCTTCACCAAACATGTTGAATTAACTTTTCTTAATCACATCTACGCATTAAGGATATGTTTTTGTGCCATGTTTATTTTATTTTGTTTTTGCATTTAATTTTACAAGTATTTACAGGATTATTTGACTTTGTTTTGATTAATATTTTATATGAGTTTGTTGCTCTTTCTTTTACATAAAACTTTTGTCAGGTTTGCATTTGCATTTTGGTAAGGAATTGTTTTCATTAGCATAAACATTTATTCTAGATACTGCTTCTTGCTTCGATTTTTTTCTTTCAGACTAAAGCAAAATTGAGGAAGCTTGATTATTAAAAAAAAAACCAAGGATCTTCATTTCTTTAAGGTTACCAGTTTGTTTGAATGTATCTGTATTTAGGAATTGCAACTTTATGTGGACGTTGAAATGAAGTTAATTGGAAAACATAGGCAAAGCGGAAAGGATGTTATAATTGCCTTTATTTTTATAATTTTTACAAGTTTGGAGCGTACCATCAAAGTTCTACCATTTTCAGTCTTTCTTAGAATTTAGGAAATTGATAGAGTGGTAATGTTGTTTATATGGACATAAAAATGTTGTTTATATGGACATAAAGATTTTGCATGTAATATGCAGGTCAGAGAGTTTGATCAGAAAATAAGGCAATCCAGTCACACAGCTACATTCAATTTGGTTAATCAAATGTTAATTTAATGAACATAATGATCGTTCAGACATTGTGTAGTGCTGTATTGTACCTCAAATATGTTATTTTATATGTTTAAAAAATGTGTAAATAATATATATGTAATCTTAATTGTTTGTGGTGGACTAACCGTGTGTTTTTTCGAGTGCCCTAATCCCCTAGTCATTTATTTATTTTTCAATGTACATGTTATAACTTAACTAACAAGTCCTGCCTAGTCCAAGTTGTTTTAGAGCTAACAGATTTTAGTCGTTTTGTTGTATTTATATATGTTACTCAGCTTAATAATTTGTATTAATTGGTATTTAAAGGATTTGATTTGAAAAGTTCTGTACGTTCTTTGTGTTCAAATTGCTGCATTTAGCACTTCTTCTGTGTGTTAAAAGTCTCTTTCCCTTAAATTTTGAATATCTTTTTTCACTACAATACCCCACCCACCAACCCCACACTGTTTCAAGAGAAACACATTTTGGAGGATTGAAGTGTTACTGGAAACCTCATTTTCATGTTTAACCTTACAAACTTACATATTTTGTGCAATAATAATTCTGTTTTGTTGCAAAAAGTTTCATTCGTTTTACAAAACTACTATTAATAAAAAGGATACAAGAAAACCAAGGTCTTCGAAACATCAAATTTATTTTTGAAACATGTATCTATGCACAATATTATATCTCTATATATACCCCAGTACTTGTCTACATTGGTAATTAAGATTTGAACTTCCTTTTACCATAGAAACAAAAAGTATTAAACTTGATTACAGCAGTATAAGGTTTAATTTTCCATATTTTGGAACCACACTGGTATATTTTAGAAGTACACTGGTATATTTTAGAAGTACACTGGTATATTTTAGAGGTACACTGGTATATTTTTGAAGTACACTGGTATATTTTAGAAGTACACTGGTATATTTTAGAAGTACACTGGTATATTTTGGAAGTACACTGGTATATTTTAGAAGTACACTGGTATATTTTAGAAGTACACTGGTATATTTTAGAAGTACACTGGTGTATTTTGGAAGTACTCTGGTATATTTTAGAAGTACACTGGTATATTTTAGAAGTACACTGGTATATTTTAGAAGTACACTGGTGTATTTTGGAAGTACTCTGGTATATTTTAAAAGTACACTGGTATATTTTAGAAGTACACTGGTATATTTTGGGACCACACTGGTATATTTTGGAAGTACTCTGGTATATTTTGGAAGTACACTGGTAAGTACACTGGTATATTTTAGAAGTACACTGGTATATTTTAGAAGTACACTGGTGTATTTTGGAAGTACTCTGGTATATTTTAGAAGTACACTGGTATATTTTAGAAGTACACTGGTATATTTTGGGACCACACTGGTATATTTTGGAAGTACTCTGGTATATTTTGGAAGTACACTGGTATAGTTTAGAAGTACACTGGTATATTTTAGAGGTACACTGGTATATTTTGGAAGTACACTGGTATATTTTGGAACCACACTGGTATATTTTTGAAGTACACTGGTATATTTTAGAAGTACACTGGTATATTTTAGAAGTACACTGGTATATTTTTGAAGTACACTGGTATATTTTGGAACCACACTGGTATATTTTAGAAGTACACTGGTATATTTTTGAAGTACATTGGTATATTTTAGAAGTACACTGGTATATTTTAGAGGTACACTGGTATATTTTAGAAGTACACTGGTATATTTTGGAACCACACTGGTATATTTTTGAAGTACACTGGTATATTTTAGAAGTACACTGGTATATTTTAGAAGTACACTGGTATATTTTTGAAGTACACTGGTATATTTTAGAAGTATACTGGTATATTTTGGAAGTACACTGGTATATGTTAGAGGTACACTGGTATATTTTAGAAGTACACTGGTATATTTTAGAGGTACACTGGTATATTTTGGAAGTACACTGGTATATTTTGGAAGTACACTGGTATATTATAATAGGAACACAAGCATTTTTTTACCAAGTACATGAAAAACCCATATTTTACACATTTATTTTGGCAGTAACTTGCTTTTTATAATAAACTTCACAATCTTAATAAGATATGTTATATTTTTTAGAACAATATTAATGTATATTTTTAACCAGTGTTCATTTGAGTCTTTACGAATTTTTTTCTGCTCCTAAATAGAAAATATTTTTTTTTTAAAAAGATATCATGTTTGGAAATACTTAAAGTAGATCTAAATTTTTGTTTAAATCTTCCAAGTTTTTTTTTGTCACTGGTGCTAGCAATATTTTTCTTAGGTGTCTCACTTAGTTATTGTGTAGTGTCTCACGTAGACAGTTATTGTCTAGTGTCTCACATAGTTATTTTTATAGATAATACACAATGAACTGTTGCTGTTTTAATTCAAAACATAATGTTTATTTTAAATCATTCCATTTTATCTCGCTCTTGATTCCTTTTCTAAAAATCATTCCAATGTCTTATTGTAACTGCATGTTCAGAATAAAAAAAAAGATTTATAAATTGATTGTTTTGTGTATTTATCTAATTGTGCAATTTCTAAGGAGAGGATATTTTACAATTCCGCAAAGACAAGAACAATAATCCAGCCCAGACTCCTGATAGTCATTTTATGGATCATAGTACATTTGACAAATTATGTAGAGGGTCTCTAACGGAAAATTCACACTAAAATACTTTCAAATCTTCAAAGGGTTGCTGAAGAGTAGGTATTTGATCTTCATTCGAGTTGCCATGGCAACCAGAGTTCTGCATAGAACTTAACAAATATGATAGGGGGCCATTCAAGGAACTATGTTAAAGTTTTGTTTAAATGGGCGCATGGGTTTTGAGGAGATGTCGTTTGAATGCAATTATTGATGGACGCCAGACAGAGAAGGCTCACTTGATCTAATGGTCGTATGAGCTTAAAAGAACAGATGACACATGTTTGTTGACTATACTTGTCCACAACAAGTTAAAATTGTTTTATTATTTAAGTATATAATACATGGGTGAAAGTTTTCAGGATTGTTCCTGATTTTCAGACTCCCTAAAGCCCTCTTTTTCCTATATAAACTTTACAGAATAATGCGTAATTTAGGATTTTCAGGATTTTTCAAATTTCCATCTTTCACCCATGTGTATTGTATACACTCTAAAATCTTACAGATACTCCGTTTTCACTGTAAAAACCTATAGTCAGTTTCTACAACGGCATGAATGTCATTATAACTACTGGGTTTTCTCGTCCTCTTTGAATAACTCTACATGCTTGTTCACATGAGTTATCTCCCACTTTCTCATCCAGGGTCCAGGAACCCTTGTGTCAAAGTCGGGGTCATCTGGTTGAACTTTTTGATCCTGAAGTAGAGAAGTTAACTGATGGGAAGTTGAAACAAGAAATAAACTGCATTTCACAATCTAACCACTAGAGGTGGCACATGCAGTGATGAGGGAAGTGCAATCAAATGGGTTTTACACTGTCAATGAAATTTAAAAGCATCAGATAAATAGGTAGTTTATTAAATGAAATTCTGCCATTTAAATATGTTTCAAGTTTGCGTAGCAACCACTCACCTGCTTAACATTACAGTTTACGTCGAACATTGTTGTAAAAAAACATTTCTCCAAGTTCTATTTTGCACGAAACAAGAATTTCTTGCACAAGACTGTTTTGACGTATTAATTTTTTTTTTTTGACAGAGCCGAATACATGAGACCCTGAACTGAATTAAATCACCTGAGTACGAAGTGTTCATGTTTGTCTGTTGTCCGTCATCATAATCTTAGTCAGTCGAGGTGATTTCTATGTCAAGCTTAAATTTTGATGGGTTCAAAAATAGGTCACTGGATCTAATCAAAGGAAAATATTGTTAATGCTCTAGAGGTCACATTTTATTCTGTCATCTTGTTTCTGGTCAGAATGCTGATCATGATTTCTAGGTCATGTTCAAAAATGGGACATGTAAGGTGAAAAAGTAGGTTACCTTTCACCCAGGTCATCCTGAAAATTTGTCAGAGTGATCGTCTTAATAATATGTGGTCTTGTCCAAAAGTGGGTGTTAGGTCAAAAAAGTAGGTCAGCTGGCTAGATGCCATTTTTCAACCAGATCTGCATTTAAACTTAAGAATATTTGTTTTCATGATACCTTGGTCTTGTTTTTAGGTTATGTGGGGTCGAAAGAAGGTCACCTGCCTAATGGCTAGAGTTCTACCTGTTTATCATAAACTATTAAAGATGGCTGCCTTGATGATTTGTAGATTATATTCAAAATTGAGTCATTTGATGTCAAAAGTTGGTCACCTGACTGAGAGGCAATGTCTACGAGATCATCCTAAAACATTTTCAAGTGAAAGAGGACGCATGTGAGCAATATAGACCTAGGTTCATTATGGCATTCTTGTTTTCTCACGACGTTAAATAAAATGCAACCGATAAGGGATTTTCACCTTCAAGTCTTCCTTTAACATCTCATCTTGGATCTCGTGTCGGTTAATGGAATCAAAAGCTTCCCAGTTTATTTTTAGATTCGGGTCTTTTGAGGTCCGCATCAGTACACCATCTTTCAATCCATAAAACCCAGCGGGGTCAGACGCCCTCTGCCATCTTAGGTCAACGCTCCATCGGACATGATTAGACAGATTGTCCAGACTGTGAAACCAGAATACATTCTAAGTGATCATCTGGCGATAATTATATTGTAGTACAACTTGCTATCATCCAGCACCTAATGATCGTGACTTACTCCTTTGACAATGCTCGGTAAAATATGCTCGGTAAAAGACTGAATATAAAGCTTTGAGTAACGATGGAAACTGCTCAGCAAATGTTAAAGTCTGCATATTCAATATCTGCAGAAAAAATCTGGATTCTGGACTGCCAGTTGTCCTCCATGGTCATCGTATTATGTATATACGTTTTGTATATATGTTATTCCATGTTTATGTACGAAATGCATACTGGAATTTATGTAAATAAAATCTTGAAATCTAATCGTGTTTGTTTGTAAATTTGCTTTTTCATGGCATGTTTATTCCATTGAAGAATGACTCGAAAACCTAGTTTAAGAAATCCGGTTGCTTGAAGTACGACAAAACCTGAATTACTTCTTAATTCCTGCAATTGTATGGCATGGTGTTTAAGGAATGAAAACCACAATGTTTATGGCTACTCACCTTCGATGTGGTATCACATTGTTAAATAATATCATACTTCCATACTTAATTGGTAAAGTTCTTAATTGTTTCTCTACATCAAGACCTGAAAGCAGACGTGTAAAAATGGCTGTTTGGCAGGGAAGCGTATTTTACACATTCATGCTATAATATCAGGAGAAATAATTTACAAAACAGAATCATATATCATTCATATCAGGACAAAAAATAACGAACAAAGCACTTTTGTACATCATTAACCCCAGAAGAAATAACGCCATTGTCTAAATTTTACCCAGGGTATTTTTCATTTCCTCTTCCTCAAGCATGGTGTACCACGTGCCTCCCCAACAACACTGGTGCCTAGCAACCAAACCTGGCAGGTGCCCGCCTTCTATAACCTACAAGAAGAACCACAATTCATTTTGGTTATCGGAAATAAGGCATTGTCAAAGCAAAACAAACGTGTTTCACAAAGATGACTCAATCTACATCATATATGCAGTCTGATAATTTACTTGCCAGTCGTAGATATCTAGTCGGAGAGTTGGTACATATATTCATTCTATGACTTACAAAAAAATATTATATTTTCTACTTAACTATGAATGTCAGAACCATACTGAGCTGATGTACCCACCAATATTTCGAAGGAAAAATAACGAAGTTAATCTATTATTAACGCACCTGTAAGCAGCCATTTCTTTCATCTGTGTCGAGGAACGGGATCCAGGCTGTGGGAACCAGAACATTATATGAACTGTTGTCTGTGTAAGAACAGTCTGTAATATATGTACATAATAAAGATGTAAGTGATCTTCTTTTTCGATGCAATCGGCAAATAACAAAGTTCCAAGAATACAAAAATACAACGGACTAACTAGAACTCTTGATTCCCTCAACAGGCATAAGATCAAAAATTAAATCCTGAAGATATGGCATGTGGAGTGTTGCAAAATTGTATAAAAAGTTATTTGTTCAATAAAAATCTCATTGGTTCATATATCAACTGATATTATACTTACCAGAAGCATTCATTTCTTTGGTGGCTAGGTGGCTGGGCCCGATGGGAACTGCCATATTGGAATATACCTCATAAAAAATTTTTTTAGAATATAAATATATTTTTTTGTCCAAATATATTTTTTTAACCTCATAAATATTTTTTTGGAACATAAATATATTTTATTGTATTTTTTTTCTTGAACAAATATTTTTATACAATATTGCAACACTCCACATGTGCCATACTAGACAAAAAAAACTTTTGTTGCTTCACGTAATTACTTTCTGTTGACTTAGTTTCTAGCTTAGTTTAAGGCTATTCATTTACATTGATTAGGAAGCAAGTTCTTACGGCTACATGTTTATTATTATTATTATTATTATTATATTACAACAGTATCAATCCCTCTCGATGACCGCTTTCCAGGTTCAAACCATAGCGACGAATGTGTGGAATGCAAAAGGCCACGGGAGACTCTTGCCCCTGGTGGGATTCAAACTACCGACATCCGGATCGGAATGCAGCACTGTAAACCCTCGGCCACTAGACATCCACTCTCAGTTTCTAGTGCTTTTATTGTCGGTCCGACGGAGAGATCTCGCATGCCCTGACAAACTTTTTTCCTATAATTACTTTTACAGAATCTTCTCATTTGTGAAGCTGATAAGAACAAAAAACAAAAAATTCTCAAACCTTGGTGCCAGGGAACTGTCGTTGCTTCGTTCCTTGGAGTTTTTGTACGAAGATTCCATACCGGGTTGCCGGCTATATCAGGTCCAATTAACTGTTCAACAACGTTAAGTAACCGCTCGTTTGTCCATAAGTCTTTCAAAGCCTTTAGTAATCAAAGAGGCCAATTATTATTTTGGCTACATCATGACAAGTTTATGGTCAAAAGACATAGTATAACTCTGCGTACTGAGTATCAGCAAGGATGATTGATTCGAATTAATGTATAATTGGTTTCAACATCAGCAGCCTGAAGTCTGCAAAATGTTTTAATGATTTTCTTACTCAGATCAATTTTCTGTTCGTAGAATCTCTTTGTATGTGTGTTGCCATTATCAATAGAAAATGATATATTATGCCTGAAAATCTGAAGTTAGTCTGGTTGCAAACGAAAATCTTCAACAAAAACCGTGAACTTACTTGTGGCACACTGCCCATCTGTTTGAAACAGAGAATATTCGCTCCTCGAAAGTCTTCCTCTAATTTGCACAGTCTGTCCAAATACCCATGGTCTTCGTACAAGTCTTGAAAAACGCAACACCCAAAAAATAAACAATGGTCACAAGAACCAGGATTGATAAAACAATTAACGTAAAAGAAGGTTGTGATAGAACAATGCTGGCTTAAGCATATCCTCATAAACCAAAATTTAAGAAAGGGTTTGAAAGACCAAGTCGTGATTCAAGAATTATTGAAGGAGAAAGTCGTGATAAAGGAATGATTGCATGAGAGGTCGATCCCATGGCTGATCGCAATAAAACATTGAACAAAGCGGGACAGAGTAGTGACGATAAAGATATGTCATCATCGCTAGTTTGATAAATCATTTATCTCAAGAAGAAATCGTAGTAGAAGAATGAGGTTTTGTTAGTGCGAAGTCGTGATAGAGCAAAGGTTGCCTGCTATATCAGGTCGTGGTAGGAGCAAGGGTTGCAAGAACATGTCGTTATAGAGAAATTATAGCAAGGGCAAGTCAACGAAGAGCAATAATCTAAAGATCAGATCGTGATAGAAGTTATAGTTGAAAGAACAAGTCCTGATATATCAATGATTGCCAGAGCAATAGAGCAATAATTCTAAGATCAGGTCGTGATAGAAGTAATGGTTGAAAGAACAAGTCGTGATCTAGCAATGATTCCCAGAGCAATAGAGCAATAAATCAAATATCAGGTCGTGATAAAAGTTATGGTTGAAAGAACAAGTCGTGATATAACAATGATTGCCAGAGCAATAGAGCAATAATTTTAAGATCAGACCGTGATAGAAGTAATGGTTGAAAGAACACCTCGTGATATAGCAATGACTGCCAAAGCAATAGAGCAATAATTCAAAGATCAGGTCGTGACAGAAGTAATGGTTGAAAGAACAAGTCGTGGTATAGAAATGACTGCCAAAGCAATAGAGCAGTAAGTCAAAGATCAGGTCGTGATAGAAGTAATGGTTGAAAGAACAAGTTGTGATATAGCAATGATTGCCAGAGCAATAGAGCAATAATTTAAAGATCAGACCTTGATAGAAGAAATTGTTGAAAGAACAAGTCGTGATATAGCAAAAATTGCAAGAACAATAGAGCAATAATTTAAAGATCAGGCCGTGATAGAAGAAATGGTTGAAAGAACAAGTCATGATATAGCAAAGATTGCAAGAACAATACAACAATCATTTACAGATAAGGTCGTAAAATGATAAAGCAATAGAATAAAGAGACAGTCGTTTAGATCCACGATTCAAAGATCAGATAGTTGTAGAGACAATGGTTACCAGAGAAAGTCGTGACAGAGCAGTGATTTAAAGATAAGGTAGTGGTAGGGGCAATGGTTACAAGAGCAAGTTGTGACAGTGATTTAAAGATCAGGTTGTGGTAGGGGCAATGGTTACAAGAGCAAGTTGTGACAGAGCAGTGATTTTAAGATCAGGTAGTGGTAGGGGCAATGGTTACAAGAGCAAGTCGTGACAGAGCAGTGATTCAAATATCAGGTAGTGGTAGGGGCAATGGTTACAAGAGCAAGTCGTGATAGAGCAGTGATTTAAAGATCAGGTAGTGGTAAGGTAAATGGTTACAAGAGCAAGTCGTGACAGAGCAGTGATTTTAAGATCAGGTAGTGGTAAGGTAAATGGTTACAAGAGCAAGTCGTGACAGAGCAGTGATTTAAAGATCAGGTAGTGGTAAGGTAAATGGTTACAAGAGCAAGTCGTGACAGAGCAGTGATTTAAATATCAGGTAGTGGTAGGGTAAATGGTTACAAGAGCAAGTCGTGACAGAGCAGTGATTTAAAGATCAGGTAGTGGTAAGGTAAATGGTTACAAGAGCAAGTCGTGACAGAGCAGTGATTTAAAGATCAGGTAGTGGTAAGGTAAATGGTTACAAGAGCAAGTCGTGACAGAGCAGTGATTTAAAGATCAGGTAGTGGTAAGGGCAATGGTTACAAGAGCAAGTCGTAACAGAGCAGTGATTTAAAGATCAGGTACTGGTAAGGTAAATGGTTACAAGAGCAAGTCTTGACAGAGCAGTGATTTAAAGATCAGGTAGTGGTAAGGTAAATGGTTACAAGAGCAAGTCGTGACAGAGCAGTGATTCAAATATCAGGTAGTGGTAGGGACAATGGTTACAAGAGCAAGTCGTGACACAGCAGTGATTCAAATATCAGGTAGTGGTAGGGGCAATGGTTACAAGAGCAAGTCGTGATAGAGCAGTGATTTAAAGATCAGGTAGTGGTAAGGTAAATGGTTACAAGAGCAAGTCGTGACAGAGCAGTGATTTTAAGATCAGGTAGTGGTAAGGTAAATGGTTACAAGAGCAAGTCGTGACAGAGCAGTGATTTAAAGATCAGGTAGTGGTAAGGTAAATGGTTACAAGAGCAAGTCGCGACAGAGCAGTGATTTAAATATCAGGTAGTGGTAGGGGCAACGGTTACAAAAGCAAGTCGTGACAGAGCAGTGATTTAAAGATCAGGTAGTGGTAAGGTAAATGGTTACAAGAGCAAGTCGTGACAGAGCAGTGATTTTAAGATCAGGTTGTGGTAGGGGCAATGGTTACAAGAGCAAGTTGTGACAGAGCAGTGATTTTAAGATCAGGTAGTGGTAGGGGCAATGGTTACAAGAGCAAGTCGTGACAGAGCAGTGATTCAAATATCAGGTAGTGGTAGGGGCAATGGTTACAAGAGCAAGTCGTGATAGAGCAGTGATTTAAAGATCAGGTAGTGGTAAGGTAAATGGTTACAAGAGCAAGTCGTGACAGAGCAGTGATTTTAAGATCAGGTAGTGGTAAGGTAAATGGTTACAAGAGCAAGTCGTGACAGAGCAGTGATTTAAAGATCAGGTAGTGGTAAGGTAAATGGTTACAAGAGCAAGTCGTGACAGAGCAGTGATTTAAATATCAGGTAGTGGTAGGGTAAATGGTTACAAGAGCAAGTCGTGACAGAGCAGTGATTTAAAGATCAGGTAGTGGTAAGGTAAATGGTTACAAGAGCAAGTCTTGACAGAGCAGTGATTTAAAGATCAGGTAGTGGTAAGGTAAATGGTTACAAGAGCAAGTCGTGACAGAGCAGTGATTTAAAGATCAGGTAGTGGTAAGGGCAATGGTTACAAGAGCAAGTCGTGACAGAGCAGTGATTTAAAGATCAGGTAGTGGTAAGGTAAATGGTTTCAAGAGCAAGTCTTGACAGAGCAGTGATTTAAAGATCAGGTAGTGGTAAGGTAAATGGTTACAAGAGCAAGTCGTGACAGAGCAGTGATTTAAAGATCAGGTAGTGGTAAGGTAAATGGTTACAAAAGCAAGTCGTGACAGAGCAGTGATTTAAAGATAAGGTAGTGGTAAGGTAAATGGTTACAAGAGCAAGTCGTGACAGAGCAGTGATTTAAAGATCAGGTAGTGGTAAGGTAAATGGTTACAAAAGCAAGTCGTGACAGAGCAGTGATTTAAATATCAGGTAGTGGTAGGGTAAATGGTTACAAGAGCAAGTCGTGACAGAGCAGTGATTTAAAGATCAGGTAGTGGTAAGGTAAATGGTTACAAGAGCAAGTCGTGACAGAGCAGTGATTTAAAGATCAGGTAGTGGTAAGGTAAATGGTTACAAGAGCAAGTCGTGACAGAGCAGTGATTTAAAGATCAGGTAGTGGTAAGGTAAATGGTTACAAGAGCAAGTCGTGACAGAGCAGTGATTTAAAGATCAGGTAGTGGTAAGGGCAATGGTTACAAGAGCAAGTCGTGACAGAGCAGTGATTTAAAGATCAGGTAGTGGTAAGGTAAATGGTTTCAAGAGCAAGTCTTGACAGAGCAGTGATTTAAAGATCAGGTAGTGGTAAGGTAAATGGTTACAAGAGCAAGTCGTAACAGAGCAGTGATTTAAAGATCAGGTAGTGGTAAGGTAAATGGTTACAAAAGCAAGTCGTGACAGAGCAGTGATTTAAAGATAAGGTAGTGGTAAGGTAAATGGTTACAAGAGCAAGTCGTGACAGAGCAGTGATTTAAAGATCAGGTAGTGGTAAGGTAAATGGTTACAAAAGCAAGTCGTGACAGAGCAGTGATTTAAATATCAGGTAGTGGTAGGGTAAATGGTTACAAGAGCAAGTCGTGACAGAGCAGTGATTTAAAGATCAGGTAGTGGTAAGGTAAATGGTTACAAGAGCAAGTCGTGACAGAGCAGTGATTTAAAGATCAGGTAGTGGTAAGGTAAATGGTTACAAGAGCAAGTCGTGACAGAGCAGTGATTTAAAGATCAGGTAGTGGTAAGGGCAATGGTTACAAGAGCAAGTCGTGACAGAGCAGTGATTTAAAGATCAGGTAGTGGTAAGGTAAATGGTTTCAAGAGCAAGTCTTGACAGAGCAGTGATTTAAAGATCAGGTAGTGGTAAGGTAAATGGTTACAAGAGCAAGTCGTGACAGAGCAGTGATTTAAAGATCAGGTAGTGGTAAGGTAAATGGTTACAAAAGCAAGTCGTGACAGAGCAGTGATTTAAAGATAAGGTAGTGGTAAGGTAAATGGTTACAAGAGCAAGTCGTGACAGAGCAGTGATTTAAAGATCAGGTAGTGGTAAGGTAAATGGTTACAAAAGCAAGTCGTGACAGAGCAGTGATTTTAAGATCAGGTAGTGGTAAGGTAAATGGTTACAAGAGCAAGTCGTGACAGAGCAGTGATTCAAATATCAGGTAGTGGTAGGGGCAACGGTTACAAGAGCAAGTCGTGACACAGCAGTGATTCAAATATCAGGTAGTGGTAGGGGCAATGGTTACAAGAGCAAGTCGTGATAGAGCAGTGATTTAAAGATCAGGTAGTGGTAAGGTAAATGGTTACAAGAGCAAGTCGTGACAGAGCAGTGATTTTAAGATCAGTTAGTGGTAAGGTAAATGGTTACAAGAGCAAGTCGTGACAGAGCAGTGATTTAAAAATCAGGTAGTGGTAAGGTAAATGGTTACAAGAGCAAGTCGTGACAGAGCAGTGATTTAAATATCAGGTAGTGGTAGGGGCAACGGTTACAAAAGCAAGTCGTGACAGAGCAGTGATTTAAAGATCAGGTAGTGGTAAGGTAAATGGTTACAAGAGCAAGTCGTGACAGAGCAGTGATTTAAAGATCAGGTAGTGGTAAGTGCAATGGTTACAAGATCAAGTCGTGACAGAGCTGTGATTTAAAGATCAGGTAGTGGTAAGGGCAATGGTTACAAGATCAAGTCGTGACAGAGCAGTGATTTAAAGATCAGGTAGTGGTAGGGGCAATGGTTACAAGAGCAAGTCGTGACAAAGAAGTGATTTAAAGATCAGGTAGTGGTAGGGGCAATGGTTACAAGAGCAAGTCGTGACAAAGCAGTGATTTAAAGATCAGATAGTGGTAAGGGCAATGGTTACAAGAGCAAGTTGTGACAGAGCAGTGATTTAAAGATCAGGTAGTGGTAGGGGCAATGGTTACAAGATCAAGTTCTGACAGAGCAGTGATTTAAAGATCAGGTAGTGGTAAGGGCAATGGTTACAAGAGCAAGTCGTGACAGAGCAGTGATTTAAAGATCAGGTAGTGGTAGTGAGCAAGTCGTGACAGATCAGTAATTTAAAGATCAGGTACTGGTAAGGTAAATGGTTACAAGAGCAAGTCGTGACAGGGCAGTGATTTAAAGATCAGGTAGTGGTAGTGAGCAAATCGTGACAGAGCAGTGATTTAAAGATCAGTTAGTGGTAGTGAGTAAGTCGTGACAGAGCAGTGATTTAAAGATCAGGTACTGGTAAGGTAAATGGTTACAAGATCAAGTCGTGACAGAGCAGCGATTTAAAGATCAGTTAGTGGTAGTGAGCAAGTTGTGACAGAGCAGTGATTTAAAGATCAGGTACTGGTAAGGTAAATGGTTACAAGAGCAAGTCGTGACAGAGCAGTGATTTAAAGATCAGGTACTGGTAAGGTAAATTTTTACAAGAGCAAGTCGTGACAGAGCAGTGATTTAAAGATCAGGTACTGGTAAGGTAAATGGTTACAAGAGCATGTCGTGACAGAGCAGTGATCTAAAGATCAGGTACTGGTAAGGTAAATGGTTACAAGAGCAAGTCGTGACGGAGCAGTGATTTAAAGATCAGTTAGTGGTAGTGAGCAAGTCGTGACAGAGCAGTGATTTAAAGATCAGGTACTGGTAAGGTAAATGGTTACAAGAGCAAGTCGTAACAGAGCAGTGATTTAAAGATCAGTTAGTGGTAGTGAGCAAGTCGTGACAGAGCAGTGATTTAAAGATCAGGTACTGGTAAGGTAAATGGTTACAAGAGCAAGTCGTGACAGAGCAGTGATTTAAAGATCAGTTAGTGGTAGTGAGCAAGTCGTGACAGAGCAGTGATTTAAAGATCAGGTACTGGTAAGGTAAATGGTTACAAGAGCAAGTCGTAACAGAGCAGTGATTTAAAGATCAGGTACTGGTAAGGTAAATGGTTACAATAGCAAGTCGTGACAGAGCAGTGATTTAAAGATCAGTTAGTGGTAGTGAGCAAGTCGTGACAGAGCAGTGATTTAAAGATCAGGTACTGGTAAGGTAAATGGTTACAAGAGCAAGTCGTAACAGAGCAGTGATTTAAAGATCAGTTAGTGGTAGTGAGCAAGTCGTGATAGTGCAGTGATTGAAAGAGCAAGTTGTTATAAAGCTATGGCTGAATGGTCAAGTAAATAACGCCGTGAAATAGCAGTTATTGAAAGAACAACTGATAAAGCGCGAATAGCAATAGGAAGTCAAGTTTAAACATTTCAAGTTAAGAGCTGCTGGATGACTGATAATTTTTCAAATCACTGCTAACCATTTTTTAAACAATATCAACACTCAGGCGTGATGCAATCTTCACAATACTTTTTTCATCTAACACCTTTTAACTAAAAATCCTGAAATTGTGACTATCATCGACCATGACAGGTTATTTCTTTTACGATAACTTTACGTTAATAAATTTTCATTTTTTTAGTTATAAACGATGAACAGATATCATCCGATACACATTTCAGCAATTTCAAATCACTTTGTGCATCTGCACCAGACAATAGTAAGCCATTGCAAGGCGTGGTAACATCACATAAATACGTCGGACAACCTTTGATTTTTCCAGCTTGGTATAGTTTCTTGGCAAGGGTGTCCACATACTGATTGAGCTCATCTTTCACCGGCTCAAGTTCCTCAGGCTTAAAGAAATCGTTCACAACTAAATATCCCTGAAAAGAAGATAATTTAGAATGTACATATTGTCGTGAAAAAGATAGATACATGTATATATATATACATGTATATATGGACCCGGAATCATTTTGACAAATTAATAATTGCAGTCCTATTGCAAAAACAGAATGCAAATGTTCCATTGCTTTAAAGCAACACTATTGGAAGTCATTAGAATAATGATAAAACGCAAAAAATGAACAAATGTAAGTCATGGTCAATACTTGAATGACTCATTAGTCTTAACAGTAGCTATAGAAATAGGCACTGTTGCGCAACATTTCAAGTCCATAGAGGTACTATAATTAAGCCAGAATTACCTAACATGATTTTCTGTCATTTCGTTTTGTCACTGTGCTAGTCATACATACGTGAACTATGTACATGATATTATCTTTCATTCAAATGATTTAAATTTCAAATTGAATTTTAATTTAAGTTCAAATTCATGCAAAAAGAACTATAATTTGCATTTGACATGGGATATTTATTTGTTTGTCTCTATCCTGTTCAATGTGAACTGAGATATTTCGTGTGTTTTACAGCGAAAGGTTTATCTAAATCAGTTAAAGAGGCTGTACTCCAGATTTGACTTAAATCATAAATTATATATATAGATGCCGTGAGATTATAACAACATAATATTTTACTTCAAAACTGATTATAAAAGTCAAAATAGGATAAAAAAATATTTTCGCTCCAGCCTGATTTGAACTCTGGACCCCTCATGTTAACAAAATATTTCCAACGCTGTTACTGTCACCACCATCGCCGCATGTGATATTGCAGATATTTACTTTAAATCTTATACGATATAGTTATACCGTCGCGTTACGGTATAGCACTTTGAAAGGGAAAAAAAATCAATTTATAATGTAATTATTTGACTTCTTTTTTGTCAGTAAGTTATTTTTTAAGCATTAGTCATAAATATTACAAGAAATTTATAATACAAGGAAACTTTCTTTTTTTTTGATATCTGGAGCACAGCCCCTTTAAGCTCTAGAATTACAACGATTTGCATTACATTAAGCAAAGAAATACCTCACTTTACTTGTTAGATATTCTTGATGACCACCTCAGATGACAGTCACTTCCTATGTTTCAATCTGTTAAGTGTTTGTGTTTCATTATCTGTACTGAAATTATGAATATACACGTTTGGTAAAAAGTTGATAACCAGACTGAACGATAATGTGTAACTAAAATTAGAAAATACCTGTGTGAAAAACTTCCTAATTTCATCTTCGGATCGCTGACCGGGTTTGAGATCCTGGGGTTGCTTCGGCATTGCCCGGATATCGAACTTCTCGGGGTAACGTTCGCCGGTAAAGCCCGGGTAGGTTTTGGTGTCAGCCATTGTGAAAAAAAAATCACGCACTGATATCTTTACTTTTATCAAAGCGTAACATCTTGTATCAATATAAGCTGACCAGTACACCTTTTATCATCTTAGTACATTTAAATAATACGTAACATATAGTATATGCAGGGACTCTTTCTTTCATCATACTAAGCTCTACACAAAAAGCTTCCAGTACGGTTATTTCAGTTATTCAGGGTCGATTGCCAGGTGTGCTCGATAATTTATTTATATGAGATGTCTTTGCCTCCTTCGCCGAAGAGGTGGTGTTGCTTTGCTAATATCTTTCGTTCTTCCGTCGGTCCGTCGATAGACCAGGTGGTTTTCGATAAAAAGAACTTGAGAATATTACTGATTAATAACTTCAGAAAGGTTTGGCCGAAGTTTCCCAAACTTTGGAGGCAGGTTGTTCTCAACAGGTTCCATCAAAAGATACCAGTATCATCCCACCGATTTCAAATCGTCTATGTAAATTCTTTTTTTTGGGGGAAAAAACAACAGAAACAAAACAACAAAAAACAACAACAAAAAAACAACAATAACTTCAACATAAGCCTTCTCGAAACGATTGCAAGTAGGCTATACGAGGAGATATCGGTCTGTTATTAATCACAAGCTACCAGCAATATCCAAAGTGTCACATCACCATGATTTTCCATTTTCGTTCGAAGACGTGGTGTGACACGTTCAACGCTCATGCACTTCCTGCATCATACTGGCTCGTCTGTCCTGCATGGCCTTAAAGCTAGCATGTTTGACCAAGACGGAGTGTCTCTGTGATATACTTTGTTTCAAACACCGTCTCCCGCAACAAAAAGTAACTAAACTCCTCTGATAGCGCCTGTCGTATGGCAAACCGCGCCCGACGATAAATGTACTCAGATAAAAAAGTATACACACCCGATATATTTTATATAGATAAAATGACTCATCGTGAAAAGAAATAAAAAGTGGGACATTTATTTTGCATATACTATAAGGTACGGGAACATGGTCTCACTCACAGCACAGGCATATTCGGTATTTGGATATATATCTCATATCATAGTCTCTGCTACTGAAGAAAGCATTTAGACTATAAATCAATACGAATGTGTATAACTTTGTACAGTACATATATCAAAAACCGTATTTATGTAACTTGTACTGGATAAGGTTTACTTGACATATCAAAAGAAATAAGCAATATATTGAAACTCGGAACGATAATAAGAAACAAGATAGAGAGAAGGAAAGAAAAAAAGACAGTAACAATTTTGACATAACTCTGTTATTACTGCTGGATTTGTGCGCATGCGCTTAAGGATTGTAAGTAAATTCTGAAGACTATTTTTTTCTGGCTACCGAATCATACAATATTTTTCAGGTGTCTACCTCAAATGTCTCTTTTCGATAAGAACTTTGAACGGTTTTGGTGAGAGTACGAGCCGTCGGATGGGCTCTAGGTCAAGGTCACATTCGTTTTCTTTCTTAAACTCACAACGTTGCATCAGTGTAGTGAACATGATAAAAACGTTCATTTTAGCCAACAGCTCAGCAACACAGCGGCGTCTTCCCGCACTGAAAGATAAAACATGTGCACACTTCTCTGAATCGAGCAAACCATTCTTATCAAGTAGTCGCTCCGGACGGAAATTTTCTGGATCTCCCCAGAAAGACTTTTCATTGGCTACAGAATGAAGATTGAACAAGACTACCGTATCTTTTTCGATATCGTATCCACGGAATTTAGTGTCAAACAACGTGGAATGAGGTAACGCAAATGGAACGATTGTGGTTTTTCTCATCACCTCTAAGATTGTTGCATATACGTATGGAAGATTTTCACGATCCTTCCATGAGACGGTTTTAGTTCCTCCTAATACACTGTCAATTTCATTTTGAACCCGTCCCTGAACCTCAGGGAAGGCAATCATGTACAGAATGGTGTAAAGCATTGTGCGCGACGTGGTGTCAAATCCGGCCCCCTGCAAGTTGGCAACCTGGTGCATTAAATGATAGCTGGAAATACTTTCATTGCTCTCTTCTTCTGGGAGATCCTTTGAAATCGCGCAGAAGGCATCTAACACATCTCTTGTTTGACTTCTTTGAAAAGAAGATGTGTGTTCTTCTATTTTAGCCTTCGTTATCCAGTCAGGTACTTAACAACGCTTCTTTAAATCGTTTTACAACTCCCTTCATAAAATGTCGCAGCCAAGGTACCACATCAACAATATTTCCTGAGCCGACGAACTTGCTAAAGGTGTCATTTGATTCGACAATTAGCTTGATGTGTGGCTCTATTTCGTGTTCCTTCCCTTTTCCATACAACATTTGATAAACCACACTTTCAACTGCCATCTCAATATCTAACGTTATTGTAACTGGTTCGTCATTCGGATATCTTAAGAGTTTCTGAGCCAATTTTTCAGCCTCATCCCGAAAAAGATCTTCCGGTGAATATTCACATTTCATCATATATGTCCTCAAAGCTGTCGCCGTCCATTTTCTTAGCTGAAGATATTTTGGAGAAAAGTTTGCAAAACTTACAGGATCCATGCCATTAAAAACTTCCCTCAGTGCAATTTGTGTCACAAAATCGGGTCTTCCTGAGAAAACGTCGTCTTTTCTTTCAGGATGCTTCCTTAATTGCTTCAAAGCCGTTAATTACAATGGCCTTCCAGCTCCCAAGTCGTATCCCTACAACATCTCCGTACTGTTTCCACCATCTTAAATACTTTGCCTCAGGTTTCTTGCCTAACAGTGGTAAATGTCCAAGAATAGGAACTCCAAACGGACCAGGTGGGTATCGCTTTTTGCTAATCCACTGTGCCAATAGGTATAAAGTTAGAATACTAACGAAAAAAATCACAATAATCGTGAGCTCCATATTGATTACGTCCTATTTCGGTACTCGTTTTTGATATACATATGTTAACACCTATATACGAGTACCCAGTGTAACAGCACGTATGATAACCTGTCTAAACATTAAACAGATGACCTAGTTTGATTTTAGAACATATCTAAAAGTGTACTACTAATAGTAATGAATACACACAAAAAACACACTTCAGCAAGTTAAATTGAAAACATTTATCATTTAATTGTTGTTTTGATAAAGGAAATGGACAATAATACAATATACAATGTACCCGACTATATTTTCATTTCTCTAGTTAAGGGAAACATAACATTTTCACATATGCAGCATCAAAATATTATTGAATATTTCAGAATGAAACATTTAAGATTTTAAAAACGAAATTGTTGTAACCGCTTACTATAATTTCAATATCTTCTGAAGATGTCTGTTATGATGTGGTGCTTACTTCATGAACGTTTATGAATAAACGCAGAATACAACTAATGTTATATATTTTAAGAATCTAACAAAAGTTTGAATGCCCAACAATCTTCTGGAAGGCAGTAGGGGGTTCGGGCGAATTACCAACTGAGGAACCTCGTCAACCCAAAGGGGCAAAGACAGTTCTGTTATGTTGTGGTGCTTATTTCATGATTGTTTATGAATAAACGTGTAATACAGCTAGAGTAATTAGCGTTTCAATTTTCACACTTGAATTACAATTTACCTTCTGGAAGGCAGTTGTAGATTCGGATGAATTACCAACTGAGGAACCAGATCAACCCTGAGGGGCGAAGACAGTTCCGTTGTAGTACAGGTAGTTTACACAAGAGGTGATAAAGTTTACTTTAGATAAAAGTACAATTTTTTCGCCTATTTGACTGCCCTAGATTTTGTTTGAGGTTATTGGTCTATTCTAGACCAGCAGAACTCAATATCATTAATACAACTTGTGATTGTAATATTCGCGATGGCAGAAGAAATGCTGCATTTGTAATATGTATAGTTACAAACAATTCAAGCCAAAGGTATTAAATAAAATACGTTTTTCAAAATGAGTACGATTGTGCAGGGAAAATCAAAAGTAAAGTGTCAAACTGTCACTTAAGTTGACTTTGTGGGGATTGACTTTGTTTCAGTTTTAAGTTTAGTGATGTGTTTTATGAAATAAACTATTTTTAAAATGCTTAGAGACCATTTGGAACAGCTTTACCTAGACATTTTAAAGATATGACAAGTATTTTCTTCAAACCTTGTCAAACTAAATAGGTGTACCACGCAAAGAGGCAAACATTTAAAAATCACTAGGGTTTTTTCTCAAACCGACCTATTCACAGTAATTGGTTTGGTTTATTGGGGTTTAACGCCAGTTTTAATAGTTGAGGTCATATCCCGGCGGTCAGTCCACCCAAGTGTTCCTGGGTATCCAGTGTACTAACTAAATTTCTCCCCGTGACTGACACTAGGCTTCTTCCATGTGCGCAGTTAAATTCACTCCTAAGGGCGAGAAGAATGAAGGGGATCTGTTATTGCCCGGTAGTGGCACAAAACTGAAGGAAGCGTACTTAGTGTATACTTAGACGATATACTAAGAGTTTTGATGGGGAGGCATCATTTGTAATTCGTGTTTGATGTTAATGTCTTCGTGGTAAAAATATTTTGCGAGTCAAAGGGTGTGCAAGAAGCTTGATCCAATTTTGTTTTTAAGAGTATAAAGTACAGTAATTAGATAAATCAGAAACTCATTTTTAAATAAAACAGCACAGATCAAAGTAGTTTCAACTATATAAATTTATTATGACAAGTTATAACAATGCATTCTTTCATAATACTTTACAGAGATGTTTAAAGTACAAAATTTAATGTAGTAAACCAAAGAAATAATGAAATGGAAGAAATGGCACAAAATAGTTTTTCTTCCTCCATTTATAATATTTATGTTCTACGATTTATAGTCTGAACTATTTGTATTGTATTATTACAGTGTAGTAGTAACAATCTCTAAGTGCCTCGTCTCATCGAGACCAGGTAGGACAAGTAAACCAGAGATACTCGACTCAGCTATTGCTATGAAATAGGCGATCTTTCAGACCTTCAAAAAGCAAAGTATCCTAACAATTATTCCAAAACAGGCAAAGACCACTATTCTCAAATTGTCCAAATATCTTACTAATTTTGAGTATAGGATAGCAAATCGACTCGACCATGAATTACATTTTATATATAGCCCAGAGCAAACAGTTCATGAGGGGAAAATGTTAAAATTTGAAATTAGTGATTTTAGAAACAAGCAAACAACTCGGTCCGTTATTCTTTCCCTATTATGACAAGACCTTTGATAGCTGAAACAATGTTTTTATAATATATTGCTCGCATGACTAATTTCAAAATCTTTCTTTCTTTCATTAACTGCTCCAAATTATCCTAGAACCAATTAAAAAACAAGAGCTCCACGCTCCACGTAGCGGCGCCAACGCTCGTCTGTTTTGCATGTCGACAATGGGGGCCATAGTTATAGTTCTTGTGCACTACTCCTGAAGAGGTCTATATCTGACGTTTCATGTCAAGATGTTGATACTGAAACCTTTGATCATTCAACTTAATTATCATTCAACTTAATTAGCAATTTTGACAAAAATTATAAGTTAAAAAAGGGACATAACTCCAAAAATAAAGCTTTTAGAATAATGCCCCTTGTGTTAAAAATGCCTCTTGTCATGATATACATTCAAAGTTTCATATCGATATCTGTTAAATTGAGTAATGGGCCAATTAAAGCTTTTGCACGACGACAACAACGACGCAGCGACCAAAATAGGTCGTTTTTAACTTCGAAACAGGCGAGCTAAAAATGTATAAATCAATAACTGTCAGTTTTGCAATGAATCTAGGACTTTGACAACCTTGATAAGGTTGCCCACTTTCATCTTACTTGTATAAAAGTGTTAAATAAGAGGGCAAGACAGGGCATAACTATTCACAATATGGTAACAGAATAGACTTTACAGATGACACGACTTACATGAATTGTAAAAATGTTATAAACGTTTAATAATTATTCAAGACTTAGGAAACCAATCTTCACTAACTATTTGAATTAGATGTTTTAGTAGGATCATTACAAAAACTCGAATGAAATGCATGCAATATGGATTTTCAGTGGACTTAAAGGAAATTTAACAGTAAGTCCTATTTGGAAGCAAAGTTGGATGAAATTTACTATAAACAACTACCCATTAATGGGTATTAACAAATCCACCCGACAGTGAAATAAATGCAATTTTAATTCTAAAAAAAATTGATAAGCGAAAATAAAACGAAACAAAAATCAATCGAGAAGTTCTTGAGGATTACAAACTGGAGGTTCCAAACTACAAATTTCAGTATTCTGTAAAAGCTTGCTGGGGGTACTAATGGACTTTAGACACTTCTGAACAAATATCGAAGAATGGTGGAAACTAACTTGAAAGTAACCCAAGATGTGTAAATACTTGTTAAAATAACTTTCTAACAATTTAATATCTTGGCTACAAATTAATGATATTCAAAATAAAAATCACACTGTATTCCATACAGAAATTAGACAAAGAGCAATAAACTATGACAAAATGGTATAGAAAAAGGCATTATGTGTACCAACAACACGATTCAGTAAAAACAGTATTGCTTGAATGAATTCATATAGTAATGAGTTTTTACACTTTTCAAATAAATATTCTCAAAACATAGTAACACGCGCAAGTGTACAAATCTCAATGTTTAAAACGAATAAAAACTTGAAAAGCTTCGACAAAAATCAAATACACTGTCATATTCGAATTAATATGCCAGCTAAGACAGTTATTGCTGAAAACAACGGGAACATTTAATGACGGCGAAATAAACTAGGAAAATATAAAATACCCTTTACTTCTGTAATCGATACAGCATTAAGTTTCTAATATAGAGTTTTAATGCGAACATTATCAACTAAAATGTTTAAATCAATATCTTTAAACCTATGCGATTTCTAAAGTATAAATGATAATTGAACATTTGTTTTGGGATTGTTATGTGTAAAAAACTGAACAGCTTAACATTTTTAAAACCTAAAGTATCAACCACAACTTCAAATTAAATTATGTCCAGGAATAACGAATATGAAAGCAAAATCTGTGCTAAACAATTACAATTCCAAGTAAATTATTCATTATCAAAACATACACAATTATACAATTTTAAACAACAAAACGAATTTATGTTTGAAGTATGCACCAATATTTGCTTAAAAGATTTAAAGCAACTGACAGATTTTAACCGATTTTTATTTCTCTAAAATTCAAGAGAAGTTAATGCACTATGGAAAAAAAACTATATGCTTCTATACAACATGAAAACAAAAGTTTTGACTCGAACCCATGATCTTTCGGTCGGTAAAATATAGAGCGATGATCTACACCACTGAGCCACAGTCTAGTCAAGTATCGTCAAAATTAATGATATAACTAAAGTATCTACCCCGTGACTAACTTGGTAAATTTCCTAGCCATAAAAGTGTAAATCTTTATATTTTGATGTTTTTCTGTAACAAAAAATGAGTCAGTAACTTATTTTAGATATATTCTTCACAATTACATCAAGAATTTTAAGATGTATAAACATTTTTTTTTTCATCGTCGGCTCATCTGAGTCCGTCCTTAAGTCACTATAAGCTACTTGCAAAACGTTCATTCCAGCTGGGTGTTGGATCCTGATAGAAAAGAAAATGCAAAAGATAAAGCAAGATCAATTTTACATACGCTTCATACTTACATAGATTGCAAATAGTTTAATTACAATTATTCCCATCATGTATTTTAATATGTATGGATCTACTGTACTTGGCTGTGTCAGTATTAGCACCAATTTTCAGCCAGAGTGTATACCTTAAAAAGGTAGGTGAACGCTTCAATTTCCAGGTTTATGATGCTCCGTCTGTTAGTACCGTCTTCAAGTACTTTTTCTTCAATTTTAAGTAGGATCTCTAACAAATATAAAGAAAAACTGATGTAAACACTGACCATAAAGTGAACAGCTTGTCCTAATTTAAGTGTTTGCCACAAGACAGCACAGGAGTGGTGTATGTGCCCATTTTATATTTCCTTTTCAGCCGCAATGTAATCCCTTGTTTCTGAAATACAAGGATAAATAGTTCTTAAATTTAGTTAAGTAGTTATTTGTACTCATTTTTGTTAACTGATGTAAACAGTATGAAACATTAAAAACTGTGGTGTTTTACCTGTGCATGTTCTTAAATATTGCTACCTGTCCATCATTGATACTCCAAGATGTTTTATTAGGAAATCGTTACTGGAAACATTTGAAGCAATGCTTCTGATTGCGATATCTTACCGGTGTTCGTAGGTCACTTGCTACCCTGCGTCTCAATACGAACATTTCTAATTAGCGAGCCTTGAACCATGTCGATAGTGGGAGTGAGTTACTTAGGCTGCACTACGTTGCTCAACATCTTCTGAAATTAAAAGTGAAGAGATTAATTTGTTACAATAATTTCAAAATTGGTTACAATTCTAACGGTTTCCAACTTAAAAAACCTGCAAATAAAGTTCGAGAAATTGCTATGTCTATCAGGATTACTTAACACGACTGTTTTCAAACTTTATTACACCTTACATTTTGCATGTATTTTGTTCGACCTGATATCACTGTTCTAGTTTTCCTCGATCGGAAAAAATGTAGACTTTCTGTCGAAGGGCAAATAACTTGCCAGCAAACCTGTAAAATACTAAACATAGCACATAATGACATTTTAAACTTGTCGGTAAAAATATATTTCTTTGGTATTTCAATTTCAGTCATTTGTGAAAGTCGATTTCCGAACAAGCATAAGAATTCCATTGTTCGTCCTGTTTGTAGTGTGCATGCGTATGATCTCGTCCCCATCTTTCCATCTCCGCTTTTCTTTGTAACATGTAGTACTGTGTAATCTTGTCACTGAAATATATAAATAATTCACCTTGAAATAGTAGTCAAAGAAATAGCAAGAATGAATAAATGAACGGATGTTTTATAGCCCGTCAACAACTAAGGTCATTCTGGGCACCAAGAATTGTGTATAATGAAAACAAAAAACATCTATATTCTATTAAAAGTTTCAAAGATTTAAAGTTCAAAAGTTGTCGACAGTATGCACAATATGATGCAGTTAAAAAGTTCAAATGCAAATAAATACCGATTTGTTAAAAAATGTTGACATCTTTTAAAAATCTAAAAGATTAAGTCAGGCTGAACAGAAATAGCTCATGCATGTTTTCTACATTGGAATATTTCGTATTGGACTAAAGTCCACACAGTCAATAAAACTGAGTTTAACTGTGAAATCTGTAAAGCAAGGAACGCACTGTGGGACTTGTTCCCATAAAAAAGATAAACTGTCTAAAAACGCCCAACATTCATCAAACCATTTGACAATTGTGAAACGTGTCATTCGACAGGAAAAAAGACGGCAGAGAAAAATGCTGTTATGAGAAGAAAAGTCAATTGTCAATGCAAGTTCAGTTTAAGTAGGGAAATTGTAACATTAGTAGAGACTGCCCAAGAGTGCAGGCATTTGTCCGTTTCAGCTCATGTTGAATCCAAGGGTCAATCGTCGTTTAAACGGAGGATTAATATACAGTAGTTTTATTTTATACAGTTGTGCCGAATTTGTACACTAACTTACAAAACTTACCATGAAACAAATCAAAATTCTTTAGACAAAGCAAATCAAATATTTTTCTAACACCCATGCGTAGTGATGTGTCTATAGTGTTTCAACTGACTGAATACATGTTACGGCCACTTACCAGAAAATCCATTGGCGTATAGAAGGAATGACGTTTATATCCTATTTGTATGTTCTGCTAAAGACAGCCTCTTTTCGTCCGAGCTGTTAAACCTGAAATGCGATGGTTGTGTAATTCAATTTTCTTAAAGTAACACTAGACAACGTGAAGCCACATTGCCATCAGAGATGTTTTGTTTAAAGGCAGTGCATTTTTTAGTACGAGCACACGTATAAGGATAATTACTTTCACAATTTTTGTCTTTGAAGAAGTCCTATTTGCATTGTTGTCTTACCGGTTTCTTAGGACATTGGTCATCCTGCGTGTCTATACGAGTCTGCTACTGTATTGACGGCTATTTAGATTGCATCACAATGCTGGGCATTCAAGGATGCTGAAAATTTAGAAAGTAAATATTTTGTTCAACTTTTGAAAAATGTTACTTACGATTTCGTTAGGGACTTTGGAATGCTGCTTTTGACTTACAAAAGAAAAAATTATCTAACACGATGATTTTAACCTTTTTATTACAACATAAAATAAAATGTGAGTATTCTTCTCAGCATGTTAACTTGATCTGCACGATTCTGTCGATGTGACATGCAACAACTTCACACCATCTGCCTCTTTCAAAAAGTGAGATCTGAAAATAAACTGAAAACAGACAGTAGTTGTATTTAAAATATATGTCAATTACATTGATTGTAATAGAAACATTGTTTTTGTATTGTAAACAAAACGCTACAAATCGAGTCTTGTGAGATATTGTTCATCTATAAATTAGAGACCGACAAATGCATCTTCTGGGTCTCAATTGTGAACATTTAGGTCAATGTCGGAAATCCGTTATATTTCATGTAGTGTTCAATGTCTCTTTCACAATGCAGCGGGTGTCTAGAATTGGTTTTATCTTCTCATTTTAGGTTATCAACATCTTGGAAAGAAGTATGTGTCGGATATGTAGTTGTGCCTGAAAAAGAATTGTCTATGCATTAAAATGTATGTTATAGAAACATGGCAGAAATGGTGTAGTACATAAAAACACTTAAACTAATAACTCGACTATATTTAATAAAATCTTGAAGCCCTTGGTAGCAAAATTATTTAAAAAACCTAGAGTGTAAACGTATTTTAATGTGCTTAAATATTTTTTATAAAAGAAATGCTTGTTGAAACGTTTCATATATTCTATATACCTTGTAAAACACTCCTCTTTTGAGCTTTGTTTTTCAATGTATGAACCGAGGTCCATGCACAAGTCTGTTAAAACGTCTAAACATGCCTGCAGGAAATAAAAAGCATTGGAGAATACATGAAGACGTTTTAATGTTAGATCGCACTCAAATATAAGTATAGAAGCACTCACCTTAATACTCACCTTGCCTGAAATACAAAACTATAAAGTTAGAATTGGAGCTAGATTCGCAATTAAAGGGGCTGATGACATTTGGAACACCTCGGGCGACTTCAATAGGTCACCTCGGAAATAATGAGGTAGGCGCCATATTGGACTATTTTATAATACAGGTGGTGTCTGCTAAATTGAAAACATTTCTTAAAGCCTCTACCTGTTTATACTTTAAATTAACATTTATTTTCATTTTATTCTAATGCATAAGACAAACACTACTTGAGTTCTATCATGTTTGTTATCTTTTTATTAAAGCCTGGGTGAATTACCATTTGGTGTATTCATACACTTACATACGAGGTCTTTGTACGTAGTTGCCGGAAAGGGCCGAGTTGTTACGCTTGGGGCCGTTGAATGCATCTCAAGTACTTAAACTTGGAGTTCAGTATGGTGGACCAACCAATGGATTATAAACTAAGGGAATTCTAGTAAATTTCTAACGGTAGAAGAGCAAGTAAAAGCAACTTTACCAACATGCAATACCAGAACTCATTGATACCAAACCTTTGCACTTAATTTTCAGGTAAAACACATCATGTATAGATCGGAGTATAATGGACTTGCCCACCCACCATGTGAAACAAGTATAATTACAAAATGTACCCGAATGAAAAACGTCATATGGTCATAATGTGAATACACTAACTGAAAAAAAAGTACAAACACGTGTACATTTACATTTGATTTAGATACAAAGATCTTTTTTAATTTAGCCAATAAAATTAATCTTATAAAGTTGAATATGAAACATATATTGTTGCTTCCGTTTGATGTATATGTATCTTCTGTTGCCATCCTCAATGTTCATTGCGGATTTCAGTTGCTTTGAGTCTTGATCTACAAGTAAAAAGAAACTAAACTATTTTCTTTCAGTAGTTTGTCAGTTGGGGTATTTAAAAAAGCTAGTCTTTGATTATATAACTAGCAACGTAGCATCACTGATAAACGTTGACGTATAAGTTAATCGTTATGCATAAACACTCCAGGCTTTTTCTATTAAGATGCGACTAAGAGGTGACAAATGAGAGCACACAATGCATTGGTCTAAGAAGCAATCATTTTCCCAGAACGTTTAAATCTATGATCGACCTTTCAGAAGTTGAAGAAGTAATATGGGTTTAGTTTTACACAGTCAAATGTACGCCTTAAAACTGGCATGGCGCCATACAGTTTAAAGTTTTTATTAAAAATGTGAAAAATAAAAACCTTGATATACAAAGAAGGTAGACAAACTTTAGTACTTACAAAAAAACATGTAACTGGCTATTTCTGTAATAAACATTCTTTGCTACAATAGCCTTTATCGGTGTCTGCATTCAAATATTCATTTGAGTCTTCATAAATTGCTTCTTGCACTCATCGTCTGCCATGATATTTCAAACTTCAACATCATTTGCTATCCATGTGACCAGCAGTCCCCGAGATCCTGGTGTCCATCATCTAAGATCTTCATTAACCATCTTCGACAATGCACAACCTTTACAACTGTTTGTTGTCGTCAGTCTCTACTCTGTAAAGTAAAAGCCATTTTCACTCTACCTTTATTGCATGTGGTACGAATCGTCTGAATTATGTGGGCAGTAGTTAATCAATAGAATTCAGTTTGAACTGACCGGTCTAAAATGTCTAACGAAAACAGTCGATAGGAAAGGCGTAAACAGTTAATTCTGAAGAACTTGTTTGAAAACAAAAACTCGTGACGCTTGGAAGGAACATCAACCATAGCGTGGATAAGTAACAGGTGTGTAGGAGAGGTATAATACGGCACTTCATTCCCTTGCTTGTCAGCTAGCTTTAATCGCGACGTTGTAGTGTGTCCGCTTAGTAATCGAAGGTACTCGATTACCAAACCCAGCTCGGGCCAGGTGGATTTTTCCGGGTTACTGGTGGATGATACGTAAGCCATTCAGTTTCAAATACTTGAGAAAATGGCTTAGTTATTTAATACATTAGTCATTAACATTGGTCCTGCCGAAGGACCTAATTTGAACAGTGGATAGTGGTACGTAGCGAAGATATCAAAACTCTGGGTACAAGTAGTTTATTGGAAGAAATAAGGGCTTCCGTGTTAGGCATGAGTGCAGCGAATAATTGAAAATATTTATGCAGGTCTGTCCCGACATTCGAAAAATATGCTTTTAGGCTATTTAAAATTTTACTGATAAAAAATCTGTACATAATGGGTTTAAATTATCTTCAGATCTTCATGCAAGAAGCATAATGGGAGAAGATATCTGAAAATTAACAAGACCAATCACAATAAATTTAAAATCTGCCTAATAAACTGAAAGCTTCTAAGACTGAATTCAATTTGGAAATTTAAGGTATGTGTATGAGGCATACTAGTTAAGAAAACATGCATTTAATTTCCTTCAAATTCAAAATTAGTAAACTAAATGGTATTGAACAAATCATGCTCTGATGTCATGGAGGTATAATGATACGAAGTTCAACAGGTAAACTGAAAGCACGAACATGGGAGTATTTACAACAGGTAAACTCAGAACACGAACATGGGAGTATTTACAACAGGTAAACTCAGAACACGAACATGTGAGTATTTACAACAGGTAAACTCAGAACACGAACATGGTAGTATTTACAACAGGTAAACTCAGAACACGAACATGTGAGTATTTACAACAGGTAAACTAGAAAGCACGAACATGGGAGTATTTACAACAGGTAAACTGAAAGCACGAACATGGGAGTATTTACAACAGGTAAACTGAAAACACCAACATGGGAGTATTTGCAAGAGGTAAACTTCAAACACCAACATGGGAGTATTTACAAGAGGTAAACTTCAAACACCAACATGGGAGTATTTACAACAGGTAAACTCCAAACACCAACATGGGAGTATTTACAACAGGTAAACTCAAAACACGAATATGTAATTTATCTAAAGATACTTTTAGGGTACGTCGCGTCCTTTTAACGATGTAAAGTATGAATATTCTTGTGCGCTGGTTTGTCAATATATATTCTCGAAAAAAACACAATTATCACTTCAGGAAAACATGGTCATGTAACTCGACTTAACAAGAGATCACATACACTTGAAGAATGATCAATGTCTAAAAACCTGACAAGTCTTTTGTGTGTGTATTATAAAAGGTTGTAGAGTGAATTATTCTCGTCACGGACACAAAAGGCAACGCCCATGCGATCGCCATAGCAAAACAAACTATACTCCTACTTCCAAGAAAAATTCAGGTTAATAGAAAATGTACAAATATCCGATATGATGATAATAAAATAATGTTCTAAAGTGATGGAGTGCAAGAAAAACAAATTGCGGCAAACCCATGATAGTCATAGAAGTGCGCATGTTACATTTTTAGTTTCGAATTAAGCAATATTTTTGAAAGTAAAAAAAACAACTTACTTTGAATCCTTGTTAAAAGGCAGATGACTCTCCAAATTTAGTTTGTTGCCCACAACACGCCCGCCAAGATGTGAAGACGGTGCGATTTTGCCTCACCTAATATACAGTGCGAAAAATGGCGGGAAAGTAAACTAGTTTCGCATTTCACGTTTTTCTCGTATTGTACGTGCAATGTATGGTGTATGAGGACAACCGCCTAATTGGGGTGACTTAGTGCATGAGATCCTGTTGATCAGAGGAAAGATGATAATAATAATAATGATAATAATAAATATCTGATTTAGAACGATTTTCAAAATTAGCGATGTATTACGTAAACCTTCATCGGTGAATATTCTTAATTATTCCATTATCCTAATCTATTCAAGAACTGTGAAACACAGTTTTCCTTTTTTTCTGAAAACAAATACACCACTCGAAACGTAAAATGCGTTCATTTCTTAAACACTAAATGTTTCGCGAAAAAAATACCCAGACCAAACTATTTGCCGTTAATTGTTGACCAAGACATGACACTCAGGTGATGGTTTTGCAAGTAAAGAGTTGACGTTTCTAACATAAGACCTTGAACATATCACAGAATAATATTTTTGTATCGTTACTCTTGAAAAGAGTGTAACTATATATCACAATAGACTGAGTTTGATTATACATATATCTTTCACAAGATGACTTGTACTGTTTCATAAAATTTGACTAGCCTCTAAATATGATAATTCATAGCTGTCGATATACAGATTTTTCTAAAAGAGTCGCTTATATGACTGGGTTGCATCACAAATAAACTTTTGGGGCTTTCAAACACTGCGCCAAAATGATACAGTTGTAGTGTTGAGCGTTGGTTAATGTTTGGTTGCTTGCATAATAACGTTAATGCCGAGAACTCCTTCATTACAAAGAGCTGGTGTACGGTTTCATCATGGCTTACATAATGAATTTGGTTTTAAACGAATTTCTGATTTAACTTTCCTAAATGTATTTAACATTTTTTTAAATGTCGGTCCAGGTCAATTCATAAGAGGATGTCACTAATCAGCTGCTGTAGGGAAGAATAATTGTTAGGTAATGTAACTACCACGAGAAAATCGTTCTGGTTTTCCGCGTGAGCTCTTTTATACATCTGCACGAAGTTTTAGTGAAACTTGATGCTCGTTTTGTGTAGTTATCTTTATTTTATAAACATGTAATGAACATTGTTGCGAAGTTAAACAGTTTACACTTTTTGGTATTTTGGTATTGCTTGTGTACATAAATTTCATATTTAAATATATTATGAATGTAAAGTTGGTCGGTAGTTGGCAGCTGGTAGATGGTTATTCGAATCTCCAACTGCATCCGAGGAGGTAGTTTGTAATTCAAACTTAAGATATTATAACACATTTCTTTAACAATACGATACGTTAACATAAACGTATATAAAGTTAGCATCACAACATAACAGAACTGCGTTGATCAGTTAACTCATCTGGTAATTCGCCCAAATCCCCAGCTACCTTCCAGAGGTTCAAACTTATGCAAGATATAAATACAAATTACTTTAGTTATATGATAACGTCTATACATTAACATAACTTTATATTTATACACTGAGCATTTAAACAAGCAGGTCTGTCTCTGGAATGGTATTCTTTATACCCAACAACCTAAAATAACTAACTTTCATGCCATAATTATGGGTAACCGTTACCGGCAGTAGATAACCTCAGAGATCTTAGCTTAACATTGTGTGCGTTCTTTCAAAGTAGAGTTTAAATGTATAGGCCTATGTAGGCATATATATGGATATACACTTGAAGTGTAAGGAAATCCGGATATAAATAGTGGAGATGTTTTATTGCGCATGCAGACATGCGCGTACTTTTACAGGTAAGATTTTGATAAAATAATATCTTTTCCTTGAATTGTAACTAAATGCTATTATAACGGATATTTAGCATTAGAAAGTTAGCAACATGACCAGATATCGTTTACCAGTCGTTGTAACTGTTTACCTCAAGTTACAGGATGCACATATAAGACTGTCTTTAACGTGGTCTAAAGGTCAAACTTCTTTCTGTGTACGTACCGGTACCGGTTTCCGGTGGGGGTGCTGGTTTTTGCCGACGAGATTGTCTTACTGATTTTTTCTTAGTTGGACAATGTGGTACAGCTGTATATGTACATTAGATTGTACTTCAGATGCATTGCAAATATTATATTACAGTTGTTTAATTAACTACCGACGAAGAAGCTATGGGTTCTATCCCGGAAACAAGTGCGTACGACGGGATTTTCGACGGAATTTAACTATGTCGGGTATTTATATTGTTGTCACATTTATTCAAAAGCATTATTGTATTACTTTCCGGTACCACGTGTCTGTTTTCAAATAAGACATGCTATTAGGATATTAGAAGTAACACAGTAGTACATAATTAAAATCATCACCATCATAATCATCATCGCTTTATCATCATTATTTCTATCATTTCATCATTTTAGTTACTTATATTTTTTATTAGTTTCATCAGGGTGCTCTTATGATTCTCTCTTGTTTTCATTGTAAGAATTTTCTAGATAAGTTGCACTTCGGAAAGTCAGTTAAATTATACCATATTTCTCTTTCAGAACAAACAGACAGTGAGAAACGAGCTCGACATATGACAAGATCATGTGTAGCTTCGGTCATGATTGCCCTACTGTCTCTTGTCTGTATTATTGTTGGGGCACTTGCAATAGCTGAATCTGCACCTACATATACCTTTCCCTATTGTCTTGGCGGTGCATTGATCGCCGGAGTAATGGTGCGTATAATTTTTTGATCTCCGAGGTGCGTTTCATATATTGATCGCTAGAGTAATTGTGCGTTTCATATATTGATCGCTACAGTAATGGTGCGATCTACTTATTGATCGCTAGAGTAATGGTGCGTTTCACGTATTGATCGCTAGAGTAATAATGTGTTTCACATATGGATCGCTGGAGTAATGATGCGTTTCACATATCGGTCGCCAGAGTAATGGTACGTTTCACATTCTGATCGCTAGAGTAGTGATGCGTTTCACATATTAATAGCTAGAGTTATGGTGCGTTTCATTTATTGTTTACCCGAGTAATGGCGTATTTTACTTCGTGATCGGCAAATTAATGGTTCTTTTCAACCACTGATCACTATGTGAGACTTGTTTCACTTTATAGAATTGCTTGTTGAAGAAATGTTGTCGTGTGTCACTTGCGAATATTTTACACAAGAAAAATGATTTGTTTCACTTCTCTTTTTAGTTCTGTTGCCGTAATAAAAGCTGTGCTTCATCGTATTTTAGCAAGTATCGATTATCTGTCGCTGGCTTAATATTGAGTACCACGTATTTTAGTGTCGATTATCCGTCGTCGGTTTCATATTGAGTACCACGTATTTTAGTATCGATTATCTGTCGTCGGTTTCATATTGAGTACCAAGTATTTTAGTATTGATTATCTGTTGTCGGTTTCATATTGAGTACCACGTATTTTAGTATCGATTATCTGTCGTCGGTTTCATACTGAGTATCACGTATTTTATCGCCAGAGTAATTGGCGCATTTCTTATTCATCTGTGACCTTAAGTTATGATGATCGAAGCTGTTATAGTGGCAAAAACAGCTAACTGAACAGGGAATCATTCTTTAGAAATGAAGACAGTAGTTCATGAAATAACAATAAAAAAGTAACATTAATATTCTTCATTAACGAGCATAACATTCTAATAACTCATGTTACCTTGTATTGTTACAATTCATTAGTGAACATGTCGCCTGAATGTAAATTTTGCAGGAAGAAGTGTGTGTGTTGGGTGGGGGGTGGGAGGGGCGAGGAAGGGGAAAGGGGGGATCGACTCTCTCAAATTATTAGAAATTTAAAAATCATATAAAGTTACAGAGATGTAAGCTCCTCACTGTTCTTTGTTTCAGTCTGTCTTGTCTTCGTGTTGTGTTATGTGTGTGTATTGTGAGTACACTGGGATGACCAATGACAGCGTGAAGTCCTGGGTAGGTATTAAAAAGAAAAAAATGGGTGTTGAAGGTGAGGGGAGAGGGTGGCTCTAAAGTTCAATATTTACATCCGGTATTGTAGAATACAATATGATAAATTACATTATAAATTATTTTGTACATTTGTAGCATTATCTGGCAAAACATCATTTCTAGACAAATAATTTTGAGCAATATTACAAAACTGTTATTTCTGAAATGCTGCATGTGCTACTTTTCCCGTAATTCGGGAGTTTTTCGTTTGAATAGTTTTGCTGTAATGTAAACCGTTATTACAACTTTTAACAGATATTTGGTCATGTTGTTAACTTTTTTTAATGCTAATAATCGTTCCATCGAAGAAAAACTATTTTGTCAAAATCTTACCTGTATATGTATTTCTGTGTTATATTTTGTAGGTGTATTGCATGGCAGTTATGATCAGTTTCGTGGTCATTTCTTTAATGCTTGGAGTCGGTATGTCCGGTATCTGGGGTATGACACAAACATCGGACCGTATCAACGTAGAACAAATGCTAAACCGGAAGTCGTACGATACAGAATATGAACTGTCTAATCGGAATTATGCAATAGCAAGTTTCGTTTTAGTTTTCATTTTAACTATTCTTCATATAGTTGCATGGTGTCATTGTTACAAATTTCTGAACACATACGGATTTGGTGATAGGTCCTATACGTACAGATATAGAAACAGATATAGGCCTAGTCCACGACATGAACAGTTACTATCAATCCAACATAGGACACGAGAAAACCGTTCAAGAGGAGTTCCATATACTATTCCCATTCCGGAAATATATCATGGCACCACGCATTCAAATCAAGCGTCTGATTCACAAAATGCAGATCATGATGGACGCTTTTTATATACTGAATCTAATAGACAGCCTTCATCATATAATCACGTTGTATCATCCGGTGCCGGTGGAATCGGAGCCGAAGAAAGACCACAAACGGACAGACCACCACCGCCGTACGATGAGCTGGAAAAGAGCGAGTTGCCTTCGTATACAGAGGTGGTCACAGAAGGTCACTACATATCAACTGGCTTTACTGAATTTGTGACGAAAATATGATATCTCGTCTTATAAATGTAACTTTGCTCATAGTTAAGTGTGGTATATTGTTAACTGTTTACCAAAGCAATTTTGATTTCGGTCTGTACTCAACTTTGATATTACAAGATTGTGAAATAAGTGGGTTAAATTTTCATGACGTAACTGACATGCCTCATCCTTTAAAAAAAATGCAAAAAAATTGATCCTAATGCCTTGCCACTCTGCCAAACGTTTGAATTTCCAATTATGTATTATATCTAGCACTCTGTCGGAAAATTAAAAGGCTAGATTTATTGTTTGCCAATAAGTTTTTGTTGTTTAATTGTCTTCACTAACTATAGAAACTTTTCCAAAATGCTCATTTTTTACGTAATTTATACATAAAATCAAACGATTTTGGAAGCGCCTTTGATAATGGAAGGTTGCGGGCAAGATTGAATTTCATATCTAAAATATATGATTCTCTGCTACTTTAGAAAATCTTCACAAATCTTCTCAAATTAAATATAATTTAAAATAATAACATAATCTCATTACTATAGTAGCGCACAGATGCGTCATTATTTGATAGGCATATCCTAAAATTTAGATCAGAATATATAATATAAATCTGAAAAATACTGAACGAATCATTACCAGATGTCAAGGTCTCGGTCAAAAAAAAACAACTAAACCGAATACATTGATGTATGTCTTTTAATATGAGCTGCTGCAGTCTATTTTTAGGTGGATAGCAATTTTATACAAACACACACTTCTTATGTGTATAAATGCCATAAGTAAACACTTTTAACATGTGTCCTTCGTTACATTATTAGTTATTTTTATTTTATAGAGAATAAGGTCATGGAATGCATAAACAGTACATTATCAGTTTTTTTAAGGGGGTGTCCCTTTAAAATCCATTTTTAATCAAGACCATACAATTAATCTGTATAATATAAATATTTTGTATCAGCGTATATTTCATTTGTATTTGTTTTGCACATATTGCATGTATTAAAAATGAATAGTTTTTCAGAGCTGAGTCGAATTTGCCTGTTAAATAAAAGTGCTCTTTTTTCACGCAGACCTGTCAATTAAAGACACCTCTCTATGCGTGAGCTATATTATAACCATATCGGCCGCCATAGTTGATACCTGTGAAAATGTTATAGGAGTGTGTTCATTATATATTTTCAAATATGAACACGGTTATTATCATGAACTGCTGCAGTCTTATTCGGCTTGATAAAAGCTTCTAGGAACATAAGAGGTAAGTTCTTAATGTTTGTTATTTTTAATAACATATTCTTTTGTAAACAACCTTGACACCGTGTGTACAAAATAATAACCGAATCAAAGCGCTTAAAGCGGCGAAGGTTAATGCTTGTTCATCCGACATTTTTTGAATCGAGAAAGCCGATAAAAACATGAATGTTCGACCGTCGAAATATTGAGACTACTTAGAGGTGAAAAACTGTCGTTTATCATTCCATTTAAACGATTCGCTACCGGGAAACAAATTCACGAAAGCTCCTCTGCAGTAAACTCTGGGATATCTCTCTTTTTTAATTGCAGGCCGAGGCAGAGGTATGGTGTATTGAAAGGACCATGATTCGACCAGATTCGACTCCGGATGGCAGGTAGGCCTAATGCCTGTTGCGTCGAAAATTGATCGTAACATTGTATGCGTTAGCCTCAACTCTACTAATGAAGTAAGAAAAGGAGAAGAAATGGGTCAGCCAAGGAGAAATTCATGGACCACTGCTTATTTCATTTTGTTCAACAATTATCTAATTCATTTAATTTCTCGTTGTAATGTAACGTCGAAACGGCGTGCCATTTAAATGCCATTTAATTGACTGTTTTAGGTGATAAATTTAATAGTCTGAATTCGTGATCCTGTAAAATTGAGATATTGAAAAGTTATCTAATGTTAAAGTATCCTTTACCATGACGATGCTCAAAGATTGTTTTCTTTGTAACAGAGGACATCATGGACAAACGTGACAGGTATTTACGGCGTATGTGCTGCACATCTGGGGTTGCTATGGTGATATCAGTTGTGTGTGTGGTGGTCGGGGTACTCTCTATTATGGAGTCAGCGCCGAAATATCTGTTTCCGTATTGTCTGGGAGGCTCGGCCATCGCCGGATTCTTCGTACGTACATGTGTAAATTTCTCTGCTAAATAAAGTGCGTGCTGTCCTTATGACAATATTGTGTTTCTGTTTGTTTCGTTGTGGATAATATTAAGGAGGCTCGTGCAAAAATATCTTTATAGAATTAAGATTAGTTGGCCTTGCTGTGTTTAAATTTCAGTTGTAGCTTTGACCTCTGTAATTGAACTGATAGTCAGAACGTAGTAATTGATGTCAGAAATGCTTCTGAAAGTTCAATGTAACAAATTTTGAACTGAAGGAATACTGAATTCCAGGTAATGACGCTGGCATCGTGTAACATAAATTTATACTGTAAATACCTCAGGGACGGCCGGGTACATGAGGATGAGGACACGATCAAAAGCTGGGTAAATATATTTGATAAATCAGAGTCTAACCTAAGATGCATGCAGTTTTGCACCAACTCTCAGTCAATACTTCTTTTAAAAAAAATTATGGCATTTTATTTCCGATGTTAATTTTACCAAGATAAAATTAAGGAGATTTGACTTGAGTATTTCTGCTGCCTTGTTGATCATAATTATGTAGTCTTTGGATTTCTCGGAATGCAGTTATGTTTGGAAGTTAATGCCACAATTTACAACCTGTCCAAATTTACTTTTATTATATAACCTACAAAAAGCTTTGAAATAACGGTAAATATCAGAGCATATTGACTTTTTTTTCAAAAATAGATTTCCTGGAAATCCCCAGCATCTGTTTATAATTCGGACATTTCCGGCGAAACGACTCACTTTCGGGAAATGAGGAAGGTCGTTTCCGGTGCGTTTCGTTTGACAGCGATATTAGAACAAAATGTGCCATATAAAAGCTGTTTATAGATTATATGATAAAACAAATATTGACTTTTTAGCTGGTAAATATGATGTGATATGTACCTAAAAAATTAATATTGACCTCGGCTATCGCCTCGGTCAATGTTAATTTTTTAGGTACATATCGAATCATATTCACCAGCTAAAAAGTCCTAATCTGTATATTATTCTCCCGAATTTCTCATGCTATGAAATGGTTAAGCTGTTTCTGTCTTCTTTCTTTAGGTAATGAGGCAGATATTGTTGATATCTCTGACATCAATATCTCTTGTAGTTGGAGTTGGCATTTCAGGCATATGGGGCATGGTGAAAGCCACCGACGTTATAAACTTCGAAGAAAAATTCAAAATGAAACCAACGGAAGACGTTCCGTATGCGAAAGACAATCTTGTGTATGCTATCTGTTCATTTGTATTTGTGTTAGTACTAGCGTTTGTTCAAATATATATATGGTGTACATGCCTGTGTTACACAGATACGTACGGGTTTACAGATACTTATTCCTCATACGGCTATCACCAAAGATACCGCGAGAGAGCTCGTGAATACCATGCAAATTCCTTAGGAAGAACAACGAACGAGTACCGTCCGAGCACCAGAACAGTCGCGAATTCTGAACAAACATCAGATATAAATAGAACAAGAGGTAGTGAACAGCTTCATGTAAATATTCCGAGGATAAATGACAGCCAGAGTCCGTCCCGGTCTGTTCCGATTGAGTTACGTGACTTTCGCAATGACAGACCTTTCGTCACTGGAAACACTCCAACAAATGAATCCTCTGAAGAAATGCCACGTGATTCAGACACTCCACGGAACAGACAGCCCCCACCACAGTATGAAGAACTGATTGAAGAACCGCCACCGTCATATGACCAGGTCATGACCGAAGGTGCATTTGTGGTAACCTATGTTTAGATGTTAAGTTTTCTTGCTTTGAATACATTTTACACCATTAGAAACAACTTGTATGAATTAGAAGGTGTTTGCTTCGCAACTCTTTGAACTGCAGTTTTCGAGCAGTGCGATTGTCTTAATTCACTTACAAAAATGGAGGGGAAGCCTTATTTAGTTTCAAATATATGTATGTTATTTTGTTCATGTGCCAAATGTTTAGTGTTTTTTTACTTGTTTAAAAGATCAGCGTAGGTAAAGGTAGAGATTTCTTATTGAACGTGGGTAGTCAACGAAAGTCCCCACCTGGAAGAGCCCAAAGTGCGTGTATTTCACCTCCCCGACCCCGCCCCCACACATACTTTTTTTCCATTGCAAAAAAATGTCTCTAACTGTATACTGTTAACTCTTTTTTCGCATTGAAATGGTGCCTTTATCTGCCTATAAAACTCTTTCAAGCTAAATTCAACCGGACAGATGTAATTTTTTTACTTTGACTGTAAACATACGTTTTCAGATTTTGTCCTTGTGATATAATTCCCGTTCTTTGACCGTAAACCATTTCCAGTTGTGTCCGGTGAAAAAACTGCCTTTATTTGATTGAACCCCCATTCTTACTGAATGGGTGTTCAGGTGAAAACATGATTTCTCTGACTGTTCACCTTTACAACTTTTTTTTTCAGAAAAAAACATGTTTTTCTTTAACTGTTAACCCTTTCAAACTGTGTTTCGGTAAAAAGGGTCCTTTTCTCTGCCTATAATAGCTTTTCCAGCTGAATTTCAGTGAAATTCTTTAACTGTTAACCCGTTCAAGTTGTATTAAGTGTAATTCAGGTGTATTTCTGTAATTGTAAACCGTCACAAACTGTGTTCAAGTCAATAAATTTGACTATTAACCCTTTCCAGTTGTTTTACTGTAAAAATGCTTTCAGATAAGGTAACGAAGTGACTTCAAAACAAGTTTTCCCATTTAACTATTACCTCTCACGAAAAAAAACAAAAACAATTTCGACTGCAAAGTACGTGCATGATAAACGTATTTCATGATAGAAGTGTGTATGATAGAATACTTGCTTTATCTGCATCATACATAACTATTTCATTGCCCTTAAATATGTGAGAGGCTGTACCAAGTCAAATACACACACACACACACGTGAAAGAACATCCCCCAACGATCCAGCCCACAATAATAAAAAGGGAAAACATGGTCACCATCTATTATGTTGGGGCACATCAGGTATCAAGTGAACACCTCTGACTACGATTCGAACTTAGACTATCCCAATACACGTTGGCACCCTTCCGTCACTGTTCTATACTGGGACAAACACTCAATCAGGGTCGTACTTGGGTATTGAAATAACCATTTCTTTTGCTTATATTTTACCCCAAACTTTTTATTTCGGCAAATAAATTGTGATGACCCCATTATGCATATCTAAATAATCTCAGAATATTTCACCCAAGTCACAAAATATATTACACAGGCTTGTAAAAGGTGTCGCTAGGGGGTCGAATTCTTTCGTTACAATTGTCCTTCACGCAACAGAACGTGCACTGAAAGTTCATAGTCATGAAGAAATCCTGATCGTAGTGACGGCATTTATCACTGTCCGAACTGCCAAGCCACCATTCCCTGTAACATTCCTCGGCATCTCCACAGCTGATGACAAAAAGAGAGACATTTATAATTGCAGCTGCAATGGAAAGAATGGCTGCTCCATCACTTTCCAGAATTAGATTCAATTGTAAGGCAATAATATGAATGCCGTTAAAAGTTTAGAGACTGAGAAAAGCTATCATTGATTGGTCAATGTGTTTGACGTCATGAAAACGTCGTTGAAGAGTATACGTTTGTATTCATGTACATTCAAACGATAGATCAAAATTCTTGCAAAATAATGTAAATCTAGATTCCTTCGCGATTACCTTTCGAAAAGAAATGAAATAGGAGAAGCTAGCTTGTCATACCGTCTGTTTACGGAACGGGTTCCGTCTCTGTGATTTACCACGGTATTTAAACAATAGTTTTTAGGCGGTGCACACGACACTGGTTTATGCAGAAGTTCACAGAGAAACTCTGGTCCTGAGCACACGTGACAGGTTGCTGAAAAAATAAGTATATATGTGTTATTTAAGCTGTATTATTTGATGATGTAAAGTAAATCAGCCAGTCTAGAAACTGAAGCCTCGAAACCCTGACTCTTTATAGATTTTTCAAGAAGGGAAATAATTACTTAAATTAGTACAAATGCACTTCCTTTCGGCGTGAAGTTGATAACTTTCTGAAATGTCACAGGATTTTTTTCATTGTCTTAATTAAGAAGTTGACCTACTTGAAACTGGCGGATTAGTTTGTGGCTTTTTCTCGGTTGTTCTGGCGTTGGTTGTTGTTGCTGTAGGAGAGTTGGTAGAGTTTGGATGAGATTTAATCGTAACTGCGGTTGATACATTGTGGTCCGTGCTCAAGTTGACTTTAGTGTCTGTCGTTTTCCAGCTGGGTGCTGTTGTCGAGATGAGTTCTGTGTTCGGTGACGTGCTTGAAAAAAAGGCTTTAAACTGTGTCGTTTTCATGACTGGGTCAATTGTTTCCTTTACTTGTGTACTTTGTGTTTGATTCACAGGGTTAAAATTAGAGCTGGTATTGATATGCGTTGTTACACTGATTGGTGGAAAAGTAAATATATTAGGTGATGCGTGAAATGATGTGCTGGTAGGACTGGCTTTTAGTAGCGTTGTTTCCTTTATTGTCGCCGGTGTAAATCTAGGCTTTGTACTCGATGAAGGGTTTGTAGAAATGGTCACCGTCTGTGTCGTCGCACTGACGTCTGTTACAGTGGGTATATGTTTTGTACTAGTTGAATGGTTGAAAGAAGTGACTTTGATTTGCGTAGTTGACTCCATTGGTGCAGGTGTAAGACGACGTGTTTTGTTGAAGCAGTTATTACATGTTGTACTTTGGTTGTTGATGAATTCTAACAATGTTGAGGATTTAACAGGCACCGTTGAAACCGGAAGTGTATGAGTTGATGACGTCATTGCATGAGTCGTTTGGTAAGTTTTGAATACTTTTTTCTGTGATTTCACATATAAAGCTATATTTTTCATTTACGTGCCTGTATGACCAAAGGAAGTTGTTTCTTGTGGTCCAGTATCATGCCCATATGAGAGTGGATGTCGGTGTGACCCCAGAGGGGAGTAAAGTTAGACATGTCGCTATAATCCAGTCCGCTAGTCCATACAAACTGGTCTGGATGTTGTTCAGATGATTTTCCACCAATCCAGTAATTGGTGTCATTAACTACAAGAATTTAACGACAGAGCATTATTTATTCATTCTTACTTATTTTCAGCGACATAATTAGTATTGGAAATTTGAAAACATGCACAATTAAACCTGTATTGCACACTGATAATCGTAGATAGTGATTAAATGGACTCTACCTCAGAATCTGCATGAATGGTTCACCTATGCATGAGACTTTAAAGTGGAAAAATGCAAAATTTGTTAACCAATAGCTCGACCTAAAAGGAATTTCTGCATATATTAAATATGTACTTAACGCAATAAAAGATACTGCATTCAATGAACTTACTTTGCTGAATGAAGAACATTGTATAGACAATGTCAATCTTGTCGAAGACATCAAGTGACAACAGTGTTCCATTCTGAATATTTCTCGCATTCCTTCAAAGCTTCTGACCACGTGACGTGTTGCCTAGGAACGACCTTTCAAACACGTGTCAGATTCAAGGTCAGTGGAAAAATCCATCATAGAGTAAGCCTCTGCACTGCAATACTGTAAACGATATCATGTTAGAGAAATTGTGACGTCACTTCCGTGACGATTTCAAAAGGAAACCCTCTTGCTTTACAACTGTCAGAGTCAATTTAAACAAATCGAAGATGTAATCGAGTACATACATGCTGTGCTTTAGTTGCTCGTGTCCACCGGAGGAACTTCAGTAGCTTCATAAATGCAACAGACGACTTACGTAATTTAAAAATAAGGCTGGTCTTGTCGATTGTCGTCTGCTACTAAAATACATCGTCCAAATATTGTATACGGTAACTGATTATAAGATATAATATACTAGAAGATATAAATGCTACCAACCTTTTTGTTGTTTAGGTTTTGTTGTAATCTCGCAGATATATCCATCTAGTTTGATATCACAGCTGGCATCATGCCAGAGATATCTATCTCGGAAGTCCATGTATACGCAATGCTCATTTAGAGTAAAGGGATTGTCCGGCTGTTTTAATGGTGGAACTCTCAGCCAATTGGTCGACTTAAAACAAATTGATTACGATTTCATCAAGTTTGGTTCTTAAAGTTAAACATTATGAAACACTGAATTTATCGTTTACATATCATATTTTACCAGCTTACTGTGTTTTAACGCTGATTCGAGAAAATACCTTTTATACATTTATCTTGAAGGTTCATATTTTCTCAACCTCTAAAACAAACAAAAGAAAACAAAACTGTAATTAAAACGTACATGTACATCCACAGGATTTCCGTCTGACCACCGGAAGTAGGTCACGTTAGGTCGCTTTTCTGCTCCTATCCAAAAGTCTGCCGTGTACGTTGCTGGCTGAAAGAAATAGATAATATGTTTAATTTCTAGGCCTTTGACTATCCAAAACTAAAGTACTAAAGTACCCTAAGGTTAAAGCAGAGCCTTTATTGAATTAAGGCCCCTGGTTAAAGTAAATACAATTAATGCATTTGCAGTATTTCATTAAAAAAAACTTTTACAATGAAAAGAACAAATGAGAAATAAAAACACTATTGTTTCCAGTTTCTTTGTAACGTTTCTCTATGTTATATTTATATTAACATAAGTGCATTCTTTACCTGACAACAGTGATTTAATGTATTCGAATTTGCGCTGTGAATTTAAAAGAACAAGATCAGCTCCTTCCTGTGCGCATGCGTGGACAGACTGCTCAAAGTTGAGCTGGTGATGTTCAGTTCGCACACAAGTATCTGTACGTCTGTCGTATGTGTAATTATCCATCCTCGCACAAATTGCACCTTGAACAATAAAATACATCAATCTTAAATTTGATCAATTCTTCAAATTCGATTCCGATTGGGAACTTGATTATTTACACTTAACACATGCTTGAAAGCCTACCAAAAGAAGAAACAGGTGTCATCAAATTGAAATCACGTGGCTGAATAGAATGAATAAATTATTAATTTGGCGTTGTCAGTTTATCATACAAAACAAGAACTGTCATTGTAAGATGACAATGCCCCCGAAGTGGTGCTTTGACCTTTGAGCTTAGGACCAGTCATTTAGGGGTCAAAGTCAAATAAATATAGGTCAATGGGAAGGTATTGTCTAAAGGGGTTTTATGTCGAAGTATGAAATATATCCACTTACTAATAAGGAAGTTATGGCCAATGTTAAAGTTTTTGGACAATTGGATCTTCAAGGTGATAGTCATTCAGGGGTCAAGGTCAAATAAATGTAGGTCATTGGGAAGGTCTTCTAAAGGGGTGTTGTGTCTAAGTATGAAATATATCCACTTGCTAACAAGGAAGTTATTGCCAATGTTTTCGGACGGACTGACGGACGGACAGTTCAAAAACTACATGCCTCCCTTCGAGGGCATAAAAATGATTGCATATTGGACACTTAGCATGTATGTTTGTAATAATAGATTTTGCTTAATTGTCTAGTGAAAATACATGTCTACTGAATTAAATATATCTATTTCGGAGATTTGAAAACAAAAATGAGTGTGCTATCTTTACGGTGTTGTTATATAAATTACTGGTAACGTGCAAGACAAAACTGGTAAAACTATACATGAAAAGTAATAAACCTGATCTTATGTTTAAAGACACAAATTACCTATGTAGGTTTGTTTATTTCTGGTGAGGTTGCACCTGTTGTTACAGAAGGGCGTGTCACAACAGGTTAGCTCACACGGAAATCCAAGACGAACGGCTGAGTCACAATCCTTCAAAACAAATTTCAATTTTAATTTCGACGTTGATTATTCATTGAACAAAAAGTACACACGCTCAAGTAAGAATTGTTTCTAACATCTGTAATTAAAGATGGTGTCCTTTTTTGCATTAACCATAGCAAAAAATATTTTAAAAAAGATGATCGGCGTAGATAAAGTACAAAATTAATGTCCCACAAGTGAATAGTTTTCGGACTTTGGCAAATTTTGAATGCGCATAGTAACCGAATGTCCTATTTCTCAACAGTTTAAACTATAAACTAAAATGTTGGGTTTAATGCTTAAAGTGTCGATATCATTTTCAGTGAAATGAAATAATTTTTAGTCATATTAATTATATATTTATTCCAGTTAGTATATTTTTCATGGTTCAAACGTTTTTATATTTAATTTAAGGCTGTTGCAATGCTATCATTATTGCACTATTTTCAGAGGTAATAAAACTAACAATCACGCATTCTGCCAACAAAAACGCTTACTTCCTTTTCCAGCGAAGATTTTGTATCTAACAATTTCATTCGTTACAAATGTAGGTCAAAATCGATTTCAATAGAGCTTCGCCGAAAAATGAACGAAACGCCTAACGCAGGGGCAAACTGAAAGCTGGGATCCAGCAACAGCCAACCATCCGGTGATGTGCCTTAAAGACCTGGACCAAATCCTCAGATTGTTTTTCATGTCTGTTTGAAACTTCATCACTTTTGTAAGAAACTACAGGTATTTATTTACACCGAGAAACAAATATTACTTACTTGGACTGACTTACAAGATGCAGTGTAAGTACGATAAGTATTGTGCTGATAAAGAAGGGTTCGTCCTCTTTCAAAACCACATAACTGTAAATAGATAACATATTAATACAAGCTATAACATCGATTTTTTACAGAAAAAAGTTTAAAAGATTCTAATTTGTACCAAAGTAGTTTTTTTGTACAAAAAGAAATGCTTTCATTTACTTTGCGATTTAGAAAAGGCGATATGTCGGCAAACATTAAAATGATGAAGATGATGATCGTGATGGTGATGATGACAAGGACTAAGATGATGATAATTTCATAAGTATTGTAATTTCATGATATTGTGTCATCAACTTCATAACAATCTCAATGTGAATCAGTTCTTATTCATTAACTATTGCAACATTATCTAACCCTTATAGTGCTGTTTCACACGATAAAACATACAGTGTTCATTGTTTTCATGTTTTGTGAATTTGATAAAATTCTACACCTCGTCTTGGGCGCAAAGCTTTATAGTGTCACATCCATGAGGGCTGTCTCTACAGTTGTAACAGTGTAGTCTTGTGTCGTTATTAGGTAATTCTGGAAGTATATTTAATCACTGTGTTAATCGCTCTACCCAGATACTCAAATGAAAGTATAGATTTCTGCAATGATTTTACGGATTGTTAAGTGAAAAGAGGAAAAACAACACTGTGCTTTTGTCTTAATCTTTTTAATAACTCTTGTGTAAAGTAAAACACGTATGGATTAAATAAATTTTTAGCCATGGTTTAGATGTAAAACAATGCTTTGGGTGAAGAAGTAAAATAGCTGTTTGGTGCAAAGTCTTGTCCAACGCAGAGTAAACACGTAAAAGGTTATTCTTATACAGAATATAGACAAATATATAGACGAGAAAGTCAATGGCGCCAAATCGTGTTAATAACAAAGTATGAATGAATAACTTTACTATTTGGCGTCAGTTGTTGTCCATAAAACAAAAGAATGAATAAGCTTTCATGTGGAAACAGAAATTGTAAGGCATAAATTACCTATGTAAGTTTGTATATTCCTGGTGAGTTTACACCCGTGGTTACAGAACCAATGTTTGATCAACTCACACCATTGATGTTATATTTTGCTTATAGCACATTATTGATGCTACATTTTGCTCATAGCAAAACATGAATCAATTTCCTTTTCAGTGTTAACTCTTGTTCAAAGCAAAATATGGGTAAATATTTTTATTCTTTGGCAACAACTCTCGAAAGACATGAATGAATAACTCAGTTTTTTTTATTTAGTCTTATTAAAGACATAAATACAAAGCCTATATAAACTATTTTGCACAAATTCTTGTCATTACCTGGGGTTTCACAGGCGGCAATATTGCAGAAGTCAGTTCCACAGCAATGTCGACATTTTGTCTGGTAGAAATCTTTGTTGGCCACCGATGACGTCATAACATCGTTACGTCCGCCATTGAAGGACAAATTCAAAGAGGAGTTAGCTACAGGCGTGCACTGGGTGGGAGAGCATGAAATTTTTTACATTGGCAGGCATAATTCAGTGGATGAATGAGCAAACACTGTTATGTTTTATGTGAACAGAATTTTACTGGAGTCTAACTTTTTTACCGTACATTTCAATTTCTGATTGACGTTAGATTAAGCTTTATGTATGGAAAACATATTTTAACACCAATGTTTGAATACAAACCAACAAAATGCCAGGAAAAATGTTCTTTCAAGCACAATGCAGATGAAAGTTAATTTTTATGAGCAGAACAAATCTTTGTTGTGTAAAAATATGTTTCCTGTTCACACAAAGGAATCAGAAATTTTATCAGTCTGAACAAATACGGGTCAATCGTCAGTCTTTATAAGCGTATAGAAAAAGAACAGGATGGCACCTCCCGAAAACACTACTTTAAATATCATCTCATATCACCTTATCTGTGCAGCCCTGTATCCAACCAAAGCCATTGTCTTGGGTCTCAACTCTTTCTATATAACACCTCTGTAATAAAGAAATATTTATAACCGTTATGGAGAAACAAAGCAGAAATTCTTTATTTATAAAAATAAGAAAAAAAAAGATATTTGAAATTTATTCAAAATATAAAAATGCATAGCAGTCTAAAAAATAGCTTTATCATTTTATTTAAAACTGCGATTTGTTTATAATAGAAAGAATAATATTGTTTCCAGATATACGTCATTTTTGCTTACCTCACCCAGTTCACACTGTTTTATGTATTTACATTCGTAAGGGTACTGTAGCAAGCCACATGAAAAACAAGTAACTGGGGTACCACCGTCAACTAAAAGAGACAAAGTAATAGTATTTTTGTCTGACTAACATTTGTTCATTTTTACTGAATTTTAAGAAGTATATCATTCGAAATGTGAACTTATTTCCCCTTGAAAATTGAGTCACAAACGTAAGTTCGTCAAACCTCACTAACCATCAGCTTTTCAGGAGAATTGTTTTTGTATATAAAAATAAGTTTCTTCAGAACGCTTTAAAGATGTTTGAACTATTCCGTTAGCATTAGGACTTTTACACAGCAGTGGAGCTATCCCAGGGCACAACCCTTCTTCTTCTAGGTTTGTGACCGGCCATGTCACCAGCGAGACGTGATCGATGATCTTTGACTTTCTCAGGAAGAAAATGAGTATTTGAGTTAGACAGTACAGCAGGGACATACGCTGATGCTTTCACAAAAGACGACATAGTCACATTTAATATAATTCTGATCTATTGTTTACGTCAACAGAAATATTTTCTTTTAGAAATAAAAACTTTCTCCCGAAACATAGTCTTACCTGTATGAAACAGTATTGTTATAACAAATGCAGTAATTATTTCCATAGAAACTGGTGAGTTTCCTCAAATACCCTGTTTCCTCCTGAAGTTCAACTTAAAGTGACATAGGTCACTTGATTCCAGTGATGCGTGGTATGACATATGACATTACGGAAGCCATTCAGTGCTATAAATGTATACCTTTATTGCTAGTTTTCCTCATTACTTCGTGTAATATTGGCAACTTGAATTTCGTGAAGAAATATATACTTTATTTAACATTTAAAATATTTTCATTGAATAAAGGAAGAAAGATGAAACAATTTGAAACAGGGCCAATTCCAAACTTTTACCAGTGCATATATCGGGACGTGTTTCATTCTGGATACTGAAGACTGTGTCATAAAAAGCTAGAATTGTATATATCCTATTTTATATAAAATAAAAGTATAATGAAACATAGTTTAGCCCTGTAGTTTGTCATTTCAAACATGCATGCAGCAGTTATAGGGACCGACCGCCATGTGTATTTTTACATCACATACTGAAGTTTCGGAAAATATTGTAGAAAGGCAAAAGGGCAACACAACATGCTAGTTCAAAAATTCGTTAAACTATTTATTCAGTGCAAGTAAAAATCTTCTGGAGTCATCATTAATCAAAGTATCAACTCAATGATATATTTGCTTAAATACCGAAGAGTTAGTTCCTCTGACCGTATCACTAACTTTACCACTCGGAACACCTCGGGCGACTTGAATAAGTCACATCGGAAATAATGTGGTAGGCGCCATATTGGACTATTTTATTATACAAATGGTGTTTGCTAAATTGAAAACATTTCTTGAAGCCTCTGCCTGTTCATGCTTTAAATTAAAATTTATTTTCATTTTTTCTAATGCATAAGACAAACACTGCTTGAATTCTTCAATGTTTGTTTATATTTTATTAAATACGAGGTCTTTATACGAAGTTGTCGGAAAAGGCCGAGTTGTTACGATTGTAACTTTACTGTACCTAAGGGAAGTAATCGCTGAATCGAGTCTAATATGACTCACTAGACTGCTTGCTATTAACATCTCGTGCGAAATATCATGTCTTGATTTGTCAATGAAAGTAACTTTTGAGGATTAAATTGTCTTAAACAAAGCATTCAATAAAATCGACGTTGTAGGCAGAAATAAACGCAGTACCTCCAAATGTCCCTAACAGTGCTCCGTATGTGCACAGTAATTCCTCTTATCAGTTCAACAAGAGGTCTGGGCGGGGTTAAGTACCTCTATCTTTGTTAAGTTTCCTTGGTAAAACATTGTGGGAAAGGAAATAAAAGCAGAAAAGGTTACAAGTAAATGAAACTAGAAGTCACAAATAAATGTTGTATAACTTTAAAAAAACAACGGATGCCCTAGCTCTCATTTTTGGACCTTTTCGAGGGTTCTAAATGTGCTCGGCCTTGTGCTATCTGTTGACGTTCTAATTATTTTCTAAATATATTTTTCGCTTCCAGGCGGACTTACTCGGCCATCTCCGGAAAATTCCGTGTGAGCTCGGGAGCACACTTAAGGTCAGGGTTATTTACTTCTAGCTGTGACTGCGTACGTAAACATAGTCACGTGCGTTCATAGATAACAAGGACATCAGCCCGACAGACAGGGTTAAAAATTGGATTTTGACACCAAAATATGTTTACAGTTGTCCTGTTTCAGCTCGCTATCTGGTAGCTAAATAACTTTAACAGAAGACCTTTAAACTCAAACGATGGCAAATCATAAAGATAGTTTCCTTACCTGTTAGGAAGTATTATGTGTGTACCGCTCTTTACCTCTTTTTTTACCTACGGCGTAATTTGATTAGGTAATGCATGTATAGGCGTATACATGTGTTTTATTTAAATAATTAAGTGGAGAATAGAAATATAAAATATTGAAATATTCTGACTCAGCATGTGTTGGTTGGGCGTGAAGCTTTGTTGAGAGCAAAACAAATTCTATGCATCTTTTCTCAAATAAGATTTAATAATTTGTGAACTCAAAAGTTGAATTGTCAACCTGGTCAGTGTCTTGGCAAAAAGCCAACAAAAGTCCAACGCCTCATCAAAATATATTGAGTTATAAGCCAGAGAACGGGATTTTTTATTGGTGCAAGGTCAAACAAGAGCACCACCTGAGGGTGCCAAGGCCCGGCTGTCTCGACTGCAATAGATATTTGACCAACTGACCTCAAACAGGAAACGGGTAGAAGTGCTCTCATTCATAGGATTTAGAACTTAGTAGAGTTAAAAATCAACGAAATGTAGTTTATTGTGCTAGAAGTAATCCGAATGGAATTGAATATTATAATGGCTATAGAAATGGATGGCACGACTTCATAAGCAATATGTATGACTTCATACAATGACATATTGCATTAATTGCACATTTGTTTTAAACACAAATTATTTATTGCCTTTATATATTTTGTTAGAACAATATGTACACAAATCAATCTGAAAAGTAACTATACCTTAAAATATAGGCCCAATGACTATTATATAGGATAAGCGAGTTACGGTCCGGACAAAAAATAAGTATGAAAATTTACAAAGGGCGATAACTCCAAATTATGCAGATAGAGATACGGTTCTTGTGTATAGCACTTCGCCTCGATGAGATCATACCACCTATGAAGTTTCATATTAATACCTCTTTACAGTCTGAGATTTGCGCTCGACAAAAACATATAGTATGAAAGTTAACAAAGTGCAATAACCCAAAAAATACACAAAGGAGAGTTAAGGTTTTTATACATTGCACTTCTCCACAAAGAGATCTATTCACCAATAAATTTTCAGTGGATACCTGTTATAGCCTTTGAGTTCTTCACCGGACAGAAATATATGAAAATTAACATAGGGCAATAACTCAAAAATAAAACAATGGAGGTTACTGATCTTATGCACAGCACTTCGCCTTAATGAGATCGATTGACCTATGAAACTTTATGTTGATGTGTATAGGAACTGAGCAGTAGCAGTACACAGCAGTGGGAAAACGTGAAGTTGGCAGTAGCAGTACGAGCAGTAGCAGTAGAAAAAACGTGAAGTTGGCAGTAGCAGTACAACAATATCAGTACGAGCAGTAGCAGTAGGAAAAAACGTGAAGTTGGCAGTAGCAGTACATCAGTAGCAGTAGGAGCAGTAGCAGTAGGAAAAACGTGAAGTTGGCAGTAGCAGTACGAGCAGTAGAAGTATGTAAACGTGAAGTTGGCAGTAGCAGTACAGCAGTAGCAATACGAGCAGTAGCAGGACAGCAGTAGCAGTTAGAGCAGTAACAGTAGGAAAAACGTAAAATTGGCAATAGCAGTACGAGCTGTATCAGTAGGAAAAACGTGAAGTTGGCAGTAGCAGTACAGACAGGAAAAACGTGAAGTTGACAGTAGCAGTAGGAGCATTAAACAAGGGGGTCATGACAGCCCTATATCCTTCACCTGAGTATTACATTTAAAACAGCATGGCTAATGAAGGAATTAAGGTTAAGTTAACCCTATGTTAAAGTTGAAATCTACATGAAATTTTTTACATCTGGTCCAAACTTCATGGAAACAGCTTAAAATACAGTAAGTAGGTCAGTAGTACAAAGTCAATGTCAGCTAACGTCACAGGTGATATCCAAATGCAAAATAATAAGTATAGTTCAAATTTCTATACTGTAGCTGCATATACAAGAAAGGAGGTCAGTAGGTCGATGTCATCTAAGGTCAAAGATAAAATTTGTGCACAATTTTAAGAATGGTCAGTAAGTCAAGGTCAATGTATGCTAAGCTCAAAGTTGTAATCCGCATGTAAAATTATATGTACAGTACTGTAGCTGCAAAATCAAGAAAGTAGGTCAGTAGGTCAATATCACCTAAGGTCAAAAATGAAATCTGCATGCACAATTTTAAGTGTGATTCACATTTTCATCATGCAGCTGCAAATAAAGGTCAGTAGGTCAAGGTCATGTTGGATAAGGTCAAAGTTAAAATTTAGATGCAAAATAATAAGAATAGTTCAAATTTCCATATCATAGCTGCAAAAGCAAAAAAAGTAGGTCAATAGGTCAATTTTACTGTCAGCTAAGTTTGCATTTGAAAACCACAGTATAGTTCAAATTTCCATACTAGCGCTGCAAAAAAGGAATTATTTGTTTTTTCCATATTAGTCTATATAAATCAAGTGACCCCCACCCCCTTGTGGGGGTCAATTTTGACCCTAGGAAAACAATCGTAATAATCTTTGTAAAGGTCAAATATACAAAATCAAATATCTCAGTTCATCTACGTATGATTTCTGACAAGAGGTTTTTCAAAAATTTTGTATTTAAAATAAATATGACCCCTGGGTGGGGCCCATTTTAACAGCTGGGACATATTTTGTTCAAACCTGATGGTGGTCTACTAAACAACGCTACATACATCAGGGGCATACAGCTTCAGACAGAAAGGTTTTCAAAGTTTTCTTGATACAACATTATGTAAAACAATTAACCCTCACCGCCTATGGGCGGAATTGATTTTGACTCTAGGGAAAACTATTGAACAGTCTTTGCATAGTAAGCTATACAACCTACGGTTTCTGACAAAAAGATTTTAAGAGATCTTAAGAAATGTTTTGTATCCATGTTGCTTACACAATATTGAAATAAATCTATCTAAAATAAATCTATCTAAGAGATATTTTTATTTTACACAAGACGCCTGAGGTTGGGTAAATTTTCATTCCAGGGGTATAATTTGAATTATCTTGGAGAGGGGTTCTAGATGACACTCCATGCAAAATATCTAAAACTCTAGGCCTTGTACTTCCAATCCCTTTTATAATTTTAGAAAAAATGTTTAGGACAAGCATTATAACATATTCACACAACTTATAAAGGAAAATAACTCAAAAATGGGGGCAGCTAGAGTTATTGTTCATGAATATTTCACTTACTACCACTCTCCTTTATGTACCCAGTATTAACTAAAATTTAATGCCTTTTATAGTTTCAGACAAGCAAAATGTACTTAGGGGAGATAATAAGAAGATGAGTTATGGTTCTTGTGCACCGCACTTACTCTCAATGTCCTCTATCATTTTATGAAATAATAAATCTGAATTATAATCCAAAAAGCATTAAAAATGTAATAAAGAGAGGTAACTTAAACAGGTGGCAAGGCAGAGTTACAATTATTCAACACTACAATTCATGTATACATCCCCTCTATCAATGTGCCAAATATCAACTAAACTCTTTTCATAGTTTAAGAGATATGCTCTGGGCAAGCAAAATGTACTAAGAGGAGATAATGAGAAAACTAAACAAGATGAGTTATGGTTCTTGAGCACTGCACTTACTTTCAATGTCCTCTATCGGCTTATGATGTTGAAAGTAAATCCCTTCATTGGTATTTGAGTTATACTCTGGACAAAACTGGACAGACAGACACCGATAAGTTGCCGTGTTTAAGTTCTCCCTTCAGGAAGTATAAAAACAATATGTCTCCCCTTGATAAGAGGAAACAAGGGGGATATAAAAATATGTTCAGTGATATTAAAGATATTGCAAATTATAATGAATTTTAAGGACATTTGTAAAGGGGGTATTATTCTGAAAATAAAAATGACAGAATTATGTTACTTGTGGTATCGGTATATATGTGAGGTGTTATAATGAAGAGAAAGTGTGAGTTAGAAAAGAATATGTGAAGTAGTGGCAGAGATTTTTATCGAAAACAGCCGAGCTAAAAATTACCCTTTTTTGTCAGAACAGAACTGGCTGGAGATTGCTATAAAAACAAAAGTTAAGCAAATGTTCTTTTATTCCACTGTTATGGCACAATAAAAAAATCAGAACCAAAAAATAAAATGGTTTCTTCAACAGATCTTGAAATTCATAACTAAATCCGAAAACCAACCACCTCCATAACAAATATAACATGTGAAACTTTGTTGAATATATGTTTTTTCTTCTTGAAGTTTGGTATGTTTGAACACAACACATTCAATATAAAACTTACAACAATGTAAGGTTAAAATAAAATCTGAGGGATTTGTGCAAAATTGATGTATCTTCTTATTTCTTTGTTTATTTCTTATTTCATATTTTTTATATAGTTATGCATTTTTATTTTTTATAATATGATTCTTTTCTTGTTTTCTGTGTCATGGGAAATTCTGAAATTGTACCGAAAACAAGATAATAATTTTATACGCAAATTAGCAATAATTTTGTATTTACACTTTGAAGTTTCTTCATAAGTAAACAAGCTGTAACCCCATTTATAAAATATCTTTGTGTTCCTAACTTTACAATAATATAGGCTATGGTTATTTTATAACCTACAAAAAATAACAATGAAGAAGCATATATTAATGCATAATATTTACATTACATACATGTAACAAATGCTGAAACTATCGTAACTGATATGCCCCTTTTTTTAAATTTCTCAAACTTTTGCTACTCCCCCACACCTCAAACCCCCCCCCCCCCCCCCCCCCACAAAAAGAAACAAGAACAAAAACAAAACATTACATCAGTTAATTCAGCCAAGAAATACAGTACTGGCTCATGCAACTTGTAATTTTCAAAGAATAAAGCAATATAACATAAGCTGAAAAGAAATTGCAAATTTTCTTTGATTATATACAAAGCAGGTATTGCATGGATATCTTCAAATGAAAAGAGGGACTCAGAATGTGACCATGACCTTGCCTGCACAGGGGTCAAAATAAGAAAATTGATAATATTCCATATTACAGAATAATGTATTCAAAACTGCAGTCAAACATCAACTTTGATATCTATTTGAAAGGAAAAGAAGTATATTTGCTTCTGCTGTTGCAATATGTAATGGAGAAAAGCACGGAACAATAAAGTAATCACCGTGACCATGACTTCTGAACTTAAAGAATTACAGGGAGTTATCCTAATGTCCCACACTGAAACCAGTGTCCTGAACAATATTTCTGACACAGAAATACTAAATGTGACCTTGACTTGACCTTGACCCTAAATGTGACCTTGACCCTTCATTTGCCAAGCCTAAGCCAATCAATAATCCCTGTTTACAGGCATTACAGCAACAGTGCAGACAGGCATATATACACATCATGATGATCATGTGGTAAAGGAAACAAAATGCAAACTTAATATCCTAGACATTTTAGACATACTAACATGTATATATACAAGATTTTACACGACCCCTTTGAACAAATATAAAATATTATCTCTCCACTTAATTTGCAACTATCACTCATAAACCAACTTGAAATATATTAATTCAGCACTTCAAATGGTTTTCTTTATTCATAAAAATATACTTTCTGTAAATTTAAACACAATATAAAGTTTTCCATTCCTTTAAACACCTAATACAATTATACATGTATGTTCTTCATTCAACACAAAATATAATATTCATTTTATTTACATCTATCTCGCTATAAAACATTTTTTTTTTCTGCTCACCACACACCTGCATGTATTTAGCCTTTTATTTTTATTGCACCAAATTATTAAACAGTCATTCCTCGCTGGCTCGAAGTCATCTGGACTGCAACAAGCACTTTAAACCTTGAATAATTCAAGCCATAAGCTGACACACATTATTAAGATATGACTTGCTCGTTATAATGAATTGTATGGTTTCGAAATAAGTTACTTTTATATCTAATTTGTTAGTATTTTAAACTTTCCAGAATTTTTTTAGTTATTCATGATTCTCAATGAAAGTGTTTTCTAAATAACGAAACCGACCGTGACAGTTATGAAATGTGAAAAATAAAGGTTCTATCATTCAAATTAAAATGTTTCAAACTTAAAGAGTTTCTTGCTGCTGTATTTCACAGTTACGACATAATGTGATGCAATATACAACTTAATTAAGACTTCGACCCTAGAGAATGATGGAAAGTATAAATTAACATGTTGGGACCATAAAAATGCCCCGAGCCTCAGAATAATTCAAGCTATGTTTATTATTTCAATATAGAAATAAGGAGGACTGATTGAGACTAAGAGTCAACATCAAGTCATCAAGGAAATCAAGCCAAGCCAGCTCGAGCCATCAAGGAATAACTGTAAATCATCTTTTACAACATATACGTAAAGCTTTAAAAAAACAACAACCCCACAACATACATTTTTAACAAGAATTAAGCATTAACATTTTTTACAAGAATTAAGCATTAACGAACAAGAGCTATTACTTGAGGTGATGAACACCCCCATATACCACCTTCACACAGCATTATTAAAATTTGAAAAATATTGTTGAGAAACAGTCTGGACAAATTGTCTCCAGATGGCCAGTAAGTGGCTAGCCTATTGTTCTCCCCATTGTTCTTATAGCCATGTAAGAGCATTTATAGCCAACTAAGAGCTTACGGAATGAACAGCATCAAGCAAATTGACAGTTACCTAATGTTTCCATAGCCACCTAAGTACCTATTAGTAATACAGATATGGACAGATTGCTGGACAGACCGACTGATCAACGCACGTGAATCCAATATAGTCCTCAAATATTTTATCTGATGGTAAAAAAACATAAAACACTAGCTTTCTACTTTCTTTTGAAAACACAAAAGTCTTAAGATTTCTATCAGGAGTTTGGTCCAATAACAATGGAAAAAATTAAACAGAACAAAAAGCTAAAAACATTTTGAGTTGAGAGAAAGAAGTGACATATTCCACTGTTAGAATTGTGTTCTTACTCACAAACACCAAGGACTGAGACAAAGAAGAGGTCTTTCTTTACATTTTTTTTGAAATAGTAACAAATCAGATTGAAAAAAAATTAAACTATTTGAAAGACTACACAGTGCACTTACTTTGAATTTAAATATTAGTGATCACGTTCTGTTTGTAGGGATGTGAACTATATCTTAATAAACCAACAGGAAAACTAGGGCAGGGAACTGTATAAAAGTCAAGTAAAGTGTTCTTTTTTTTACTGTAGTGTCACTACTACTGAAAGGGTCTGCCTCCCGGCCTTATGGGACACCCCAACTATAGCCAAGCAGACAGGCAATTAGTAACCATTCTTTACCTAAATGGCGCCTCACCATTCAGCCTTGTCAGAAGAAGCCCCTAACGGGACTTGAACCTTTGACCTCCTGCTCTGATGCCTTGCAGAACATTAATGAACTAACTTAAAATGGGTACTGATGATTACGTTAGGTTGTAAAAGTGTTTTACTATTAATTCTTTAAGCTACAAAAATGTATAACTAAGCTTGCTAAAAAATAACAAAGCAATGAGGAGCTGGAATCAATTAGAACCTTTATGAAAACTTAAGACAACTGTCTAGTGTCTTGCTGTTTGTTTCAGGTATTTTCAGAGAAGATATATGTCACTGCTGCAGCTGCCATGGCAACCATTCCTCCAATACCAGCAACTAAAAGTTGACAAGAAAAATATGCATGTATTCATCCTTCAATATTACTGACAATAGTAAGAGGGTTATGATGCTATAAATACACCTATGTATACATATACATATGTATGCTTATCATCAAATTCATCATACATGGATATGTTTCTTTATATTGAAACTTATCAGGTGAGATAACAAAAGCTGTCTCAGCTAAACAAATACAGCCATCAAGAACGTGTTAAAATCAAACACAGAATTATTACCGGGACTAGTATTTGATGACAGAATATCAGAAATGGTTGAAATGGGAAAGAAAAAACTTGTTTACATAATTATGCACCAACAACAGATTTGAAATTTCATAATTTTCTTGCTCATTAATTGCCAGACACAGCAAAAGGGCAATAGAGTGAACACTTCATGTTTAAGTACAAATGCAATTTATAGCTATATTTCTATTAATAAAAACACAAATGTTGTTTAAGTTGTCCAAAACAGTGCCCACTATTATTTACTTTTTGAGAGCTATCATACCCGATTATAATTTTGACACCAAGTCTAATACCTTTTTCCTCCCCACCCCTGCCCCCAAACCCCTCCATTTAAATTTGACCACATCACTTCATGACTTTCTTAAATACAAAACAAAAGTTTTCTTACCTAGATAATAACTTAATCCTTTATTGATGTTTGCTGAAGAAGTGATTTCACCTGAATCAGAGCTTGTCTCTTCCAGTTGGCTGAAGTCCTCCTCAGCTAGCAGAGAAAATAAACCAAATGAAATCAGAATTACCAGAAATTTACCCAAAATGTCAAGGCTTGTGACATTTTCAAAAGTAATCAAAATAGAGATAACCAAACTGGGTGGTACAAAATGTCACAAACACCTCTAACTGCAACACTTGAGCTGCAAACTGATCTATTATTTAAATAACTGATTTAAGAGATTAAAGGCTACAAGATGATCTATTAATTAAATAAACTTAAGCTATCACTCAATGCTATTCATACCCCCACAAACATGATAAGAGTGAAATAGACTGGAAAGGGTGGGAAAGGTATTGGGACTATTTGTACATGCAGTTATTACTAATATGTTATATAGGAGCGGATGTGGTCCAGTGGTAACGCACTGGACTGGTATACCAGGGGTCCTGAGTTTGATCCCCCGCTCCTCCACTAACATTACTAATACTCTTTCGGATGAGACTTTAAACCGAGGTCCCATGTATCAGTGCTATACATTGAGCATGAAAAAGAACCAGGGGTGTCTCTGGAATGGGATGCTTTCTGTATCTTGCACAACATAAAATAACTAGTCTCTTCAGGGGGCGTCGGTCATATGGGCAACCGGTACCGACGTTAAATAAGCTTAGATAGATAGAAAGTATGTTATAAACACTATATTCTATCACTATCTGAAATTCCTGACAACAAAGAAGAAATTAACTGTGATATTACCTGTAAGTTTTATCATGATGAATACAAGCAAGTGAGTGGTATATACAAATACTTAAAACAAACCAATACTAGCCATCATGAATTCTATCTTTGTTAAAAAATTCCTTCTTAGTATGCTATTCATAAAATAACTCAAGAAAATTGTCTACTTAGGGGCATTTTCTAAGCAATAAAGGGCATATTTATGTCAAAATGAAAGCAAGAGTTATAAAACTTGCCCTAAGGAACTTGCTTGTGACCCTTCAAGAAAAGTAAATTTGGGGACATTATCTTAGTGAAAAAGGGGCATAATTACATCAAAGTACAAGTAAGAGTCATCAAACTTTGAACATAGACTTGCACTGTGATCTTTACTATGTGTTTTAATTTTAAAATTAATAGCTATACTGATTCCAAAAATATTCAAGATAAAAGTAAACTTTGGGACATTTTCTAAGTGAAAATGGGACAAAACTACATCAAAATACAACTCAGAGTTATCCAACTTGCGTTGTGATCTTTCATATCCATGTTGAGTTTCAAGTTAATATCCATACTGATTTCAGAGATATTCAAGAAACAGGACAGGACAAAGTGATTCCTCTATACCCCTCTTCTTTATTTGGTGGGGGCATAATGATGAAAGAGATTAAACTCTCTTACAAACAAAAATAATCAGGAAAACATGCCCTAAATGTGACAGCCCTGAATATATATCACAATATATAATCACACACTTACTAGGAGCAGTGGTTGAGGTGTAAAGTGCCCAAAACGCAAATGAGAGGTTCTTCACTGACTTTCAACATTCCATTCTTTCCACACAAATACTGTCTTAAACCCAGGAAACAGTCTTCGAGCATGATTAATATAGTTTGCAAAAACTTGTTTCCCAATCGAGGTAAAGTAAATAGTTATAAACTAAACACACTTACTGGCAGGTCTCTCTGTATCAAGGTCAAGGTCATCCTCTTCAAGAGATATATCTAGCAACTCTTGTACTCTACCTAAAAAGTATAGTTAATAAACAAACATATGTAAAGAGAAATAAGGCTGATAAATTATCTGAATCTGTTAAAAGTTTAAATCATAAGTGTAGGAGAAGTACAGCACATCAGTTATATCTTCCATGACAGTCAGCCAGCCTTTATAGCTACAAAGTAGAGTCTCTGCTATGTGAACAAACGACCCTGAGGTTGAATCAAGCTCTGAGCAGATTTCTTGATTATAACAGTACGCAAACACTAAAGAAACAATGTTACATTAAACCTTGAACAAACAATTCTGAAATTGAGAAACACACACCATACTCACACTAGAGAAAAATTAATGCTACATATTTATTTCATAATTTAGATTTAATCTTAAATATACATTTATTTCTACTTATTATCTTCAGCTAAATACACATTATTCCAAGACTGAAGGCTTCAAACTTGACACTTAACTGTAACCCTGCAACATAGTTCAAAGATCTGTTACATAATCAGAATATATTTTTCAACCTATTAGGCACCTTTCCTTGAAGGTACCTATTAAAACTAGAAATGGTTTTTGATTGAACAAAAACATATGTCTCCCCCCAGCCAGTTGCTGCAGGCAGTATTGAATCAGACGATTGAAAAATTTGACATTTTACCTCCAAGTGTGACCTTGACCTTGAGACACTACATCCGCAAAGTGGGTTCTGCATGTCGCCTTGATGAGGTGAACATCTGACCCAAGTTTCATAAAAATCCTTCAAGGGCTTTTGAAGATACAGAGCGGACACGATTTTGTGGCATTTGACATTTAACCTCCAAGTGTGACCTTGACCTTGAGACACCACACCCGCAAAGAATGTTCTGCATGTCGGCTTGATGAGGTGAACATCTGACCCAAGTTTCATAAAAATCCTTCAAGGGCTTTGGTAGATACAGAGCGGACACGATTTTGTGACAGACAGACGGACGGACAGACAGACAACCGGGGAAAAACAATATGTCTCCCCTGATGAGGTGAACATCTGACCCAAGTTTCATAAAAATCCTTTAAGGGCTTTTGAAGATACAGAGCGGACACGATTTTGTGGCATTTGACGTTTAACCTCCAAGTGTGACCTTGACCTTGAGACACCACACCTGCAAAGTGGGTTCTGCACATCACCTTGATGAGGTGAACATCTGACCCAAGTTTCATAAAAATCCTTCAAGGGCTTTTGAAGATACAGAGCGGACACGATTTTGTGGCATTTGACATTTAACCTCCAAGTGTGACCTTGACCTTGAGACACCACACCCGCAAAGTGGGTTCTGCACGTAGCCTTGATGAATTGAACATCTGACCCAAGTTTCATAAAAATCCTTCAAGGGCTTTGGAAGATACAGAGCGGACACGATTTTGTGACGGACAGACAGACGGACGGACTGACGGATGGACGGACAGACGGACGGACGGACAACCAGGGGAAAAACAATATGTCTCCCCCATTTTTGGGGGGAGACATAATGACTCTGCAGACTAATAGTCACTCACTTATAGTTACTCCCTAACAGTTACATCCTAATAGTTACTCAATAATGATTACTTCTTTATAGTTACTCCCTAATAGTTACTCCCTAATAGTGAATGCCTAATAGTTACTCCCTAATAGTTACTCCCTAATAGTGAATGCCTAATAGTTACTCCCTAATAGTTACTCCCTAATAGTGAATGCCTAATAGTTACTCCCTAATAGTTACTCCCTAATAGTGAATGCCTAATAGTTACTCCCTAATAGTTAATGCCTAATAGTTACTCCCTAATAGTGAATGCCTAATAGTTACTCCCTAATAGTTACTCAATAATGATCACTTCCTTATAGTTACTCCCTAATAGTTACTCCCTAATAGTGAATGCCTAATAGTTACTCCCTAATAGTTACTCAATAATGATCACTTCCTTATAGTTACTCCCTAATAGTTACTCCCTAATAGTGAATGCCTAATAGTTACTCCCTAATAGTTAATGCCTAATAGTTACTCCCTAATAGTGAATGCCTAATAGTTACTCCCTAATAGTGAATGCCTAATAGTTACTCAATAATGATCACTTCCTTATAGTTACTCCCTAATAGTTACTCCCTAACAGTTAATGCCTAATAGTTACTCCCTAATAGTTAATGCCATATAGTTACTCCCTCACATTTCCACTGGGAGTAATTCATTAATTTTTCACAAAAGCCACAATATTATATGAAGCCAGATAAATACTTTCTGAACAATCCGACATACATTACCTTTAACTTCAACTGGTTTTTCATCAGTAAACATATAATCACAGAGTTCTATCTGGCTTCCAGGTAACTTGAAGAACACTCTACGTGGTGTGGTATACACTTCCTGGTTCTCTGAAACATACAAAATGAACCTCACAGATGATAAATTCCATAGTAAAAGGACCATTATTATTATTCAGACTAAACAAAGTAGAACAGTTAATGTCTTTCATCAATCAAAAGTAACCACTGTTCTTATTACAATTTGTAACATCTTTCCTCATTAAATTCACAATTTAGGGAGCAGAATAAATGACAAATTTCAAATGAATATCAATCTGATTTTCAGTATCCAAGTGTTTTAGCAAATATTACTTGTGGTGAATATGATTAAGTTTGTAAGGGAACATATAGCACTTTTTTCGCATTCAACCCTTTAAATGCTCTTTAAACCTTGAAAACATGTCATCCTGGCCCCAAAAACAACCTTTTATCTTCTTTAAATCAATGTTGCCCTATCTATCAATCTCTGAGTATCCTGTATTCTCAAACCTACTTATTCAAGCACTTGTGTTCACAGAGTGACTAATTCAAGAAAATGACATACTACATTGCTTCAAAAAGACAATTAGCATAAGAATGACAAGAAGGCCATGATGGTCCTGGATCACTCATCTAAGTACTTAGCAAATGTCAAATGCATATTGCATTTTCTAACTAAAAATTTTAGGTGCCTACAAACCAAATATCTAAAATATCAGTCAATAAATAAAAGGCTCTTGGACAGAAAGTAGAAACATATATTATTAGCTGTGGTGACTTTGACCTTGTGGTTTCAGAGAAGAAGATTCCTAAAGTTTTTCTTATACATCTCTATGTAAAACATGTGACCCCTTGGGCATGGCCAATTTTGACCCCACAGACATAATTTGAATAGTTTCGTTAGAGGACCTCTAGATGATACACCATGCAAAATATCTAAGCTCTAGGTCTTGTGGTTTCATGACTGCTTCCAGGATTCAAACCAGTCCTTGTGCAGACAGTGAGAAATGTAGAAGGCCACTTGAGAAACCCCCCTTATCTCACCGAGTGGTAAAAGAAGCAACGATTATGGGTGGCCCTTTTCCCATTGAACACTGCTCCTAAAAAAGGATATGAAGTGAAGGAATAACTATTCACAGTTTATTTAACAAGCAATTTCAAAATCAGGTAAATTACCAGCATCCTCCTCCACCATCTGTATATCATCACAGATAAGTTCACATCTAGATAACACGCTACGAATCACATCAATCTGCAATGCCTGAAATATAAAGCAAGGTTTCATAACTTCTTTTATATTACTTTAAGTTATCTGTAATGCCTGAAATATTAATCAAGGTTTCATAACTTCTTTTATATTACTTTAAGTTATCTGCAATGCCTGAAATATTAATCAAGGTTTCCTAACTTCTTTTATATTACTTTAAGTTATCTGCAATGCCTGAAATATTAATCAAGGTTTCATAACTTCTTTTATATTACTTTAATGTAAAAAAAAACTTTGTAAGATTAAAGATACCAAGTTATTTCAATTTTTTTTATTCTTTTTTTTCTCTCGTTTTCGTACAGACGTTTTGACAATCAACTTTTAAAAAATTACTTGATATTAACTAGGTGCAGAATTAAATGGAACTCATCAGTCAGAAATTCTCACCTGTTGAGCCTCTTCCACAGTTGCTTTACTGGTTACATAAGCTCTGCCATGAATAGTCCCTTTCATAACAAGTTGTGTAGAACTTGTTTCAACAACGGGAGCCGACAGTGGGCAAGGATTACACTAAAAATATACATGTTAAATTCCTTACAATGTTTATATAAAAGTTAAAATTCCTTCCACTGCTTAAATACACATTTAATTCCTTACACTGTTTAAATATGACACCTGTTCTATCCCGACCCTCTTTATCTGGAAACAAATTTTTTTTGCATTTCCTAAATGACTTCATAATTCAAAACCATACCTTGACTGAAACCCTTTATCTGTACTAAGAGGTATACATGCAGTTCATTGATGTAAATTTCATATAAATTCCATATACAGTACAGCAGAATCACTTCAACAACACTAGCTTTAATACAACATATGTCTTTTCTTCTCTTTAAGAAGAAAGGTCAATTTTCATGCTATTTTACAAATAGATCTATCCACTCATTCAAGAAAGATAGGAAAATTGTAGAAACTTATCAATTTTACAAATTTTACATTTATTGAGAAACAAGTTCTTGCAACTTATGTTAATGCCACTTTAGGCCTGCTTCCTTAGTTCAAGCCAGTACTTACATTCAGTTTCAGCCCTGGTGCAGTTGGAACCACAGCCTCTGGATAGGCAGTCTGGAACTCTAACCCTCAACCACTGTCTGTAGAAATTTACTTAATATAACAAAAAGTATTTCAATTTCTACTCACATGTTTAACGAGGATATTACACTTGTATGTAGACTGTGACACTTGAGTTTTGTCTCTGCCTTTACTCTTTTTATCTGCAGACTGGTCTAGAAATTCTGTTTTATTTCTCAGTTGATTCTCTATTTGTACTAGACTGGTCCATAATCTCTGGCAGAATGGCTGTAAACCAGTCTGTAAACAAAAACAGCAGATGATACAAATCTTACTGAAATAAGCTGTTTCCATTTCCAGCTCAGCAGTATCTGCACAAAACAAAGTATCAGCCTATTTAAAAATTAATCAAACACCCTTTCTTAAAATCATAGCAAAGAGACACTGTTAACTAAGAAAAATATTTTCAACAAATTCTAGAAGAGGTGCAAAATGAAACTTGTAACATGCAAAACAATTTCAATACATATAACTGGCTACCTCTGATGAAGAAGATTGCCTGTTTAAAAGAAAATACAACTACAGCCAAAATGTGATTTTTCTAATGTGTTACCATTGTCAGAACCCACGGGTGCTGATTCCGCAAATGAAGTGCAAATGAAGAGTATACCTAGAGAGTACCCCTGGTTTACTGAGGATAATGCGCTACAGTCATGATCATGTTTTTGTAGAATCAAATTTTTTCTTGAATCACGTTTTTTTTTCAGCCAAAATATTTAGAATATGCCTAAATATGAAGGTGTTCTGTCACTTATCATTAAATCCCATTTAAAACTGAATATAGAGTATACTTTTACACATTATTACTATAAAGTTCTCACTAAAAACTACTCAATTATACCTGTATTTGTTTAGCTAATGATGTACTCGGAGATTTTTCAGGTGTGTCTACTGAAATATTAACACCTAAGTTGGTCTCTAGACGATTCCATTTCTCAGTAAGTGGCTGAAACTTCCAATCTGCAGGTCTAAACGTGCTCTGCAACATACCAAATAAGTGTAGAAGAAAAGAAAATATGATTCATAATGAAGGCGCTTTTAAAAATTGTATAAAGATATCTATGCCTTGTCCTATGAACAACCCACAGAGAATATTAACTCACACTCTTAAATCTGACACCTTTACTTTAGACTTTATTTACAATAAGTGGGGATAACACTTACCTTTGGGTCATGAATGTCAATTGTTCTGCAAGTATATCTGAGATTTTTATTAAGGAATCGCAGAAATGTAGCTGTCTGACCTGAACATATAGGTTTTCTTCATAAACGAAAGCTTTCACCTTATCTATCTTTTTTTCTACATTCAAGAGAGTACTAACGTCTTTAACAGTTCCTTCTTGTTGTCTGTTGTATATGTTAAATCCAAGTTTATTTCCTGCTGTTACCACATGCCTGTAACAAGTAACATCCCTTGAAGAGTTCAGATAATTTAGATTGTGCAAGATACCCAGTCCATTACAGAGACACTTAGGACCTTTTACATGCTTAGCGTATAACACTTATACACAAGCATTCAGTGTAATGCCCAATTAGCAGTGTTTGCGAAGGAGTTGTGGAACAAATGTGTGACCCTATCTTACAAGTGCTGTGCATTACCACTGGACCACAGTTCTGCCTCTTTGTCATACAGCTATTAAAATTATTTTAACCCTTAACCTGCCGGAACCGAAATTGATTAGCCTTTGCCACCAGTATAGAGCCAGGTCAGGCTGCACATCCGTGCAGTCTGGCCAGGCTCTATACTGTTGGTAGCTCCATTTTTGTATTTTGATATTGAAATCCCTTAAACTTTGAATGGACTGTTCCAATTTCAAAGCTGGGCAAATCCATTACAAAAATTCAGCATGTTCAGGGTTAAAAAGGACAAGTGATCTGCCTCTTTGTTGCCTGGCTATTTAAACTATCTTACAAAGGATACTTTTTTGTTGTTGAGCAAATCTGTAGAAGCACTCTGTCGTTGACAGCACCTGTCATTTCTGGTACTTGAGATTTCTTTTCCTGCTTCTGTATAGCAAACATAATCTGAAATGAATATAAATACATATATCTAAAATTTCATCAGTTTTATTATGAAATAATATGGATCGATTTTATTTTCTAAGACAAATATATATGAATTAATTGAGGTTTAACTGTTTTCTACATAAGGACAGGAATTTTGAAAATCATGCCAAAATTTTAAAGATCATTTTAAAGATTCTCCTGACAAATGACTAAAGATAGTATTTCATCAAAAAAATACCTCTGATTATCACTGATCTTGATTTAAAGAAATACATTGGGAAGGAACAGAAAAACCAATACATATCCAGGGTTTCCATTTGGCCCCTGTAGAGGGGTTTTGACCCCTGAAATTTCATAAAGACCCCATTTTGACCCTCGGGTATTTTGACTGAAGGGTCATTTTGTCTTAAATTAAGGTATTTTTGACTGCAGTTTTGTAACTTTAGTTGCATCGCATGAAAAGTGATCCTTCAGTTTTTGAAACTAGTGGAACCCCTGATATCATATACATATAAAAATGCTTGCAGATAATGATAACACTGCCAGCAAGCAATGATGCAGACTTAGATTATGACACTGTAAGTGAGGTCACCTTAGTGGAGATTTCTGTATTGACTTACCTGCCTCAGTTTAGCCTGTGATTTTTGCATCATTGCCTCTGGCGCGATTGCAAAAATTCCAATAACATTCAAACCTCCAGGTAACATCATTGTAACCTATGCATGGAAAAAAAAAATCAAGTAACAACTAATCTCTTAATAACAATCATATTGTTAATATATATAGTCAGCTGTGAATTAAAAATGTTTAATGCATGAACTGGAGTTTTTGAGCCCAAGTACATGTATAAAACAATTATACAGAAAGACTAGAATAAGGGAAACATTGACCTGTGTTGATTATTATAAACAATTATTATTTGTCTCTCATAAAATGTATATGCAAAATATCTTAAAATACAAACAGCACCGTATTTTCCATTCTTATTCAGAATGTAATTAATGAAAAACAACTCTTTACTTTATGTTTTGACCTTTTTTAAAGTTGTGATGTGTTAACCAAAAAAGGAGTGTTCTAGTTACAGAAGATTTTAACATGGAGATGTTTTGAGATGCCTCCAATTTTTGAGCATAATATATATAATTAATTTTTTAAACATTCTTGATAAATTTTTCTTAATAATAATTAATTGCAACAGCAATGAGTTAAATAAATTGTCATTTTAAAAAAACAAGCAACAGTTACTTGTTTAGCATGTGTAGAAGCCCAAAGTTCATTCATGGCTTCTAGGCTTGCAGGTTTTGTTTGTGATTTACGTCTTTTTCTGGTGGACGTGTCGGCCCCAGCAGCATCATCTGTGTCATCATCTTTCACCTGGTCTTCTACTGGCTCTGGTGTCCGCACCACATGCACAACATAGTCTTTTGGACTTGACAGCTTTGAAATTAATAAAATCCAATGATCACTACACCTGATGAAATTTTACCAGATATTATGTTGTAGGAAACCTAAAGTCCCATATGGATGGCCAAAATTCTGTAATTAAGTTTTTGTTGATATTTTTTTACAAAGGCAGAAAACTGTAAATGTCAAATGAACAGTCAACAGATTAAGACTTTAGGTGATGAGAAGTTTCAATGCCAGTATAAATCCTAAAATAAAAAGATATGTAAAGATATTCGATGACCCAATAAACGGAAATTTTCTTTATAAAATATTGTTTCTTGACACCGGTGACCAATATATCTGAAGAAATACATGATAATTGTTCTATGGTACGAAAATAAAAAGAACGAATCCACTACCGGCTTGGACAAAAACGCTGTAGGAAAAGATAATAAAATTATACAAAATTAGTTCAGTCATTTAACATATGTTAACAATTACCTTTCCTATCACAAGACCAAGATACCATGTTCCTGAACGTTGCAGGTTTTCAACATATGTCTGTATTTTCTCGTCAGCAATAAACGTTCGTCCCATTTTTTTAAGTAAGCACAGTGTTTAGTGCAACTCAACGTTATCTATTGGAACTCTATGTCTCAACGTAACCCAAAGAAATTGACGGGAATAAACTTGTATTTCACGTTACCCCACTGACCATATTTAAAATTGAAAGGAAGAAAAGACAACTTCAAAGTTCAACCTCAACTCTTTTAGTAGTCTCAGTTAATTAAAGGCCTTATTACTATATTAGATCCTTCATTATCTGTCCTTTACGTTGCATGCCTGTAACGTGTGTGATCATGACAATATAGTATGTGTTTATGTAGCCTAATTAATTAAGTTTAAAGTGTTGAACCCATTTTATAATTCTGATATTTTTTAATTGTTCAACCTTTAAGCCTAATTTTAAACTGCATATAACTGAGCGGATATTGTTCGGTAGATTCTTTACCCTACCCTAGTTAACTTATTACCTAGAACACCGAGTATTCCGATTGCCAAATTTTTAATAAAATGGTGGATAAATCAGGTACGAAATAAGTGTTTCAGTTCTATACTTATGTATTTGTGTGTTTTCTTGGATAACAGGATCAGGTATGAATTTAGTTATCATATTTTATCATATTTTTATCATTTTTGCCTTAAACCCTGTGAACTGTTGGACAAACGAGCCATAAAAAGTGCCCAATCGCCTACGATTGGGCGAGTCCGCTTAGCCAAATGCAGATCAAAGTGAGACGTAGAAGGTGAACAACAATAAAATATATTAGATTGTAAAATGGGTTCACCTTCGGAGGCGAAATAGTGAGACTAGTGTTTATGTATATTTCCCTGAATAAATCAAATCAAATCAAAAATAAAAACTTTATAATGAACAAAAAAGTCATAAGTAGAAAAACCAAAATACCTTCGCAAGAGAATACCATGGCGACGATTAAATGAATAATCGATCTATAAAAATTATGATATAACAAGAATTGATTTTCTCTACAGTGTTTAGATGTAGCTCGATCTCCCATGATATGATAAACATTTTTTTAAAATTTAAGCCATCATTATGACCGACTATAAAAAAGATAATATGCATTTAGACTATAAATGGATTACTCCTTTATCTTATTTGATTTTTATATTCAGTTTAGGAAAATGATGATGTTGTTTTCATTTCATTTCATACAGTAATTTTTAGCAATTTTTGCCAAGTTAGGCTGTATGGATCTTTAATGACATTATTTTCTTTGAAAGAAGAAGGAAAGCATCGAATGTACGAATGATACAAAAAAGATAAACAAAGGAAATATTTTCCCTTTTGCAATGTAACTCCCACTAATTCCTCATACTAAATCTTCTGTGATTAGCTACATAGAATTGCAACTATTGCAAATTATTGAAAGGAAATGATATAAAACAGCAAAATGTTAAACTACATTCTTTATCAGTTTCTAAATAAAGACTGTTTACAAAGCTTTACCATTCATTTGTCTAAAGCACAGAATAATAAATGAACAGACACAACGTGGAACAATCCGTCGTTCTTTAACTCTACTCTTTGTGTGAGAATAAACAATTGGCGGTCACGTGATAAAACAAGCGGTCACGTGATAGAACAGGCCGCTTCATCAATAGCGCACACCCAATGTACAGCGCATATTAAGATTAATTTTGTATACAAATAGACTTGACCACAAGCATACCCTGGAACTATAGTGATATATAAACTGTCTTTCAATAGAATGGCACTGAAAAGTGAGTATAGCCTTGAGTTTCAGTATTATAACTTACAACTGGGTTAAGCATCTTGATTGCAATTAATGCTGGGGCGGAACGAGTGATGTCAATGTTGGGGCGACACGAAGGAGGGACGGTGGACGAAATTCAAAACTTTTTTTGACAACTTTATTTATGACATGTAAAATGAATACACGCCCACAACCGTTGCCGATTTTGATAACATGTCAAAATTTTGCATGTACGTGTTACGTAATGGAAATGCATGTCTGTCTTAACAGGAATTGGTCAACTGTCCTGAAATTAATTTTCCAAAATGTGTGATCATGTCTTGAATAATTATACCTACATCGTCAAACATTTTCCAGAGTGATTAAAGAATTATTTTCAAATACGAAAATAGCATTTAAAGTATACGCGTGCTAACATGTAAATTCTATGTTATTTTAGGTTTTACGTACAAGGGCGATGATTTTGTAGTCACTGATGAAATGAGGGCGGACTTTGAGCAGGATGGCTTCATTCTCGTCAAGTATGTGAAGGGCTTTCTATAAATAGCCACACCTACTGCATGGATTTATACTGTTACTTTTGGCTGTGTGCAAAATGATGTCATTTCTAGCTAGGCTCCGTAATACTTTTAAGCTATTCGGAAATAAAGCATTGATAAACGATCTCAATTAAGTTGACGGGTCAGACAAAGTTTTATTAAATCTCATGATATCTCCCCTTTACATCTCCCATCTTTCAGAGAGACTTGTTGTCATGACATATGGGTTTGCTGAAGATTTGTTTGTGTCAAGAAAAGATACTTTTTTATACATTAGTCCGTAGTATTCCATTCTTTTACTTTGCTCTAACAGTGCACATTTTGTTACAGAAATTTATTTTCAAATGAAGAAATCAAACATATAGAACAAGCTTTGATCACTGGCTCGTTCACCGACTACACAATGGGGGTAAGTCAAAGTGAGATTTCGTTCATAGATTGTTTAGCTATTAAATAGTGAGCGTGAAGTATCTTTTTATCCCCATACCAACATGTCAACTCAGACATCTCCCCGAATTTCTCAGTGAGAATAACCTAAATACATGAAGTAATAAGGCTCAAAAGATTTTTACATGGATATATAAAGAACTAAGACTAAACAGATTTGTACGTGGATAGTTCATGAAATAAGGCTCAAAATTAAGATTTAAACATGGATGTACACAATGTACAAATAAATGCGGCTCAGAAGATTTAAAGAAAATAGGTTCAAAGATATACAAAAACTAATATATGTGTGATTCGTCCGTGATATAGAGGATATTTGTTTGTTTTTGTGGAAGATGAGAATTTATTTCATCGAGTGAACACCATATGTGATATTTTCACGAGTGGCGCAGCCACGAGTGAAAATATCAACATATGGTGTTCACGAGATGAAATAAATTCCCATCTTCCACTAAAAACAAACAAATTTTCTTTTTATTTTATGCCAACACGACAAAAATGGGTTTTTTTAATGATATTTTTAATCAGGTCCTTCAATAAATTCCCCATGGTTAGCCCCAAATCAGTTAATGCGTACTTTGGTTACTCCGCACAAAAAAAGTGCAGACAATCTCCAATACATATGATAACTTTACTTCTGCTGAAATAAACTGAATACACTTTCATCAAATAACATTTATTTTTGTCTACACAGTTTATCAATATTTATTGAATTTTTGCCATACATACTTTAATTATAAAAGCGGATTAATACCGAGTAATATTCAATAAATTGAATTGAATGTCGGCCATATTGGATATTGTCCATGTGAGTTATGTAAACAAATCAGACATTTTAAATAATTTATGGCGAATTTCATCATTGTTCACAACTAGTTAGGCTCAGGAATTCAATATTATAATTGGATTTAACAAGGTAAATAAATTTCACTCGCTGTCACAGTCTGAAATACAGCGGATTCTCTTGTGGTGGGGAAATTCCTGAAGTTTCATCAAGCAGTAGTTCCGGCACAAACAGTGTATTATCAAAATGGTAATTAACTGATTCAAAACAGTGTATTATCACTTTTATCTCACTGATATTCCCTATATTTCATTGGTAGGCATAAAATAAATAAAAGTATTGAAAGTAGTTCCATATTACTACTAAGATAACTTAGAGAGTATCACTGATGACGTCATCGTCCGTTACCCACAGTACACATTCCGCACGATAACGAGGGTTTCCGACATTATGATGACGTCAGCTTGATCATCATATCCAAGATGAATTACCAAGTTTTTTTTGCCAAGTGTGCAAATGCGAATAATATTTATGTAGACATGTACATTCTTTTATTTCACCGATCCAGATTCCCGACGGCGATGGGAGAGAGGCGCACATGGTTTTATGGAACCACCCAGGGGTCGATGTCACCGGTATGGTCGGAAGGTGTCAGAAAGTGGTGGGCACCTGTGAACAGGTAAAAATTACATTTTAGATTTTATAATGCACTTTAATGTCATCAGAGACGCAACTTTGAACCAACAAATTCGCATCTCAGTCTTATTAATACAAAGTACCGAAATTTACACATGGCTTAAAAAGTCAGTTTTTTGATATGTATCATACAGACAGATTATGTGATAGACTGTTTGCAGCTTGGTGTTTAGCTCAACTGTACGGAGTATATGGAGAGCTGTCCTACTCACCCCGAGGTCGACGTCCGCGTCCAGATTTCTGATTAAAGTTTTTGTGCTGTAAAATATTTTTTACTATATCTTTTTTTATTTTGTTAGGGATTTACTTTAAACTTCAAATATATGTTCCTTATCATCACACACATCATATGTAGTAAGATTCATAACTGCAGCAGCCATATTTCCAGAATTGTCTCCTCTTTAAACTTGGAATTTTCCTTAAACATTGTAATAGTTGACTATATATATATAACTTCTTTATTTGTTTCGGGATTTACTTTAAACTTCAAATATATGTTCCTTATCATCACCACATAATTTTTGATAAGGTTCATAGCTCTAGCATCCATATTTCCAGAATGATCTTCCCTTTAAACTTAGATTTTTCCATAAAAATTGTAATATTTTACTTTAACTTCTTTTATTTCTTGAGGGATTTTCAAAGATAGAATAATAAAGATTGTATGATATTTCATCTACCACGGAGAAGATTCTTTTCTATTTATCAATAGATCTTGAATTAAATTGACTTTTAATAGTTATCCCTTTCTTAACTATCCAGTACTTAAATAGTCGAGCGTACTGTCTCCACTAACAGCTCTTATTAAATATACCTTTTAATATCAGACAACTTTTGCTAAAGCTTTCTTATATTAAAATCCCTACATGTATTTCTTGAAGTTGTTAGGAGGCGAAGTATACCACTACCATACGAAACTAATGAAGAAACCTGCGAAGATTGGTGGAAAACATGTCTGGCACCAAGATTACGGGTAATAGCGCGTTTCATTTACTTGCTTACGTGATGTCCGAATTTTTGACCTATCCGAAATATCAGCAATTTAAATGCGTCTACTTGTATAATCTTAAAGCAATATGCTATATTTGGGCATCTTCTAAACTGGATGTTGTTTTGTCACAGTGACTCTATGTTAATAATAATCAAACAAATCTTATCTTCACTTACAGCGTTTAGTAAATGGATGTTTTCAAAGGACTGATTTGACTCGAACTTGCCCACCTAGATTTCTAAGTCGTAATACATGTAATAGAAAAGAAGTCTAACTCTTTTTTCTTGGTAATCAGCGTTTAATCTGATTGTGACATTATTGAAATCTTTGATTGTGACATTTTTGAAATCTTTGATTGTGACATTTTTGAAATCTTTGAATGTGACATCTTTGAAATCTTTGAATGTGACATCTTTGTAATCTTTAATTGTGACATCTTTGAAATCTTTGATTGTGACATCATTGAAATCTTTGATTGTGACATCTTTGAAATTTTTGATTGTGAAATCTTTGAAATCTTTGAATGTGACATCTTTGAAATCTTTGATTGTGACATCTTTGAAATCTTTGATTGTGACATCATTGTAATCTTTGATTGTGACATTATTGAAATCTTTGATTGTGACATAATTGTAATCTTTGATTGTGACATTATTGAAATCTTTGATTGTGACATCTTTGAAATTTTTGATTGTAATATCTTTGAAATTTTTGAATGTGACATCTTTGAAAACTTTGATTGTGACATCATTGAAATCTTTGATTGTGACATCTTTGAAATCTTTGATTGTAACATCTTTGAAATCTTTGATTGTGACATCTTTGAAATCTTTAATTGTGACTTCATTGAAATCTTTGATTGTGACTTCATTGAAATCTGTGATTGTGACATCTTTGAAATGTTTGATTGTGACATCTTTGAAATCTTTGATTGTGACATTTTTGAAAACTTCAAGTATATATTGCCAGCTACTGGTATCAGAATGGCTGTTTATTTCCAAACATGGTGACAGTATTCATTGCAGTGGACAAATGTACCAAGGAAAACAGCTGTCTGCAGGTATGTTTAGCTCGCCTTTCTTCTCTGAGACACACAACAGTATTTCGGTTCATTTTTGTCATGTTGATTATTTTATTCTATGATACAGATGAAGAATAAACTGAAATACTAGTCTTTACAATTCATTTACAAATAATTAATATGTGTATTATTTGTAATTTTGCTACAATTTTAACTGGTCTAACACTGATTGGAGAGTTTTGGCTTAATCTGCAGACTGTCTATAAGTCTTTTCATAGTTTTTTTCAAATCTACAGACTGGCTAAAGTCTGTTTCAAATCTGTAGACTGGCTAAAGTCTGTTTCAGATCTATAGACTGGCTAAAGTCTGTTTCAAGTAATATATTCTAAAACCACAGGCACCACTTTAATGTTTTCGGAATAATTTTATGTGGTTAGCAAGCTTGCTGATTAATACAATATTTTCTTACTTTATTTTACTTACCTAGAAATATTATGTTTTGTATTGAGGGATAGAGTTATGCTCATGATGACAAGTTAAGTGGAAATTTTAAGTGATTCCTGGAACAAAGTTAGAAATTTAAATTAAAAGATTTACCCGGTATCACCCAAAGCTATGTCTTTTACTCTAATTTTGCAATGTTTTGTCATAATACAGCAAATTCTTTTTCAACCCAGGATGTTGACTGAAATTTCAGATTCTGAAGGGCTCCAGTAGGTGTGGACGTATTGACCACGTTAAAATTGGGGGACAGGTGGGTGCTGACCTGGAAAGGGTTGAGGCAATATCTAAAGTTTGCCCTCTCGAACACGTGGAAATGGATTCAGGTTTGCAAATTATCTTCTGTGTCTAAAAAACTAGAATTCACTGGTTTCATGTGTTCTTTTAGTTTTGTGTTTATTTGTACAATTTCTCAGTAAAACAGTATTGAAAATGAAGCCAGTGATGCACGAACAGTTTAAAGGTGTTTGCCCAGCGACAAGGGACACTTTTCTTTGGGATTTTAGAAAAGAAACGTAAATGTAAATTAGTTCAGTATTGTCACATACAGGTCTAAAGATATAACGCAGTTTTTTATTACATTTATTATGTACCATTATTCTAACATTCATTTTTCTCTTTCTGTGTCATGTGACATTCCTTTGGTTCTTTTTGATTCACACATGAAATAAATTTTTAATAAATTTCGACATGCAGTCTAGTTATTATTTCAGGTGATGCCTTGTTCTTCCACTGTAACTTGTTACACTGTAGTGGTGCCAACACAAGTGCAGCCAGACGCTGGGCGTTTTTGTGTGCCTACAACAGGGCGGACAACAACCCAATCAAGGAACATCACCATCCGAGATACACACCATTAGAGAAAGTACATATTTATTGCAGTTCTGATGATAGACCATAGTTTAATTTATTTGAAACATCAGTTTATGAAGCACATAAGATTCATCTGTTTAATATTGAGTCTAAACTGGGAACAACATATACCTATAGTTATATTAGGTCCCAGGTCTAAATATAAATAGAGGGACCCTCTTTTTCACCCATTTTTCCTAAAGAATTATTCTCAAAATATTGGTGCAAAGGTCACAGTATTTTATCAACAAAAAAAAGAAGTGCTGTATTTAGATACTTCTGTCATAATTTTTTTCACAGATTTCTCTTTTTTTGGAGTGCCAGAAACTTCTACGTTTGTTCATTTTTATTTATTTTAGGTTCCAAATTCAGCAATACTCGAGTGCAAAGATTTTACGACAATGGACGGAAAGTGGTTCTTAGACCCGGATGTTGAGAAGGACATGACAGTCGAGTCTCGCAAACTCGCGCGTGAAGAACAATAACATGTTACTGTAAACCTTAAATGGCGGTTTTGATATGCATGTAAAACATTTTTGTTACCAGTCAGAATTTTTGGGATTTTATTATTTTTAGTGAATTCCTAAGGATTATGATCTTTCAGTGTTTGCGGCTTCTTAAAGTAACAAGGAATAGAAACTCCTTTAATAGGTGACTTTTGGGGATTACAACAATATCACCCTGTGAAAACTCCGAATTTGGCGTTATTTTAGATAGAAACTCTTTTGAGCATAAACACCTATTTACCCTCTTTGACTTAAGTAAATACGGATTCATTTAAGTAATAAATTTGGCTTTTTATCAGGTCTTACACAAAAAAAGAAAAAAAGCTCGACGCGTTACTAATAGTATAATGTGTTTTAGGGGTTTTATATCTGGAGTGACATTCCCCTAAAAATAAGAATGGTAACTGCATGTAATTTTTTATCATTCTCTAGCGACTGAAAAATATAAGGAAGAATAATATAAGTTCGAGCATTCTGTATGAGGACGTATACCCCGCTAAAACTCTAAATAACCCATAGAATACATATAGTCCAAATATTTTTCTGAGCGTTTACAGACACTTGGAAAGTGTTCATTTGCGATAAATCACCATCTACCCAAAATATGCACCAGAAAAAAACTCTTTGTATAAACACCTATGTTAATACATTAAGTTAACCTGTTGTACTTAAAATCTTTGACTAACACATCGACATAGGGTAATGATTCATACAGTATTATTCACGAAGGAAATTGAATTGAGCGCTTCTTGATGTGGGACAAGTTATCAGCATTGTATGTATGATGGTTTTCTTATATACGTGCTTGTAAATAAACATTAAAACGTTGACCAACTTGTTTTCTGTACAGCTACACCCATAAGGAAATGTATGTGTCCATACTGTGATATTAACTGTTGTTGGACCTTTCAATGTTGTATCTTATGGACATGAGTTTATGTTTTTGATTCTGACTTTTCAAGTCGCACTGACGTACGTGTACAGGTATTTTAAAGAACTATTTCTTATGTTTCCATAACTAAAAACTGTTAAGATTTATTAAATCTTTTTAGTCCCAGAATGTCTTTTATGAATTGATAACACAACAATACAACGTAAAAATGGAAATGTCTAGTTTCGAAAAAGTCTTTTGAACGGACTGAACAGTCTTGAGTTCTGTCAATCTTGTAATTTATCCCGGCGGCAGATCATTTGGTAACAGATATCTACATAAACAATTCATACTGTCAATTAAAAAAATAATGAAAAGAAATTGACGTATACCATATACACAGCTGCAATCTTGTTGATTTAATCTTCTGGTATCTTTATAAAGATAACACGATATGTATTCATTCACAGCGACTGATAAATAAATATACCCAGTACGTCTCTGTTCAAAACATTGTTTATACGATCAACAATGTCCTTGAAAAGTAAGTTTCTTTATATACTTTCTATGCTTCAATTTTTTTATCAAATGCAGACAAAGCTCGGAGTACTAGAACTTTTTTTGATTACTGAAATTTCAAATATTCTTGTAACACTATCAACGGCGCATGGGTAAATATTTGGTGCATTGAAATTTGGTCAGTGTATGATCCCGTTCCATATGTGTGGATCCAGTGGTTGCGAGTTTGATCCCCCGCTCCTCCTTTAACATTACTGATCATCTTTCGGACAAGAGTTAAAGACGTTTGACCGAGGTCCCATGTATCAGTCTAAATATAGAGCATGGAAAAGAACCAGGGGTGTTTCTGGAATGGGACGCTTTTGTGCTATCCCCACAACCTAAAATATATAAACTCTGAAGGGGGCGTCAGACATATGGGCAACTGGTACTGACGATAAATAAACTCAGTGATAGAGATTCCCTTCCACAGTACTGTGCTATTTCCACGTTTAAATGACCTACGATTTCTATGTACATGTATAGACATGGTACTTAGCTTAATACTAAATCACAAAGTAAATTCTACAATTTAAATTTTGAAGAGTTCTTGCTAAAGCCACCAGAAACACAATTCAAATGATTGAAGACTATTCCGTTTTCAGGTTACAAATATGTTGAAGGCGAATTTAAAGTCACAGATGAGATGAAAACAGACTTTGAAAATGATGGATTCATCATTGTGAGGTAAGCAGGAACTGAATACACCCACCTCTCAATTAACAATAGAACAACACAACAACAAACGAACAAAGAACTAAAAACAAAAAAACAACAACAAACAAGCAAACAAATGAATAAATGTTACACACCTCACTTTGTAACAACTAGGTATATATATATATATTGTATATATATTAGCTTTTTTTCTTTCAAATTAAAGTTTGCGCATTCTCATTGTTGCTTCCCACTTCTACCGCTCACTGTTTCTATTCTGATAAAAATGTTACCATATATAGTAACATATTCAGTAGTGAAATAGGACGTACCAAAGTTAGCGGGTATAGTGTCTTGTACGCTTTGTTTTAGATGTGGTACTTTCTGTTTAAACGCATATTATATATGCCTCACTTTTAATAAAACAGGATACTTTCTGTCATACAGTATGCATGGTCACGAAAGTACACGAAACTAAATGCATCAACATCCCCTAAAGTCCTTGACGAATAAAGATGAAAAAGTATCTTGAAAAGCTTTACGGTACACGCTATAAGTACGAAAAATCCGTGCTGACATTCAACATTTTACGATATTCACTTCAAAATATTTTCCTCTCTCATTATTACTAAATTTAACATTTTTCAAGAACTCACGATTTTATGATTTCACCTGATGATCTCCCGATTTTATCCTGAAATTGCAGAATTTATCGAATTCACGATTTTATTACAAGTTTTAAAAAATTCGTGATTTCACGATTTTTTAATGTAATAATTTCACAATTTGGTCCTATATGATTACAATATTTCGTGACTTCTGAATTTCTACATGTTTTTCCCTTGAAATGTTATAATTTAAAAGCGTGACATTAAGAAATCTTGAAATCATGAAATTGCTTGTTGAAATCGTGAGATCGCGAAATCGCGTTAAGATAAGTCGAGAAATCGTGAAATTTCAGGTTAAAATCGTAAATTAAAAAAAAATCGTGATGTCTTGAAAAATGATTTTTTTTCCAAACGCTTGTTTTCAGAGGTCTACTTTCAAAAGAGGAGTTGCAGCATATTGAAAAGGCACTGGTTGAGGGACAGTTTTCTAAGCACACTTACGGGGTAAGGACAAGTATTTTTTACACATCGTAACCTCTCCAGAAACTAGACTCTGTTCATGTATCAGAAACAAAAAATGCTTTGAAATTCTTTTCTTCAAACTTGTTTATACGATCTGTATCTCAGCAGATATGTACGATTCGATGTTATTCAAACTCTCCAGTTATGAAGTTAAGCAATTGTATAAAACATTCATTTTTTTTAGCCTTTTCAAGGCACAAAACGCCTTTTTTTCATGAAAAGGCTCTAGTTATTAAAATGATTAAATTCCAGGTGGATGACGGAGCAGGTCGGGAAGCTCATCTAACTACGTGGAATCACCCTGGTGAAGACGTTACAGGGATGGTCGGAAGGTGTGAGAAAGTGGTCGGAACATGTGAACAGGTATCAAAGACAATGTGACCTAAACCTCGATTTACGTTTGAAAATAAATATAATGGATATTACGTTCACTGTTTAGTTGAACCTTTCAGCCATTTTTAAAACTTGAAATAATACTACAATTGTAAATTAAATTTGTGAGGTTTGTTGTCTTAATCTGGTAATTTTCTGAATCAATTTTTGTATATCATTTTATTGCTGCAAAATTTTGAGATACTATTTTAAGTCCTGGAACATTTTTTAAGGTTAAATTACAAATAAAAAGTTTAATCAGCTGTTGGTATTTTTTTGCAGTTACTTGGTGGAGAAGTTTATCACTACCACACAAAACTGATGGGAAAACCTGCCAAGATCGGTGGCAGACATGTGTGGCATCAGGATTATGGGTAAAACAACAAATTTGTACGTCATTTCCGGGCAGAAAATGTTTGGAAACGGAAGTGGTTTACTGTTGATCATCAAGTGAAGATCCAGAGCAAATTTCTCTTAAGCGAACTTATGTGATCATTTTACTACACGTGACTTCACTAAAATGGAAAGAAAACTTCAGCAGTGACGCTCAGAAATGTTTTTTCTAAACATTTTTTTACCTCTTTTAAGAAATGACTGCTTAAATGATTGCATCTTTTACATATTAAATAAGATGAATAAATAAGTTGTAAGAATGTATTTTGCTTTATTCAGGTACTGGTATAACAATGGAAATTTATTTCCCAACATGATGACGGTATTCATGGCAATTGATACCTGTATGAAGGAAAATGGCTGCTTGCAGGTAAAACAGTGCTCAAACCACATGTATATTATCCTTTACCTTTACATAGTATAAAATCAATCAGATTTGACAGTACTTGATATTCATGTTTGTATATTTAAAAGTATCTAAAGAATTCATATCAACGCTTTTAGAATAATTAAAACATTCTGAAAAGCTGAACAGAGGTGTGAAAGTGCCTCCCGTTTCTACGGAGCAAGACTTGACCAAATGCCTGCAAAATCTTATTAGGCCTACACTTGGTCTAGTCTTGCACTAAGCATCCTACAGCCATAATATGCACGGGTATTTCGATATTTTAATTTTCATATTCAGGTTTTGAAAGGTTCGAACAAGTGTGGCAGAATAGAGCACCTGCAGGTAGCTGGCCAGACTGGAGCGGACATAACACGTGTGGAAGAGTTAATGAAAGTACTTCCCCTGGAATATGTCGAGCTAGAACCAGGTGAAGAAGAAAAGTTTCATATCATTATGAAATGATTTGTTTAAAAAAATAGTATAGTATTTTAACCACTATTTGAAGTCCACGTGTGTTTTAGAAACAAATGATGGGCGTGTAATGTGTTTTGAATAAAAACACTTTGTCTGTATTTAATGCATGCACAAAAATGTTCTATATCAATCAGTCATTCCATTACTTAACACTCACCAACCAAAGGCGCTGAACGCCAGCGCTTATGATGTTTTGGCGGGTTGTTTGGTAGACATAGTTCTGTATGATATTTTTGTAGGGGACGCCTTGTTCTTCCACTGTAACCTACTTCACTGCAGTGCAGCCAACACTAGCGACAAGAGACGCTGGGCGTTTCTCAGTGCTTACAACAGGGCGGACAACAACCCTATCAAAGACCATCACCATCCGAGATATACACCATTAAAGAAGGTATTCACATCTATAAATTTATTACAACTTCAAAACGAGTGGTTATTATAACTAAAAAATTCTAGACAAACGTGACGGACCTTACAGCAGACGACAAATTGCTATATCCCCTTTATTTATATCAGTTTAGCTTTTTTGGCAATTCTACTGCAGGTTTGAGTTAGAGCAATTCTTCTTTCTGTAGTTGAAAGTCAGTTGCTATGCCGACCTCTTTCTGAAAATGTCAAATTAGCCCATTAAGACAAACGTGCCCTTTTTACTACCATGTTTTCATTTTGAATGAATTTTTCTATATTTTTATTTTTTGTACAATTATATACTTCCAGGTACCTAATTCGGCCATTTTGGAATGCCAGGATTTTACTACCATGGACGGAAAGTGGTTCATTGACCCGGATGTGGAAAAGCGACCCGGACGTAAATTGGCAAGCGCATAGATATGGCGGGCACTGACAGTTATTTCCATATTTTTGTCTTCGTTTGTCATGTATTCTACAGACGGACATCTTCTGATGTCTTAATGCTGACAATTATTTAGGCGTTAACAGTGAATTTGTAGATTTGAATGATGATGTAATTAGCCATTATCGTACACGATATGATCTCAGACGCTAAGAAAATAGCTAGGTGCTTTAGCTAGCACATGGTCGTAATAACATTATTCAGACCAACATACTACTATAGTATATACAAATTATTGTTCATTACTGTTTAGGTCATGTTTACATTTTTGATTTGCAAGCATGTAAAGTGTCTTAGCTACGTTTTAAGTACCTGTGATTACCATAATGATATTTGTAACACTCCTTAGCAATACTGTCGAATAAACTTGACACCATTTATTTTTACTTACGATTGTCTCCACTGTATTTACTCATTTTCAAAGGAGTGAATGAATGAAGTGTCTTAACTTTAACAAAAAGAAATGGACATATTGCAAGTGAAAACACGCACAAATGAACAGACATATCTCTTGGACCTAAATTTTACGCATTTTTACTGGCTGAAGCAGCTGTGCAGAATCGGAAAGGAAAACAACGCGTTTGCGTTCAAGGTATAATCGAAAAATAAATTTGTTACCAAACAAGTTAAAGCAGGCGAGAATGAATCAGTGATTCCTTTAAATTTACCACGAAGATGGATTTAATAAGCTCACTGTATGTACATAACATTTTCGACTTTAAGGTCATTAGCTGGTCAGTAGAAGACAAAACATTTGAGGTCACATGTTTTACCAGTCTTCTTAAATATTGTCTATTCATGAATATGAAATTGAGTACATTTTTTGAATGCACCAAATATCACATTTATAGCCTTTATGAAAGTTATTGAACCTGTTTGTCTTCATGATTGAATAATTAAAACAATGCGATGAAAACTCTTTCAAATCGGGCTTTTAATGCTAATAATAGTTTTCTATATTCTTAGCATGTTAAAACTAAATTGTCATTTTACTCAATATTAGTTACTATATTGTTGTACGGTGCAAATGTATTTTAAAGAGGTAGACAAAATTCATTTGCATACACTTTTGTAAATACGTTTTAGGGGTAAATGTACAAACCTGTAGTGCTGCAGTCCTTGGAGGACTCGATCGCTATCATGAAAGGCTTTAAGATTGTGGATTAAAATTTAGAAAAATGAACACCCTCTCATGAGTAGACACCATCGTGAGCAGATTAATTCCAAGAATAGACTATAAGAACCTTAGAACGGTTGCCGGTACAGACGGGAATATCTGGGTCGAGGGTAACTGCTTAAGGCGGTAACGAGGCTCTGTCGTGTTACCGCTGAACTGTTGCCCGAAAAATACGCAAAACTTGCATTTTCCTTTTCACAAAGTATTTTAGATGAAGAAGAAGAAGAAAAAAACGTGTCAGTCAAATCTAAATGAAGCATGTTGTTTTTGTCAATAGTTTTTAAATGTTGCATTATAATGACACATAATTTACCACACTATCTTGTAGTGCACTAACATTATATGGATGTACCCTTATGTTGAAAATACTCATTTTATATGCAAATTATATACATACGTTTGCAAGTATGAAAATAGTGGTATAGTTAAATGGATATCTTTAGTTATCAGTCAGAGATAATATTTGTACCTGCCAAGGCCTTATTTGTTGTTACAGCCTTTGATTTGGATTTATTTGAATAAAATGGCTATAAAAAGTAGGTATAATTTTTATTTTACGCATTTAATGTAAAGCTTTTAGAGTCATTGACATTTAAATAAATTGTTGATTAGCCCAGAAAAGAAACAACCAGAAATGTCCGCACGATAGTTAATTCGTTAATAGAAAAGTGAGACTATTGTTTTGATGATGATGCCCGAAGTGTTTTATATTTTTAGCACCATAATATTTCTATAAATAAGTTATACATTTTTCTACAAGTTCCTTTAGAATATTTTCTTTCAAGGCTATACATATTTAGAAGATGGGTTCATTGTCACAGATGAAATGAAGAGAGGTTTTGGCGAGGATGGTTATATCATTGTAAGGTGAGGTGTCAAATTTCTACATATTTTTTTGGTTTTCGATCATATACTTCAAAGTTTCTTTGACTTTTCTATGAACATATATTCTTTCGTTTTTTACTCTCTGATTTTAGTTATAAACTAAGCCGATGTTTATTAGCTTCGCATCTTGCTCTGTAACACTTACTCAGAGGTACTATAAAAGTTGTCAATATTTAATTGTTAGACTAATTTCAGAGGCTTATTTCCCGATGCTGAGATCAAACATGTAGAAAAGGCACTAAATACTGGGAGATTTGCAGAACATACGTACGGTGTAAGTTAAAACTGTCAAGATTTTCCTTGTAAAGTTCAATATTGGTGGAAGAAGAGACGTTTTATCTATATCGATATTCCTCATTAAAATCATTTAATATGATTAAAAAATTGAATCACTAGAAATAATTGTGTAATTGTAGATACCTGAAAAGCTGTCCGTGGCTGTTCAGGATTAGTGCTGCTTTGATAGTTCTAGGCGAGATAGTTGTGTGTCTGTACGAGATAAATCATTTGCAAACACTTGAATTTAAATCTTTTATTTTACATCGATTGGACAACAAGATTTTCTTCATATACAAATTCCACTTGGTGACTTGTTCTTGGAATTATTGCACTGAAATTCATTATTTCATTATTTCGTATTTCTGTAACCATGTGATCAAAGTCTTACTCTAAATATCAATGTCTCTAGTGACTTTCCATCTTTGCATTTTAAAAAATGACCTTGAAACTTGTTTGTTTGGTTATTTTTACACTAATAGGAAGTTGCCAGTAGCAGTACGCAGTAGCAGTTGGCAGTAGAAATTAAATCAAACGTGAAGTTGGTAGAAGCAGTAACAGCAGTAGCAGTTGGCAGTAGAAATTAAATCAAACGTGAAGTTGGCAGTAGCAGTACGCAGTAGCAGTTGGCAGTAGAAATTAAATCAAACGTGAAGTTGGCAGTAGCAGTTGGCAGTAGAAATTAAATCAATCGTGAAGTTGGTAGTAGAAGTTGCAGTTGGCAGTAGAAATTAAATCAAACGTGAAGTTGGCAGTAGCAGTACGCAGTAGCAGTTGGCAGTAGAAATTAAACAAAACGTGAAGTTGGCAGAAGCAGTTTTGTTTTACTGCTACTGCTGTTACTGCTACTGCCAGCTTCACGTTTTGTTTTACTGCTACTGCTGTTACTGCTACTGCCAACTTCACGTTTTGTTTTACTGCTACTGCTGTTAGTGCTACTGCCAACTTCACGTTTTGTTTACTGCTACTGCTGTTACTGCTACTGCCAACTTCACGTTTTGTTTTACTGCTACTGCTGTTACTGCTACTGCCAACTTCACGTTTTGTTTACTGCTACTGCTGTTAGTGCTACTGCCAACTTCACGTTTTGTTTACTGCTACTGCTGTTACTGCTACTGCCAACTTCACGTTTTGTTTACTGCTACTGCTGTTACTGCTACTGCCAACTTCACGTTTTGTTTACTGCTACTGCTGTTACTGCTACTGCCAACTTCACGTTTTGTTTACTGCTACTGCTGTTACTGCTACTGCCAACTTCACGTTTTTCTACTGCTGCGTACTGCTTCTGCTCACTTCCTATACATTATTTTTTTATATTAGGTACACATTGAATGGAAAAAATCATCTGAATATGGAACCAGCATTTCTACCTTTCGAATACTATTTCCAGAGAAACTCATTTGTACACAAGACCTTTAAAATAATCGAATCAGTGTAATGTTTTACCATAATTTTGGACGATCTAGGTTCCGGACGGTGATGGTCGCGAGGCCCATATGATCATGTGGAACTATCCGGGTAAAGATGTGACGGGAATGGTCAGTAGGTGTGAGAAAATTGTGAATACTTGCGAAGAGGTATTTTGGAATTATTTCATGTACACTACCAGTTATATCCACCAATCTGTCAAAACAATTGCTTTCTAATGGCACAATTTCACTTATAATGTCAAGCAAGGACTATCCCTTTTGTAGATAATTCCGGGTTAAATACAATTAGATATAAAATGTACTGTGCATAAAGCAACTGCTTCAGCGCCTAAAACAAAAGAACATAGTAAAACTAACAAAGAAAAAAATGAGATGTTTGACTTTATTAATCTTGAGATATCAATATAATTCAAGAGACACAATACTCTCAAATTACGACAAAATTGATAAAATGAATAAATAGTGTTGTTTCACCTATATGAATGTTTTAACAAAGAATGCAATCCTAGAATATTCTTGTAATTGGTTTTGTGTATCATCAGTTGCTTGGCGGAGAGGTATATCACTATCACACAAAACTAATGAAGAAACCAGCTAAGATCGGGGGCAAACATGTGTGGCATCAGGACTACGGGTAATAAGGTTTAATTATTAATTTCTTTAAAAGCTCATTACTTTAACAGTAACAACAATTAAAGTAATTGTATTTGAAAAAAAAAACATTCCAGTTGTCCATTGGTAAGTATCAAAGACAGACACACCTGACGGTAAAGACTGCCTTTCAAAACAATGTCAACCGGATTTGTCAAGTGCTCAATGTGTATGACTATAAGTTCATCATATTTCTATCCAGGTAAATAACATTATACTCACTCACTCCCTCACTCACTCACTCACTCACTCACTCATTCACTCATTCATTCATTCATTCATTCATTCATTTATTCATTCATTCATTCAGAAAAAGCATGAACAACAACAACTGTATTGCCTATCTCATCATAATTATCCTAATTCCGAGTCTTATATCAAAATATCTTTTCATACCAGTAACATTCTGATCATCAAGCATCAGAATAAATATCATTTTAAGTTTTATACAAATATTTCATTTTAATATAAGCTTCAGAATAAATATCATTTTAAGTTTTATACAAATATTTCATTTTAATATAAGCTTCAGAATAAATATCATTTCAAGTTTTATACAAATATTTCATTTTAATATAAGCTTCAGAATAAATATCATTTCAAGTTTTATACAAATATTTCATTTTAATATAAGCTTCAGAATAAATATCATTTCAAGTTTTATACAAATATTTCATTTTAATATAAGCTTCAGAATAAATATCATTTTAAGTTTTATACAAATATTTCATTGTAATATAAGCTTCAGAATAAATATCATTTTAAGTTTTATACAAATATTTCATTTTAATATGTTAGGTACTGGTACCAGTATGGATGTTTATTCCCCAACATGATGACCGTGTTTATCGCAGTCGATAAGTGCACGAAGGAAAATGGATGCCTTCAGGTAGGTTCATTAATATCTAAATGATACGATTCTACAAATGTTATAATAAGTTTTTGTCTGATGACAGAATATTGAAAAAAAAAAAACTACATACTTGCTTTAGTATAGAAAAGAAAACGGGTACCTCGTGTAAATTTTCAAGATCCCATTCACCTCACGTTTTCTGGTTGTCGTACGAAATTTGCAATTTTCACAACAAGCTCTCAACCTCCATTTTATTGTATCTTACATAAATGCAAAACTTCTTTTTAATTTTTTAATGAATACAATAATGATAACATGATTTCAAAGAAAATTGAAAACTCAAAATTCTAGGGTATTTCTATTTAAAATAAAACTATTTCATTCTTAATGTGAAATAATGATGATGACAACTTGGATAGAACCATTACCACTGCTTCTTTCTGCCTTAATATATTGTTGTTACTTGTGGGACTAACGTAATGCTAACATTTAATCTACACCAGTAATGTACATCGTGGATTGTTAAACAAAAGTTGTCTTTTGGCATAAAGCTGTGAACAGGGAACGTTTAATAAAAACTTATCATTTTATTTCATTTAATAATGGTAAAAAACTAAAATGTCAGCAAATAAAAAAGGATCATCCCACAATTATTGCAGAACAACAAAGTGAGTATGGTCCCTGCTTAAGATTTTAAGATTGGAGTGCATAGCAGTTTTGTTAAGTGTATATAAAAGAACTACTTTTGAAAATGTTGAATGAACATGAAACGTGTACATATTTAGAAAGAGTTTACTGTAAGTAAGTACTGACAGTTTTTCAATATTTTTCAGATATTAAAAGGTTCCAACAAGTGTGGACGTATAGATCACCTGAATGTGGCTGGACAGGTTGGCGCAGATATGGAGAGGGTTGACGAACTGTCTAAAGTATTACCTTTAGAATATGTTGAGCTAGAACCAGGTATGCAAAAATTATTAACAGAAATTGTGTAAATTATAAATTTACTTCTGTGGAATATTAATTTCAAAACAGTTCGTGTCCTTTTTGGCATTGGTCACTGCTTTTACATATCCAGATAAATGTTAACAAATATTTATGAAAATAATCATTTTAAGTAAAAACTAGATCAGAAGTAATATTAGCATTTTTACAATTTTGATAGGTTTGAATCCTCTAGTGTAGTTTTTAATACTAAGAATACATAATTTGCAGCATTGAGAAGTAACCTGTCAATCAATTAACATGCAGTTATAAGAAAATTAAAAAAAATATCATTTGATGAAATGATTTTTAAAAGGTCATGATTTGTTCGCTTATTCCTTAATAAGAAATTATTATACGGACAATTTGTAAATTACTCTTTCTTAAGACAAAATTGTTAATAAATGGACCATAAGTGACAATTATTAAAACATACCTATCTTCATTTCAATTACAAAGACCTAATTTAATAGTAAAACTGTGTCTCCAAAGTATGTTTTCCTTAAAAATGTCATGTTCAACTTTTTTACAGTTAATTAGCCTTAAACTACCCTTTCCTTTGAGTTTTTGTCAGACATATAATTGAATTTTTGGCCATGTATTCTCACATAATGCGCTGTCTTGAATTTTTCTTCACCTCAATTCATAATATATCTGTTCATCACCTTACTACAAAATCAATGAAATAAAAAAATAAAGATTAAATGTTCATTTGCTACATTTCTTTCAATAGCAAACGAATTTGCGTAATTGATTAACAAAACAGAATAGGACATACGATGTATCTTTATATAACTCAAACTAATATTGACATATGAATTGACAATACAAATAGAATTTGTAAAAAAAAAAGGAAAAACAATTATTATACACGCTTGTTTACTAAATTAAGTGACAAGTCATTACCAAATGGTGTTAAAGATTCTAAAAAGGGCAATGGATTGGGAGAGACAAAACCAAAACTAAAGGAACGTAATTAACATGAATTCTATACTTCAAGGAGATGCCCTGTTTTTCCACTGTAATTTGTTGCACTGCAGTAGTGCAAACACGAGTGAGGCAAGACGTTGGGCATTTCTCTGTGCTTATAACAGGGCTGATAACAATCCAACCAAAGACCATCATCATCCCTAAATATACCCCTCTCGAAAAGGTAATTTGAAGACATGTTATTTGTATGATGTTAAATTTCCATCGTATAAAACCTAAAACAATTAGAAGTGATTTTAAGTATTGGAAATAATTAGGAAAAATTAAGTAACACACCATTTAGAAAAAAAACTTACACAAAATCAAAATCGAAAAGAATAGGATTATTTTACCAGTATTTTATAACGGTTCAACATGAGGTGCCGTATTTTCGCTGTACTGTAATGTCAGGATATTACCAGATTTTCAAATGTTCAACTTCAGGTCCCTAATTCTGCTATACTAGAATGCCAAGATTTTACCAGTATTGATGGCAAATGGTTCAACGACCCGGTCAAAGACAACCGCCCTGGTCCGTAAACTTGCTTTGTTCGGAACAATAAAGACACAGGGAAACACCTTTCTTAATGTATTTCAGACACTCATCCAATATTTTATACTGAATTAGAAAAGGTCTGAACATTTCCTGAATTTTGATTTTTCTATTGTAGATTTTCAAAAATTAGTGATAAGTAATGTTCAAGATATTTTCCCGTGAAAATGGTGAATTTGGAGAGAGACTGAACCTATTTTTAACATAGAATTAAGCATTTCTGAACAAATTAAATATGCAGTGACAATGAATAAAGTTCTTGGATGTTGTTTTGTTTACTCGGAATCTAAAACCTCCACAAAACAGAAGGGATAACGAGTGATAAAATCTAGACAAGAAATGAAGAATCTAATTAAGTTGAGAGGCAAAGAGTGACAAAACGCATGAAAGGGTCCCCGATTATAAAAAAAGAAGCAAAATTAAAAATATTTCCTTATCGGAGTTACAATTGTAACTCAGTGAAAAACATAAAATCAAACAATCCAACAGCTGGTTCTAGGTATAGTTACATGCAGCAGAATGATATAGAACATGTTACACATATTCAACAGTATCTTTCTCTTATCATATATCACCACTGAGCTCTATAAATCAGGGAAACAGGTAAAATACTATATTTTCTTAGTATATGCTATCTAAAATCTGCAACAAAATGTGATTTTGTTGTTAAAAGGCTGTTTACAGGTTATATCATCTTGAAAAAACAAAAACACAAAGTTAATAATCAGGACAACAATTAAAATGAATCATCAACTTATCATGTCTCTTAATGACTCACACTGGACAATTATAATAAGCAAATAATCTCATTTAATGACACAGTTGATTAAATCAAAATAAATCTATAATAATGGAGACATCCAAATCAGTGAGGTATCTCTCTATTTATTTGAGTTTATTCATCGTCGGTACCGGTTGTCCATATGGCCGACGCCCTTTGCAGAGATTAGTTATTTTATGTTGTGTGGGCTAGTGCAAGATACAGAAAGCATCCCGTTCCAGAGACAACCCTGGTTCTTTTGCATGCTCAGTGTTCAACACTGATACACGGGACCTCGGTTTAACGTCTCATCCGAAAGAAAATTAGTAATGTTAGTTGGGGAGCGTGGGATCGGTTTCGGGACTCCTGAGTTACCGGTCCAGCGCATTACCACTGGACAACTGATCCGCTCCTTAGTCAGGAAAACGTACTAGTAGCTTTCAGTTTGAAAATTTCAAGCTAAATTTGCGAATTGCATTTCTAAATATATACATAATTTAAACATATCTGGTAAATCAAAACAAGTTTCTGGTCACTCAGGGTTTTTGGGTTTGTTTTGGGGTTTAACGCCGATTTCAACATTTTGTTATATCACGGCGGTCAGTCCACCTAGCCGGTTTTCCTGGATAACTAACCAGTAATTGCCAATTTCTCCGCAAGTGACTGACTACTATTCCCACATGATCTACTCTGAATCAGCGGTGAGAGACAAATGAACATGAAACACAATGTCTGAGAACAATTGTCACGGAGAAATTTTGCCCTGCCCAGGGGTCGAACCAACGACCGATGGATTACTAATCCAGTGCTCTACCTATTGAGCTAAGCGGGCGGGCTGGTCACTCAGTACCAGGAACCCATATTTTAAAGCACATTATGTCCAATCAAATCAAGGAACCATCATTTAAAACAACAATGGCGAATCAGGACAAGGGACTAAAATTATAAACCTCTTTGACCAATCAAAACAAAGGAAGTTTCATTTAAACATACTTTAATATCGAAAACCTACACAAACACTTTCTTAAGGGTTGTTGTAAAGGTCTTCAATTTTATGCTTAAAGATTTCAGGACAACTCAGTAATTACTCCGTAAACAACGTTGTAATAAATCTTTTTTTTTTCAAGAAATTATTTTCGAACATGTGTACATCACAGCTGCAGCGACAGTGATGTACCACAACTCAAAATACATGCATATTTAAAATACTTACTCTATTCCCTCAGAGATGCACGGGCAGAGTTTTTTATTCTTTCCTGGTTAAGCAGTTCCTTCATTTTAGTAAACGCTTCTTTCACGGCTGATTCCTGAAGGGTGTTTCAAGTCAAGTGCATTGACATATTTCGTATCTCAATAACCTAAACATTTATAATTTTAACTTTAGGGATGTCAACGAATAACCAGCTCTCTCCCTCTCTCTCTTCTCTCTCTCTCTCTCTCTAACTTACTTACTAATTTAAATTTGTGATTTCCGTTGTAATGAAATCTGTAACACAAATAGTGATGATAGATTTGCAATTTGCATGTTACTGGGATCAACTTGTAATAATCCTTTACAGTTTTAACACGTGTTTTTAAACCATTAGATGAACTGAACCGCTTAAATCGTTTACAGATAATATGTGCTATTATTAAAACTTAAAAGTTTACGGAGCGGCCCAGTAGTAACTCTCTGGACTGGTAACCCAGAAGTTCCAAGATCGATTCACCGCTCCTCCCGTGACTAACATTAGTAATTGTCTTTCGGCTGAGACGTTAAACCGAGGTCCCATGGATAGGGAGAACTTATAAATGTTCATGACAGGTGTTTATCTCTTTTTAACTTCTTATCATTGTTAACTTATTGTTATGTGTGCATGTTTTATTGACAAAATTCTATGCGGATTCGATAGAATCAGGTGTTTAATTAAAATCTTGTATTTCGTTAAAGAAATATTAAATAATTAAACATGTTATTTTGAAAAAAAATCAGTTCCCATTATTTGAAATGATGTTTATTCTGTTGGTAAATGCAACATCTAACGAATACTTGACCATAATTTAGAAGCACATAGAATGATGCTTTTAGAAATTTGAAATGCCTCCCTTTAAAATATGTTTCACACCATACAGTTACAATTTTCAAAAAAAAATTATAAATCTAACAAGTAACTTGTTAACCGTTCGAAAAGGTTTTCGAGAAGTTAAGTATTAAATCTGGTATTTGTTGACATCTCTGATTTTAAGGTTGCTCTTCAAAATTAATGCATACATGTGGCTAACAAATATAAACTGTGTTCGTAAACACCAAAAGTCATTACATTCTTAAATCTAAATGTGTAAGAAATCAACATAACCTTTAAGTATAGAGAAGTACACATGTACATGTCATTACATAACTATAAATTCTGATTTGTTTGAATGGAAGTACACCTTATGATGAAACACCATATGGACCCCTAAACTACATTAGTCAAGCAATTACGGATTATACATTTGCCAATGGGTCAATAGAAGTTTGTATAAATAACGACAAATACATAAAATGAATAGTTAAGACTAAAAATTAGTTTAAATATTCAGCCCATTTGTATTCATACTAAAATCGTTATTATGAAAAAATAGACAAAATACCTTCTTGGATGATATATTCATCGGTGAAGAGTTTTCCGTTCGTCAAAACGCGGAAAAATCGTAAAGGATCATCTTGATCGGGTCAATGTTCTCTTCTACCACGTCGTCATAAAAACTTGCTGATAGGCAAGGGAATAGAAGTCCCGCATTATACTTCTGCTACCTAACAATCTTAGTAACTTCTGTCATAATCTGCTTAAGTTGATATTGTTATAATAACCAGGCAAAGAAGCCTATGTAATTTTCTTGCCAATAGGTTCTTTCATAATCTGGCCGGTCAGGTCTCTCATTACCAGGCCGGTGGTTTCTGTAATAATCTATCTATTTGCTTCTGTGATAACCAGGCCAGTGGCTTCAGTCATAACCTGGAAAGAAAGCTTGTGTAATTTTCTTGCCGACTAGGTTCCGTCATAATCGGGCCTGCCACAAGTCAGTAGCTTCTGTCATTACCATCAAAAGAACAATCTTGCATATTAAATTGGAATAAAATTTGCCAGCCTGATAGAAAAACATAGATGTTATTACACAAAAGCAAACTGTTGCTTAGACCAAGGGTCGAATCCTTCCCATTCAAAAAAGGGCAAATCTGATTTGTGAATAGGGTCATTGTCACTAAGGAGTTTAGCTATTGTGAATTTACAATATTATGAGGTACGGTGCATTTTCTGATGATAGTTTTAAAACTGTTAAAGTACAACGTTATTGTCACACACAGCAGTTTCAGATACGCCTTCAGGAATTGATTTTTGTTTAAATTGAAAACGTGAAAAACTTTCTTTACAGTATAAATTGGTTTGCTTATGTATTTAAAGCAAAATAAACAAATACAGTACAATATCTCTATAAAAACAAAAGACAGTTATACTTTATGCATATCTATTGTAAACCCATCTCGGATGGGTAAACATCAAAAGACATTTAGTGTACGGAATAACAGAGCAAAATTTTATTTATATTTTACACGAAAGAATACAGCAATAAGATTGATGATTATTTTTGTAAAAGGGAGTAAATGCATGTAAGCGTTTAAAATCGTTTGTCATGTTTTGTAAGAAAACGTACCAGCTAAAAACTTGAAAAAATAAAAAAAGTCCGGCTCACATGAATTAACCTGAAAAGTGACCAGTGACCTTGCTAGTACTTTGTGAGAAAGATGCATTCAGATTGATTATATATTTTTAATAAAATGAAAATGCATGAAGTCTTTTTCAAACGGTTTCTGCAAAATGCAATATAAACAGACAAATTAATGTACAATTTCCTGATTAAATCTTTAGATGCAAAAAGCCTTAAATCTATATGTAACATTTGTGTCAACATACAAACATTTGTGCAAAATCCGCCAGAAGAAGCCAGGAACGTAAATAAATTCTATTTTACTAGAAAGAAAAAGAAAATTTCGTAGCTGTCTAAAATGTCATATGTAGGAAATCTAAAATTATAGCGTTCGACATGAAGCGACGGTCAATAAAAAGAGTTAAATGGAATGGATCGAACGTGGGTTTCCGACGATGGTACTAAGAGTTAGTTACATACTATTCCATGTTCGACTTAGTGTTTAGGACTTAACGTCTTAGATTTCATCAATGTGATTTCTGAATGAAGTTGCGCCTTAATCTTGTCAACCATGCCTACATAGACTACAGTATGGGTGTTTAATGCAAAACTATTGCTTATCTTTATTATTTTATGTGTGGTTGTTAAAGGTTTGCAGTGGGCCCTCTATATGTGTTATCTATGGCAACATTTGAAATTCTAAATCTATCCTTTTTTCCAACAAAGACCCAAGAGTAGGCCCGTGTAAAAACTGCCAAAGCAACTTAAACACATAAGCAAACCAATTTTGTAAATACACTATAGCTAGACTCCTTCGTGACAATGATCCTGCTCACAAATCAGATTTGCCCTTTTTAAAAAAAAAAAATACCCAAGTTCTTCCAACTAACTTTCTTCACCCTAACCTAAAATACCCTGAACAGTTGATAGGCAGAATTCAAGAAGTGCAAAAATGGTCAGCAACTTATCTTTGTATGAAGAGTATACCGCCGAAGGAAAAAAAGTCCCTTTGAAAACTAGAACTGGATAAATTGCTCAATGTGTACTATAAAGGAAAGTATACTGTGGGTCCCCAAAAATACATATTTAGAATAATAATTTGCATCAACATGTCAACATTGCGGAAATTGGAAACGTTTTGCAACAGGATAGCTATGAATGATAAAGAAACTGAAGTAAATAATCATGGATTTTTATTATTATACACTTAACAAATTTTCTAACTGGCCGGCCAATAAATCTCTAATTTACCAAAAATAAATATGGGGACGAGTTGAAATGTTGTTTTCCTATCTTCTCCGTTGTTTATAACAGCTTCCAGGAGTCCTCATCCGGAATGTGGTGAACATTGCCGCCTTTCCGCTGCAATTAAACAAGGGCAAAGAGAACTCTAGTTATTGAGCGGAAACCATTTTCGTATTTAAGAGCACTGTGACCTTGACCTTTGATTAGTTGACCCCAAAAACGATAAGCTTCCTTTATTTAACAATGACAATCATCCTAAGCAGTTTGAAGGCACTAGGTCAAACAAAATTCCAGTTATTGAGCGGAAACCATTTTCAAATTAAAGATCACTGTGACCTTGACCTTTGACCGGCTGACCTCAAAATCAGTCGACTTATTTTACTCATTAAGGACAATTATTATATGAGGTTTCAGGACTCTGTGCCAAATTGCACTCCACTTATTGAGCGGAAACCAATTTTTACATGTAAGGTCACCGTGACCTTGACCTTTGACCGGCTGAATCAATAAGATTCTGTAACTCAATAAGGACAGTCGTCCTATGAAGATTGAAGACACTAAGTGAAGTAAAACTCTAGTTATTGAGCGGAAATCATTTTCGTATTTAAGGTCACTGTGATCTTGACATTTGACATACATACCCCAGAAAAATAGGCTCAAAACTCAAAAAGAGCAATCTTATGGAGTTTGAAGGCTCTAGGTCTAAAGGTACTCTAGTTATTGAACGGAAACGAAGTGTGACAAAAGGATAGACTGACTGACGGACAGGGCAAAAACAATATGTCTCCCCTAGAGGGAGGGGTGTGACATAATTATTTTACTAGTATTTATCATTTACAGATTGAAAGATACGGATTTTTGTGTTATATAATTCTGTTTTATAGTAATACATTATAGAACTAAAACGATTTATTTAGAGGATTTAACATACATTAAGAGTAGAATATCGAAGTAATGTTCAAATATGTGCTATATGAGCGATATAATATTTTTTCTCTAAGATTGAGAGGGAGCAATATATCATCTCTTAAGATAAACATGCCATGCTTGAACAAGCTCTTGAACTTAAGAAGGAATTACTGTGATGTGATTTGGAGAGGAGAGATCTAGAAAACATTTCTGAAGAGAATACTGTTCACATTGAAAACATTCTAAAGGAAACAGAAAGAAAGTTAGAGGTAATTCTATGACCTATATAATATTCGTGTTCAAAATTACCATGATGTATACAGATATAAAAACGCAATGAATGTTTAGAAATAATGTAAATTAGAAGTATCAAAGACTTTTTCTACTACCATAACAAATAATGAAAATATTTCCTTCTGAATGACTGTACATATAATTTTTGACTGGGAAATCATGATACATTTTTACCATATTCAAAATTCCACTATGAGTGTAAACAGATTCACAGTCTCTAAGAAGGACCATCAAATATGGGTAAACAAGTTGCTAAAATCTTAAACCGGATTGGTTTGTTTAATAAAATTTACTAAATAGTTTGACTAGGAGAACACGTTTGCCTATATATTAGGATATCATTTCTTTACAGAAAGAAGAAGAATGTAAATGTTAAAGAGACAGAATGGCTTACGAGAAAATAAAGAATATCTAGATGTAAAATGCATAAAATTGAGAAGGGCATCGTCAGAAATACACGTTCTCTCCATTCCATTTCACTCTATGTATCGACTGTGTGACAATTGGTTTCGAGCATTTCGTACACATGAATAATCAATGACGTATTTTCATTGGTTTCCGAAATATTTCCTTTAGCAATCTTAGCCATTGAAAACGCTCGTCACATTTTACACGAAGCTATGTGTAAAATCTGGAAAATACCTCTATTTAAAATATCAACATCCCTGTTTAACGTTATAGACAAACCTTTATTTGTAGTGTGGAATATCATCGAACGAAAATTTCGTTAATTAGATCCAGGGGTATCGCAGTATGGTGTTTCGAAAGATGACAGAATTAATAGGTTTGCTAAATGTTGAATCAATCTTTTTTTGACAATTTGACAAAATCTTTGATTTAGTTGTAGTTATAGAAATGATCTTCTTGGGCCTAGAGCACACAATAGCGGGCTTTTTGGCCTTAAAGTGACCGACCAGTCAGCCGTCAAAGCTGATCTTGGGGCTGACTGGGAGATCATTATAACGCCTGAAGGTCCGACTTGGTGTGTACTGTTTATTATGTTATACTGCTTTTTCTATTTTTCAACTTTCCCTCTGAAGCAGAACTGAGTAATACATAACAAACTTTTCGTACATTTAATCAACATGTAATAAGCATTATACATGTCAGGTATGCTAAACAGTATAACAAAAAATAAGAGTTCCAATTTTCTAAACAACACACTATTATGAAAATGTAATGAGCATTGCATCATATATAGTTACATATTAAACCATTCCACAAAAGATCCCATTTTAACACTGCTAAAAAACCCACAACATTTAACATTATACTTTTATGTCCGGCTACTATTCTATAAAGCAAACAAAAGTTCAATTTTAAACAAATTTAATGAGAAAATCATAATCAAAGTGCGACAGACAGATTTTACTCAATTATAAGCTTGTTCATCAAGTAGTCATTACAACATTCCACTTGCTGACATTGTAAAATTGAATATAACGGGAGTTGAAATTGAGCATTTTGGGTAGACGGTTGTTTGTTGCAATATTGCTCTTGTTTTCAGTAGCGACCTCTTGGTTATATGTCTGGCAGATACAGGTTAACTCTGTTTCTGGACATTCAAGTTCAAAGGCTCTGTTGAGGAGATTTACTGGACAACATTAGGATTTTATTCAGTCATAGATACTTCGAAGCACCTGTTCTTTTTTTTGAAAGGGCCATCCATACCATCTTGTTACCCACAGGTCTAGAAGTAGGGCATAATATTACCTCTATCTTGTGGTTAAATTGCACAAAGATTAGACATCTGGCACTTTTGAGTAGCTGTTAAATCAGCCTCATTCCATAATTGCAAAGCTAGCATGAATTAAGGCTGTGATAGTTCCATCACGTTTATAATGAATTGTATACACTTAGAAAAATCGCAGCAGATTACCCTGTCCCCCCCCCCCACTACAGCACCCGTCACTTTTTTGACCCTGGATTTGACACTTACTATGTGTTACTAACAATAAAAATAAAAGAACTGCAATGATGAACGTAGTAGTTTGAACTCATAGGGTTGTAAAATATTTCCTATGATGCAATCTCTAAGAAAAATCCCGGACAATAGATGATTCAACTGTTCATGAGGTCGCCCGCAGACCTTGGTTCATCTTAGACATTTTTTATAGTTAGTTTTCTGTTTCGGAGACGGTACAAATTTCATACTTCCCTTAAGTTTTCCAGGATAGGGAATGTCACTATCTTATTTACCGAAGCTACACGTCGTTTAACCATTGTATTGTTATGTAGTCCAAATGTTCAAAAGCATTCATCCAATATCATTGTTACAGTTGTCTAACTTGTCTAACAAAATGGCACATGCCAGTCGATTCTGGAGGTGTGTTTAAATGCAATTGTCTGATTAGCTAATAAGACCTGTCAAACAAACTTGGCAGAAAGGTCAATTGTTTAATCTTTCAGACGTTGAAAAGGTGTGCTAACTAAAACTCCTAGAGAATTTGCACAGTATGTACATAATGAGGTTTATATTAACAAACATTTTTCCCCTACTCTTATCACGATTGTCTGCAATTATACACATATATATTTACAAAGTAGGTAAATGGTTTTGGAACTTTTATGTCTAAAATAAACGTGACCGGCATTGATCCTTGGTCTACGAAACAGTTTTTTTTGTGGTAACATTGTTGATTTGTATTGCCAATTATTTGTGATAACATAAATCTGTTCTATTAGATTTTAAATTTTTAATCCAATTTAATATTTTTTCTTTTGCTGACTATTTGTGCAACACAGCTATGAAAAACTTACAAATTATGAAGATGAGGTTTAAACTCTAGAACATGCTGCATGTTGTAAATTTCTAAATATATCCGTCCTTTAAGTCGGATGTCGACATTTAAAAAAATGTTTTCCTTGTAAAATCAGAATTATTTACGTCCATGCCTTTTTATGAAGGTTATTGTACACAAGTTTGGATGAAGACATCAATGTATTTTTTTCTTTTTTATGAAGATAGGTTATTTACACTGTAAGATTTAATCAGGAAATTTTCCATTAATTTTTCGAATTATATTGCATGATGCAGAAACAATTTAAGAAAGAATTTATGATAAAATTATGTTCTGTCATTCAATCAAAAATATTTTCAGTAAGAAGGCAAAAATTCAAATGGCAAAGTACTAACTTAGCTTTCCTAAGTTTAAGTTTTCAGGTAGTATGGTTTTAAATAATAACAAAACAATTTTAAATGTATGGATGCGTTTATTGTAGTTTCTACCATTGATAAACCATTTTATTACTAAATTGTTCAATTTTAATCGTATTGCTCTGTTGTTCTATACAGTTTTATACAAATATTATCTTTTGTTGTATCCTATCCCATTCGACACGGATTAAAAATAGGCATTCATAAAGTATAATAGTCTTTTGTTTCACAAAAAGATTGTTTTGTATTTTATTATTCCTCAGTTTAATGTTCAAGCTGAAAAATGTTTTTTTTATAAACATAATTTTCTTTTCCAAAGTGGGATAACAAATATTTCTACAAAGTAAGTAAATTTATGTCAAAAATACATAGGGCCGGATATTAACTTTGGTCTAGGTAACAGCTCTTGCGTTGATCACACAGTCGGTTTGTTATACAATATTTGCCACAAAATCTTTTTGTTCTACTATATATGCTTATTTCACTCAAATTCTATAAGTAATAAGGACTTTATAAGTTATTCTAAAACATTTACATAGAATCAGCTAATGCCTGGTTCCAGACGTATGTTCTTAGAATGGAATTTTGTCGATATTATTCTGTGTGTGTATAAGTCATTGTTGTACAATGGCGTCAGAAGGGAAATTATCCAGCAGCCTTCCAGACTGGCTATCCGCCCGTAGACCAGTCCAGATCAGGCGCATGCACAACACTCCTCCCCGTCCTATTGAAAGCATTTAGACTTCGGACAAACAAATTGGACCATGGAGCCTGACCCCCTCATACCAATGAATATGAGTCTCCTCATCCTGAGGATTTTCTGGATATAAACCAGTACTGCCAGTACCACCTACCGTACTTAGTTTAGGCTTATTTATTTCACATCGATTGCGATACAAGTTCTTACAACTTAGATTCATAGCGTTCGATGACTGCTTCCTGGGTTGCATACCAGTATTCGCGCAGTGTGGAGGAATGTGAAGATAGTGAGATAATCTCGCCTCTAACGGGATTCGAACCCGCGACGTCCGGATCAGGAGCCCTGCGCTCTACCCCTGGACCACGGTGCCTTCCGGACTCGTGGCTATTGATCTCTGTACCAACGACACACCAGGACAGCACCTCTATCTATCCAGACTCTTGGCTGTCCATTGATTAAGACTGAAGCTTATCAGTGTACAGCCTCCGAGCATTTTGAGTCGCCAACAGAAGGAGATCCTTCCAGTGTTTGCCTTTATGCTCGGCTATCCTGGATGCAACACATCCAGTCATAACATGATTGGAACCTTTACTGCCCAGTGGTCTAAAAAAGGGAGCATCCGTCTCCTGAAGCAGCCGAGAAGATTGAAGCTTCTAGAGCGCTTTAACATGGTCATCAAAATTGCAAGCCATGACAGTGAACCACACGTTGGTGTTAGTGAACACCGCCAACCAATTTTGCAGAACACATTATGACCCTGAGAAGCAGTGACTGTGAATCAACTGCTACCTTCGGACTGAGCCGTGGCCTTGCAACAAAAACATCATTATCAGCAAAGCCTCGTCAGATAGGTTGCTCTGACTTCGGCAAAGAAGCAGGAGTACATGTTCAGGCTGCAAAAGAGTCAAAACTCTCTCAACCTTAAGCAGCTGCTCGCCCCATGTATCAACAGGATCTGTTCGATCAAGCCTTATCTCTCCCAGTCCGGCCACTCCCGGTAGTTCCAATACTTCCCTTAGATTTGAAAAAGCTTCTTGACTAACGGCTTTCCTGAGGTGAATACCAACTACCGGAACCACACCCTGATCAATCCATGCTCGGAGTCATTCCTCAGCAAACAGCAGTTCCTCATCCTGTTTCTGCGCTTCACTCAAAATATTAACTGAGATACCCAACTACTAAACCTCTTGTTATCCCTCAAGTATTCAGTACCCTTGAGGCTAGGACTATGACTTGGTTTAGAGTCAAAGGAGTCTGTCATACCTGAAAACCCATCCGTTACCATGACCATGGTTCAAGATGAGTCACTCTGGTCAGTCTGTCCGGTTTTACCATTGGGTCTTACAGAGGACTTACTCGATGGCATAACAGGCTTCTTAAGTCCCTTTGGCTTAGCACCTTCAGTTGGTGGTGCTATAGGCTGTGAACCTGGTTGCTCAACAGTAAGAACCGTGATTGAACTACCAAGACCCTTTAAGGCCTCTGCCTGGCTCGTAGCCCCTCTCTTTGTGGTGATAACATTCAGACTGCCTACCTCATTCTCAGAAACATCCCATGTAATAAGCTCAACGACGTTTCTGAACATATCTACCACCAAGGAGCTAACTTCTACACTGAAGTACTTATCCTCGCCATTGCTGAGAATTACCTGATCTGGTAGGCTAACTATCTCAGAAGTTGAGACCATTCTTGCAAGGGCTGGCTTGCCACTCTCACGATAGGTGTTGCCTGTGGTTCAATCCTGACTCCCTTAGACAGATGTGCTACTGTTGGTCTTGCATTTACCGGATGCTCTGTGTCGGCCCACCACAGAGCCAAGATTACCCCCATTTATTTACGGCACAACATCATCTACCTCCTCGTAAAAGGATTCCAGATTTCATGGGCTTTTTACAATACTTGCACCCACCACAAGGTAATTGCTCGAGTCTTACCCCAGCAATCTACTCCTTGCATTGTCTCTCCTCAGCTAGTATTCTGGCCAACAAATCAGAATTACCAAGCTTACGATCTGCTCTGAGCACCATGTTGTTCTTCCAGCCATCTCGCAAGTTGTCCCTGTGACTCTCAGAACCCCATTTACCACCTCAAACTTGAGTGGTCGGTCCGTACAGTAAACGGTCTACCAAGTAAAATAGTGACTAAATGTAGCAGGGTTCCTATTTTCCCAATTCTACCCTCTCTCTTGTTTGCCCCTGTGTTGTTCCCCACTGATTTTAACTCACTATAAAATCTCGTGCTAAGCGAGATTTAAAGCGGGAAATTTGTACATTGAAGCAGAGGTCGTCTTGCCTTTGTTGAAGGAGGACTGAAATGATTGTTCGTTCCTTTCTTATATCTATGCTGTTTTACTATTTTTTATTGGATTTTACATCAAGTTTTGCACCAGCACAGTCCACATGCGACAGTGGGAGTGACCTTGACATTCTGGGTGTGTGTGTGTGTGTGGCTTGCAGTTCTCACAGAACTGAGCCTAGGAAGCCATTCCTTCTGGTGTATTTCTACTACAGTATTTTCCCCATCATGTTACGTTCTAATCAGGAAAACATTAAACAGAATGAACCACGCCTCTCTTGTTATTGTTGTACATGTGTCACACAACATCTACAAGGTTACAAATGGAGCCCCCAGTGAATTGTGATTAGAACTTGGTGTGGTAAACATAAACAGTGCTCAAGTGATAAACAGTGATAAAGACTAGTTATTTAGTACAGCTTCAGTACAGCTTACAGTTTGTTAAACTGTTGATTTATTGAATTATTTTCAAACGTTACACAGTAGTACAAGTAGCTTTCAGACTACTATTTTTGTTGACACTAGCTTTCTATCTAAAGCGGTCGTAATTCTGCAAATACTGTATGAATTTTTACAGAAGGAAACCTGTGGAGGAAGTTATTGTCAGAGTTATAAACTCTGAGTCTTAAACATACTCTGGAAAATCTGTGAACAATTATTTTCTACAAGAGGAGGAGAAGTTGTGTAATTCTTAAATATTACAGACATTTTTTTTAATGAGTTTCAACTTGCTGCTTTTTATTGTTATTGTACAATTACACTTTATTTTGCTTGTATATGTTGACAAGTCATTTCAGCATTAACTGCCATTAAGGTTGGAGATCATTTTCTACAGCTTGGAAGTTGACTTTGTGTTGAACAGTCATATAACAGTGTTGAACAGTCATAGAACAGTGTTGGACAGTACAGAGACAGTGTTTTATTTCATAATACTTACAGCCAGTGGTCCATGATTTTGTCATAGGTGGTGAGTGTTTAAAAAAAGTAAAAATACACTTAATCCACTCCTATCTTTGTTTTCAACATTAGATTTGGGGAAATCTCTTGTTGCGTGGGATATATAAGAGTGGTTTAGGTAAAGAGTATTCAGTTAAATAGAAATAGTTGTTTATTAAATAAGTGTGATATATTTTAAGTGTGAAAGAAATAGCACAGTATTCACCTAGGTGGAGGTCACAGTTTATAGAATTAAACTAATACAGATAGTTGGTGAAGGATACTGCATGATACATTCACTTCCATCTATCTCTCTTCTAGATTTAAATTAATCTCTAATTCTATTTGAGATAGCCATCAATTTCAGAAAAGAAAAGTCTAAATTGTTTACAAAAAACCAGCATATACCTGTGTATACACATATTTATTTACATTGTATTTTTACTGTCTAGCCCTATAAATAGCTGCGGTTCAGTTTCTTAATCCCCATAACTGATAGTGTACTGACCTGGTTTCCCAAAATAGTTTCTTGATAACCATTGCCAGTTGACCTCGATTCTCATTGGTTGATTCGGTTGAGCTATTTAAAGCTTTCTTGAGATTGGAAAAACCCACTTGAATTTTTAGAAAGTAGCCTTCTGACAAGGACATTTAACTAAGACAGACATTTACTGTGACTGACAGAAAGTTTTGTAACAAATATTTATGTTGTGGTAGTTAGTAGTATTAGTTAGAAAAAAAACTGCCTCATATTTTTATTTTATTTTTTGTTTTAGAGTGGCTTTAGTGACAATAATAGATTTTGTTTAATAAAAATAATAATAATAAACAAAAAAAGCTTCTATAAAATCAAGTGACTTAACATTTCTAAATTAATATTTGGAAATTAAATTGATTTAAAAAATTTTAGCTGGTGATACTTCAGGTTTATCAACCTATTATTTAACTTACCAGCATACCATTTTCATACTTACATGTTATGTTAAGGTACCTTCTCCACTTAAGGTACAGGCATACCATTATACTTAAGATGCTTTCTTCACTTAAGGTATAGGCATACTACTATACTTAAGATACCTTCTACATTTTAAGTTAAGGCATAGTATTTAAACATTAAAGTACTTGATTATTTGTTCCATTAAGGCCCTTGGCTACCTTCAATAAAAAAAACTAAGTTGTCATTTTCAGTTAAGGTGGTTCATTATTAACCACACTTAGTTTTATTCAAGGCTATTGGTTACCTCTCATTTTATTTGAGGTTTTTAGTTACACTTGTGAATATAATTCAAATTTACTTTTATAATCTTTGTAGGATTGGAGATTGACTTTTTATCAGCCAGGAATAGATTAGCCTGTAACTTTGAATTGAAAGTAAGGTTGATGTATATATTGTACATTTGATGATAACATACACTTTTAGAAAGAACTGTGTGCTATCCTTACTCAGGCATTGAGATTTAAGGTTGATGAATACCACTTCGCGATTGTATTGACGGTATTCGTATCCTAGGTTTCATATATACATGTATATGTTCATCATACACTGGTATATGTGAATAAAGACGCGTGATTTTTATTTTATTTTCTTTTTTCTCCTTTACGCGTTTGATCTGTTCTCATCAAAATGGCAACTCCGGCAACAAAAGATGATGTTACGGAGGAGGAATTGAAATTATTAGGCGCCATTAGGACATTAGGCGTAAAACCTGAGGGAGTTGACTCTAAGGAGAAATTTGAGGAATTCATTCATCATTATGATGTGAAGCCAACTGTGTCAACTATAGAAAAGAAATCTTTTCCTCGGATTTCCACCTTTTTTGGGGAAGACAATAAAGGTGATGTGACTTACAGCACATGGAGATACGAGATAAGATGCCTTGTTGAGGAAAAAGCTTATCCAGAGGATACATTGCTTTTAGCAATACGCAGATCTGTTAGAGGAGAGGCAGCGGACCTTTTGAGAAGAATGGGCATTAAAGCTACTGTCGGAGAAATATTAAGTAAATTTCATAGTGTATATGGTCAGATAGATTCTGTTGAAGTTGTACTTAAGAAATTTTATGCATGTGAACAAGGGGATACCGAGTCGTTCACAAAATATTGTGCCCGCGTAGAGGAGCTTTTTACACAAGCAATTGAGTTGAATGCCTTGAAACCTACGCAACAAAAGATATTAATGAGCGTTGTTTACCAGGGAATGCGACAACCGCTTAAACAGCTTTCAAGTCTTAAATTTGAAACTTCAGCAAATTTTGATACATTCAAGATTGAAGTTAGGAAAATTGAAAGCGAACAGCAAAAAGGAAGGCCTGCAACAACTAAATGTCAGGCAAATACAGAGTCCAAATCTGAACTCGGAGAACTTAAGGATCTTTTAAAGGACATGAACGCTAGACTACAGAAAATAGAACAGGAAAAAGGACAGCAACAACAACAAGTACAACAATCATTACAACAACAAATACAACAGTTGTTACAACAACAGGAACAACGTCAAACATCACAGCCTTACTATCAGCCTAGAGGTGCATTTAGAGGGCCTAGACATCAAAGAGGAAGTTTAAGAAGAGGATTACAGCAGGCTAGGGGACGTGCGCAGTACAGACCAATTAGGCCGACAGCGTTCAACAATTTTAGACCTCAAACACCATCATACAACACTATGAGATGTTACAATTGCAATAAGGAAGGACATATGGCCAGATTCTGTCCGGAAAACAGGTAAATGCTTCCATGATAGGACCTGATGGAAGCAATGAAAAACAAAATGGTCCTGTATTAGTTGGAGGATCGAATGAATGCACAATCTCTGTAAATAATGTACAGTGTAAGGCTCTTCTAGATACTGGATCGTGCATTTCAACAATTAGTCAACCATTTTATGAAAAACATTTAGGACATTTAGATCTTCAACCAGTCAATAACATACTTAAAATAGAATGTGCAGATGGTAATTACTTGCCGTACTCTGGATACATTGAGATAGACTTATCGACAGATGGAATACCGGAACTTCAAAATCAACCATGCATTCTTTTAGTTGTACCCGAAACAGCCTACAACTCAAACACTCCAGTATTGTTGGGAACAAACATTCTTAAAGAGTTGACCGCCAATTGTAAAGAAAGATTTGGAGATCAATTTTTACAGAAAGCACCCTTGACAACACCTTGGTATTTGGTAATGAGATGCATCACTCTTAGAGAGAGAGAACTAAAAAGAAATAAGGACAAACTTGCTGTTGTGAGATCGGCTGAAACATCGAAGGTCACGTTGGGGCCCAACCAGTCTATTGATGTAAAAGGTTATATTGATAAAGAAATAGATTACCAGCCGACTTGTGCCATCCTACAACCTACTGAGATATCTTCCCTTCCAGATTTTGTGGATGTCACTCCAACTGTCACTAATTACAGATACAAATCAAATAGAGAAGTCATCGTAAACTTGTCGAATCTTACAACTGACACAGTCCGTATATCGCCAAAAGCAATCTTATGCGAGCTTCAGCCTGTAACAGTAGACAATTCTGTTTATGAAAAGATAGAGCAAGAGGACCCTAACAAGATCTTATCAGATGTTACAATTGAATCATCGCTTACACCGGAGCAGAATTCAAAAGTTGAACAATTACTTCAGAAACACATCAATATTTTTTCCAAAAGTGATACTGACATTGGAAGTTGTGACAAAATAAAACACAGGATTGACCTTCATGATGAGAGACCTTTCAAGCAACGCCATCGTAGGATTCCACCTGGTATGATTGATGAGGTCAGGCAACATATTGAACAACTATTGGCTAGTGGTGTCATACGCAAGTCGAAATCGCCTTGGGCGTCGAATGTTGTACTTGTCCGTAAAAAGAATGGCAAACTTAGACTATGCGTTGACTACAGGATGTTGAATAATCGTTCAGTTAAAGATGCCTACGCACTACCGCGTATTGAAGAGGTTTTCGACGTACTTAAAGGTGCATCATGGTTTAGTACTATAGATATGAAGGCAGGCTATCATCAAGTGGAAGTCGAGGATGAACATAAAGAGCGGACAGCATTTACTGTCGGACCATTAGGTTTTTTTGAATATGTAAAGATGCCCTTCGGTCTCTCTAACTCGCCTGCTACGTATCAGCGCCTAATGGAGGAATGCTTAGGAGATTACAATTTGAAAATATGCATTATCTATTTAGATGACCTTATTATATTCGCAAATAACTTTGAAGAACACCTCCACAGATTAGAACTAGTCCTCACTAGGCTTCAAGAATGCAACCTGAAACTCTCCGCTGATAAACGTTTTCTTTTTCAAAGGCGCGTGAAATTCTTAGGACATGTCGTGAGTGAACAGGGAATCGAAACGGATCCCAGCAAAATTGACAAGGTTAGAAATTGGCCAACACCTTGTAATGCTAAGGAACTTCGCTCATTCCTGTCATTTGCAGGATACTACCGACGCTTTATTAGAGATTTCTCAAAAATTACAAAACCGCTTGCAGATTTGTTACCTCCTTTAACAACAAAGAAAACAAAAGCTAATAAAGATACAAAACCTTGGACTTGGGGAGACGAAGAACAACATGTATTTGAGAACACAAAACTGATACTGACCAGTCCACCTATTTTAGCTTACCCAGATTTTACTAAGGAGTTCGAATTACACACAGATGCTTCGACGAGCGCACTTGGTGCAATCCTTTATCAGACTCAGGAAAACCAGAGAAGAGTAATAGCATATGCAAGCAGAAGCCTATCAAGATCAGAGAAAAATTATTCTGCCTTCAAGCTAGAGTTTTTTTTTTCTCTTTTATTTTCACAATCATTTTACACATTGATTGCATGTATAATATCCGACATCACTCTGACATATATATACACTCTATACACACAATTTATGCACACTCGCACATGCACACACACGTACACACACACACGCACACACACACATGCATGCATACATAGACATATATTTACACACTATTTTTGCATACAATGTGAACATTTTCTTTCATCTCCTTTCACATATATAGATAAATAATAATATCTAGTGTCCTTGATTTAAAAAAATAAGTATATGTAAATGTTAAATTCCAAAAAAAAAAAAAACAATCATTTGTCAGATGTCATTTCTTTTTCTTTTTTTTTTTAATTTCTTAAATGATAAATTTACTCCATTTCTGTAGGTGAGTTTCAAGTTTATCTTTTGATAAAGCTATTTCTTTTTCTGTTTCTATTTTTAGTTTGAGGTAGTTGATGAATATTTTAAAAGTAGGAATTTCATGTCTTAATTTCATTTTAACTATAAAGAATTTCATTAAAATGAAAATGAAGTTTAATGATTTATCTTGTTGACCATTACCAAATAAAGCATCTTGTTTACTAATATTAATGTTAAATGATTTTGATTTCAAATATCTACTCAAATTACTCCATAACTCTTGTGTAGCAGAACATTCCCAGAATAAATGTTCTATTGTTTCTATATAACTACTGCAAAAGTCACATATATTTGAAGAGGACAATTTACATTTATATAAATATTTATTTGTTGGTATTAAGCGCATTAAGAATTTATATTGAAAATTACGTAAGCTGGTATCAATAGTAGATGTGTAAATATTTGAAAACATGTCTTTCCACTTTAAATCATTTTCATTTATATCTATGCTATTTACCCATTTCTCTTTTAATTTTTTATTTTCATAATTTTCCATCTGAATATTGTATATATATTTTGTTATCTTCTTTAATGTGTTAATTTTGTTTAAAAGTGTGCTTTTACCCATTGTATTTATTTCTTCCTGCATAAGCTTTTGTTTATATTGAGGTGGTATGCTTTTAATAAGACTATGATATTTAAGAAAGTCTGTTTGCTGAATGTTATAAAGATATCTAAATTGATTAAAGTTGTAGAATCTTTTTGTTCGATAATCGAATAGATGTTCAATATATTTTATTCCTTTTTGAAACCAAGTTTTATAAAATACTGTTGTATTTTGTATTTTTATATCTGAATTATTCCAGATTATTTGTTTTCCAACTTTATCAATTTCACCTGTAAATTTATTGCTTACTAAAAACCAAGATTTCATCACATCATGTATAAAAGTTCCTTTCTTTGCAATTTTTTCTATATCTTTTTGATTGAGATTACTTTCAAATAAAAGAGAATCTCCAAAATTTTTAAAGATGTCTTGAAAGAATATTTTCCATTTTCCATTGTTCTTTTCATCAATATATCTTTTTACCCAGCCAGATTTAATAGCATTTAACATCATTTCTATGTTAGTAAGTTTTAATCCACCATTCATATGGTTCTGATACAGTTGAACTCTTTTAATTTTTTCTGGTTTACCTTCCCATATAAATTTAAACATGTCTTTTGTAATTATATCTATGTCTTTTTGTGTTGGATTTTTTAAGACAGAGAAAGGATAAATTAATTTAGGAATAGCAAAAGTTTTGATCACTGTAATTTTTCCCATTAATGTAAGTTTCCTATGTTGCCACTGTTTTAAGCATTCTTGAAATTCTTTTATTTTTGGTTCTAAATTCTTTTCAAGATTTAATTTCGAGTCATTGTAAAAGGTCATTCCTAGAGTATTTGCATGTGAAGAAGTCCAAATGAAGTTCCTGGTTTTGCAGAATACTATATTTGTTTTATTTAAAGATCCCACCCTTAAAACTTTTGATTTTGATGTATTGAGGTTTAGGCCTGAAACTTTACTAAATTTGGTTAATGTCTCAATAAGCGTTTCAAAAGAGATTTGACTTCCGTTGTTGATAAACGTTGCATCATCTGCAAAAAAGGTCTGTTTTATTTCTGTTCCATTTACGGTAATTCCAATTATGTTTTTATTGTTTTTAATATAATTTGATAGCAGTTCAAGGCACATTATAAATAAGGAAGATGATAAAGGACAGCCTTGTCTGACTCCTTTTTTTTATTGCAAAAGACTTTGAAAGATGCCCGTTATTTAAGACCATGCTTGATATGTCGTTATAAAAAACTTTTGTCCAGTTAATTAAATCCTTACCAAAATTAAATCTTTTTAAGCATTGTGTAATATAATCATGTTTTAAACTATCAAATGCCTTTTCAAAATCTGCAAAGAATAGGAGTCCTGGTTTGTTATTTTTATTTAAGTATTCTATTATATCAAATATGGTCCGTACATTTTCTCCTATATATCTATTTTTCATGAAACCAGTTTGTTCAAAGCTTATGATAGTTGGTAAAACACGTTTTATTCTGTTTGATATAGCTTTTGTTGCAATTTTGTAATCTACATTTAATAAACTTATGGGTCTCCAGTTAGATAAATGCAAAAGGTCTTTATTAGGTTTTGGAATTAGGGATATAATGCCCTGCTTTTGTAAAGTAGTGAGATGTCCAGTTTGATATGAGTAATTTATTGAATCTAAATAGAAAGTTTTTATAGATTTCCAAAATATCTTGTAGAATTCAACACTCAATCCATCCGATCCTGGACTCTTATTATTCTCCATATCTTTTAAAGCGCACTCACATTCATATTGTGTTAACAACCCCTCACAGCTTTGTTTTTCTACTTCACTTAATTTATTAATTTCTTGAGAGAAAAGTTTATCACAAAATTCTTGATCATAACTACTGTTGTTCTCTTCATAAAGTTTTTGAAAAAAAACTACTTGTGCTTTTTGAATATTTTCTTTTCCATCAATTATTTCATTATTAACCCTTAATTTAGTTATACATTTCTTTTCTGCCTTTTTCCTTTCTAAATCTGCAAAGTATTTTGTGTTTTTTTCGTTGTATTCCACGTGAATTGCTCTTGCTCTTAATATATGTCCATTTATTTTACGATCATTAATTTTTTCCAATTTTTGTTTTTTTTTCAGTCAGTTGCATAGTAATGTTATCTGTGTTTGTTATCTGATTATTCAGTTGATGCTCTAATAAATTTATATCATGCTGTAATTCATATTCTTCTTTTTTTCGTTGTTTATTCATATATGCAGAATATTTTATTGTTTCATTTCGTATTGTACCTTTTATTATCTCCCATAATACGTTTGGATTACAATTTTGATTATTTTCCGCAATTTCTTTAATAGCTGCTTTTATAGTATCTTGGTACTCTTTTTCTAGTATAATTGTGTTATTCATTTTAAATAAACCAGGACCTTTTTCAATTCGTATGTTATCGATGGTTATATCTATAAATGAATGATCTGTTTTATAACCAGTTTTTATATTACATGATTTAACTTTATTTTGGAAGTTGTCTGAAATTAAAAAATAATCTAATCTGCAATGAACATGCGGTTTTGTATTAGAATGCCAAGTATATTTTTGTTTTTCCGGGTTTTTTATTCGCCATATATCAATTAAATCACAAGTATTTATTATTTCTTGTATTTTATTTCTGCATTTTTTATGGGTGTCTCTATTGCTATTTAATTTGTGGTTACATCGTATATTTTGTTCTGGGAGCATTGTAATATAGCAATGTTCAAATATCAGTGCTGTTTTATAGTCCCGGCATGATGAAACATATCATCGCTACAATGAACTTTCATTCAGCCAAATGGAATTATGATATAGACATTAGGGTCTAAACAGCATACAAGTTGTAACTTCCAGCAACTATGGTATGATTGTCAACAAGCGTGGTGAAGTGCCAGCATGCATAATGACTATACCAGTAAGCACAATAGCAGTGTCAATGAGTTAATTGTGACAGTAAGCAGGCATTGTATATTTTTTACCTAAATAATATTCCATACAGAAAAGTCATAAAAAGTCTAATGCAAAAAGTGTAGTTCTTTTAAAAGTAAAAATGTTTCAAACCTGCTGATAAGGATATTCAACCACAGCCTAGTTGCTCCCTTATGAGAAAAGATGATGATCCATCTTCAGATTCAGACACAGTTAATGAAAGTCGGCTGTGCTGTGTTTGCTTAAGATTAGAGCCTGTTGGCATAGCTAAAAAGTATCTGTAACATTTGTTCAATGGGCACAATGTGATAGCATTTAAAACCATGTTCCATGTAAGCACTGGACTCACCGAGAGTTCTGTACCAGTATAAAAAGTGTAGGCAAAAAGAAAAATTATTCAGTCCACAGTCTTCTCCTAGTAATGAAGAGTAATTGGCTGAGATACTTGTTAAAAATAGTTCATACGTTTTGACAGTTATTTTTTCCAGGTTATTTTTCCAGGTGTTGTAAATCTGAATTAAAAATACTGATAACCTATGCATTTTGTATACTGTGGCCTAACAAGTGAAACTACTATAATGTCACGAACTTGGTAAGAGAACTCTAAGTGCAATGTTGTGCATGATGACCTACTTTGAACAGATCTTGTGATTTTTTGATTGTTTCTTTATATAAATTTAACTAGAAGAAGGAAATATATTTTTAACAGGTAAGTGAAAACTTTCGACAATACGCCATTGTTTTACTGATTAATTGTTTGTTATTTTACTTATGGTCACGTACTTCCGGTGAGCTAGGATAACAGCAACAAAAATAACAACAGTTTGAATGAGAATGAGCTTCAGTAGAGCTGAAAACTCCAAACACCCCTGAATCATAACTGAAAACTCTAAACAACATATTTCAGAAATATTAAAGCATAAAAGAGAGCAATCAGTCATAGCTGCACCTTTAAATAACAGTGTGTCTATATGATTTTATACAAGATAGTATATCTGATAGTCGGGATAATGCTAATCAGAATTTTATAAAGTAAAAAAGGGTATAACAGTGGTAAAATGCAACTACATCCAGTAAAAAATGCTGCTTCTAAATCATATATAAAATTGACCATTTTATGTACTTTGTCAATTAAAGGTGTAATAATGAACGAAGTAGCATATGTGTCATCTAAATAGAAATACTGTTTTTAAATCTTATTTAAAATATGTCCAATTTCTCATATTTCTGTATAGATCTGTAGTTGACTGGTTTGATTAACCTTGTAAGCAAAATATTCTTTTTCATCAGCAAGCTGCATGACCACGTTAGACGTTATTTGGTTTTTCCTTCAATCTGTCATACACCTGTGTAGACAGGACTGTGACATCTGCACCAGAATAAATTCCTGCCCCTAAACCTTTAAATGAATAAACAAAGATCCTGTACACAAATAAGCAAGTTCCAAATTGGATTCGAAACCGCACTGAACGGCACCAACCTCCTAGCAAAGTAACAACGCCTAAGACCGCTCGGCCATCGCAAGAACCCCGAACAAAAGGTTGCGCAAATAACCGGAATATAAGTGTCCACCCCCGCCATACCAGTGAAAGGCGTTGAATGTATGACAACAGTGACTACATGAACTTCAAGTGATTTTTAAATTTTTAAATTGCCCTTCTTCAACTTTGATATTTGATTCTTCAGTGGATGATTCAGATTCTGCTTTGACTAAAAGCTGCAACAAAACCTGTTGAAGTTTTCTTTCAACTACTGTATGACTAAAAAGGTCTCTAAACGAATTTCTACCAATGTGTTAATCTTAGTCTGTTTGACCTTGACTTGAGGACTAGGGCTAAAAGCCACTTCGGCTGAGAGTGATTTCTGAGCTTAACAACTTATTTTCATTTAAGTTCAGTAACCTACATAACAGGGGAAGTAATTCAGAGTAGAGTTCGTTCGCTGGGAACCAGATTACATTCGTAAAATTCGGGCTAAGTCGCATTTTTACCTTACATTTGATATCGTTTTTAAACGTTCACAAGACGTTCATCAGATAAAAGGGTGTATCGGCTGTCCAATACGGTGAATCCTGATATGGTGAGCATAAATATATAAATGATTCTGTATTGATTTGTTCTGTCAAGTAATAGAAAATCGAAATTTGTCATCAGATGGCTAAAAGTTACGAAAACTTAGACGTATTAATTAACGTAAATTATATTATTCCAAATAGAAAGTAACTCTTCCCATACTGACATTTCCCTAGAATGAACGCATATTTTATATCATGTCTTTTTAATACATATGATTTAAAAAGAATTTTACCTATAATCTTATCATATTGATTAAAGTTTAAATGATTCTGTCTAACCTGATTTTAAAATCGAAAGTAGAAGTGATTTTCAGAAACTGTGCCCTTATCGCCTCGGCATTTTTTTCTATTTCAAAGAGATTTAAATTTAAAACATACATGTATTTCAGATTCATACAAATGTCAGTGTAATGAACGAATCATTACCGTGTATCGAGATGTCAGTTTTACAATTTTAACTCCAAATGGTGAACTGAATGCATAAAATTATTCTTCATTCAAGAGTTCTTATTGTGGATAGCAATTAATATAAATAGACACTTTTAGGTGTTTTTATACCCTAAAGAAAAACAAGTTAAACATGTTCTTATAAATATGATTAATTATTTTCATCTGATACAAAATGAGCCAATAATATACATAAAAAATTATGCAATATATTATCGGTAAATTGGAGGGTAGGTCCCACCAGGTCGCCTTCTTGAGACCATTTTTGAGCATTCAGTTTATAAAGCTAGCTTACTACTTATTCTCAGTCTGATTTAAATCAGCTCTGCTGTTAAACACAATTCACGATGTAAGACAGACAAAGTGGACAGACAGATGAGTTGCTTAAAATTAAGAAGTGCATGGAACATTATAATATCTTCGCTATTAATATCTTTGCTATGTGTAAGCGTGTCTACTTTTCAATTTCAGTCACTGCGTTCCGAAACTCGGAAAAAAATTTAAATGATTTACTGACAAGGAACTCAACATCAGCATTTTATGCAGACTTAAAAGAGTTTTAGCTTTGACAATCACCTCAAATATATTCAATTTTCAATAAAGATAATTTTTCAGATAGACCACCCGCGAAATATCAGACCGAAAGTAAAGGGTATACACAACCTTCATATAAGTATCGAACAGTTTATCAGTATTTCCTTGAAGAATATTGAAAAATGAATATGTGTGGTGTTATTTAAATATATCTATATATGCTGTCAAAGCTAAAACTTGTTTCAGCCTGTAAAAAGTGCCGAGGTAGTGTTCCATCTAAGTACACCACTAAACAATTGTGCGAGTTTAAGAGCACAGTGACTGATAATTGAAAAGTAGACACGTGTAGACATAGGAAAGTTATTATTATGTTACATGCACTTCTTAATTTCAAGCTTCCTGCTGGATTACTTCATGCTTCAAATACAAGTCAGTGTGTGTGTGTAGAGGAAAAAAACAGTTCTGACTGTAAACAACACAAAAGCCGGCGAGATTTGTGAAGTTAGCGGCCTAGCGGCCTGGCGGCGTAAGGTTGGCGGCCTGGCGGCGTGAAGTTAGCGGCCTAGCGGCCTGGCGGCGTAAGGTTGGCGGCCTAGCGGCCTGGCGGCGTGAAGTTAGCGGCCTGGCGGCGTATGGTTGGCGGCCTGGCGGCCTAGCGGCCTGGCGGCGTGAAGTTAGCGGCCTGGCGGCGTGAAGTTAGCGGCCTAGCGGCCTGGCGGCGTGAAGTTAGCAGCCTAGCGGCCTGGCGGCGTGAAGATGGCTGCCTTTATCACAATTTAGGTTGATCTTAAAAACGGATTGAAATCTATTTTTACAGCATATAATGTAAATTGCAGGGATGTATAAGAAAGTTATCGACATGATTTAGCTTTAATTTTTTAAAATAAATTATTTAACAAAGTTCTAGCTTATCTGCAAAGACGACTCGGAATCTCTTTGTACATTTACTCCCATGTACTCTTTGTAAATTACATTTCAGTTGATGATTAAGTAAAATATCAACAAGAACTAGCTTTGATTTTTTTTAACTTTTCGAAGCCTGGCGGCCTAAACTTAAAATTTATCATAATTTATGTTTATCTTAAAAAACGTCTTGAAATCGATTTTTTCAGCATGTAATGTACATTTCAGGGGTGAATTTCAGGCCGCTAACTTCACGCCGCCAGGCCGCTAGGCCGCTAACTTCACGCCGCCAGGCCGCTAGGCCGCTAACTTCACAAATCTAAGCCGGCGGGGGATATGGAAATAGCTTCTGTCCGCCCGTCCATCCTTCCGTCCCACATTTTTTTGTCCGAAGCATAACTCGAAAAGTATTTGAGATATCAACTTGAAACTTCATTCAACTTTAAACTTCATATGTTGACATATCTCATTAAGAGGAACGCAGTGCATAAGAATAATAACTCTATCATTCATAATTTTTGAGTAATTGCCCTTTGTTATTTTTCATGCATAATTTTTGTCCGGAGCACAATCGAAAAGTATTTGAGATATCAACTTGACACTTCATTGGTGGATAGATCCTCATGAGGAGGAATGCAGTGCACAATAATGATAACTCTACTCCTCGTCTTTTTTGTGTCGCCTGCTACAAATTAGCCGCGACAAATAGGGATCACTTCTCCGTCGTTTGTCTGTCCGTCTGTCCGTCCGTCACAAAACTTGTCCGGACTACTCCTCAAAAACAACTCGTGCAATTTCATCCAAATTTTACAGGAATGATCAGTACTAAGTCAAGTTGTGCATATTATCGGCATTTTCCAGTTCAATGATTTTTGTCACAGTAATGGCCCTTTAATGATTTTTATTTTTTTAAGTTTGTCCAGACTACTTCTCTTATACTACTAATGCAATTTGAATGGAATATTACAGGATTGATTAGTACCTCAAGTACTTGTGTATTTTTACGGTTTTTTCGGTTGAATGATTTTCGGCTGAGTAATGGCCCTTGAATAAAAAGGCGTTTTGGCCCGTTATTGATTTTTGTGTCGCCTGCTACACAGTAGCTGCGACATGCTAAAAGTAGCCGCGACATACAGGGATGACTTCTCCGTCGTCTGTCTGTCCGTCACAAAACTTGTCCGGACTACTTCTCTAAAACTACTTGTGCAATTTCATCCATACTTTACAGGAGTGATCAGTACTAAGTGTAGTTGTGCATATTGTCACAGTTATGGCCCTTTAATGATTTTTATTTTTCAAAGTTTTTCCGGACTACTTCTCTTATACTAATGATGCAATTTGAATGAAATGGTACAGGATTGATCGGTACCTCAAATACTTGCTCATATTTAACGGGCTTTTTGGTTGAATGATTTTACAACTGCCTAGTTGGTTATCATGAGGCGACACATGTGATCACTGATCGCTTTTGTTTAGTTATTGCCTTTGTTATTGTTCATGCTTAATTTTGTTTGGACAATAACTCAAAAAGTATTTGAGATATCAACTTGAAACCTCATAGGTGGATATATCTCATTTTGGAGGAATGCAGAGCGTAAGAATGATAACTCTATTCTTCATATTTTTTTAGTTTTTGCCCTTTATCATTATTCATGTTTAATTTTTGTTCGGACAATAACTTAAAAAAGTGTTTGAGATATTAACTTGAAACGATATAGGTTGGTAGATCTAATTGTGGAGAGGTGCTGTGCATAAGAATGATAACTAAGCAAACACTTTCGGCGGGGATGGCCATGTCAACATGGCTATTGTTAAATCTTCGGTAACTGTTTTGGTCAAAAGCTAGAAATAAAAAAATAAAAAAGCTCCAATAAAAATATACGAAAAAAATCATGCATGTGAATCGGCACGGATATAAATCGAAATATTAAAAAAATAAATCTCGCATTTAACGGAGCAAAATAATCGTCAAACTCCCGATTATGGCTTAGGCTTATGGCTTAATGAAATTAAGAAGAGAGCATTACTGTTTTGTTGTTTTATTACAGATGTTCTTGGCAAAACTTAAGAGAGAATGCAGTGCCACTTCATTGCAGCGGAGCCCTTCTGAAAGGTAAAATAATTATTGTCTCGTTATATTTTATAATTTCATGTCATCTCATGCCTACATGAATGATTAATTCATATTTTGTTATAAGCTTACTTGAGAAAGATGTTTAGGGTGAGCTTTTGTGATCGCCTGCTGTCGGGCGTCCGTAGTCCAACTTCAACACCATCTTCTCAGAAAACACTGAAAACAATTGAATTCCGTCAAGAACTATGGTTGACATGGCAACAGAAAGGAAAAAATCAAAGACTTCCTGTCTGAAATCACAAAGCCTAGAGCACAGACATTTTTGCATACTGGTTTTCCTAGAGGAATGTATAGGGAAAATTTAAAAACCCTTCTCGTCTGAAATCACATGGCCTAATGCTTTGATATTACGCACTGAGCGTCAACAAGAGGTCCTCTACCAACATTGTTCATATAATGCCCCTTATATTATTAATGGCACTGGCCGAGGGTCACTTGCTTTTGCATAGGCTGATATAGCGATGACTTAAAAATCTTCTTGTCTGAAACTGTATGCCAAAGAGCGTAGATATTTTGTATTTTGCATTGTCTAATTGACCTCTAACAAGTTTGTTCAAATCATTTCTCTTTGGTCAATATATACGTTGAAAACACGTGATTTGTTCAGAAATCGAAGCAGCAGACAACTTTCACCTCTAAGTTTAACATATATACAATAAAACTTTTGACCTTTTTCAACTTAACCCAGGGGGAGTAAAACTTGTTGTGAAACTGGAAATGTTATTTAATTTTTTTTCTACTGGTAAAAATCACTGCTTATCTCATTGGGAAAATTAATTGAGACATTTGACATTAAAAAAAAAACTTTAATATTTAGTATTTAGTAATAAACGTATTAAAACTTTCCGAAGAAATGTGAGTGATTCAGAAATGTCGTAACATAATAAAACCTACATCAGTTATTATAATGTACCTAAATTTCCAGATTACATTAGTAGCCAATAAAGACAGCTAACCCGAGTTGGTTTAAGACAACCGTATATTTCTAGCCGGTAATCTTTTGGGTGAGTGGGGGAAAAACATGCTGTTAGGAGATAATTAAAATTTGTTTGCTTGAATCACAAAACATCATCCATTACATGTAATTCTAAACCTAAGTTTTTTGAAAACCACTGAAGGTTTTCTCCCTTATCCAAAATGATACACATCATTTTCTTTACAAATTCAGAGATGAAAACGTCTTACGATCAGGCAAAAACTGGAGGGACAACAAGACAGCCTCTGAATGTCTTAAAGCTTTCTGTCTTTCCGAGCACCTGTCTGACGTCAGCTTCTCATTTAAAAATTCGCAAGATAAACTTCCGGCTCACAGAATGTTTTTGAGCATGCGCAGTGAGGTGTTCGAGAGAATGTTCTACGGCCCGATGGCTGAGGAGAACACAACAATCACTATTAACGATATAGAACCTTCTGTTATGGAGACCGTACTAAGGTAGCGGATGTTTTATAAGTTTGACATCGTAATTGTTTTGTAAAGTTCGGGTGAATGAAATCAGAGTTTGCAGACTATAAAACTTAAGTTTAACCTTATTTATTTAGCATCGAGTAGATAGCAATTTCTTGAAACTTATATTAATCCCTCTCGATGACTGCTTTCTTGGTTAAAACCAGTGCTTGGTCCGAAACTGAGGAATTAAGAATGTCACTAGAGACTGTCACCCCTGGTGGGATTCAAACCAGCAAACTCAGGATCGGGAGTCCGGCACTCTAACCCCTCGACTACTACTCTTCCTGATATAATGCACCTCCTGACTATAAAAATTGTGTTTTTTCGCTTTTCTCACGAAAAAATAATTGGTTGTAATTTGTTAAGAAATAGTCAGTCTTCTCTGCTCTCTATGGAACTTTGCAGGTATATATACTGTGACGACGTGATTCTGAACGGTAACAACGTACTTGCTTGCTTATATGCAGGACATAAGTATGCATTGACGGGACTGGTCCAGAAATGTTCCGATTTTCTGCACAAGTCAATTTCTGTAACGAATGCTTGCACTATTCATGAGAATGCAAAATTATACAACATGGAGACACTACAAGCCAAGTGCTTCGAGTTTATTGCTAAAAATCTTGGAGTGATTAAGGAAAAGAAAGGATTCCAGACTATTTCTCGAGAAAGCCTTCAGCAAATTTTGGAAAGTGACAAGTTACCAAGCAAAGAATGTGTGGTATTTGAAGCAGCTGTCATTTGGGCGAAAGGTCAAATGAAACACAACAGTGATGCCCTGAACAAAGAAAATGGCGCTGAACTAAGAACTTGCCTTGGCGATATTATTTATACAGTTCGATTTCCTTTGATGGAAATTGAGACTTTTGCTTCAGTTGTGGCACCTACAGATGTCCTAACAAAGGAAGAAATGTTGATGATTTACCAGTATCTCGCAACAAAACAAAAACCAGGAGGTAGCCAAATGATCGGGAGGTTTTCTTGCAAACAACGTTCCTGTACTACGCACGTATTAAAGATTCAAGAATCATTTACCAATCAGAGTCTTTCTGGAAGATGTCTTAAGATCTCGGTATCCTCCCCGATTTATATTGTCTCCTTAGGAGGTGGATTTATACATAACGTAACTTATGTGGAATCTGCTAGAATGGGCAAAGTCCAGTTCATTAAGAAAACTGAAGAAGACAGGCTTGTTTTTCGGCCGCCATTTCTGCTAAGACCTCAGAATGACACAGAGATCTTGGACTTCGTGTTGATCGGTGAGAACTCCATGATGTTCGGTCATCAAAATGTCTTTGGTGGTTACCATCAGAGATGTTTGACAAAATCAGTCACAGGTGTAGAAGTCAGATTGTTCTCTGTTCCACGCGGCCTTAAGGATATCGTTTTTACTACAGACGAAATAGGTGAATGAAATAATCAGATTATATCTATAGATGGCTATCTTTAATAGTACAGATAACTGAGTACAAAACAGAGATGACAAGACGAAATGCTTAAACCATTGGTAATAGACTGAACTGTTTTCTATTTTATTTATGTTCGCATAAAACAAAAGAATGTGTCAACGCTAACTTAGCGCATAGTGTTTTTAATGTTATTAATTGCCATGCATTAACCTAGTTTCTTTCAGTTTACTTGTCAATTTCTGAAGTTTGCCATAGGCTTACATTACAGTCTCTTCTGATTTTTAAATGATTATACCAAAAACTCAACTTTTCCACAGAGAATCATCTTATGACACTCTGAATATGCAAATATAACAGGTTTCTTACCAATTCCATCTCACACAATCTTCACCCGGAAGTGGTCACTTAAAAAAATGACAGAAATCTCTAATCCAAATTTGGAAAATACCGAAATAGTTTATTTAGACGAATATGCTAGTTAAATAAATCACAGATTTTTTTTCTGATTGAAAACGTGCAGTAAACATCAATCTGCAAAATTATGGCAATAGATTTTGGCCGGTCGAACGACTTTTTTTGTCAAAGTAAGCCCGAATTGTAATCCCTGTACAAAACTGACAGATCAAAGTAGCCCATTTCTGTTTAGTATTCTCAGACCAGAACAGTACCAATGAATTATACACACATCTGAACCTTATGAAACATCTCAATAAGTGTTACTTGTGCATTTATATCCACTACACACACTTACTGGGAAATTTCGTTGGCGTTTGTGTCAATTGACAACTATTTATAGTCACTACAATATACTAGAGTGTTGCTAGGCTATGATAATTACTGTTGTCATTTGATAAGAAATATAAGTTAAACTGCTGTCATTTCCGCAATATATCAAGAAATTGTTTCGACATGTTTTATCATTTTGACACCACAAAATCAATATTTAGAATTTATACTTAGAATTTATCTGAACACTAACAGTAGTATCTCTGCAGCTCCGTTATATCGTAAAAGATGGTTGTATACAATCTGTGTAATAACAGTTACGTAAAAGATTAAATGCATTTTTTGTTTGAATGTGACGTACTATAGAGTCTATATGAAAATATTTCTAGAAAATTTCTAAATCTGTCAAACGTTGAAAAAGTGACAGTGCCTACTGATGAGCACCCATCCCAGAGAATCTATTCAGTACGTACATTATGAGGTTTTACTTGCACAGAAAAAAGGATTAAAATGGCGATTATTTTCCTAATCTTATGTTTGTCTGAAAGTATGTATTTCAGTCATAAATGTATTCAATTCGTTTCGGGGTTTTCATAGAGCAACGAAATTTTGTTCTGTTGACGCTACTTGCATTTAACTTTACTGTTTCTACTTTTATTTATTGTTGTAAACCAGGCTTTGTTTGATTCAAGTCTGTTGTGATGACTTCTTTACTGAACCAAACGTTGGCAAATAAAGTTTGCATTTGCTTTTGTAAGCGTTTGAAGAGTTCAAATCTCTCCTGTATGGAATGAGTTCATGTAATCATTTGTAACGATTCTAATATGACCGACACCTCCTAAGAGTTTTGGGGGAAAATTGTGCTAGATACAGCACGCATCCTGTTCCAGAGACACACCTTGTTCTTTCATGTGCTAAGTGTATAGCACCGATATATGGAAACTCGGTTTGACATCGCGTCTGAGAGATGATACGTAATGTTAATGGAGGAACGGGGTCGAATTCTTGATTGTATGATGTTGTATCGTATTTGTATTGTAATTCTCAATATATAGGCCTTCGTTCCATAAACGCCTTATTTTAACGTGAATTTGCACAAATACATGAACACAGACGCATGTTAAAATATTTCAGCTATTAGTTTTAAAGAAAGGCATTTTTCTTGTGATGTATATCCACACGGTTCGGACAAACAAAATATATACAATACAGAATTCTTGTTAAAAAGGAAGAAGAAAATTTACAGGGACAAGAAGAAAGTCCAAGGTAGCTCTTTATTAATTAAAACGATTACGTATAATTTCTCTAAGCAAAATAAATTTTTATTTCGTTTATGCATCCGTATTATTTTACACAGTCTCTAGGCACTATCACGTGACAAACAAAATGGCGGTGGTCTAATTACTCTATATGGAATCATCTTTATAGCCCATGTATAAGCTAAACTAATTTTCCACTTTTTTCAACAGTGAGGTTTTGTCCAATCCCAGAGGCATGAATGCCTTACCCTCCACATCTATCATCTTCTGACAAGCAAGTATTTCACTGTTCTTTACCTGGAAAGCAACATACGATCTTGGAATCTTATCAGATTGAACGTGATATAATTCGTCAAATACTTGCAGCAAAAATTATGACGTGACTTCTCCTTTGATAGAATAGCGCAAAAAACGTCCCTATTAAATTGAAATCTAACTTAAGGCTAACATATTCACTTCCGCTTTAAATTTGCCGATGTTTACTGATTATTTGACAGTCATCATATTTTTGTTTTGTTAAATCAGAATACAATGTACCTTTTTCAGAGGAGTATACAATGGGTGGTGGTGTTCTTTGACAGGGTTATTGTCCGCTCTGTTGTAACAGCATAGCAAGGCCCAGCGTCTCTTATCGCTTAGGTTAGCGTTGCTACAGTGTAACACGTTGCAATGCATGAAAAGCGCGTCTCCTGTTGTGTGAGAAACACGTGAATGTCGATAAAACAAAATCATAAACGCCTGATTAATAATATCATCTACATTTTCAAAATTACTATTGATTTTTATAAACCATACGATAGTTAAGATGGTGAGAGGGACACGATTGAGAGCTAAAAACAAAACAAAAATAACAACTGATAGGCCAATAAAACCAGAACGTTTCGTTTGAAAGTCGACATTTTCATGCAATACCCTACCCCACACACACACACACACATACACACAAAATGTCTTCGGGCTACAAAATACGACAAAATGAAATTCCCTTTTTTTCAAGTTTCTTTTTAAGTTTTTCACGTCAAAAGAAAATTTGTGTCACACCATTTGTGAATAACGGTCAACGGCTACAACATCGTTAAACTAGTTACTTCATCTCTGATTTTTTTTTTAATTATCGGTTCTTACAGCAAACATTATTTATTTCAAAATCTAGATTTTGGGTTTGTTCAAATTGCTTGGTTTAGCATGATTTTTAAACAATCGAGGTTGTCTTGTTGATGGAGCTTTTTCTCTATCATAATGCACGGTACATGTATATGTAAACTTGTTAAATAAAATAAATAATAATAATAACACAACCTTCTTCAAGTTCTGCATATTGCAATGGCAGTATTTTTTCTATCTCTTTCACGCGTTCTGTGTCCGCTTCAAATTGTCCACCAAGTCTGTGGTGTTCAATACGGCCACACTTTTGCGACCTTGGCAGGTACTGCAATAGTCAGCATAATTATACTTAATACGCCTCCTTTACATGTATTATGTTTTCCAACTCAAACGGAATCCCTGACTTTTCCGTTATCATTTTACGCAAATATCGGCAAATGTCAGAAATATAAGCCGTTGCTTATTAGTGGTTGCATTGAATGTGACGTGTAAGGCTTGTAGATACGGGGAAATGGAGTAAGTATAAGGCTTGTAGATACAGGGAAATGGAGTAAGTATAAGGCTTGTAGATACGGGGAAATGGAGTAAGTATAAGGCTTGTAGATACGGGGAAATGGGGTAAGTATAAGGCTTGTAGATACAGGGAAATGGAGTAAGTATAAGGCTTGTAGATACGGGGAAATGGAGTAAGTATAAGGCTTGTAGATACGGGGAAATGGGGTAAGTATAAGGCTTATAGATACGGGGAAATGGAGTAAGTATAAGGCTTGTAGATACGGGGAAATGGGGTAAGTATAAGGCTTGTAGATACAGGGAAATGGAGTAAGTATAAGGCTTGTAGATACGGGGAAATGGAGTAAGTATAAGGCTTGTAGATACGGGGAAATGGAGTAAGTATAAGGCTTGTAGATACGGGGAAATGGGGTAAGTATAAGGCTTGTAGATACAGGGAAATGGAGTAAGTATAAGGCTTGCAGATACGGGGAAATGGAGTAAGTATAAGTCTATAACTCTACAATATATCATCGTTCCCGTATTTTTCAGAGCTATCACAGACAGGTTTAGTAACAAGGCAGAAACAGAGGTCTTGTGCACACCATGGTATTTAGTATCTTTTTTCCCTTTTAAGTCTGATACAAAAATGAAATTCATTACCGATCTAAAATCACTAATGGTAGATGCCTGTACAAGGTGAAACATTATTTTTATGTTACCATCAGAGAGCATACAATGAAATAGTGATATGAGATATGCAGTCTCAATTTGTTTTTAAAGGAGTAAGGAATTTATACTCATTTTTATGACATGCATATATGAACAAGCTAATTGTAACTATGGAAGAGTCAGTGAATTATCTACCTGTAAACATCCATTTGCTTTTTCACATTTGTCCATGGCCATAAATACTGTGATCATATCCGGAAATAAACATCCATTTTGGTACCAATAACTGTAAAACGGATTTCACCAACGTGATTATGCTAAATTCCGTTTTCAACAATAAAGCTTTCTGGTATAACAATGACACACTTGACGAAATCTGGGTAAATTCGCAGTAAGAACCAGGCTTTAGTAAAATATTCTCTTAAATGGTCGTTATGCAGTTGCATACCAAATCTTAAGTATGATTTTAACCGAAACATTGTAGTCTATTTTACCCATAATCCTGGTGCCAAAGATGGCGCCCGCCTTCTTTTGGTGGTTTTCCCATCAATTTCGAGTGATAATGGTACACTTCCCCACCCAGAAGCTGCTCGCACATGTTCACAATCTTTTCGCTACGTGCAAGCATTCCAGTGATGTCATCACCGGGCTGGTTCCAAATGTTCATGTGAGCCTTTCTTCCTTCGCCATCGTCGACCTTTAATTTTTTTCATTTTATTCAAACAATGTCTCTTATGCAGTAAGGTGTGGGATATGCAAATGAAATACAGTGTCTGTGATATGTATATGTAATAAAGTGTGGAATATGCGAATAGAATACAGTGTCTGTGATATGTATATGTAATACATTGTGGGATATGCAAATGAAATACATTGTCTATGATATGTATATGTAAAACAGTGTGTGGGATATGTTTATGTTATACAGTGTGCGGGATATGACGTGTATGTAATACAGTGTTAGTGATATGTATATGTAATACTGTATGTGGAATATGTGTATGTAATACAGTGTGTGGGATATGTAAATGTAATACTGTATGTGGAATATGTGTATGTAATACAGTGTGTGGGATATGTAAATGTAATACTGTATGTGGAATATGTGTATGTAATACAGTGTTAGTGATATGTATATGTAATACTGTATGTGGAATATGTAAATGTAATACAGTGTGAGATATGTATATGTAATAGAGTATTGGATATGTATATGTAATACAGTGTGTGGGATATGTAAATGAAATACGATGTGTGGTATGTATATGTAATACAGTGTGTAGGATATGTTTATGCAATACAATGTGTGTGATATGTATATAACACAATGTGTAAGTTATATATATGCAATAAAGAGTGTAGGATATGTATATGCAATAATGTGTGTGATATTTACATGCATACAGTATATGTGATATGCATATGCAATACATTGTGGGGAAATGCATATGCTTGACATTGTGAGATTTGGATATGCTATACATTGTGAGATATGCATATGCAATACATTGTGGGGTATGCATATGCAATACAGTGTGGGATATGAATATGCTATATATTGTATTGAATTTGCGTGTGCAATACATTGTGAGATTTGGATATACAGTACAGTGTAGGATATGCTTTTAATTCTGTGGGATATGCAAATGCAATACACTGTTTGATATGGATTTGCAACACAATGTAGGGTATGCATATGCAATACAGTGTGGGATATGCATATGCAGTAAAATGTGGGATATGCATTAGCTATACATTCTGTGGGATATTCATATGCAGTACAGTGTCGAATATGCATATACAATACAGTGTGGGATATGCATATGCAATATAGTGTCCGATATGCATATGCAGTACAGTGTCAGTTATGCATATGCTATATATTTTGTGGGATATGCAAATGCATTTACATTGTGTATGATATTGAAATGCAATGCATTGGTGGATATGCATATAAAGAACAGTGTGGGATATGCATATTCAATACAGTATGAGATGTACAAATGCAATACAATGTTGAATATGCATACACAACAGAGTGTGGCATAAATATATACCTATGTAGGATATGCATTTGTTATATACATTGTATATAGCAGGATATGCATATCGTAAATGTAACTGACATGTGATATCCTAGTTCCACCGAAACACTTTTAACAAATAATAATACTATCATTTTATAGTAGAATAATTGGCATGTCATATCGTTTTCGTATCCATTTATTTATCTACTTGTTTATCTTATTATCATGTTTTCCTCTTTTATTGCAAAAACTTGTTTTCACATTTTTCAGCGATGTAAAATTAATAATATTTCAAATTAAATCCATCATTGAATTGCGTTACTTTGCAAGCGGATGCGCTAGCAATAATTATGCATTAACAAAGTGAATTAAAATGTTTTAATTACACACGTAAATATTCCAAATGCTATAACAGTTCGTTATCTTCAAATTTTTAACACTATGTAAACACCTACCCCGTACATATGTTCTCTGAATTCTTTTGATTCTAGACTCGTCATTATGTGTTTCAATTCTTCTTTGGAAAGAAAATTTCTGTAAATAAAACAAACTTACTTTTCTTAATCTGTTTCCGATATACATGTTTATGTAAACGTACTGGCACAAAAAACCGGTACGTTTAATTTTGACGTTGAAAAGGTAATAATTCTTGATTTTTCTGTCATTAAGACAATCCAGAAAACAGATATAAAAACAAAATTTATTATCCAGGTCATAAGTTAGACATGTGGACACCTATGAAAAAGGTATTTGCTATTTCTTTCCTCTTTTTAGCAGTTTTTCTTCATTCATTTATAACTGCTGACTGGATAAAACTGGTAAGAAATATAACTGTAATTCTTATAATTTTACTTTTAAAGCAAAAGAAATCTACCTGACCATTAAACAACCGGACTGTTCAAACTTTGCTTTCATGCCACCAGTGACAGTGAAGTCGTCATCACTGTATTTATATTCTAAAATAAATTAAAAACATATTGTACATATTAGAAATACTGTAAGCATTACCAGTTTCCGAAATAGACGATGGCTACTAGAATAACCACGACGATTTGAAAACGATATGTATTTCTTTTTACAATCTCATAATGCGTATTTCTCATAAAAAGGTTGAATCGTTTACGAAGATTTATTTCTGACAGCTAACCAATAAAATAATTGATATCTTTTTTTTTCGTCGTATTGCTTGATTTTGAAAAAAAGAAGAAGAAAAAAAAAACCTCATCATAAATTAAAAATAAATACATTGATTGAATTATATTTATTGACGAGACTCGAACACACGGTACAAAATCAGATTAGTTCCGCGGGATTCTGTTAAATATTAACAATAATAATAAAAAGAACCATGTTGTAACGCAGTATAATTTTATATCAAATAGAAACAAATAAACGAAGCAGGGACAAATGTATTGTTGCCGTCATGATAAATATATATCTAAATAGTATAAACAGCATAAAAAATACGTCTTTAGAAGTGGATACAATGGACGTTATAACGAGGTAAAAAAACGTTTTAATGAGGTCCGTTATAACGGGACACAAGAGGCTAAATTGATCATAAACAAACACAAGTTTCTGTAACGGGTTGAACTTTGTTCAGAAGTAGGTCAAAAGTCTTTATTCATATATTTAGTTTTAATTAACATGTAAATTAGATTTTTTGAGGCAAAAGATGCGATGCATTATCAGAACAATCTTATCTAGGAAGTTACAGCTTTGAGTAGCAATGAAGGGAAAACGTAAATGCAAATTTAAAATATCTTACCATACTCCATTTTTACTGTACGCGTATCTCCCAAGGTCAGACTTGTTAATGTAGAGTCTATCTCACAGTGGGGGCAATGAGATAAAACAGTCTAGTTCTATCATACATTAATGTTTTAGAGGATTCATTTAAGCGTTAATTAGCACCGGGGTGAAGTGGATACTTTATCAACGGTAAAGATACACAGGTTGGTCTTTTCTTCAAATTTACAGTCTAGGATAGGGAGTCATGGCCCTTTAATCCCCACTGAATATCCTCATATGCTATCAAACACGTCTTGTATGTTTGACAGACTCCTAAAATTTAAGTCGGACCTTATTTTTTTAGACTTTGATACAGACCAAGGTTCGAACTGTTTTGAGAAACATACTAGTACTTCACGAATTATCATAGAAAGGTAAAAACCAACGGGTTTGGTTACTTAGGGTTAAAGAGGTAATGTTTTAAGTCTGATTTTTGAACCAGTATTTTCAGAGTAACGGACATAAAGAATGAGAGAAAACATGGCTTTTAATTGTCTTAACATTTCAGAAACAGACTGTAAAATTCGTAAGCCAGGAGTATTTTCTTATGGACAACTCTAGTTTCTGTCTTACTGGATCTGTTTATATTGCTTTATTGATATATCACATCAAGCTACCAAAGAATCTCTTTCAACAAAAACGACAATATAGAAGCACTAGTGTGGACAATCTGAAAGGTATCTTTCGAAACAGTTGGGCAGCCCTAAAAAGGGCCATTTTTGTGCTACCAGGATAGCACTAGTAATCTTCCACATCGTCGTCGGAGATGTCGTACTCTTCGTCAGACTCGTAAGAATCTGTCCGGGCAACAATCAGTACGTTCTGGTCGTAAAGCTCTTTACGCAGCTCTGCGACTTCCTCGGCCCTGTCTCGAGCATACTCGTAGAAAATGTTGCGCACGCCTTCAAATGCTGCAAGGCGGATGCGCAGATTGTACCGGAAGGTCTTGAAGCCGTCAGCACGTGCTTTGTGGTAACGAATCGTTATTCCTTGGATTTTGTCGTTGAGCAGATGGATCTGTTTACAAGATCGAACCAGTTTCTTTTCACTTTTCATCAACTGCCGAGTTTTCAAGAGACGCTCCGATACTCTCCCGAATTCTACAGACCTTCTATTTCGCACAGTGCGATTTGACCGTCTGGTCGTCGATCTGGAACCCTGAGCAATGACGCTGACGATTCCTCTTGCTGTTGTCGACCTGGTGGTTCTGCTGCTATTGTTGTTTTGGGCTGCGAGAGCTCGCGATCTTGATCGTGTAGTCACCATGATTACTCGAATGCATGTGAATACCCTATTCTAAAGCTCTCCCTGTTAAATAATATTTTTGACAATTAGAACTACGTCACTACGCTTTTAATTATTTAGTTCAACGAGTGAATATTGTATGACACAAACAAAATAATGAGCTAAACGTGTCATATTTAGCAAGCATTTGTATTTCAGACAAATTTTTAAAAGGTGTCAAAACTGAATAAATAATTCCGCAGGTCAAGGCGTGTCTAGTCCGTACACTGACGCCGCTAAGCCGTGATAATTATAATTATCTCTCAACAAACTGAGAAATTAGACAGGAATTTAACTTGTAATTTCATCTAACTGTAAAATTCAAATTACTTCACACAATACCTATCTAAATTGTATCCTCAATGCGTTATAATATGGCCTTGGCCGTTACCGAGAGATAATATCAAAACAATATATCTTCAAAATCCTATTCTTTGTTTCAAAACTTCAAATGGTGTAGATTTAAAAAAAATAAGGTAGCGAGTGTACTTTTTTTTAGAGAAAGACTCCTTTCTTTATATATCTATATATCCTGTTAGTATTGTGATCAGCTACAATTGTTTATACTTGTAGCTGTGTACCTACAAAACTGTCTGTATAAGTGTACATGCTATCACTGCCTCTCTCTTTTTAACCATTGCCATTACTGAGAATGTCCAATATCACAGTTTTTGTCACTGACCATGTAAATGTAAAGCTATAAACATTGTCTATGTTCATTATTAATAATAAATTTGTTGTTTTGTATTCTTTTCATGGGAAATGCATTTATTGATATAGTTTAAAAGCCTTACATTGACACCGAGCGCGACTTTTTACTAAGAATTTTTTTTCAGGAAATTCAGTTCACAGGGATAGTGCAAGATTCTTGAACCTAAAGAATATCTCAAGTTTTTTTTGTATAATGCATATAAGCGCCCCACTCCTCCACCTAGCCAAGTAGTGGGGGCATAAAAAGGGTATTTGTATAATTAAAGTTCTCTTTTGAGGCCGTCTGGTTTGCACTGTTCGCTTGATCATTCCCTTCCTTCATAACTCATTCATTCACTAATACATTCAAACAACTAAAATGGAAGTATTAAAATAAATGTTCTGGGGCCCTTCTTTTTTCTCCAAGTCTTAGTCTATTGATGGCCTTAATCAACAGGTGTTTAAGAGAGACGGAATCAATGACCACTGTCACTCAAAATGTAGACAGCTTACATCACAGAGGGAACCAGAATACTATACTGTTAACTACAAAATTTTACTGTTTTTTTTATTTATCAGTTTCCACAAAATGTACAATTACACATTAAAATAATACATACATAAAACACTTATAAAAACATAATTATATTTTTCTCCATCTGAAATTTAAGTAGGCAACTCATCATTTCTACAAACTATACCTGAACACAAAGTTTGAAGTATCTTATGACATAACTAAAACACTAGTCCGGTCAAGGACTACCAGCTTACAAATCATCATTGTGATATATAGACTTGTGCATAAAGCACTGTCACCTTACTAACACATTTTGAATTAATGAAATAACTGTCTTGTTTTTTTCAATTTCATATCACTAACTTTTCAATGAATTTACAAAATTTATCATTCACAATGTATGTCGCACTGTCACTTCTTTTCAAAATCAGAAAGCTAGTTAATTGTTTTCTTTATTTATTCACAACGTAAGTTGGTGTTGTTGTTGTCTTCAGAACGTCACTGTGTTTCGGACAATCTGATTTCGGTATCAGCTTGAACTTTCCGTACAGCCTATTTCCGCCTAGTTTCTTCAGGTTCTCTGCAACTTTACGCATGTCCTGCTTACTATAAATAACAAAATACGTGTTACCATCCCTCTGTCGCTGGTCCATTTTTAAACCAAGAGACTGCACGTAAGCACGTATTTCACCACGCTCAGCATCAGGTAAACCTGGTCCAATAAGAAGCTCCTCTGCATCATTACGAGGAAAGAAGTTGTCTATCCTCTTTCTAATGGCATTGACAATATGTCTGTTGGCTGGGCGACGATCAAGAATATCTTTCGGAGGTGTTGGAGGCGGATCTTGTGAGCTTTTGCGTAATGCTTCTGCTTCCTTTTCAATGGTAGAGTACGGTATCCAACGTGTCTCATCTGGTAACTTCACTATCTGAAACAAGATCAATCTTCATTTTACTAAAAATAAAGGTAAACTTTCACCTCAGGGTCAAAAATAAAGATAAGCTTTTACCTCAAGGTCAAAAACAAAGGTTAACTTTCACCTCAAGGTCAAAATTATACCACTCATGTAAGAGCGCAGAACTTTCCTTCAAAAGTATCTTGCATCTCTGAAATGAAATTAACTTATAGGTCTGTAACAAACAGAAGTAAAGAAAAAAAAAACATATCAAGATTTTTATTACAGTATTTCAGTTATAAAAGATGGAGAGTTAACCCTAATAGTTTCAGCACAGGATAAATACAAGATAGAAATTGATGTGGAAGCATTTAGAAAACTATGTATGTGAGGAATTCTTTCTCCTCCCTATAATGAGTTTTTTTTTAACAATTGCCAAACCCCTTCCCAATTTCCCCACCCACTCTTTAACACTTACTCTGACTACATCATTGGTTTCGTACAGATGGAAAAGAATGTCAACAGCGGCAAAGTTTCTGGTCTTGTTTTTACCGAACCCTGTATGCTCGCTGACCTGCTGCCCTTGTATAAATATCTGACACCTATAAATACATTGATAATATCGAAAATTAGTAACAAAAACAGAATTCCCGAATTAAAAAATAAGAAACAGATTAATAGTTGAAGACTTTCAACTTTAGAATGATTCTACAATAATTATATATTATAAATATTGATGAAAAATCAGCAAGGTATCACACAGAACAAAATTGTAGAAAAAAAATGAAAGAATCCACATGTAATTTCTTTTTAATGTATGTGTAATAAAATTAATTATAAATTTTGGTTTGATGAAATAAATAGTCCTATTTACAAAGCATCCACAGCAGTACTGTGGTAAGTCAATATAGGAAGTATGATCAGAGTATTGCCCTCGGCCATTGATTTGTTCCTGTTAACACTGTATGTTTAGATGTCAAATTCAATTAGAGAACTACCATCTTTCTTCTATATATAGCCAGGTATAAAGCCAGGCACTTTCAAAAAGAACCAATCCCCTTTAGAAGTTTATTTGACATGTAAAGAGCCCTTATTATAGAAAGACCATCCCACAACAGAATTTCATTATTTTGCCTTCCTAGGGTGGGATATATTTTACTGGAATGGTATTTAGCCCCTCACAAACGCACACTCCATGGTGCCTTACCCCTATCTCCCCCACAACCTGACAATCCATGGTGCCTTTCCCCTATCTCCCTAACAACCCCACACTCCATGGTGCCTTACCCCTATCTCCCTCACACCCCCACACTCCATGGTGCCTTACCCCTATCTCCCTCACAACCTGACACTCGATAGTGCTTTTCCCCTATCTCCCTCACAACCTGTGACTCCATAGTGCCTGACCCCTATCTCCCTCACAACCTGACACTCTATAGTGCTTTTCCCCTATCTCCCTCACAACCCCAAACTCCATGGTGCCTTACCCCTATCTCCCTCACAACCCCACACTCCATAGTGCCTGACCCCTATTTCCCTCACAACCTGACACTCTAAAGTGCTTTTCCCCAATCTCCCTCACAACCCCACACTCCATGGTGCCTAACCCCTATCTTAATTTCTACAACTGCATTGTGTATCAGTTACTTCTCTCCTGTATAGCAATAGATGAACTTTTACTTCAGCAGACAGCATAACAACACAGAAGTGGAGTCTAATTATGGTCTGCACTGGTCATAAATGCAGACACATTCATCCCCTGGGGCATAAATTTTAAGTTACAACCTGACACAACTTACAAGCAACATCAAAGTGGCAAGTGCATTGTGTATGAAAAGGAAATTATATCAAACACCTGAAAATAACTGAATATGGCACCTACTTTTTCTCGCAAAATTTGTTTAAAATACAGCCTAATTCCTAATTTTATTATCATAAAACTCTGAATGGATTTCTGCTTAAATCTGAAAATAATAGTCCTGTTTACTTCACATAGTATTAATCTTTGGCAACCTAGATTTTTTTTAGTTTGTTGCATTAAAAGTTATGCTAGCTGATATTTTAAATCTAACCTGAACTTTCCAAGGGGCTTGTGTTCATGTCTATAGTTTGTCTGCCCTTTAGTGGGGATGTGTGTGAAACACCACTGTAACACCATGCCATTATGTAATGCAGAAAACTGAAGAATGGCAAAAGCAAACGATCGCCTATCTTCATGCCATGTGCCAGCTTCCACAACGACCAGATCTTTAATTGATCGAGTTGAGTCATCTGGGTCAAAACCATGGCGACGTAACTGAGCTATATTGGATTCCCTGTTGGCCCCTTTCTCTCCTTTGACTATTACATCTAACACAGTTGGCCCTGAAAAACAACAGAGTCATTTTAAATAATTAAAAAGTTGAAATGAGATTCTTTAAAATTCCAAGGACTGGACTTCTCTTATACGACAGTCTGATAAGACTGAACTGATGTGCAAACCCCGATCATGGTTTGTACCGATCGTCTTGAGCAAAAACCATTAGTTCAGCATGATTAATTTGAGCCTGGTTAATTAAAATTAAGCATACAATACAATTTCTAAATACAGTTGACATATGATTCTTCAAATTAACAAAGATTCTGATAATATTTTTTTGCTGTATTGCATCTTTCATTCTGAGGAAAGGTACTAAAGGCTAGAAAGTTTTTCATATAACATCGTAAATTTGTTCTGTTGTGATTCCTTATATCAGATTCAACTGTATCAAGCTAATATCGACTATATCAAGCTCATATCGACTGTATCAAGCTTATATCGACTGTATCAAGCTTATATCGACTGTATCAAGCTTATATCGACTGCTTATATCGACCGTATCAAGCTTATATCGACTGCTTATATCGACCGTATCAAGCTTATATCGACTGTATCAAGCTTATATCGACTGCTTATATCGACCGTATCAAGCTTATATCGACTGCTTATATCGACCGTATCAAGCTTATATCGACTGCTTATATCGACTGTATCAAGCTTATATCGACTGTATCAAGCTTATATCGACTGCTTATATCGATTGTATCAAGCTTATATCGACTGCTTATATTGACTGTATCAAGCTTATATCGACTGTATCAAGCTTATATCGACTGTATCAAGCTTATATTGACTGCTTATATCGACTGTATCAAGCTTATATCGACTGTATCAAGCTTATATCGACTGCTTATATCGACTGTATCAAGCTTATATCGACTGCTTATATCGACTGTATCAAGCTTATATCGACTGTATCAAGCTTATATCGACTGTATCAAGCTTATATCGACTGCTTATATCGATTGTATCAAGCTTATATCGACTGCTTATATTGACTGTATCAAGCTTATATCGACTGTATCAAGCTTATATCGACTGTATCAAGCTTATATCGACTGCTTATATCGACTGTATCAAGCTTATATCGACTGTATCAAGCTTATATCGACTGCTTATATCGACTGTATCAAGCTTATATCGACTGTATCAAGCTTATATCGACTGTATCAAGCTTATACTGGTAAATTAGACCAACCTGTGGTTTCTTTGGCCTCTATTTTCCTGCAGTTTTGCATGATGTCCTCAGGTGAACTGGTAGTTAAGATGTCATATGCGATGTCATAAACTTCATGCATGCAATCACTTTTTGTGCTCCCATGACCTAATAAATGAAAAAATTCCAAATAGAGTCAACCAGGAATAAACATTTTCTTGATAGACCTGCTTTATCCAACATAGGCCATCTTGTAATAAATTCAACAACAACACAGAGCATTAAATGAACACCTATACTTACTGGTCATACATGCTCAATGGTCAGGGTGTTAGGTCCCCTGTAAGGTCCTATCTTTGTTTGATCTGGTTTAATTGAGTTTAATATCTAACAGTAGGCAGTTTAACCTAACTATTGTTCCTGTAAAAGACCAGCAAAATACATTCTACCATTCTCAGTAAGAAACTGCAAACTTTTTCCCATAAATGATAATGGTTGATAGTAGGGCTTGAATACATGGACTACCATCAGTGAGAGATTAAGTGATTTGAAGTCAGTGACTTAATCCTAATTTTAAATGTCAGAAAAGGTGTATCCCTTATCAAAGAAACCTGAACAAAATATGGTAAAGTCCACCTAATTGTCACCAATTCATTGCAGTAAAGCTCAACCAGTTATAACAAATTTATAATTAATTATGCAACGTTAATAAAGTGAAAGCTACAAATATACAGATATTACACACAAAATAACCATTTAATTGATAAATTAGCAAATATTAAACTATTCCAGGTAACCCAGTTGCTGTTAAATACAAATGACTTCTCAGAGGTTTAATGCTGTTTGATAGTTTCCTTACCTATGGCAATAAGATAGTTCTCTATATAGAATTCACACGCAGCACACTCGTCGGAGGCCACGTCGGCACGTCTATAAATCAACATAAGTGTAAGACCACTGTTGTAGATACAGTTGTCTATGACAGCTATATTGTTCTCCATGAAAGCACTGGTTGACAAGACGCTGGTAAGGCTTCGTAACCTTTCTTGAATTGGGGCTTCTCGTAGCGAAGGTCTTACAACTGGGGGTGGTCCCTCCTGATGAAAAATGCATCAAAAATAAATATCAATTTCCCCTGTCATCAATTCATTGCAGGAAGGGTGGTGTACAGTTACATTTTGAAAATTCTTAAAATGAGAGGTACCAACTTGAAGTTATAATGTGTTCATTTCATGTCCAACCAAGTGAATCCACAGACCTCAGATAAAAAAAGGCACATAATTATTGACAACTGTGTGTTTCTATAATCTGTCTGCTGTTGGTAGAAGGTAACAGATTCTATATAATTACCGGTAAATGTAACTGAATCTCAGTTCATTATATCTCGACATTTATTATCCTGATTTCTTTGTCTGGGCTAATAAATACACCCCTTCTCCACCAAAATGTAGGTATTTTCAAATGTAAATAAATTTGCAACAAAACGTTATCCCAACATTTCAATATCTTGACTTTTTCTCTCAGACCATGACAAAACTGAGACATAGGCACTCTGCCCTACAAGGTATATCTATCTACAATTTTTAAAAGTTTCATGTTAATAAATACAGCAAATTGCCTTTTTCACCCTAAATGACATATCTATATGCAATAGAAATGATATTTCAGCAAGCTTACTGTAAGTAGTGGCTCAATACTTGATCTATACGTACCCCGTCCCCTTGTCCAACCCCAGAAACTATAGCCTCGTTCTGAACTTGTTCTTCTTCTTTTATCTCACCTTCTTTTGTGACTGGGATAAGTAACTCTGACATAGGCTTTGTCATCAAGGCCTCTAGCGCTTGCACATACGTGTTCACCTTACAAATTTTCTTACTGTGATCAGAGGCCCGTGCAATGCATGTATCCTCTGTAATATAATCAAAAGCTAAAGGGTACGGAAAAATTAATCTTTCAATTTCATTCCACATCTTTAAATAATGAAAAAAAAACAAAATTTATGCAGTGTTTAAGCTAAAAGACTTTGCATAATTTTCTAGACAAAGAAATGAAAACTGATGCTCTCTCTTTACATAGAAACAGCCTGTTCAAAGAATTTACAAATGAAAATGACAACTATATGAACACAGATATACAGGACAGAAATTTATAGGTTATACATAACTAAATTTGAGGAATTAAGTATAGCAGGGCTCTTTCATTGAATATCATAAGTACTATATCTTACATTCTTCCGAACAGTAAAGTAAAACACAAATCACTGTAAGTGTCACACATACTGCTTCCTGGCTTCCTGGCTAATCATCCCCTTAACTCATGCTCTAATTCCCTTACCTTATATTCCAGCTGCCAGGCAAACAGACCATAATTGGTAACCATAAATTAACTAGCTGGTGGCAAACCAACTAGCCACATCAGGACAAGACCCAGATACATTTAACCAAGAAGCTTTTGCGGATGCTAAATTTCACTTTTTTTTCATACTGTTGACAATTTCAGTGTCACATAATTCGGCAGAGAAATACAAGCTAAGAATTATGCCAAACTTAAGTCATTAAGGCAAAAAAATTATGAACCTGCCACTGAAATTTCTAGGCCTGATCCTTAAGTTTCTCTTTATTATAATTATAGTACATGATTCTTCTGAACACATGTTAGACTTGTAAATTTCTTAATGAATTGTGACAAAGCAAATTCGTAAATAGAAAACAAAAACTGTTCTTACGAACATGAAGGTTTAAAACAGAAAGATGCAATGCATCTTGAAAATGACCACCCAGAGCGGGATTGGAACTCGGGTCTTCCAGTATCAAAAACAAACCCTCTAATCCATTCTCTGACGTAGTTTTCAGAGGCTGTATTTATACAATTATAAGCCGGAGTAAACTGACCCAAACAATATAATAGTGAGATATAATTTTTTGCGTAATTACTGCTTACATCTCTTACAGAGATAATCATATCATGATGGCCCTGGGTCACTCACCTTAGAACTTTGGCTTGAATAAAGAGGATAAAGAACTTGTAACATATGACCCAACAAATGTTTGTCATATTGTATTTTTACATACTGACAGATTTAAAGAAGATTATTAAACAAAAGCTAGAAATGTTACAGTTTTACATGTACTTATGGTTCAAGTTTACCTACATATTATTCAAAAGAACTCAAACTGTGCTAATGTGTATCCTATGCAAAAATAAACATTTGCCTTATGTTTATATAGATCTATTCCCTGAGAAATAAGTTTTTCTCTCACTAACCTCTTTCAACATGTATGAGTAATTTTCTTCTGAATCTATAAAACTGTTTTGAATTTGCTGAATACTGCTGGCCACGAAAGTTGTACGTTTAAGGGAAACGAAAGTCACACTTTTCAACTGACACAATAGTAAAATTGGTGCATTTATTGTTAACTTTTGAAAATTGTATGAATATTGAAAGAATACTTAAAAAGAAATGCTTGATCAAAAGTAGTGACTTTTCAATCATCGGCTGACCAAAAGAACATGCCATCTTAATCACGTGACCATTCAGACTGTGATATAATCGGTTTAACTAAATTAATCAACTACAATAGGTAAGATTATCAGAAGAATGCCTATCTATTGCATTTAAATATGCTAAATAAACTGAGGGCTTATTTTGTATTTTTTTCAGCAATTAATCATTTCTATGCTTACAAGAATCTTCATTCCTTTTGTACTTTGGTGACTCTGTTGTAACTTTGTTATAAGTTGTAAATTAGTATCAATATTATCTGACAGGTTAATACATGTACAAAGCCTGCAGCAGTGTTTTTATTTTTTTACGACATGCAAATTTGGTCAAAACTGAAACCAACCACGACGGGTCTTAGATCATCAAACCACAATTAACAGTGGGTTATCCAAACACATATATGTCACAGGCTATAACATGTATAATGCAAACACATTATGATAATTGAATTGTTATAACTGCCGTCCTGGTACCTTTTTCAGCTCTGATAACCACAGAGTACACCAACTCTTAAAGTTTATTTAGAATTAAATATCAATATTCCAGAGATCTGGCTTTGTATTTATAATCTTTTTTTTTTTAAATAAATGTGCAAATGTCAGACTGAAAGAAGTAAGATTCCATTTTTGTTTTTTCTGGAGTGGACTTATGTTTAACATACGAGTGATAGCAAAATGAATGCAGCGAACGTGATAACAGTCTGTGCCTTTCACTCGTATTATGATGCTGATTTTTATTCACCAGAACAAAAGCGAAGTTTTTATTATTAGGTTTTTAATCAACTTAAAACCTTAAAAGTATTAATCAAATCAAGAACAAATACCGAAAAAATAAGTATGTTTTTATATTTTAAAATGACAGGACTTTTCTAAGTCAAAGTCATGTTATATTTTGTATAACAAAAGCACTGACCATCAGAATTAATCTGGATGAAGCCAGAAGTATTTGTAAATGAAATACCTCTAGTGAGAGCAGACAGATAAATCAATATGAAATTTATATTTGCAGTACTTTTCATCTTCATTATATACTTAAATCTCATTCAAATTATGCTGTATACAAGTAATGATGTTATGACCTTATGAAATGAGTGTCTAGCTTAATCTCGTTGTGTATTTCTGCAACAATAGTGCTGCCCATTAACCAGGTGAGAAGCCAAGTTCTTACTTTTAAAAACCCATTTAAATGCAACTGCAGGCTGAAGATGTACATTTCATTTTGGAATATGAAATAACTTCATGTGATAGCTAAAAATATTTTATTGAATTTTCTGACATTAGTCGCCCTTTGAATGCATTTTTTGGTTAACCATGGCACTTGGAACCTTACTCTGTAAGCTGACACTTTAGCTGTTCAATCAATCTTTTGTTAGCGCAGAAAAATTACCTAATATAAATTCTCCATCATGTATCGGCTGTCCACCATCATTTCTTGCATCAGCCTTAAAAATATGTCTTATTCCACAATGTGATGCCATCATAGCCTGTTCCAGTCTTGATATAGGGTTATCAGGCATTTTGGAAGGTCCCCTAATGTAAGCTGTCAGCTTGCCAAGACCTGCCTGAAGAATACGCACGCTATCTAGGCTGTTTTTTATCTGGTTCACTATGTCACCCACACCTTGGTTCACTGGTATTCCCATCCCTTCCTGGTACTGCCCAGGGCCAGCCTGCTTCAAACATCTCTCTATACAGGTCCTGTAAAAGATGGAAGACACATTAAGTTACCACAGTTTTTACAGCACTGTCAGTTAAAATTTCAAAAACGGCTAAATATCTTAGGCACCAACCTAAAAAGCTGATGAAGTTGAAGGTTCAAGCCCAAAAAATGAAACCAGATCTGTTGCAACTAGTACCTAAGCCACAAGCTAGTTAAGGTACTGTTAAATCATTTTATTACACTGGGATGAAATTTTGCGTAAACAGCAAATATGGTAAGTTTGCACGGTCGTTAATTTGTGCATTTCCGTTTTTTTCTTATAATCATAAAAAGTTATGCAGATGACAGATTTTATGTGCATGATCATCCATCTTTATGTGTTAACGCAGCAAGTTTAGTGATCCCCATTGAATAAACAAACTGACAGGTTCAGCTGTTAAATGACATTTACTGACACAAAAAGATTGTGAAAATTCATCCTAAGCGAACAAAACTGATTTCACAGTAAATTAAGTAAACTTGAAAATTGCGCATCTGACAAGAACCTGTAACAAAGAAACCTGGATAATGACTACTATGAATAAAAGATTTGTTTCCTCCTCATAGAATGCTTAGCCTTAAAATGTGTTAACCTCCACACAGAATGCTTAGCCTTACAATGTGTTAAACTCCACAGATAATGCTTAGCCATACAATTTGTGTTAAACTCCACACAAAATGCTTAGACTTACAATTTGTGTTTAACTCCATGCAGATAATGCTTAGCCTTACAATCTGTGTTTAACTCCACACAGAATGCTTAGACTTACAATTTGTGTTAAACTCCACAAAGAATGCTTAGCCTTACAATGTGTTAAACTCCACACAGAATGCTTAGCCATACAATTAGTGTTAAAACTCCACACAGAATGCTTAGCCTTACAATGTGTTAAACTCCACAAAGAATGCTTAGCCTTACAATGTGTTAAACTCCACACAGAATGCTTAGCCTTACAATGTGTTAAACTCCACACAGAATGCTTAGCCTTACAATGTGTTAAAGTCCACACAGAATGCTTAGCCTTACAATGTGTTAAACTCCACACAGAATGCTTAGCCTTACAATTTGTTAAACTAAGTAATAAAACACTTAAAGTGTTTTCTTTAACATTGCTGATAAATCAAAATACTCTTTCAGAAACACAATTTTCATAATTATACAGTTTGAGAGAAGTTAGAACCCATATCTATTGATTCAATAAAATATTGAGATGACAAAGTACTGTCCCATGGAGCCTTTTCAATTTTGTGCATTTAATTCACGATGTCAAATTATGAATTTAAAATTACCATAACTGGTAAAAATCTGAAAAAAATTGTAAATTCTGATTTTATGACAAACAAGAGGGCTATGATGGCCCTGGATCGCTCACCTGAGTACTTTGGCTGTAGGTTTGCTGTTAAGCAGTATTTCATTTTTTAATTGAAATTATGTAAGTGCCTACAAACCGAATATGTAAAATATCAGTCAATAAATAAAGGCTCTATGACAGAAAGTAGAAATATCTATCATAAGCTATGGTGACCTTGACCCAGTGACCTCAAACCCTACCCATGGGTAGACGTCCATGCAAGGAACCTATATACTAAATATCAAAGATATTGGTCTATCAATGAAGGCTCTATGAGGTACAGTAGATAAATCTATTTTTAGCCTCTGTGACCTTTAACCTAATCTAATAATTTCAAAAAGCTTGATGAAGCTTCCTTCATGCCAAATTTTAAAATTCTAGGCCTTGTAGTTTCAGACAAGAAGATTTTTAAAGATTTTCTTCTATACTGCTATTTAAAACTTGTGACCCCTCGGGCAGGGCCAATAGTGACCCCGGGGACATTTTTCAAACAAACTAGGTAGAGGTTCACTAGACAATGCTGCATACCAAATATCTAACCTGTAGGCATTGAGGTTTCCAGTAAGAAGATTTTTAAAGATTGCCTTTTTTACTTATTAAGGGCCCCCGGAGCAGGGCCAATTTTGACCCGGGGGCCAACATATAAACACTACTGGTAAAGGTTCTCAACACAATACTCCACACCAAGTATCTAAGGTCTAGTCCTATTAGTTTGGAAGAAAAATGATTTTTCATGTTTTTCCTATATAACTATATGTAAACCAAGAGAACCCTGGGGCATGGCCAATTTTGACCCAGGGGACATAATTTGAACAAACTTGGTAGACATCCACTAGACAATGCTGCATACCAAATATCTAAGCTGTAGCATTGAGGTTTCCAGTAAGAAGATTTTTAAAGATTGCCTTTTTTACATATTAAGGGCCCCCGGGGATGGGCCAATTATGACCCGGGGGCCAACATATAAACAATACTGGTAAAGGTTCTCAACACAATACTCCACACCAAATATCTAAGGTCTAGTCCTATTAGTTTCCGAGAAAAATGATTTTTCATGTTTTACCTATATAACTATATATAAACCAAGAGAACCCTGGGGCATGGCCAATTTTGAGCCAGGGGACATAATTTAAACAAACTTGATAGAGGTCTACTAGACAATGCTACATACCAAATATCTAAGCTGTAGGCATTGTGGTTTCTGAAAGAAGACTTTTAAAGATTTCCTATATAAGCCTATGTAAAATCAATTGACCGCCAGGGTGGGGCCTTTTTTGACCCAGTGGCTATGATTTGAAGAAACTTAGTAGAGGTCCACTGGACAATGCTGCATACCAAATATCTAAACTCTAGGCCTTGCAGTTTCTGACAAGAAGATTTTTTAAAGTTTATCCTATATAACTCTATATAAAACATTTGACCCCTGGGGCGGGGCCATTTTTGACCCAGGAGCCATGATTTGAACAAACTTGGTAGAGGTCCACTGGACAATGCTGCACACCAAATATCTAAACTCTAGGCCTTGCAGTTTCTGACAAGAAGATTTTTTAAAGTTTTTCCTATATAACTCTATGTAAAACATGTGACCCCCGGGGCTGGGCCATTTTTGACCCAGGAGCCATGATTTGAACAAACTTGGTAAATGTTCACTGGACAATGCTGCACACCAAATATCTAAACTCTAGGCCTTGTGGTTTCTGACAAGAAGATTTTTTAAGTTTTCCCTATATAACTCTATGTAAAATGGGCAACCCCTGGGGCGGGGCCGTTTTTGACCCAAGGGCCATAATTTGAACAATCTTGGTAGAGGACCACTAGGTGATGCTACATACCAAATATCAAAGCTCTAGGCCTTGTGGTTTTAGACAAGAAGATTTTTAAAGATTTTCTTCTATACTGCTATTTAAAACTTGTGACCCCTCGGGCTGGGCCAATAGTGACCCCGGGGACATTTTTCAAACAAACTAGGTAGAGGTTCACTAGACAATGCTGCATACCAAATATCTAACCTGTAGGCATTGAGGTTTCCAGTAAGAAGATTTTTAAAGATTGCCTTTTTTACATATTAAGGGCCCCTGAGGCAGGGCCAATTTTGACCCCGGGGCCAACATATAAACAATACTGGTAAAGGTTCTCAACACAATACTCCAGACTAAATATCTAAGGTCTAGTCCTATTAGTTTGGAAGAAAAATGATTTTTCATGTTTTTCCTATATAACTATAGGTAAACCAAGAGAACCCTGGGGCGTGGCTAATTTTGACCCAGGGGACATAATTTGAACAAACTTGGTAGACATCCACTAGACAATGCTGCATACCAAATATCTAAGCTGTAAGCATTGAGGTTTCCAGTAAGAAGATTTTTAAATATTGCCTTTTTTACATATTAAGGGCCCCCGGGGTGGGGCCAATTTTGACACCGGGGCCAACATATCAACAATACTGGTAAAGGTTCTCAACACAATACTCCACACCAAATATCTAAGGTCTGGTCCTATTAGTTTCGGAAGAAAAATGATTTTTCATGTTTTTCCTATATAACTATATGTAAATCAAGAGAACCCTGGGGCGTGGCCAATTTGACCCAGGGGACATAATTTGAACAAACTTGATAGAGGTCTACTAGACAATGCTACATACCAAATATCTAAGCTGTAGGCATTGTGGTTTCTGAGAAGAAGACTTTTAAAGATTTCCTTTATAAGCCTATGTAAAATCAATTGACCCCCAGGGTGGGGCCTATTTTGACCCAGTGGCTTTGATTTGAAGAAACTTAGTAGAGGTCCACTGGACAATGCTGCACACCAAATATCTAAACTCTAGGCCTTGTGGTTTCAGACAAGAAGATTTTTAAAGTTTTTCCTATATAATTCTATGTAAAACTACTGACCCCTGGGGCAGGGCCATTTTTGACCCAGGGGTCATGATTTGAACAAACTTGGTAAACGTCCCCCTGATGATGCTTCCTACTAAATATCTAAGCTCCAGGCTTTTTAGTTCTGGAGAAGAAGATTTTTAAAGTTCCACCTTTGAAAATCTATTTTTAGCTCCTGTGGCCTAGAAATGCAATGGACCTGAACCATTTGAACAATTTTGGTAAAACTTCATGCAAGTAACATTCCTGCCAAGTTTCAGGAAGATTGGCCCAGCAGTTCAGGAGAAGAAGTTGTGTGAAGAAAAAGTTGACGTCGCACGCACGCACGGACGGACGACGGACGCCGGACATCAGGCGATCACAAAAGCTCACCTTGAGCACTTTGTGCTCAGGTGAGCTAATAAGCCAGGCACTAAGTTTTAGTAAGTTTTTCATAACTTGAATTTATATACACATGAACATAATTTATGTGTATTATCAATTTCTTTTTTTATTGCAAACAACCTGTAAGACAGTCACTTTAAGATGTATTTCAAAAGGATATATTCTTTTTAAAAACAAAAAAGTCATTACGGTTTCCATTGCATACTGCTTGATGTGGCCCAACAAAATATGTGAACTATTTACCTGACTATGTCCACGCCCGGATCCTTCAAGTCATTAATATCAGAGACAGTTTTTGTAGTGAGGATCTCAAGGGCTTTGGTGTATACCTCATGTTTCATGTCCTTCTTGTTCAGACCAACGGTACGAGCGAGGAAAATACCGCTTATACTCAACCGTCCAGTAAACAGCAACCTAGAAAATTTACGAAATTATTGAAATACTGACTGTAAAATTAACAAATAAACTCATGTCTTATTGAGTTTATATAAACTTATGTAGCATCAACTGGGAAACAAGTCCTTGCAACTTAAAATACTCCCAGTAAAAGACTGGTTTCAAATGTGTGACTTTATGCACAGTACAAGAAATAGTATATCTCCAAACTCACACCTTCAGAGATGAAAACGTTTGAAAGGTACCACAAATGATACAGAACCATTCTTAAATGGCTTCATCATAACTGAGTAACAAAGTGTTTCTTAAACAAAGCAAAACGCATCATTTCAGAAAACAAGAGGGCCATGATGGCCCTGTATCGCTCACCTGAGTATGACTGCTTTTAACAAAGTTGCTATGGACCTGGTTAATTCACCCCAGATGACCCATATTCGAACTTGACGTAGAAATTATTGAAACAATCTCTTTGACAAATTTCCAGGATATTTGGACTGAAAAAGTAGCATCTAGAGTGTTAACAAGGTTTATCGATATTTTGGCTCTGTGACCTAGTCTTTGACCCCAGATAACCCATATCCAAACTTGAGCTACAAATCATCAAAAAAACCTATCTGACAAATTTCCAGGACATTTGGACTTAAAATGTAGCCTCTAGAGTGTTTACAAAGTTTTTTCCATATTTGGGCTCTGTGACCTAGTTTTTGACCCAAAATGACCTATTCTCCAATTTGAGCTAGAAATCATCAAAAAAACCTGTCTGACAAATTTCCAGGATATTTGGACTAAAAATGTAACCTCTGGAGTGTTAAAAAGTTTTTTACATATTTGTACCATGTGACCTAGTTTTTGATCCCAGATCACCCATATCCAAATTTGAGCTAGAAATCATTGAAACAACCTTTCTGACAAATTTCAAGGACATTTGGACTAAAAATGTAACCTCTAGAGCTTTTACAAGGTTTTTCTACTTTCGGGCTCTGTGACCTAGTTTTTGACCCCAGAGAACCTATATTCAAAACTGAGCTAGAAATCATCCATAGAATCTTTCTGACAAATTTCCAGATTATTTGGGCTGAAAATGTAACCTCTGATGTGTTAACAAGATTTTTCTATTTTTTGGCCCCAGAGAACCTATATTCAAAACTGAGCTAGAAATCATCCATAGAATCTTTCTGACAAATTTCCAGATTATTTGGGCTGAAAATGTAACCTCTGGAGTGTTAACAAGATTTTTCTATTTTTTGGCTCTGTGACCTAGTTTTTGAACCCAGATGACCCATATTTGAACTTGTGCTAGAAATCTTTGAGGCAACCTTTCTGACAAATTTCCAGATTATTTGGGCTGAAAATGTAATCTCTAGAGTGTTAACAAGATGTTTCTTTTTTTGGGCTCTGTGACCTAGTTTTTGAACCCAGATGACCTATATTTGAACTTGACCTAGAAATCATCAAAGCAACCTTTCTGACAAATTTCAAGATTATTTGGGCTGAAAATGTAACCTCTAGAGTGTTAACAAGATTTTTCTATTTTTGGGCTCCGTGACCTAGTTTTTGAACCCAGATGACCCATATTTGAACCTTAGCTAGAAATCATCATAAGAACATTTCTTACAAATTTCCAGGATATTTGGACTGAAAAAGTAGCCTCTAGAGTGTTAACGTTTTTCTATATTTGGGCTCTGTGACCTAGTTTTCCAACCCTGATAACCCATGTTCGAACTCGTCCGAGATATTAATGAGACAAACATCCTGACCAAGTTTCATGACAATTGAGGCAAAAATGTGACCACTAGAGTGTTAACAAACCAATTGTTAACGGAGAGACGGACGACGGACAAAAGGTGATCAGAAAAGCTCACTCTGTCACTACGTGACAGGTGAGCTAAAAACATATACATACATTTTGCAAAGTTGTGTTAAACATTTTATCACATTGTCCAAAAACAAAACAATAAACTGAAGAACTTTTTTCTAAAACGAGTGTAATTTCATTCCAACTGTACCGGTTATAGATCCTGGGTAGTTCCTCTGAAAGGTATTCACATTTCAGATTCATGCCCGTAGCCATGCAAGCATTCTCTATAGACTGGATGGAATTTACCCTTGCTGTGTCCTGTCGCAGAAACTGACTAAGCCTTTCAAACTAAAGAATAACAAGAAATCTATTACATTCTATGGTGAAACAGCAATGCCATGATTGATAAATGCAAAATAATATTGTCCTAAAGTATTATCATATATTCATCAAAAACAGTATAAAATATTCTCATAAGGTAATGTCAATGAATTTGTAACAAGACTATTCTCAGATCTGTCTATGTGCATTTTCAAGACTGGTATAACTAGATGTTTTGTAAAAATATGCACGTCTCCCCCAGCGCATCATTGGAACAGGGGCACAAAAGAGATAGACTCTGGTTGGCTAGCGGAAGGAAGAGAATTGTAAACTGGAGAACAGGAATGCGCGTGTTGGAAAAAGGCCATGGTATAACAAGGAGTAGTACTGTTGCAAAAGAAGAGATATAAGACAACCTATAAAGAAAAGCTTATATTGTTGAAAACACTTCTCGTTGCAGGAAAAAACAGTGATAACATGGCAGGAAAAACTATCTACATTGTATTTTGAAACCTATAAGCCAAAATGTGCTCCAGTTTTTAAGCATGAAAAAAAACATTTTTACAAGTCAAGGTCACTCAAAAATAAAGCGTTCAACAATCTGGCTGAAATGGCACCCAAGGTCTTGATCTGAGAATTTTTTTTACATGTAAGTCAATGTGACCTTGGCCTTTGACTTCCATATCCCTAAAACAATAGGCTTTTGTAATTCAATCATCTTATGAAGTTTGAAGACATTAGGTCAAATAGAACTTTAATTATTGAGCATAAACCAATTTTACATATAAGGTCACTATGGCCTTGACCTTTGATCAGCTGACCACAAAATCAACAGGCTTCTTCTACTCAACAAGGACAATCATACTAATATTAAGTTTGAAGACACTGGATCAAAGAGAACTCGAGTAACTGAGCAGAAAGCATTTTCGTATTTAAGGTCACTGTGACCTTGACTTTTGATCAGCTGTACCCAATAACAATAGGCTTCTTCTATTCAACAAGGACAAACATCCTATGGAGTTTGAAGACTCTGGGTCAAATAGAATTAAAGTTATTGAGCGGAAACCATTTTCAAGATAAAGATCACTGTGATCATTGACCTTTGACTGACTGACCCCAAAATCAATAGGCTTCTTCTACTCATTAAGGAGAATCATCCTACATGTATGAAGTTTGAAGACTCTGGGTCAAATAGAACTCAGGTTATTGACCGGAAACCATTTTCAAGTTAAACATCTCTGTGACCTTGACCTTTGACCGGCTGACCCCAAAATCAATAGGCTTCTTCTATTCAACAAGGACAATCATTTTATGAAGTTTCAAAACTCTCTGCCAAGGCACTCCACTTATTGAGCAGAAACAATTTTTTACATATAAGGTCACTGTGACCTTGACCTTTGACCAGCTGACCCCAAAATCTATGATTTCTGTTACTCATAAGGACAGTCATCCCATGAATTCTGAAGACACCAGGTAAAACAGAACTCTATTATTGAGTGGAAACCATTTTCACATTTAAGGTCACTGTGATCTTGACCTTTGACCTACATACTCCCCAAAAAATAGGTTTCTACAACTTAATATGGGCAATCACCCTATGCTAGGTCAAAAGGTACTCTAGTTATCGAACGGAAACAAAGTGTGACAGACTGACTGACGAACAGGGCAAAATCAATGTCTGGAGGGAGACATAATTTACACTGCGCTTGCCTGTGAAAAAGCATATTTCTTCATCAGTAAATTTTTGAAAGGGTCAAATGAGTAGTCAAGATACATGTACTATTAAATAATGACACTGTAAACAAATGCATACTACGGTTACTCTGTACTATGCTACATGACTTTGAATGCAATAAATGAATGAGTGTACAAAAACTTTGGACATGAACTGTAACTTACCTTCTCAACCAGCGACAGGTTGGCCTTATTTCCACCAAATCCTCCTCTTCCACCTCTCCCTCCCCCACCACCAAAGCCTCCTCTTCCTCCACTACCAAATCCCCCTTGCCCTCTACCTCCCCTTCCACCCCCACCACCTCTATTTCCTCCACCCCCAAATTTTTGACCACTAAATTTATCATCCTTTCCAAACCCCCCACCTCTCCCTCCACCACTGCCAAATCCTCCACTTCTACCACCACCACCACCATATCCCCCCCACCACCATATCCCCCACCTCCACTACTATATCCACCACCGAAACCATTACCACTTTGTTTATTTCCTCCCTTACCTCTACCCCCAAACTGTCCACTACCTCCACCTCTCCCACCACCTCCCCTTCCCTTTTCACCCCTTCCACCTCTACTTTCCACAGCTTTGCCCCTTCCACCAGACTTGTTTCCACTTGAAAGTTGGTCCCAAGATGTTACTTCAGACATGTCTCCCCATGACATTGGCTCCTGCATGCTGGTTTGCTTGGCTGGCTCCTTCATCATATCCCAGGATGTTGGGCCCTCACCAAATCCTCCTTCACCGTAACTTCCTTCAGTATACTCTTCTTCATTGTAAGCATTCTCACTGTATCCTCCTTCATTATACCCAGCACCAGTACTTCCATAATCTGATTTTTGGCGTTTATAACCAAACCCGCTGTCATCAGACCCAGCCCTCTTCATCTGACCAAAGTCACTGCCAGATTTGTAACCGCCCATTTCCTGCTGGGTCTGGACAGACTCTTGAAAGCTTTCATAGTTACTGTAGCCTTTATCTTGGAAATCAGAGTATCCAGAAGCTGTGGGTGTGTCTGTAACAGGATTGTAAGACCCTGACTGATCAAAAAACGATCCCCAACTCATCTTTGCAGTTTTGTATGGATATCTGTGTGGGGGCAATAGAATGACTTTGTAAGTCATAAAACATATCATAACATAGACTATTTTGATTTCACTTCAGCTTCTTACACACATGTACATTTAGTTAATCACAGCAGGTAATCTTATCCAGGAAAACAATTAATATGAAAAGATACTGATAAATTTGTTCTCTAAAACCTTAATTTTGTTTTGTTTTGCTAGCTTTCTGAGGCAGTCAAATTGAAGACAATACCTACAACTACTGTTTATTATTTTTAAACCCCCCACCTCATAATCTGAAAGAAGTTACTTTTCTGTTTAAAATGCAACAGTGCAATGCAGCACTGATATATGTCTGTGTTTTTTTGCCTCTTCAAATGTACTTTGTCAGTCTTATGTTCAATTTATAGTTTTGTATGGTGGTTATACATGTAGAGTAAATGCTGGTCAATGACCATTTTCTATTTCATATTGTTGTACATTCATAGCATGATTTCTGAAGTATATACAATTTCAAAGTGTATGAAAACCACAGGCATAAGTGTGCAGTAAAACTGCATATACATGTACATTTGGAAAGAAAAGATGCTTCTGATATGAAAAATATAATACTGTTTAGCAGCAAAGTCAGTTTAGTCAGTATAAGGTCAAAGAGTACAGGCAATAACTGCCAAATACTTTAGTTATAGCATGGCTGGAAATTTATCTGCTCTGTGTATCGGAAATATAAACAAAGAACACAGAAACCCATTCACTGTGTTTGTTAAAGTATTGTTATAGTAATTATTCAAAATATAACAAGTGCAGCAAGCCTTTTTAGCTCCCCTGAGCACGAAGTGCTCATGTGAGCTATTTCAATCTCATTTCTTCCGTCATCATGCGTTAGTGCGTCAATGTTTTCATTTTTGAAACAACATCTCCTCTAAAACCGCTAAGCCAACATTGACAAAACATGCCTGGGATATTCCTTGCATGAAGCTCTAGCAAAGTTGTTCAAAGAATTTAATTCCATCTGGTTGCTATAGCAACTTAAAGGAAAAACTTTGAAAATCTTGTCTGAAACCACAAGGCCTGAGCCTTAAGATTTGGTATGTAGCATTGTCAAGTGGACCTCTACCAAGTTTGTTCAAATTATACCCCTAGGGTCAAATTTGGCCCCGCCCCAGGGGGCAATTGATTTTACATAGGCTTATATAGTGAAACTTTAAAAATCTTCTTGTCTGAAACCACAAGGCCCTGGGCCTTAAGATTTGTTTTGTAGCATTGTCTAGTGGACCTCTACCAAGTTTGTTCAAATTATACCCATGGGGTCAAATCTGGCTCCACCCCGGGGTCATTGGTTTTACATAGGCTTATATAGTGAAAACTTTGAAAATCTTCTTGTAGAAGAAGGGGTAACATTTTCAGTCCAAATAATCTGGAAATTTGTCAGAAAGGTTGTTTCAATGATTTCTAGGTCAATTTCAAATATTGATCATCTGGGGTTAAAAACTAGGTCACAGAGCCCAAAAATAGAAACAAAAACTTGTTAACACTCTAGAAGCTAGTCTTTTGAGTTCAAATATTCTGGAAATTTGTCAGAATGGTTGTTTTAATGATTTCTAACTCAGATTTGAATATGGGTCACCTGGGGTCAAAAACTAGGTCACAGACCCCAAATATGGAAAAACCTTGTTAACACTAACCCTTCAGTCCAAATAACCTTGAAATTTGTCAGAAAGATTGTTTCAATGATTTCTAGCTCAGTTTTGAATATGGGTTATCTGGGGTCAAAAACTAGGTCACAGGGCCAAAAAGTAGAAAAACCTTGTTTATGCTCTACAGGTTACATTTTAAGTCAAAATATCCTTGAAATTTGTCTGAAAAAAAATTGTTTCGATGATTTCTAGTTCAAATTTGGATATGGGTCATCTGAGATCAAAAACTAGGTCAAACAGCCCAAAAATGTAAAAACCATTATAACACTCCAGATGTTACATTTTCAGTACAGGTATCCTGGAAATTTGTCGGACAGGTTGTTTTGATGATTTCTAGCTCATGTTCGAATATGGATCATCTTGGGTCATAAACTAGGTCACAAAGCCCAAATATGGATAAACCTTGTTAACACTCTAGAGGTAAGATTTTAAATATAACCTTGAAATTTGTCAGAAAGGTTGCTTGTATGATTTCTAGCTCAGTTTTGAATATGGGTCATCTGGAGACAAAGACTACGTCACAGAGCCAAAATATTGAAAAACTTTGTAAATGATCTAGAGGCTACATTTTCAGTCCAAATGTCCTGGAAATTTTTCAGAAAGATTGTTTGATAATTTGTAGCTCAGGTTTGGATTTGGGTCATCTGGGGTCAAAAACTAGGTCACAGAGCCCAAATATAGAAAAACCTTGTTAACCCTCTAGAGGCTACATTTTCAGTCCAAATAACCTGGAAATTTGTTTGAACGATTGTTTCAATAATTTCTAGGTCAAGTTAGAATATGGGTCCTCTGGGGTCAATTAACCAGGTCCATAGCAACTTTGTTAAAAGCAGTCATATTCAGGTGAGCGATACAGGGCCATCATGGCCCTCTTGTTTTAAATACCGGTACATTCTATTTTTCATTGTAAAATCAAACAGGAAAATTACTTTACTGACCAAGAAAAAATACTCAAAGATGAAGAAAATCATACTAAGGTCCATCTTTCATTGGTCAGAATCATTCAACTGCCGAATAAGACATAAGACTGGTTCACAATTACTATGTTCTGCCAGTCAAAAAAAAAAAACCCTTAGCACACAATATTATAAAACAGACTGTATTACAGGAGTTCTCACAACATGATACTGTAAGTATCTGCTGTTTCTAACTCATGTATTTTAAACAGCCAGGCTTGTTTTATTCTCTTTACAACTATCTTGGGCAATAACTGCATGAAATGTAATCAACCAAACACTCAGAGTGCATGCGAGAAGTATTAAAAGAAACTATTTTTGTACTTTGGTGAAACAACTGTGAAGTGGTCACTCCATACAAAGACTGAAGATTTTAAAACATTCTTATTATTCTTATGTTATCTACAGAAAAAACCCTCATTAAGACCACCCCAAAATTAAGGCCACCTCGATAATAAGACCACTATTTCAATGTCACATTTTACAGTCTTGCACTATTTTCTACCCCAAAGCAAATACAACCTCACTATGTTTTCTCAGTCCCAAAAGTGGTCTTAATAGTGGGATTTCACTGTACTGGATCTTTGTAAAAATGCAGCAGATTATATCAAAATATGATAAACTGAAAATACCTCTCATTTTAAGACAATTCCACATGAGACTGTTAACCAACGCATCACTTTCTGATAATTTCAGCTTTTTTAAAAGCCAATGGCTATTTTGGCTACTGGCAATTCTTAGTATTATGTAGAGCTAAACGGCATCAGAAAAATGCTTCATCATCATCTGATAATTATAACAAATGTTCTTTTCTTCTGTATTTTATCTCCAAAAAAGCTTTAAGTTAAATGTGGAGATAAAATACAATTTATGGCCTGGCTTTCACAACACAATGTCAAATTAATGAAAGAAGCCCTTTGTTAATGTGCTTAGGTGTAGGAAAATGAATTCCATTTTTTATCCTTTTATTTCATTACATTGATTCACAGAGAGTGAATGAATGCAGTGAAATGTATGTATGCATATCTCTAAGCTGAGAGAAATTTTGACCTGCTAGGTAAAGGTGGATACATTCTGGAATGAGGTCGGAGCTAAAATGTAAGGATTTTTTCTGCTGGAACCAATTTCCTTACAGAGATTGTAAGAAAACTGGTATATATCTAGTACAATGATTAAAATATTAGGTTAAACATGAGAATGATCATGTTAACCCCCTGGCTTCTTTCATTAACTTTGGTATGACCACCGTCTGTATCTACAAATACCTGTAAAGATAAGACTGAATCTCAGTCTTCTCTTTTCAAGTCCTGAACTTGGCAATTGCACTGTCTTCTAATGAACACACCACCTAAAATTAGAAAACAATAGTCCCATTCATTTTTTTTTCAACTTTAATGTAACATTTTCAGCAAATCACAAAAACAGATAAAACACTAAGTCATAATCAAATGGCTCACAGCCATAGTAAAGTCTCTGAAACAGGGAAATGCCTTGTATTGACACACTTCACTCCGTATTCCAAGTCACTTGTAAATGATCCTGAAATAAAAGACAAAGCTAACCATTCAATTAAATTTTGAAATAATTTAAATGGCTACACATCAGATTTATGTTTTTCACTTCTTTACTATTGTGATGAATTCATGAATCCTAAACCTCACATGCGAATTGAAGTTGAACTCATAACCTCCATTACACTAGTACACAATTCTACTAACTGAGCTAAACCAGTGCTAACCCTAACCCTATCCCAACAGTCCTTCCTTTTTACCTACAATGGCTTTTAGGTACAATCTTCTCTGACTAGAATCATTGATCTGACAACAGGCAACCAATACCATTTCACAATGTTGTAAAAGTGGAATGTGCGTACTAGGCATAATATCTACCTATCTATTTGTACTGCTTGACTCCCCTTTCGGGTATTACTAGCAGGTATTTGAGGTCACATCTATATATATATATCTATATATTAAAGTGAATACTATTAACTGAAAGACTTTGTAACATATTAACATACAGCGGGTATTTTTTGTAACTGTTTGCAGTCTAACAGATAGCCAATTCATACATCTTAAAGGATATTATGATAAACTCAAAGCATAAGAACAGTTAGTTCTGGCTTCCATAACTTTATATCATATTTAGTAACCTTGCCTATGAGGTCAATTTGGGACACCCATCCAAGCACTAACAATGGATAACATTGCTTAACTTGTCATACGTTCCAGACACTCCAACCATGTCGCTAAAGAGCTAGCCCAACAGCGAGGCTGTTGGAAGTGCCTTATATACCCGGTGTCCACTACACTCCTCCCCTCTTTAACCTTTAGGAGCTGGGCATCTACTGTACAGCTTCCTACAGAGACCCAATTCCACTGCATCTGTGCAAGGGACTCAATTCCACACTGCACTCCCAGTGCATACAGGCACTAACCAAGGTAAAGAGCCGGCGAAGATTTGTGGAATTACCGCTGCCACCAATGTAGTAACCTGGCCTATGAGGTCAATTTGGGACACCTATCCAAGTACTAACCATGGATAACGTTCCAGACACTCCAACCATGTCACGAAAGAGCTAGCCCAACAGCGAGGCTGTTGGAAGTGCCTTATATACCCGGTGTCCACTACACATATATGTCGCTTTTATGATTTTTGAAATTACGTGACAGTAAAGTTATGGGTCAACCCCATTTGCAAAGAATTATTAGTGTATGAACAGTACATAAATAATCATTAAAATCACCCTTATAAAGCAAATTTGGGACAAATAAATTACACGATTTGATAAAGAAATACATTTTGTATCTATTCATTGTTCTCTCCAGAATTAAAACCTTTTTCGTTTACAAACATACACTGATGTGCAAAATATATTGAATTACAAGTATGCGTAGAGATTTTGTCAAGATAACGCAAATTTATTAAATTACAGTGTGACATAAATATGTCACAGTTCTGGTTGACTTTTAGCAAGAGAACAGTGAATAATATCCAGAGCTCAACAAATCCACTCGTAATTACAAGTAAAAATTGACTAAGGGCGAGTGGTTCTTCCGGCAGTGCTCATTCTGCAGGACGAGTGGAATTTCTAGCCAAAAAAAATAAAATTTGAAGTTTAAACATACATGAAATGGAACATAAAATAATTCTTGCATCTTTCGTCAACTAATTGAAAATTTTGGTAAATTATTCATTTCATTTTATTGAAATATCAGTAATATATCTTTTTTAATACTTAAAACATTATTATTTTATGTGTTTTAAATAGAAAATTGAGTGCTTTTCGGTGATGTGCGTTTCATTTTAACGGGACCGGAAAGCACTCCTTATACAAATATACCTCATCTTTCGTCAACTTAATGATGATTTTGGTAAATTATTCATTTCATTTTATTGAAATATCATTAATACATCTATTTGTAATACTTAAAATGCAATAAAACATTATTTTCAAGTGTTTTAAATAGAAAATTGAGTGCTTTCCGGTTTTTCGGTGCTATCCGGTGCTTTCCGGTTTTTCCATGCACCCGTCGAGCCCTGATATCGACCGGATGGATTAGGACTGACGAACTGTGGCTATAAACCTCATTGATTCATTCCTAAACTTTCAGATGCTATTCATACAGCTGACAATTTTCCAATGTGAACCTTTTTAAACGCTTTGTTCCAAATTATTAATGCAAAAATACACAAACCCTAATGACTAAAAGACGCCGGTTTTTCTTTGATATTTGATCCGGGGACTTGATTTACGGTGCTGAAGGACTAAAGCACGTCATGAAAATATTTAACAAAGGTTGAATATCACTAAATTTAAAAACCACAATATAAACTGATAGTGGGACACATTTACAAGTCAAGTCAAGTAATATTTATTTATTAAGTCGGAGGGAGTAAATAGTTAACCTAAGCGTTGAAGAGCGTTTAACACCAACTTATAACTAAGACACACATATACATATTAAAACAATACATAAATATATAAAAATGTAAAGCATGTGAGACATAGGAGTATACGTGTAACTTACTACAGGACTCACTAGCTAAAAAGCTATTAACACATCCATAATGTACGCTAAGCGACATAAATATGTAAAGTGTGAGTTTACAGACCTTTTTAATGATATAAAATATTGAATTGTTTGATGAAAAATTACTTTGTAACTGTAATTACAAAATTACTATGTTTTGCTTTTTTATCAATCGCCATATTTTTGCCAACCTTCAAAAACTTACCTGTATCTCTTATCAGTTACTTGTTACTATTGATAGATTTCAAAACAATAACATTCAATGTTCCTGAAAAGCACACGATGCAAGCACATAAAAAAGCTAAGCAGAATTATACATATAAAATTGTGATAAGATTGCTGATATTGAAATTAAAAGCATTAATACTAAAAGGCACAAAATAAATAGGAATGCTGGGGAGTTAACTCGGTTGAAAGAAACAAGAAAAATAACAATCCAAGGATACTATATAGTACGTTGCTGCCAAGGAAAGTTGCTAATTTATGTAATTTCACACGAAGAACAAGAGCATGTATCTCCCTTCCACTTATTTATTAACTCGCGGAATTGATTGAAGGATGGTGCCTTACAGAAGTCATCTGGCAACTGATTCCATAGTTTGGCAGCAGCATACCTGAATGATCTTATCCTGTTGATTTTTATACCCGTATTTCTAATTTGTTTATTAACAAAATCAACAGAGGCAGGCATAAAGTTTAATTCTTCATTTGCATTGCTGGGTTTTTTAACTTGAACAATACTAGGGTGGTTAGCATCACAGGAAGTTTTGCTATCACCTATATTCAGTTTCTTTGTCACATTAATGTAAAAATCGTTACATCACTTAAAACAAAACTATTTTGACAAAAAGATCTCTTATTGGTAAGAAAAGGTTTTTTAGTTTTCCAAAATCAGCCTGTTTACACACTCCTGAACATTTGTCAAAAAATAGTTTCTAATTGAGATTTTTTTAGGTAGCGTAACTCTAACAAAATTCCCGCCATAATTCTAAAAGATCGGTCAATGCCGGATAAGATCGTACCATCTCGTTATGTTGCGGTTTTACGGCTGCCTTCGGATTCCTTTCTCGTTTTCCTATAATTTTCCCAGTTGACTGCAGTCTTGCTTCTTAGATATTTGATAAATAGCATTTTCTTTTTATAAACAGCTTTTCTCGGAGTAAAATTCATAAAAGGAGCAGGTTGAGGTGGTTTCCTTCTTTGCTTTACTGGTGCATGTTTATCAAATGATTCATCTATTAAAGATGAGAATCTTTCAGAAATTGTCCACACGGTTTATAAAAGAAAAATCTTTTAAGCTAAAATCATTTAAAAACTATGACTCATTAAAATTCTTAAAACTTCTATAACTAATCCATTACATGCATTTTTCTAGTTAAGGAGGTAAGTCAAATTTGGCATAAGAAAATATATGCTAAGTTACTTGTAATTTCTAAAGAGCATAAACTGGATGAAATGCTATTGCACTGTTCCTATTCAAAATGATTTTCGCAAATTGTTAGAGAAATGTATTTTTAAAAATTACACTTCCCCACAACTACATATTAAATGCTGAAAAATAATCTCGGAACAGAGGAAGGTTTGAGGGGAATAAATGGCGCAATGGCCTCTTGAAACCTGATACCGTGTGTCTAAATACCCTATTTCAAGTGGTTGATTCTAATGGAAATTGGAGCAAAAGTAACTAATTTCATCTGTGTTTTGTAATTAATACAAGTTATACTCTGCTATATTCTTGTTTGCGATGGGAAATGGCATGAATATATCGAAAAAAATAACAAAACCTGTTTTTTTCTATCATGAAGAAGTTAAAGCCTTCTGTCAAACAAAGACCCATTTTTGAGTATGAGTATGTATCCGGCCGTTGTTCGGGATAGTTGTACAACTTGCGAACAAAAAAATCAAGATAATACTAAAGACCTAAAATTTTAGATCTTTGATAAAATTCATTACGAAGCTGGGCGTATAATTATGATGACTCCTATCCTGTACTTCCTATCATTCCAATGACATATTCATTAACTGCCAGCTAAACCCGGCCGTTATCCAAGATGCACGAGGAATTTTTGATTTGTTCGCTTGTTTCTTTATTGGATGATGCACAGGAAATCTTCTCTGTACAGTGCAACATCATTCATTCATTCATTCTTTCTTTCTTCCTTTCTCTATCTGATTATCTCCTTTGTTCATTTATTCCTATTTTCTGTCTCCAAGATCAAACCCTTGGCTCATTAGGTCTTGTAAAATCATCGCTAAAATACCATAACATTTATACATAAAAATCTTTCAGGGGAAATTATCTGGTGTTTCATACAAGGGGTGGGTAAAATATTCGAATAAAGTGTGACTTTTCCTGAATGTCTGTTAAATCAGCAAAATGTATACTGAACATAATATTAATGTTTGCTATTTGATATTTCACAGGCGCGTAGCTACCAGTACGCAGAATACGCAGCTGCGTACACATTTGTCGAGAAAATAGAGTTAAATTGGTGAAAAAAATATGACTTATTTTATGCCAAAAACACGCCAAAACGCTCCTGAGACGATCTACAGAAAAAAAAATCAGGGGGAGCATGCCCCCGGACCCCCCTAGGATTCTGCGTACACCTTCAAAAGCCCTGGCTACGCCCCTGTTTCATATAGATCTAAAATGCTTTGTAATTTTTTGTTTGTTTATCACTTAGTCTAGACTTTTACCAGAACTTTGTTGATTGCACTCCGACTATCTTAAGATGGAAGTTTCAAATTGTAAATGAACTCTCACAACGGACTGAGATAAAGTGGAAAAAAAATGAAATGAAATTTAAAAAAAAGAAAAATAAAATGACCATTTTCATTTTGTTTGAAACAATATAGTTAAAGTTTATTACATTCTGACGAATCAGTAAATTGTTGTTATTTTGTTATACAATGTATACTTTAATGCATTTAGTGAAAATATTGACGTACACGCTTTCAAGCTAAGTCATGCGTGCGATGGGATTTATCTGGTTGCTAATGGTGATAAGACGCGGTTGTGAAACCACGTGACTCAGTACGCCGATATAATTGGTCAAAATCAAGTTTCACATGTACATGTATGTTGATGATTTTTACACGATTTTTCTAGCCTGTTCAAATACATGTACACACTATTTTCGGATTATTTCGAACATCAACAGTGCATTTATAAGTGATTAACAAAGGAAAAATTAAAATGTGTGGAGGCAGCCCAGTTGAAGACGAAAGCTCTGGAGAAAAATTCGGTATAAACTCTTATATTATTCATTTCACCTGTCACTTTTCTCAGGTGTTCTGTTTCAGATAGAATCGATTCCAGATATTTACGAAGAGTTGTATAGCTTCTGTCGTAATAGGTTGAAAACAGGTCAGTAAAAAATTCAGAGACATCAGACGCTTGAATTTTATGCTGGGTGTGAAAAAAAACAACACCCGGAGGGTTTTTGAAAAAAAAAAAAATGTTACCCTCTGAGCTGATGCAAAATCTAACATCAGTTTTAAAAGCCCGATCGCCTATGGGAATTTAGTATTGGGAGTTTACGTGAGGTATAATAATGTTAATTAGTTAATTTCTTCAGGGAAATATACTTTTAAAAAAATCTCAAAATTCATTTTTTAAGGTTTCCTTCAATAACGTCAACGCTTTGATGCCCGTCAACTCTATAACATTCTTGAACCCATATCTATGCACCTATCGATCTTTTGTCAATGCCCAGGGAGGGTGCAGCAGCCTGCCCCAGGGGAATTTGACATTTTTTGTTTTTCAAAGACTAAATCCCCACCATAGAGCATTATGGCAATCAGTCAAAATCCCCATAGTGGGAGATGCGACTTGGGATCTAAAATCTGGAGCTATTGATATGACCCCCTTGTCAACTTCGGTGGCGGCTTCGGCGTAGATTAACCTTTTGTTAAGGTCCATTTCTCAGAAACTTTCAAAGCTATTTACTTCAAATAAGGAATACATATTCACTATCAAAATGCGACACCATTTCTCAAGGGCAGATAACCCTCAATTTTATTTTTGCAAAGTTATGCCCCTTTTTTCAACTTAAAATTTCTTGGTTAACCTTTTCGTTAATTGACATTTCTCAAAATGTGTCAAAGATACTCCATTCAAACTTGGAATACTTGATCACCAGCAAAACCCCTTTAAAGATTGTTGGTACCCATGTCCCTCGGGGTTTAAAGTTAGCCCCACCCCAGGGGTCTCTTGATTTTGCTTATATTTATATTATATATAGGGAAAAAACTTCTTAAGCCTAGGAATAAACTTTTACTTACATAGGATGGGTAAGTACTTCCCCCTCCCCCCACCCCCTACTCTGCATGGGGACCCCCTTACCCACTCTCCCCCATTATTATTTTTTTCATTATAATTATCTTTTTTTTTCAAATACATAGGTATTTGACTCCCCTCCCCAAGCATGTATGGGACCCCGATGTTACCCCCTCCCCCCAACCCACACAAAAAAAAGATTTTTTTCCTTTTTTTTAAATATGTAGGCATGAAGTTGCTATACTCTCTCTTTTTTTTCACTTGGGCCTCTTGTTTGACTTGGCTTACAATTTATTATCCAGCACTGAGAAAAGTGGAGTGTGCTGTCTGCAGACACTCTTGTTCTTTAGTTCTGTGGATAATAATTTAAGAGGTCTTTTCATTTTAAAGTAGAGAATATAAAATAGACATATAATTAGCTATTTTCAAGGAAAGAAATAAAGTGCAAAGTACTGGAAAGAAAATGTTGTAAAATAAAATAAATGAAAGAAAAATACCCTACAAATTGATAAGTTTTTTTTCTAAATACTTTAAACCTCTTTGTCAGACAGAGAGCTCTGTGTCAATCACCAGAGTTATTTCAACATAGGGGGTAAACAAATCTAAAGTTTAAGTGGAAGAGCAAGTGTCTTCTAAAATATCTATGTAATAGTTTGTCTGTCTGTCAAGTTTAAGGAAAGTGTTATCACTGAGGTAAGCATTATAAGGCTTAGTGTGTGATTCTCCCCTGCTTATTATACTATATAATGTAAACAAAGTTCCCCTTAAAATGTCACTGACATAATATTAATAACAGGGCTTTTTATGCCCCCACAAAGTGGGGTGCATATAGCGTTGCACTTGTCCGTCCGTCCGTACGTCTGTCCGTACGTCCGGAAATCTTGTGAACGCAACTCCTCTTAAACCGGATGGCAGATTTTGCTTAAACCTCCAGGGATGAACAACCTTAATGTGTATATGGTAGTAAAGGAAGGAATTTTCGCTGCGACCAAATTTAACAGAATTATGGCCCTTTGTTGATTTTTTCACTAGAAATTTTGTGAACGCAACTCCTCTTAAACCGGATGGCAGATTTTGCTTAAACTTCCAGGGATGAACAACCTTAATGTGTAGATGGTAGTATAGGAAGGAATTTTTGCTTCGACCAAATTTAACAGAATTATGGCCCTTTGTTGTTTTTTTTCACTATATACCATATAGAAATTTTGTGAACGCAACTCCTCTTAAACCGGATGGCAGATTTTGCTTAAACTTCCAGGGATGAACAACCTTAATGTGTAGATGGAAGTAAAGGAAGGAATTTTTGCTGCGACCAAATTTAACAGAATTATGGCCCTTTGTTGATTTTTTCACTATATACCATATTGAAATTTTGTGAACGCTACTCCTCTTAAACCGGATGGCAGATTTTGCTTAAACTTCTAGGGATGAACAGCTTAAATGTGTAGATGGTAGTAAAGGAAGGAATTTTTGCTGTGACCATATTTAACAGAATTATGGCCCTTTGTTGATTTTTTCACTATATACCATATAAATAATTGAACATATAAATTTTACATTTGTAATTTAATTTAACATGTACATAAGGTTACCTGTAGATCATTTTAGGTATATGTACAGAAAAAATCTTACATACAGGATATACATGCTCTTGTTTATGAGCACTTATGCATAGTGGGGGCATCCGTGTCCTATGGACACAGTTCTAGTTCTGTTTCTTGTTTGTTGAGTAATATTTTTCTTCTTTTTTTTTTCCTTTTAAATTTTATCTATGGTAATCAATCAGCACGCCCTCCCCCACCCCACATGCAAAAAAAAACAATCAAAGAAAAAAAAAGGAAAAAAAAACACATTCAAAATGTCTTAAATCTTCTGTATTTTTTCATTTGTGTGCAAAAGTATATTCATTTTCTTCCAGATTTGCAAAATTTGTTAGAAGAATCTTCCCAATTTAGGTGGAATTTTGTATCTGAGCGTGTTAACAAATCAATTAAAAGGTATACACAGAGAAGTGAGTCCCATCAAGCTTTGATAGTTGTTTGATTAATTTTTCTTGCAGCAGAATCTTTGTTTTGACCTTAAAAACAATTGATAAAGATCAAAATATAAATACTGGGTCGATCTTCATCATAGTAAAACAAGAGGGCCATGATGGCCCTAAAGCACTCACCTGATTATAACTTCTAAAAAAGACAAGAAGAATTTAAAAAAAATTTTCCTCCATATTTCTGTATAAAACATAATTCATCACATAGGCTAGTTTCACATTTAAAAAAAGGGAACATTTTCACTTACATCATTTGTCATAATTGGAGATTATTTTATTTTATACTGGAAATCAAAGATAACAATTTACAGGAGACAGATAATGTTTTTCTACACATGATTATACAAAAAAGTGAATTTTGCTAAAAATGTCACTAACACTAGTTTTGCCTTCAGCCCTCGATATGACCTCAAGAATTGGTAGTTTACAGTTATCCCAGTCACATACAGTAATTTGAACTAACTTCAGAGCTCTGTTATGCATGGACCTTGTGGTTTTATACAAGAAGAAGTTAAAAATTTCCTTGACGGAGCCTGCTGCCAGTTCAGACTCCTGAAGAAACTTGTAAAGTACCACAGATAATGTTAAATACCACATTTCAAAAGTCTTGACTTTGTGGTTTCATACAAGAATTTTTTTTAAGAGTTTGCCTAAATAAGTCTGTAAATCATACTGACCCTTTGGTCAGAGCTAAAATACCCAAGTTTGAATCTTGGTAGTGGTCCACTTAGACATTGCTTCATGCCAACTCTTGACCTTGTGATTTCATACAAGAATTTCAGAACTCTGGGACATGTGATTTCATACAAGAATTTCAGAACTCTGGGACATGTGATTTAATACAAGAATTTCAGAACTCTGGGACATGTGATTTCATACAAGAATTTCAGAACTCTGGGACATGTGATTTCATACAAGAATTTCAGAACTCTGGGACATGTGATATCATACAAGAATTTCAGAACTCTGGGACATGTGATTTCATACAAGAATTTCAGAACTCTGGGACATGTGATATCATACAAGAATTTCAGAACTCTGGGACATGTGATTTCATACAAGAATTTCAGAACTCTGGGACATGTGATTTCATACAAGAAGAATTTTAAAGAGTTTCCTCTTTGTGACACCTCTGGCAAGGCCTTGAATAATAACCCAAAGGACTGAATTTGACTAACTTGTTTGAGGTCCACTGGACAAAGGCATATTTCAGGGCTCTGGACCTTGTGGCTTTAGATTAATTGTTATTTTTTTCATTTTTGTTACCATAATAACCAGAGTTCAGCATGAAATGCAATTCTTCGATTTTAGTTCTTTTCCATGCTTAACATAATTAAATCATAGCACTGCATGATAATATTTGGACCTTGGTTTAATGCCTCTTCCGAAAGATTATCAGTAATGTTAATGAAAAGTGGGGAATTAACCTTGGGATGCATGGATTACCAGTCCAGCACATATCCACTGAATCGCTTCAACACACTCCAGAAACTGGCCAATCAGAAAAGCTCACCCTGAGCACACTGTGCTCACTCAGGTGAGCTAAAATGGCAGTCATGATAAAGTTTTCTGTTTTTGTGTTGACATACCGCTAGTGGTATTGTAAACTGTCAATGGTCAATATATTTACTATAGTTAAGTTCAAAGATCAAATTACCAATAAAATATTCAGCTGGTATTAATAATTTGTTCATAAATTTTCAGTGTCACTGAAGTACTGTACTACAATTGATATTCTTTGTAGTTAACCATTAGAAAAGGTCAAACGTCAGTGCCCTTATGGAAAATAAATCTTTTCATATTAGAATATATGGTAAACAAAAAGTTAGTTTGCTCAGCATCAACATATCCAGTTAATGTCATACTTCACCTTACAATACAACTAACTGTATTCAGGGGCAGATCCCAGGATTTCAGTTTGGGGGTGGGGGGGGGGGGAGGGGGTGGGGGTGATTATTTTTAGGGAAAATTGGTACTTGAAAATCTACTGTAACTAAATCTCAGATTGTTCTGTAATCGAAAGAAACTTAAATAAGCTTCTGAAGGTGAAAAAATGTTGGCATAATTTGGCATGTTTAAATTTTTATTCATGTAGGCTTTGAATGGAAGCTTCTTGATGTTTTACTGTGAAGATACTAATCACATACAGGAAAAAAATCACAATGATTATTTTATACAATCAAGTAGTGCATGCATGACGTCATTTTAATTTGGCATAAAGGTTTGCAAGCGTGCCATGCAATAACTGACAAATTCTGCAGATTTAGTTCAGCATTATATACCAGAACAGTGCATCTGAATAATACACAGTTCAGAACAAAAGAAAAACTAATGTTCACTGTAGTTTAATATAAATTTTTAACCCGTTTGTAAGTAATATAAACTAAATATGTTATGTCTAGACCTCTATATGCTGTATTCTCATATATTTATTTGTATATATATACATCACATATGATCATTCAATTTATATATATTTATATGTTGTGTCCTAAATCATGAGTGTTTTACCCAGCTATACGTTTGAACAAAATCTGATTCTTTAAAACTCAATCTAGAATGAATACTTCAAAAGAAAAAAAAATGTAAGTTCAACTGGTACATATTATGATTTGATAGTTTGTCTTAAGTTTGACTGTTGCCTTTAATTAAAGCAACGATTTCTATTACCAAACTGTTCTATAATATATGAGATGTGATGAAAACTTAAAACAATCATTATAATATATCAGTAAGTCTATAAGTCAAGAAGAACGTAGCCATGTTGAATTCCTAATTGATGTGTAATTCCTAAACAGTCCTGTTAATCTTTATAAAATTCTTTTAAAAGAAAAATGCAGGTCAGTTAAACAAAAAAACTACTGTGTCATTAACTGTACATAAATTTCCGATACATGCGCCAGTAGTTAAAAAATCTTAAAGGTAATGTAAAGAAGACAATGGAATTCTTGAATAAATGGTAGCTTATTAAAATGCCCATTCAATTTTTGGTTCAAAATCGTGTCCGGTTTTAAAGTATTAACTTTTTATTACCTGTTGGTAATTGATCTTTACAAATATTTATGATGTAGCCGGGAGAAACCATTCAAACTGTGGGTCTGCTTTTATTGTTATTTTTACAACTGGGTTTTGTTATCTGCGGAGACAATTTAGTGGCGTGATATACATGTCTAGGGCAGAAACGAGGATTTTTCGAAAATGAATTCAGGACCATTTTGAGTTGTTACAAATTTGTTAATATATTCTTTCTGCATGCCTACAGGTTTATGGAACCACGAAGCAATCACTGAGCAGGACAGATATAAACTGCAATAACTTGTAGTAAAAATAAACACAATTTTAAGATAATTGCATTTAAAATAAACTAATAAAATACACAGTTTGTGATAAAGCATTAAATAGTTTGTTTTCTCTTGCTTACCAAAAAAGTCCCTAATGTTTTTTTTTTTTTTTAAACAAAGTAACTGTAACGTTCTCTGGGTCAGGTTTCACTGGATTTCAATATTTTCTTTTGTAAATTCCCTATAAATGATAAGTGGATTTGTTGTCAATTACCATGATTGAGTTTCATCCATTATAGAACAGAATAAGATATCTCTGATATAAATTGGCCAATGTGTTTTATTATTTAAATTTAATTAGGTTACTCCAGTCCTTTTTTGCTGTAAACAACACTGTACAAGGATAGATGTTACATTCAGGTCGTCTGTTGTGAACAATTGCCACACACACACATATCCTGCAATGGATTCAGACAAAAAATCAACATACAAAGTGTGCATGAAAAATTCCTGACGTGCTAACAAAACATAGAGAAATACAAGTTTCTCTAGTTAAAAGAAGAATCCCCCAAACGTCTTCAGTTTTATCGTGTCTACCATATTTTGATTTGTTTTCTTATATGTCATATACATGTACAAGTGTATTATAAAGTACAAGTATTTGTGAATTACACTGTTACAAGTTTGAATGTGAAAAAGTCCTAAGTGCTGGAGGAAAAAAAACAGATAGCCCTGTTCTGCATTCACCCTTTCACATATGTCACTGTAAATTCATTAATTATTCCATCAGCCTGTTAATGACAATTATTCAAGCATGGGAGTTTTCAGCTGATTAACTCAGATTAGTCAGTATTTGTTTTAGAATCTTGTTGAAAATGACAGGTCTTGCTCATTATCCATCACTTTTTTGGTGGGACACAACTGCCCCCTCCCCCCAGCCGCCCCGCCCCAACATCATTCTGTTCAGGTGACCTTTTGAAGGTTGTTCTCATCCCTGATTATGTCATTAACCAATTTGTAGCATGAAGTGATATTCTAATTAACTGTGAATACAATTAACTTAGATCTGAACAGCAGTTAGAAACAAGCCTACTTTGAACTTTTATGTGCTATGTAAGTTATTTAGGGAATTATTATCTCTGTCAACAAGAACAAACTGGTCAATTCTTAAGATAACGTCCTTTTCTTCTTCTCTGAAAAAACAAAAAAACAAAAAAAACAGAACAGAGAGGTGTTTGTTTAGCAGAAGTGTTCTTCAAAGACTCTACTACAAATGCAACAAATTACTTTTAGAATTGTTTTCATTAAACTTATTATGTAATACTTATATATTGTACATGTTTTGATTACATTATGATTAAATTATACAGTTTGAAATCACCAATTTTTAAAATAGTAGTACACATGACATTGTGCTGTCTTTAACTTGAAACTCCTGGACAAAAGCTCATGAATTTTGGAAAAATACTCATGAAACACAGAATTTTCTAATTATCTCTCCTCTCCTGAGATACATATATATCTGTCAAACTTAACACAGTCTACAGCATGCATTGACAAACAGAATATTAAATTTCATGATTTTTTTAATTTAGAAGTTTAATTTTTCAAATCTTTAGAAATAAATCTGAAATTTCACTCAATTTGAATGTGAATGTCAGGTACAATATATTTCAGATAGTAATTTGAAGAGGCTTGTTTACATATTTTCAGAAATATTTGAGCAAGACATTTCTTGTTTCTCTGAAATACATGTGAAACAGTGTTCTCCCATGTCATTACGTGGCCGACATATTGGGTATCCAAAAGAATGTTTGCAAAAAGGTTTGTAACATAGACACATTAGAGAGGAACCAAAAAATGTATAGTGAGTGTATATATAAGTAAACCTAAAAGACACCATGATCATAATAGTTATTAGATTGTGGCAGGCCTTAACTTTTGAATATCATCTATTAAGAGTTGGGTAAAGTGGTTTGAGTTGTGGGAGACAATATGTTTTTCCCTTGAAAAACAAATCTAGTTGTTATATTCATTTTGAAAATGTCACTTTTAGTTTGTCTGTTTCGAAGAAAAAGTCAAGCTATTATGATCACAGACACTTGGATGCAGTAGAGTGGTTCTTGCTCCAAAATGAATCTTGTACACATGCTGTGACCCCCTACAGTTCATAACAAACATGTTTTGCCCACCAAACGGCACTTCAGAAAAATGCCCATTTTTCACTATATGGCTATTATAACACAATGTGTTTTAATAGCCATATAGTGAAAAATGGGCTTTTTTCTGAGGTGCTGTTTGATGGGCAAAACATGTTTGTTATGAACTGTAGGGGGTCACAGCATGTGTACAAGATGCACTTTGGGGCAAGAACCGCTCTACTGCATCCAAGTGTCTGTGATTATGATTGCTGTGTCGACGTTGTCATCGTCGTGCAAAAACTTTAATGTAGCCCATAACTCAAACAATTTTAAAGGTATCAGTATGAAACTTTCAATGCTTGCGTATCATGACAAGAGGCAGTTTTAACACAAGGGGCACTATTCTGAAAGCTATATTTTTGGAGTTATGTCCTTTTTGAATTACCTTTTATGTCAAAATTGCGTAAAACAGACGAGCGGTGGCACCGCTCCGCGGAGCTCGTTTGACTATATATCAGTTCTGTCTATCTATTCTCTTTCTGTTATCATCACATTGTCAGATACCCACGGCCAATCCATTAACATTTATCCACACTGCCGATATGACCATACCCAACTGAACATTTTGTAGTCTCTGTGCTAGTCCAACTAATCAGACTTGTCAAAGAGACATCGAGAAAATTTTTGATAATTAATGTCTTTTTGACAATAATAAAAAAAATGTCTATAAAATGGGTCAATTAACCGTCAATGCCAAATTAATTTGGCTAGGTTTGTGCATGATAAAGAAAGCATCCCATTGATTTCTTTTACTTTCACAATGTATAGCACAGATAAGAGACCTTGGTCTCATTTGTTGGTAGTGGAGAATCTGGCAGTCAACTTGTGACTTCCTAAGATTAGTCCTTTGTCTTATTCCTTGACCACTGGTCTGTCCCTTTACCTCGTAGCTGCATAACTATCACTGAACGAGCATAAAGTGATAAAGATTTCCTGGGACAGAAAATATGACTGGTTCACCACCCAGAATAAATTCTCTTTTTGGGCGAGACATAGTTTCTTTCTGAATTGTGAGGGGTCTGTTGTATCTCCTTATATCATATATAGAAACTACAGTAGTTTTGTACTAACCCCTTGACTGAATTATTTTAAAACCACAAGCTTGTTTATTTGAGATCTATTTCCTTTTCTTTGACCAAGTTTGCTGTGGCCTTTGTAAATTTTTTACAATCATGCTGTAAATTTGAAGTATAGGAATGAGGCTAAACCAAAGAAAGGAAGCGTAGCAACTGACCAACGTTTCATTATGCCGTAGATTTCATTTCATAACCTCTATCCAACTTAGTGTTTGCACCTCCGATATTTGCTCTTTCACACTTTTTTTTTGTCGGTTTCCATATTTGGAACTTACCTATCCTTAAGCAGACCACTTCCACTTTTGCACCGACACATCTGCTCAGAGAGTGTGTTTTGGCAGGTGTGCTTTTCTAGAAAAAATAGAGCGAAGAAATAGCAATTCTTCACAAATAAATCTATAAGAAATTTAAATACCATACCTTTGCCTTCTGATTGGCTGATAGAAGTAGGACAAACACTACATGATATTGGTTGTAAAATTTGCTCTAAAACATTTCTTATACAATTTATTTGATTGTGTAAATACAAGTATTCTTAATTCATTACTTTCTATTTCAGGGAAACCAAAGGAACACAAGAAAAATTTCAAAGGACCAATAAAAAACAGGTAAAAAAAATTCAATGCATTTATTAAATCACATGTATTTGCAGGGTGGCCATACCATGTGGTATATGATGTCATTTAGGTTGTCGTAAGCAGCAGTTTGTCAAAGATAGGATCTCCACAGTTCATTCATACCTTTAAAACTTACTTTTACAATTAATGTTGAAGGATACAGTTTTGGTGTTGTCCATCCTTCCCTGACAATTAATATTTTTACCAACATCATGAGTACATATCCCTATATCCCTATAAACTATTCACTTCCAGAGGCAGAATTCAGAGAAATCCTACAGAAACCTAGGTCAGTTCTGATTTTGAATCTTGCTAGAATATCACTTGAATATTGTGGTATTGCACTGGATTTTGTGGCTGAATCCAAGTGGTAAATATTCCATTTCAGATCTGAAAGTATCCAGTGGCTAAATTTCCACTAGTAAATAATAAACCTCCTATGAAATATCGGACCATTTTAACCATTTGGTAATCACTGAAAACCAGTGGCTTTTCTGCTGAATATACCAATGAAAATAAGAAGCTTTACCACTGGTTTCCAGTTAAATACCAGACAGTTTTACCGATGGATACCAGTTGTAATCCTTTGGATATCAGTGGCTTTTGCACTGGTAACTGATGGTTAAACCAGTGGCTTTCCAGTGAAATACCAGACAACTTCACCACTGGTTTCCAGTTGTGTACCACTGGAATACAGTGGCTGTCCACTGGTTTCCTATTTTCAAATTTTACCACTGGTTTCAAGTAGTATATCACTGGAATTCAGTGGCTTTTCCACTGGTTACCGGTGGAAAAACCAGTGGCTTTCCACTTGTTTCCTATGAAATACCAGACAATTTTACTGTTGGATTCTAGTGGTATTCCAGTGGAAATCAGTGGTTTTTCCACTGGAAGCCAGTGGTAAAAACAGTGGTTTTCCACTGGATTCTGTCGAAATACCAGACAATTTTGTGGAATTCTGCTTAACATCCAGTGGTATAACACTGGAATTCCAGAGAAAATTTTCTATAGGCTAGTCTGGGATAAACCTCTCCAGCACTTAGTTATAAAAATCAATTAAAATAGAATCTTTCAGGACTACTGTCTGATCCACTGATCTGAAATATACACATCACCATTTGTCATCCTAAATGATGACTTTCTGAAGAGGGGATGTGTTATGGTCTAGTGCACACCTTCCAATAATTGTGTAGATGCAACATCTGACAACTACGTCAGGAAATCGATTCTTTGGCTCGGTGGTTAGAGCGTTGGCGTGTCACGCGGAAGATCAGAGTTCAAGCCCTACTCTGGGTTGTGTATTCTAAGATGCATTGCAATTTTTCTGTTATGGACTTTCATGTTTGTAAAACCTGCATTTATAATAAGGTCACAGACCAAAGGCCAGTATTACTGTTCGAGGGCCCCAAAAGAAGGCCATTTTAAAATCACCTAATTATTCTTCTATAACATAAAGCAAATTTTCCTTTCTTAAAATACACTCTGCTGTAGTGATCAAAGGTCAGAGGTCACTTAAATGTCTGTTGCTCTGTCTTGTTTTTGTTAAATTCCATTTTCTGTTTATTTTCATTTTATATTCTATTTCATCCTAATATTTAAACTGCCTTTTTAAAAATAAAGATTAGGAGAAAAATAGTTGAGTGTTTATTCACATGTTTCATGATTGACAACCAATTAAAATACTTGAATCTTGTATTGGCTCAATATTTTTTCGCCAAAATGACCAAGTTTTTTTTTATAGTTGCCAATTTTTTTTCTAACTGCATTGCCTACTCATACAACAGGGTGTAGCAAGGGCTTTTGAAGGTGTACGCAGAATCCTAGGGGGTCCGGGGGCATGCTCCCCCGAAATGTTTTTTTCTGTAGATCGTCTCAGGAGAGTTTTGGCCGGTTTTTGGCATGAAATAAGTCATATTTTTTTTTTTTATTTTACTTTTTCTCATGGAACATCTACTGCATTTTTTGGCGTTTGTATTTTTACGATTTTCTGGACCAGTGTGTAACCAGCTGACTATTCTGCGTACTGTACAAGCTTAACAACTCTCTCAGAGTTGATTAATACTGTATGACATAAATAGAGGTGCTTATTACATCCAGATTGTTTGTCCTCTGTTTAAAAAGGATACAGAAACTGTGCTGTTATTTCTGACGTTTAAGTGTTTCATGGAATGTAACTTAATATAATTATGCAAATTAAAGTTTTAAACTTACAAACTTAATCTGATTAAGGTGTGCTCAGATATTTTCTAATTATAAGAGTGAACAAAATGGACATAGAAATTAATCATGATTGTGTGACAGAAACTTAATACATGTATTTGTTACGATATTTTCTAGAAATTGTTTCCATAGCAACTTTAGTTGTAACTCTGAGAAAAAATGGAGAATACCTTTAGGTCATTATTCAGTGCTAGAAAAAATGTGTAATGTAGATTCTTTGAATTGCCGAATATCTGACCATTTTTTTCATAGAAAAGTCATTTTGGCTGTACATCCACATGTATTGTATCTTTTGTTGCTACTGACAGGCCCTAAGAATGTTTTTTACAATATAATTTTGTTTAACACAGTTCCTACAGTCCTCTTTTTGACTGTTAACTGCAATTGAAATTAAGTAAATGTACGTAGAAGAGATTGCTTGGAGATCCATTTTAGAAGTTCATTGCATTATCTGAGTAAGCATTAAACATTAAAAATGTAAAGTTAATTGAGTATTTAATTACCATGTTGTAAGAAAAGGGAGTTGGACCCATTTCGAAGGTTGCAGTTATTTTTATATGATCACATATCTGATATGACATTACAGGATGCTTAATGATTGAAAAAAATATATCTCTAAAACTCTAACAGGCTTTCTCCAAAAGGAGTGTATTTTTTTTCGGCTGTATAATGACCTTTTGTTATCAGTTGGTAAAAAAAGTAACACAGAAAAATAAATGATTTGGTAAAAAAGAAAAAAAAATGACAAAACAAATATAGGAATGATTTTATCTTTATCTTAGTTTGTACAGTACTTGAAAGCTCGTCATTTCTTCCTGGTCATCTAAGTTATTTTAGTTTTAAAATCTTTTCGGAGAGTGAATGTAAAAAAATTCTAAATGCTGTGAAATAAAGAAGCAGATGGCAGTGTTTTGCAGTCACCCGTAGATTTGTATTGTAATCTCTTCAAATTTTGTGTAATCATGTTCAGGATGACACTTAAGTATCATAATATATCGTAATCCAAACTGGGACTGATAAGAGAATGAAGGAATTTGTAAATGAATCCAGTGAGAAAGATCGACATGTGGCATCCATTGTTTTTCAGTTGCTCAGCTCCAATGATTTGATCATTGATGGTAAAATGTAGAAAAATCAAAAAAAAAAGCCATAACTATTGATCCATTTAAGCAAAGCTTATCCAGTTGCTTTTATTGCTGTATAATATGCCATAAGATACATTCTTATTATATGAATTTTGACTAAAGTGTCAGGTGAATATTAAAATCTATATAACTGAATTAAAGTGAAATTTTCTTGTATGTGTTTAGACCTGCAGGGTAATATTGGTATATAAACTGTGGTATTTATAAATACAATTGACTGATTTATAGGGTGAATGTCCAAATCTTAATAGACCAAAACTTTTATAACTCAACTTTACCATTTCATCAAAATATACAACAGTTTGAAATATTTTTACTTTAAATGCATTAAATATGTGCCATTTTTCTATAAACTTTAGTTTATTAAATTTACCTTTAATTCATATTTTGTGAATGTTTTATTTTTCTTTATTTTCAGATCATGTACAGATGTACTGTGTTGTTTACTGTTTCTCATATGTGTGGCAGCCATGGTGATTGTTTCTGCCGTAGGTGAGCAAATGTTGTTTTTCACTTTTCAGTGTTTTTGTGCCCCTGAAGGGTGGCATATAGTAGTCACACTGTCCATCTGTCCATCCGTTTGTCCCATTTACTGTGTGCAACTCCTACAATTTTTTATTCAACTTTCTCTAAACTTTCACACAATGATTATTATCAAGTGTCGCAGAGTATATACCCCCCACTTATGCGATTCATTTATTTTTGGCAGAGTTATTTCCCTTTGATAAATTTTACTTCATATTGCTTCAGTGTACCACTACTTTTCTCAAGCAGTTTTTCAGCAATCTTTCACAGAATGCTCATTATCAAGGGTCACAGCCCATATACTTAGGCTTTTGCAATTTGATCATTTTTTTTGCAGAGTTATTGCTGTTTGTTTACTTTTATTTAATATTGCTTCTGTGTGGAACTCCCATCTTTTTATAATTGAACTATATTTTTGCCTATACGTTGTCCAGCTGGAGTATAAAATTCAAAAGTTAAAAGGTAAGAAACTGTTCTGAAACACTTTTTTCTATAAAAGATATGACATTTGTGTGGTGACCAATAGGTACAAAACACAAGATCAGTGTCTTTTTAAACACATCAGTTTTGAAAATTCATAAATTTTACCACATGTAACTAGGTAAAGGAATAAAATAGTCTTACCTCTGGATATATATGGGTACTTTGTTCAGTTCACAGACTGCAAAATTTTTTGGCACAAGTGAACAAGGTAACATCAAGTTATAAGCTACCATGACTGAGACCATTGCCATTTTCAGGGGAATTTGTGTCTGTGACACATTTCTTGTTTTCCATAAATATGAACCAAGTATCCAAGATAACTGAAAGTTAGGCAGATCAGTAGTCTTAGAGATAACACAGTTTGATACTCGGCTTCTGACCACTTTAGCTTACGAACATGAAATTTCATAAAGACCACACAGAGTGGGATTCGAATTCATGTTTTCTCGCATGAAAGACTAATGCTTTAACACTTGAGGTAAAGAATTGATTCTCTGATGCAGTTGTCATAGGTTATACAGTTTTAGGCAGGTATGCACTGATCTGTAACACTACTTCTTGTCTTTTGAATGAAATGTTTAACCGAGGTCCTGTATATATCAGACTGCCTTACACTGAGTATATTCATAAGAACCAGGAGTGACTCTCGAACAAGATGTTTTCTCGGTATTGCACAGTCCACTTAAGTGACTAATTACATTAGGGGACATCAGTTAAAGGGGCTGTGCTCCAGATGACAAAAATAAGAAAGTTTTCTTGTATTATAAATTTCTTGTAATATTTATGACTAATGCTTAAAAAATAACTTACTGACAAAAAATAAGTCAAATAATTACATTATAAATTGATTTTTTCCCTTTCAAAGTGCTATACCGTAACGCAACAGTATAACTATATCGTATAAGATTTAAAGTAAATATCTGTAATATCACATGCGGCGATGGTGGTGACAGTAAAAGCGTTGGAAATATTTTGTTAACATGAGGGGTCCAGAGTTCAAATCAGGCTGGAGCGAAAATATTTTTTTTATTCTATTTTGACTTTTATAATCAGTTTTGAAGTAAAATATAATGTTGTTATAATCGCACGGCATCTAAATATATAATTTATGGAAAATTTTTTTTATGTCAAATCTGGAGTACAGCCTCTTTAAGACAATGAACTCAAAAAGCTTGAAAATATAAATGTTGTATTCAGACAACTATATCAGCAAAGGTGAAGGAAAACAAATCGTTTAGGATTTGCTCTGATGTTCACTTAAATGGCCCAGTTAGATAGTAACTGTTTCAGCCATAATCTTTGCAAAGGATATGTTTGTAGTTTATGACATATGGCAGCTTGAATAGTACCCAAATTATTTGAAATTTGTTATTTGGAATGTCTGAATGGGTAGAAAAAAAGCTTTGGAGACGCAGCTAACAGGATAGAACAAAATTTCAGAGATACAAAAACATTCTTTCAGCACATTTTGATTGGAACAGAAGTCATGAAACAAAAAAACAAATTTGGAAATAAATATCAGATCCATCTCCGATTCAAGAAGTCGCACATTGACTCTCAAAAATATGGTTGTTGATTTTGAGGGGTGAAAGCTAAGACGCCAGGACCTGTCAGTAAGTGCTTTTGAATAAAGAAACAGATAGATGTTTTTCACACCAACTTCAATTTATATATTTTAGGTTACGGATATGGAGATCCAAAGAAACTTGTGTACCCCACAGACTCGGAGGGGAACATGTGTGGAGTTGGTGACTATGCGTAAGTTTGATTGTCACATATAGTTTATATACTGAAACCAAACTAAGACTCAGGACAGGATAGTTTATATATTGGAACCAAGACTCAGGACAGGATAGTTTATATATTGGAACCAAAGTAAGACTCAGGACAGGATAGTTTATATATTGGAACCAAAGTAAGACTCAGGACAGGATAGTTTATATATTGGAACCAAAGTAAGACTCAGGACAGGATAGTTTATATATTGGAACCAAAGTAAGACTCAGGACAGGATAGTTTATATATTTGAACCAAAATAAGACTCGGGACAGGATAGTTTGGATTCAAAGTAAGACTAATAGTTTATATTCATGATTGGCTCCCTGTCTTGAGGTTTGAGTTATTTAACAAAGATAATAACAGCAGATTTTTGTTTGCCTGACATTTCACTTAGAGTTAATATCAGAATACATGATTGGCTAAGAAAACAGAAATTGATACATAATACAATTTTCATTTACATAACAAATTTACCAAAGGGGATACTTCAAATCTAAGTTATATAAGCACTAGATATGGCCATATCTTTGGAAACATCTTAACTTTTAATTCAGATGTTCTGTCAGACTATTTTCATACATTTTCAGAAAAATAAGTTTTCAATGTCTGTAACTTGTTGATTTTTCCTCCCAAGGTTTATTCTTTTGTTAGTAGTATAATTCGGAAAGCATTCATTAGTTTTTCAATATCTTCTCCACAGGAAGGCAAGAAAAAGAGAAGTAATACTAAAAGAATAATCAGCATATTATGCAAAATACAAAACATCATATTATACATTGTTTTCAGTAAAATCTTAGGTTTGCACAATCATTTTATACTCTCGTTGATAAAAGTATTGATTATGGGGGTGCAGAATTTCTTTTATTTGTTTGCCGATCAATGATTTGATAAATATTTAACTGTTTTATTAGCTAGTCATATTTCCAGTCAGAGTTGTAGAATTCATTATAAAATATTCAGTTACTACTGTTGATTGCTGTTTACCTCTCAATTTCAGGTCAAAACCATACTTAGCGTATTTTGATATTCTGCAATGTACGAAAGTTGGAGTGGCGGCCATAGCAACAGGCTGTCCTACACCTGCTGTGAGTTGATTGCAATATTTGTAAAAAATTGAAAAAAAAAAATATTTTGTTAAAAAATATCACTGTGTCTCCAAATAACTGTAAACATCCAAATTACTGTAAACATGATTTATAAAGATTTTTTTATGCTAGCCAGTACTTTTGTTGTAGGATAACGTCTTGACGTTTTTAAATAACTGACACAACGAGTTATTGTCTAATTTTATTTTATTTTCTATTTGATTGTCATGTGCTTCTACCACCAGTGTCATAACATTTTCACTTCATGAAATTTTTAGTTCAGTTGTGAGTTGTCTCCCTTGCACTGTATATGCATGTGCATGTAAACAACACTTTCTACAGATTTTCTACAAAAATTTATTGGACAGTCAAAAGATTCTTTGAATGTTTATATATAATTCTGTGAATATAAATATTATTTAAGTTATCACCCCTTGTTTAAGAAACTTAAAAAAAATTATTTTTCAAGATAATGATACAGTTTTTCAATGCAAGTATTTTAGAGAAAAAATATTTCTTGATTATATCCAGTAAAACTTCATTTACTTGAGCATCAGTAACTTGAGAACCCGGGATAACTCAAGCTATTGCCATGGTCCCAGCATTTCCCATTTATTTTTAACTAAATTTTACACCTACAACTCAAACTTTGGTAACTCCCTAACTGGAGAAACCTGTGGTCCCTACTGGTTGATTTCACACCTCATTTACCAACGACAACTCAAAGGCGCTGATTATGTAGAGAATATTTTCGCTTCTTTGATGGCACATCATTGGACATGTTGTTAAAATTATGTTGTTATTGTAAACATTGTACATGTATTAGTGTCCTTGTCACTTTTTAATCCCTTTCCGCAAAGCGGGGACAGGATTAAAGAAATGACCTCCGTCTGTCTGTCCATCCATCTGTCCATCCGTAACACTTTCGTGTCCACTCCGTAACTTTTAAACCGATGAAAATTTTTTTAAATAACTTGGCACAAGTGATCACAATTATGAGACGATGTGCAGAGCCCAATAATTAGGTTGCAACCCCCAAGGTAAAGGTCAAACTTAAAGGTCAAGTGTTAAAAAGTCTACATTTCGTGTCCGCTCCATAACTTTTAAACCGCTGAAAATTTTTTTAAATAACTTGGCACAAGTGATCAACATTATAAGACGATGTGCAGAGCACAATAATTGGGTTGCTACCCCCAAGGTCAAGGTCACACTTAAAGGTCAAGTGTTAAAAGTCTACATTTTGTGTCCTCCATAACTTTTCAACTGCTGAAAATTGTTTGAAATAGCTTGGCACAAGTGATCACCATTATGAGATGATGTGCAGAGCACAATAATTGGGTTGCTACCCACAAGATCAAGGTCACAGTTTAAGGTCAAATATCCACATTTCACGTCTGCTCTATAACTTACTAACTTGGCTAAAAAGTTTTTTAGCTCAGCTGAGCTGGCTCAGGGTGAGCTTTTAGGATCGATGAATGTCCGTCGTCCGTTGTCCATTCACACTTAGTTTGTTAACACTCTACTGGTCACATTTTTGCTCCAATTGTCACAAAACTTGGTCAGGATGTTTGTCCCAGTTCGAATATGGGTCATCTGGGGTCAAAAACTAGGTCACATGACCTAAAAATAGAAAAATCTTGTTAAGGCTCTAGAGGCTACTGTTTCAGTCAAAATGTCCTGGCAATTTGTCAGAAAGGTTGTTTGGTTGACTTCTAGCCCAAGTTTGAATATGGGTCATCTGGGGTCAAAAACTATGTCACAGAGCCCAAATATGGAAAAACCTTGTTAACACTTTAGAGGTAACATTTTCAGCCCAAATATCCTTGTAATATGTCAGAAAGGTTATTTGGATGATTTCCAGCCCAGGTTCGAATATGGGTCATCTGGGGTCAAAAACTAGGTCACTGAGACCAAATATGGAAAACCTTTTTATCACTCTAGAGGTACCATTTTCAGCCCAAATATCCTGGAAATATGTCAGAAAGGTTGGTTTGATAATTACTAGCTCAAGTTTGAATATGGGTCATGTGGGGTCAAAAACTAGGTCACACAGCCCAAATATGGTAAAACCTTGTTAACACTCTAGAGGTAACATTTTTAGCCCAGATTTCCTGAAAAACTGTCAGAAAGCTTGTTAAGATGATTTCTAGCTCAAGTTGGAATATGGGTCATGTGGGGTCAAAAACTAGGTCACACATCCTGTATATGGAAAAACCTTGTTTACACTCTAGAGGTAACATTTTCAGCCCAAATATCCTGGAAATAAGTCAGATAGGTTGTTTCGATGATTTCTAGGTCAGGTTCGAATATGGGTCATCTGGGGTCAAAAACTAGGTCACAGAGCTTAAATTTGGAAAAAACCTTGTTTACACTCTACAGGTAACATTTTCAGCCCAAATATTCTGGAAATATGTCAGAAAGGTTATTTTGATTGTTTCTAGGTTAAGTTTGAATATGTATCATCTGGGGTCAAAAACTAGGTCACAGAGCCAAAAAATAGAAATATATTGTTAAGGCTCTAGAGGCTACTGTTTCAGTCCAAACATCCTGGCAGTTTGTCAGAAAGGTTGTTTGGTTGTTCAAATTATTAGATTAGGTTAAAGGTCATAGAGGCTAAAAATAGATTTATCTACTGTACCTCATAAAGCCTTCATTTATAGACCAATATCTTTGATATTCAATATATAGGTTCCTTGCATGGTAGGGTTTGAGGTCACTGGGTCAAGGTCAAGGTCACCATAGATATTTCTACTTTCTGTCATAGAGCCTTTATTTATTGACTGATATTTTACATATTTGGTTTGTAGGCACTTACATATTTTCAGTTAAAAAATGAAATACTGCTTAACAGCAAACCTACAGCCAAAGTACTCAGGTGAGCGATCCAGGGCCATCATGACCCTCTTGTTGATTTATTTTATCTTAATAAATAAAAACAGATCTGTATATAGCCGTAAGGAGTGATTTATGCAATAGAGTAGAATTAAGAAAACAAATGAAATTGAGGGGCCATCAGCTATCAAATTTCAAAATTAATGAGTGCATTGAAGCATTTGTGTAAAGTTTATGATTTTACTGGTATGGATTAACATTATGTTTCTTGATACTGTATGATGTTGCCATTGCTACCATTGTAGACCATGATCTTCTTGTATATCCCAGTAGTCTGATCATTAGCGGATCCGGGGGTGGGTAGGGTAGGGGGTGGAGGGGGGGGCTGTGCTCCCCCTAAAATTCCCGGACCATAGGTGTTATTGTAGGTCTATTTTAAACATGTCTTTAAATAATGTATACTCAGAGTCCCATGTGATATTGCCAAATCAGTATACTCTAGCATAACCACAACCTTTGAAATGAGTTGAAATGAGTAGAAAACGGACACAAATTAGGCTGACATTTTTCTGTTTCAGGTGTGTGTCGAGTCATGCCCATCCTCATACTGGGTCTATCTAGAACTTGAGGCTTTGGTTAGCACTAATTCTGCTTCACAATCTGATTACGATAAACTGCTCTGCAAAAACAGCGTGACAGACCCAATGTCACTTGTCGGATCAGGCACTGTAAGTAATTACTGTATGAATAATAAATTCCTTATAACTCAGTACCTATCTGATTTATCCAATTACTAAGCTGAAATTGTACCATGTGACCATACTTTATATTTCTTTATTTATGCATATGCACATACAAAAAACTTGCAGTTTTTCACTATACTTGTATGATATGTCAAATATACAACTCCAACCAGCTTCGTTACAGTCTAAAAGAGTTCCGTATTGTACTGCAACTGTTAAATAACATGTGGTAAATCACAACTAACAAAGCAGCTAAGCCTAAAGGCAGTACACTTTTAAACATTTATATAGAGTGATAATCAAGCAGTTGATATGAATTGATTTTGACTTTGTCATTTCAAAAACTGTTATTGCTAATGTAATCTTTGCGACTCAAAATATCCTGTCTTATCTGTTGGTAGTAGTGTGATTTAAAATTAGATAACGACTTCTACTTCATAATGATGTTCTGGATTGATAATCTGGCGTCACTAATTTTGTTGTAATAATATTGTAATGATTATTTGCAATTTAATTCTGAATCTTACGTTTAGTAATGACATTCCTGATCATACAATATCGTAAATGATAAACTGGTTCGAATGTTATTATGATAAGTTGGTAATGACTTTGACTCTTCTTTACAAACGAAGGTTAAAGATCGATTGATTGACCCAGACAAGTGTGCTGCATACTATGTACCAACTACAGATCGTAAGTCAGTTTTTAAGATGCTTACCAAAGCTTACCATTTGAGCCTGTACTCTGCTGATACGAATTTTATAACCTGTACTCTGCAAATGGAAATGTGAATAATTATTATATTTAGCCCATCCCATGTTGATAGGAATTTTTAAGCCTGTAACCTGTTAATGTGATTATTTTTAACTTGTACCCTGCTAATGGGAGTTTTTTTTAGCCTGTACCCAGCTAATGGGATTATTTTTCACTTGAACCCTGCTAATGGGAATTTATTTTAGCCTGTACCCTGCTAATGGGATAATTTTTAACTTGTAACCTGCTAATGGGATTATTTTTAACATGTAACCTGTAAGTGGGTTTTTTTAAGCCTGTACCCTTCTAATGAGATTATTTTTAACATGTAACCTGCTAATGAGATCTTTTTAGCCTGTACCCTGCTAATGAGATTATTTTAACTTGTAACCTGCTAATGAGATCTTTTTTTTTAGCACAGATCGTTGGCATTTTGTAGATTAAGGCAGTCTCATCAAGTAATTATCATATCAAAATTACCAAATAAGAATAACAGACAGGTTCATATTGAGAAATTTAGCTGGGTCAGGATTAAAAGTTAAAATTGATGTACATGTGGAGCTCAGTTTTGTCAAGTTCATTAATTAATGAAAAAAAAAAATGTCAGGATTTTTTCAAAGTCTGTGCAGTAGTATCAGTAATAACTAGCTGTCTGTGCTAAAATAATGTTTGAAAACTTCTACACATACAGAAAGAAATATAAGACTTACCCAGTTTATTCTGGCAGACCTTTTTTGAACAGAAATGATCAGTTTTGAAGTAAAAAGACTTTTGAAAATTACATAGGATTGTGGAAGAGTACAGTACATGTATATAGATCTCTTTCAAAGATTTTTATTTTCCTTCTTGTTTCAAATAACTTACTGTTTGTAAATTTAAGGAGAAATCATATATTCAGTCATCTTAATAGAGTATTTTGTAATAAAAATGGATCTTCATTCATTGTTGAAACAATCCTGTTTTGTGAAATTTTCAGTTGTGGGCCGCTGCATTCCTTCAATCTTCGTAGATGGATTAGATTATGCCGCACAACTGACCACTAGCAACTCTACAGGCCTTGAAAATAAAGATGGCACAACTATAAATGGAGATGTCCTTAATACAGCCAGTCAGTAAGTACAGGAAAGCAGTTTTCTTTGGAGATGCTTTCCGGCATGGGATGGGGGTACGAAAGTTTTTCACTTGTTTTGTTGTTATGTACTGTATTACAGTTGTAGTAAAAAGTATCTTTGAAAGGTTTTATTATACCATTATAGTTCTTACTAAACATGCATAAAATCTCTCCCTGTGTAGGAAATAGGCAGCCATTCAGGAAAATTTGATTGTTTAAAAGTACTCAAATCACTGACCCATTGGTTACATCAGGGACATTTGAGTTATCCTTTTGGAACATCTCTAGTAATGACAGATGCCACATTTTATCTTTATTGTCAAACCTGCCACAGTGGTTTAGTGGTTTAGTAAGCATATTTGAAATCACTTAACATCATACTGATGTTCGATCATAGATTCAAGTCCCACTACCGACCATGACCATATATGGGAAAATACGTTTCTTACATAGAATAGAAGTTCAGTACTGGACCTACCAAGGAGTATTGGCTAGGCAAACTGCTTGCATGATAATACTTGGTCTTGAATTTTTAAACATTTACGAGTCTATGACAACATAGGTTGTTCGTACAGTCATTTATTTACAGACATTTATCTACTATTTTTAGGTATCTTGCAAAGTTTTATGCCCTTAAGAATTATGGGGAGTTAGTGTTTAAAGATTTTATCAACTCATGGTGGCTTATATTGGCGTAAGTATAAAATTTTGTTACAGATTACCATTAATGTAAGTTTGAAAAAGATGATTGCCTCTGTATAAAATTTATCCCTTCCCATGCTGAATAAATAAGTAGACTTGTCCATCTTTCAATTTGGACAAATCCATTAATTGTTTATGGGGATGCTAAATATTGAAAATTTACTGATTCACAAATTGTGCAGACCATGTTCAGACTGTACAGATGTGCTGGCAGATATTGGTCTGCACTGATTGCAAAGGCAGAGTCAGTTGCCTCCAGCAAGGTAAGGGTTAACTGATAAAAAAATGTTCATATCTACATCTGACAGCTATATTGTCATTTTATTGCATGTTCTTGCCTCTTGGATTAATTTCTTGCATTGAGGAGTTTGTAAGTTCAAACTTTGGCATGAAAACTAGCTTGTAAATAGGAAACAGTCATCTTGTGGTTCAGATATGTTTAAAGGATTTGTTTCCCAGTTGATGTAAAGTAAGCTATAGCTAAATATAATTCTTCTTGATGTAGATGTCTGGGTGCTGCTGCCGTGTTCTGTTTTATTTGGATCATCTTGTTACGTTTTATTGCTGGAGTAATTGTCTGGTTGACACTTGTGCTGTTCCTCGGATGTTGGGCATTTGGTAAGTCAAAGGAACTCATATTTTATAACAAATCAACTCTTGAAAAAATCCTTTATTGGATTTATACATTGTAGTAGGTTATTATAGCTGCCCAACACATATTGAGATTTGAAAGTCTCTAATACACAAAATGGGCTTATAAGTATTAGACTGTCTGTGAAAAGTCAATCGGATTGAATTTTAGCACCAGAATGAAAATCAGGAACCTGAATTTAAGATACATACATTTTAACACTTTTAACATAAGCATCAATATCTTGACAAATGTTCAGATTAAAAATACGGATAATGAGTACACAATTATAAATAACATATAAATCAATCAATCAATCAATCAATCAATCAATCAATCAATAAATAAATAGAATGAATGAACATCATGACCAGTATTCTAGAAAAATTAAAATTCCATATACTGATTTTCACAGAATTAACGTTTAAAGGTATTGACTTTGCATGCTCCTGTTGGATTAAGTGACGTTTAATTATACTTTGGGATTTCCGTATATGAAAAGCATCTACAGTCTTGACAAGTTAAGTGTTTTTAACCCTTTACTCCATATATACGCATTTTTACGTATGTGCGCCTAGTGCAGATCCTGATCAGCTGGCACATCCGTGCCGTCTGATCAGGATCTGCACTAGGCGCTTTTGGTCAGAAATAATAATAATGTATCAAAAGGCAAACAGTGTAGATCCTAATCAGACGGCACGGATGTGCTGGCTGATCTGGATCTACACTGTCCGCCCAAGCCATAAAGGTGTATATATGGAGGAAAAGGTTAATTGAAAAAAAATCTAACTTTTCGATACTTTATGATTTTTTTACAGGGACATACTACAGTTTTGATAGATATTACTACCTGAAGAAAAATGGCAGTCCTGCTGAAGAGTATGATGTAGCCCCATTGTTTGCCGGAGAATTTAATTATTATCTGGGATTAAAGAAAACATGGCTTGCTTTTGGTAACACTTTCATTGCTAAGTTATCATTATTTTTTTTCATTCTTTGAAGAGAAGAAAAACTTAGTTTAATAAAAGCAGTGATTTGTTCAGTAGTTGTGTCTAACTCACCTGATTGCCTCAGTTTGATCTCATGACCTTGACCTAAAAGATGAACAGAATCAGGTGGGTGAGGTCTTCATATTCTTATTATTGTAAGAGCCTTTATTTATCATCTTATTTTAGCTCGAAATCATAATCTTCATTGTAACTATCTTTTTTTATGATTTGAGTTTCAGGAATGTTTTGCTTTTTAGGGATATAGCATACTAACTGGTTTATATATTTTTAATAATGTTACCAGATTTTCTGGCACCATGAAGTATTACTAATAATAACTTTTTTCAATGAATGAATAAAACTAGTAGGCAACAGTTTCATTGTGGGTTACTTCATAACCAATGCTTTCTGGACAATTTTAATTTGCGCATTGGTAAGTGCCAATGATATAAATTCGTATATGATCATTTATTGTTTAATTCAGTCTCTCCCTGAAAGTTTTGAGATAAGTCCTTTGTGAATGAAAAAATGACTTCACAGAACAAATTTTAAACAATTCCTGTCATGTGTTTCAGCATGCACGTGTTCTACACTTCTGCTGATATTTCTCCTCATTTTCATCTTTCTGGTGAAGAGAATTTGCATTGCCATTGAGCTCATTAAGGAAGCCAGCAGGTAAGCTCAAGTTTTCCATATAAAGTTGAGCCCAGCAAATAAGAGTTTTCTGTATATAGTAAGCTTGGCAAATAACACCAGTCTGGTTATTTAAAATTCATGCTAAAGTCTTTGAACTTAAGGTTCAAAAGTCTAAATTTAGAGCAATGAAGGTCCATAATTTAAACCAACATCAGACCCGTCTTACAAGCGGGACTTTACTGTTACATGATTGAAAAATTGTAAAATTAGAATAGAATAGGATAGAATAGGATAGAATAGAATAGAATAGAATAGAAAAAGTATCTCTAATGAAAAGTATTTATCAAGCTTTTAAAAACTCATATGTGTTTGGAGTGCAGAAAGATGTTTGGTGAAAAACTGGAAAATTATAGGATGTTAAAAAAATCTCTTCCTTCCTACCAGAACTATTTAAATCAGTTTTACATCATGCAACAGATAGCATTTGTAATAAATTTGGTAACCAAGTACTCAATCAGAAAAGTGACTTAGTACTCAGTATGACAATAAGTACTAGTTGCCATCCATGAACCGAAAGTAGTCTGTCAACATTGCTTTGAATTTTGTAAGTACATTTTGTAATATATTCCATTTTGTGTCATTGTTATGATAGAAAAATTAACTACTGAATGATGTTTTTTGACAGAGCTATTGGCAACATGATATTTACTCTGATTTGGCCAATATTTCCCTTCATCATGCAGCTGGCTTTCCTGGCATACTACGTCGCAAGCGCAGCATATGTTGCATCTATGGGAAATTCACAGTTCTACAACAATGCTACAAATACTACAGATGATGGAGGGGTTACATATTACCTGAAACGTGCACCTTGTGATGAAAATGTAAGTTGAAGTACACACAAATGACCTTGTGACTTTCATAACAATCCTACCTATTTAAATTCTTATAGTATGTGACTGTTGATGCTTTTGTGCATTTGAAACACAATCCAGCAGTTACTGGTTCTTTGTTAAACACAAACTGCCCAACAGTTACTTGTTCCTTGTTAAAAACAGTCTAACAGTTACTGGTTCCTTGTTAAACACAGTCCAACAGTTACTGGTTCCTTGTTAAACACAGTCCAACAGTTACTGGTTCCTTGTTAAACACAGTCCAACAGTTACTGGTTCCTTGTTAAACACAGTCCAACACTGTTACTGGTTCCTTGTTAAACACAGTCCAACAGTTACTGGTTCCTTGTTGAACACAAACTGTCCAACAGTTACTGGTTCCTTGTTAAACACAGTCCAACAGTTACTAGTTCCTTGTTAAACACAGTCCAACAGTTACTGGTTCCTTGTTAAAGCTCAACCCAGTGATTTGAAACATGTTATATAAACATGTGAAGTTTGTTAAACATCATTTCATTCAGAAAACTCGATAAAGTATACTTGCGTTTGAATTTTTTTTTTTTTTTGCTGAAAGCCTTGTATATTTGGAAGCCATATGATGTTTCAACTTTACTCCCGTCCCCTTGGACAAAGCCCCTGCCCCTTTGGTGAGTAATAGCTGGTCTTTCAAAATGATCACTCTAGTCACAGATGGTCATTACGAAGACTGACAGATCATTAATTGAGTTCATTGTAAAACACAAGGGAATTCATTTATAAGCAAGGTCATTATGTGGATAATCAAATTTCTGTTTATTTTAGTTTATTTGTAATTGGTACTGGGTACCCATTTGATTAACATACCTTGAAGAGTATAGCTTTGTTCTGGATCATGCAGAATTTCTAGTCTTCTAGATACAAAAAAACATCCCAGTCAAAAATATTAAAATGCACAAGGAAACGTTACAATTTTGGGGTGCTCATGATTGGCCACGCAAAATCAGGTTGTTTTCTTTTCATAACAGTATTTGCAAAACTTTTGACTTGTGGAAATATTAACTTATATTGTATGTCTTGGCTGTTTCAGGACCAGAATACAGGGGAGGTGTGTGAGTTTGTCAAGTATGGTGGGGATGAGTAAGTCTTTTTTTCCTTCTTGTTTAAGTCAGGATTTATTTTTTTTTCTCCTTGGCCAATAAAAGAAGAGAAGAAGGCACTAAAATCCCAAAAGCATCTTTTAAAGATAGTTGATGTTGATGGGAATAACTTTTGTCATTATTCATCATACATTGGGAAAACACAATAGCTTCTTAAATTGTACTAGTAATCCATCTTGATTTTTTCCTGCACAATTTACAATTTTTGACCAATAAAAATGCTGTTAGGTGTGTTCAAGTAAAATGATTGTCGAGTGTTTGAAAATGCTATGGAGTTAAAATAGCTGCAGAAGAATACTAACTCTTCTTTATTAGCCAAGGGATGTAATTTGTGTACAAGATTTGCTTCCCTTTCAATAATTACTAATATTTATGAAATTAAAGCATTTTGACTGATATGCAGTGTTTAGTAATATTATGTTTCAGTTATTACAATGTTCCAGAACTATTTCAGAATAACATCAGGAAGGTAAATGCATATAATATTTGTTGAAACAGCTGAAAAAAGGCTTGTCTTTTCCTTCTTTTTTTGCTAGTTTATGCACCCAAATCAAAAGGGCCTTTTTGCACAAGTTATGTTAAATATAAGGTAAAGTTAAGTGGCAACAAATAGAAAATTCTTTTTGAAAAAAAAAATTTTTTTCTCTTGAAAGTCAAAGTAATGCTGTACTAGACTCAACACTATGGGTTGCGATCTTCAGCCGAATTAAAAAACATGGCATAGCTCCAATTAGGCCCTGCAGGCCCAGTCCCACACTTTGTTACTCAAACTAAAAAATATGAAGTATTCAAATCTCCAATTAAATTAAAGTAGTGAGAGAGTGAATGATAAATTATTATTCAGTGGATTTTTTATGCCAAAACACATCAGTTAACTTACAAATTTCAGAAATTTTATTGAGGAGCATGCCCTTTTACTGCTCCTATGAAGATCTCAGTGAGACCTAAGGGTCTGAATATTTATCAAAGAATGATAACAGCCTGCCTTCATGGTTGAGTGGTTAAGGTCACTGATTCATTATCACTGAACCTCTCACTGATTGAAGGTCATAGGTGTGTGCCCCCCTACCCATCATGATTTTGTAATTAAAAGGGAGGACAGGACAGGTGTCTAATACTGATTTATCCCAGGAACTGTGGTTATTGATTTATCCCAGGAACTGTGGTTATTGATTTATCCCAGGAACTGTGGTTATTGATTTATCCCAGGAACTGTGGTTACTGATTTATCCCAGGAACTGTGGTTACTGATTTATCCCAGGAACTGTGGTTATTGTTTTATCCCAGGAACTGTGGTTATTGATTTATCCCAGGAACTGTGGTTATTGATTTATCCCAGGAACTGTGGTTATTGATTTATCCCAGGAACTGTGGTTATTGTTTTATCCCAGGAACAATGGCTATGTGTCATTAAACTGTTTGATATGACTCGGTAAAGGAATTTCCAAGAACTGAAAACTATGACTCTATATTAGTTCTACAACTGTTTGTATAGTTTGTTGTATTTTCAACAGTACAATGAGTATAAAATAATCACTAGTCACCATAATGCATGATTATTATCTTAAATAAGTATTTTTAGTGCAGAATTTCACATTGTATTTGTGTATTCAGCCATCATCTCTGTGGTTAAGTTGTAAATATGGGTGAATTGAAAACTTCTTTACTTATAAATTTCTTAAACTTTTTAGAATCTAGGGTGCAGAGGAAATGTAGGGTTGGAGTTGGGGGGAATGAGTTGAAATCCTGCTCTCAACTAATAGTACTGAATAAATGGAGTTTAATATAGGGAAGAGTTATTGCCCTTGGTAGTCTTGTCATGGGAAAATATTTAGTATCTGAACAGTAACAAGAAGCAGTTGGAAGAAAGATGTTCAGTTTTCTCCTTTCTTATAAGGGCAGTTTTACTTTGCTTGTTGTGAACAGATATATGTAGAAAAGAAGCTTTTATAAATGTAAGGCTTTTTATGAAACTACTTGCTGTCAAATTTGCAGATTATGTGTGGAAAATACCTTAGTTTGCTAGAATATATGTATATGCTACCATACATTTTATTATTGTTTGACTTCTTTTCATAAATTGTGTGCATACATCTTATTTCTTAGAAAATTTTACTGAAAAAAAAGACTGCTTTCTCACAATTGCTCAAAAATCAACTTCAAAAGATTATCTAAAAGCTTTGTATGATTTATAATTCCCACACAGTTGCCTTATATAAATTAATTGAAGTTACCTTCCATGCTCTTTTTTCAGGTTTTAATAGGAATATGCAATAAAAACAATGAATTTGGTTTAGTTTGACTAGTAAGAAACCAAAAAATTAAACAAAAATTTAGAGAGACAGAAAAATGTAGAGAATACCTTAAGTTATCTCCCTTGTGTGTTTCAGGTATACTATTCCACTGGAAGTGTTCTTGCTGTTCATGTTTTTCTGGGGGATGAACTTCATCGTAGCTCTGGGTCAGATGACACTTGCAGGTTCATTCGCCTCATACTATTGGGCATTTGAGAAACCCAAGGATATCCCAGCATTCCCCCTGACAGGATCTATTTATAGGTCACTCAGGTGAGATCATCTTTTGAAAAGTCTGTCCTCTGTCAGTTATCTTCCTTTAAAGGATGTATTTATAGATCGCTTAAGTAAGACTGTGATTTAATCTCTTTGAATTCAGCATTTTCAGAATTACCAGAATTATTCTGGCTCAGCTGAAATTTGGATTTTTAAAAAAAATCTTAAGATGTTATCATCATTAAAAGAAAACAGAATTGCTTATGATAATTTCTGATGCAGTCATTTTTATTTCACATCAAATCATCTGGTGATGGTTTGTTAACTATCATATTACAGCTAAGCTCTAGCATTAAAACTTTTTAAATTATTCCAAAATCATATGAAAATCAGCAGTTTAAAAGAATAATAATGTAAAAGTTTGAAAAAAAAAAGTTCCTCTGTCAAGGTAATTACATTAAAGGACTACTTTATGACTAGTCGTATTAGCAGAACCTAACTCAGTAATAGACTTATTTACTTTATTATGCCCCACTTTAAAAAAGGGAGGGCATATTGCTTTGCTGCAGTCGGTCGGTCGGTCTGTATGTCCACCAACAGTTTCAATTCATTTTCTTTGCAGAGGTTGCACTTACTGAAATAAAATTTGGTATACTTATTAATCATAAGAATATCTAGGTCAAGTTCTGTTTTGGGTACGATCAAGCAATTTTTGACAGAGTTATGCCCCTTGGACTTAGAAAAATTCCAATTATTTGCAGTTTCCGTTCATTTTCTTCAGAGAGATTGCACATACCGAAATGAAATTTAGTGTGCCTATTAATCATAAAAATATCTAGGTCAAGATTTGTTTTGGGTACGATCAAGCAATTTTTGACAGAGTTATGCCCCTTGGACTTAGAAAAATTCAATTGTTTGCAGTTTCTGTTCATTTTCTCTGCAGAGGTTGCACATACCGAAATGAAATTTGGTATACTTATTAATCATAAGAATATCTACGTCAAGTTCTGCTTTGGGTACAATCTAGCAATTTTTGACAGAGTTATGCCCCTTGGACTTAGAAAAATTCAATTGTTTGCAGTTTCTGTTCATTTTCTCTGCAGAGGTTGCACATACCGAAAAGAAATTTGGTATACTTATTAATCATAAGAATATCTACGTCAAGTTCTGCTTTGGGTACAATCTAGCAATTTTTGACAGAGTTATGCCCCTTGGACTTAGAAAAATTCCAATTATTTGCAGTGTCGGTTCATTTTCTCTGCAGAGGTTGCAGGTACTGGAATAAAATTTGGTATACAGATTTATCATAAGAATATCTAGGTCAAGTTCTGTTTTGGGTACGATCAAGCAATTTTTGACAGAGTTATGCCCCTTGGACTTAGAAAAATTTCAATTATTTGCAGTTTCTGTTCATTTTCGCTGCAGAGGTTGCACATACCGAAACGAAATTTGGTATACATATTAATCATAAGAATATCTAGGTCCAGTTCTGTTTCGGGTACAATCGAGCAATTTTTGACAGAGTTAGCACTTTGGACTTAGAAAAATTCCAATTATTCGCAGTTTCGGTTCATTTTCTCTGCAGAGGTTGATACAGATTTATCATAAGAATATCTGGGTCTAGTTTTAGCTTAGACTTGTCATACTGGAAAGGTTAATGCATCTCAGATAGTACCTGTAGATAACCCCTATTGATTTTAAGTTCAAAAGGTAAATTTAATTCCATGTACAGTGCCCTTAAGGTATACTGCCGTGGTGGGGTGGGCGGGGGGGGGGGGGGGCATAAGTGTTTCACAAACATCTCTTGTTACTTTATTTTGAAACTTGGTGTGAATGATCACCAGTTAGTGTAGATGTGTATGCTTGTTTTGTTTTTATGCCAACCAATGGACACTCTGTGGTGTTTTGGCATGCCATAGGAAAATCTTGTGATGTGAACTTCTGCGTTTCTATATAAATTTCTATTTTTATACATTTGAAACATGGTGTGCATGTTCACCAATAAGTGAAGATGTGTGTAACACGTTTTTTTTTTTTTGTGCATGCCAATGACTGCTCTGCAGTGTTACGGCCCATCATAGCAAAATCGATTGTGACACAAACTGCTTCTGCATTTCTAAGACTATGGATTTGAAACTTTGGGTGCATGTCTACCAGTAAGTGAAGATGTGTGAGAAATGTTGTTCATTCATGCCAATGCCTGCTCTGAAGTTTTAAAGCCTGTCAAAACAAAATCAAGTGATGCAAACTACTTCCACATCTCTCGGACTATAGATGTGAAACTTGGTGTGCAAGATCATTTTTAAGTGTAGATGTTTGTGACACATTCTATATTTCCCTTTTTCCTCTGACAAGGCAGTATTGTGGGGTATTAATCACATTCAGTGAAAAACCATTTTTTTTATTTTCACGGAAGAATTAGTAGGGAACTTTTATGTTGCTAGTAACATCAGTGACTTGTTTCTTTATGTTATTTATATTCAGAGAACTCATCTATTTACAGATATCACTTGGGTTCACTAGCATTTGGTTCATTGTTGATCGCCATTGTTCAGATGATAAGAGTATTCCTGGAGTACCTTGATCATAAACTAAAAGGCTCAGGAAATGCTGTTGCAAAATTTTTACTGAAGTAAGTGGTGGTTTTTTTTTTTACATTCATTTCTTTGATTTTGATATAATTCTTATAATATGTTGTATTTTCTGCTGATGACAGAATAGAAGAATAAAATGTTTTCTTTTTTAAGCGACTGACTCACAGAATTTAGCTGAATTTCTTTTTTCGTTAAAATGTAAAAGAAGTTAATAAACTTTGGAAAAAACATACTATGCTTCTATACACCATGAAAAATGAAAAAAAAAGTTTTGACTTAACCAGGATTCGAATCCATGACCTTTAGGTCAGTAAAATAAAGAGCAACAATCTTCACCACTGAGCCACAGTGTCTAGTTATAAAATTTCATCAAAATTAATATTATAACTAAAGTATCTACCCCGTGACTAACAGGGTAAGTTTTTTTACCGTTGGAAGTGTGTAAAACTTTATGTTTTGATGTTTTTCTGTAACAATAAATAAGTCAGTAACTTAGTTTAGATATGTTCTTCAAAATTAAAGCAAGAATTTCAAGATGTATAAACATTTTCTTTTTTTTTCATCGTCGGCCCATCAGTCGCTTTAAGTGTATAGTCTGAATGTCTAGTCAATTCTTTTATCTTCATAATACATAATACGTGTATTATTCTTAGAAGATTTAGTTAAGAGTTCTTTTATTAAAATCCAATTTTTGTACATTTCAGGTGCCTGAAATGCTGTATGTGGTGTTTGGAGAAATTTCTAAGATTCCTCAATAAGAATGCTTATATCCTGGTAAGATTTTAAGCGTACTTTTCAGGTCACAGACTAATAAATAGTTTTCAATTGCCTTGCATATTAATAAGTTTTCAATCCTGGCTGACTTTGTTTTTAATGATTTTCCCAAAACTCTGACTTATCTATAGAGATTCATCTTAAGGCACTCTATAACTGCTCAGATAAAATGTCTTCATGAATTCAGTTTTACATCATTCAATTCTCTAGTTTCTAGTAGTACATTTTACTCCTTTGCCACAATTTTCAGATTGCAATATATGGCAAGAATTTCTGTGCCTCTGCTAAAGATGCATTTTTCCTCATAATGAGAAATGTTGTCAGGTAAACATTTATCTTTTTTCTCTATTGGTTGGAGTTGATTAAATGTTGAATATGGGTACCAGTAATGAATGATTGGGTACCAGTGATGAATTGGTACCAGTAGAGAATGGCTACCAGTAATGAATGGAAAGGGGTACTTGTAATGAATGGGTACCAGTAATGAATGGTTTTAATGAATCAAAACATTACTAAGTCTTTACTTTAGATTTTAAGTTGGTATCTCTTGAGCAATATGTAAAAGCCTGGGTTGCATAGCTTTCATCATAGTCAACTTCAAATAAAATAGTATAAATTAAAACCACTTAACATCAGTGGCTGAATGAGAGACTATTGTATATCTTTCTTAATGTACATGCAGTCGCAGTAGTTTTGGTATGTACCCATGTGTTAAAAGGAGATAACTCTAACTGGAATATGCATAATTTGTTATATGCTTATGTAGAGGTTAATGATTAAAAGTTAAACTTAGCGACTGCTGTAAATAGAATGTATACATTTTTGATTGTTTAAAGAATTTATCAAAGATGAATTTATGCATTTATTTATTTTTTTTCAGAGTTGTGGTGTTAGACAAGGTGACAGATTTTATCCTGTTCATTAGTAAGCTCCTCTGTGTGTCAGCTGTTGGTGTGGCATCATTTTTCTTCTTTAACGGGGATATCTCGTATGTCAGTGATTATGTCCCCAAGCTGAATTACTTCTTCACCCCAGTTATTGTAAGTATAGCTTTATCATTTCCCTGTTTATCAGTTAGTATTTAATGAGGTTTTGCCCTTGTATACTTTTATGAAGTTTATTAAATATGTACAGTGAAGTTTCGACCATTGTTTTTTTTTCTCAAAGTCACATTGAAATAAGCAATTTGAAAGTACCAAAGATAAAGTTCAGATTTAAAAGGGGGCTATTATTAAGACAAACTTATTGTAAGGACCTCTTTTTGACTATTCTTATAAGTGGAACTTTACTGTGTAGATGTTTTTGGGGCTGTATATTCCTACAGCTGTGTTTAGGAAAGATTTGGTGCACACTTTCACAGCATTTTAGATATGTTAGCAGTCAGGTTCCCAAATCATGGATCCTTGGAAAATTAACAAAAGTTGTTTCATTGTTCTCTGTAAGAAATATGTTTGAGTTTGAACATTGGCAGGGTTGAATTATTGTGTACGAATCAGTGGAGAAATCTTTTTAAACCAAAAATTATCATGAGATAGAATTGCTTTAAAGTAAGTAACTTACAATGATACAGTGATGTACCGTAACATTTGTGAGTATAGAGAAAATATCTGTTTCAGCATTTGTTCATGTGTAATGAATATTTGTAATTTTAAGTTTATTTTGCTTTGTGTTTTGCAGTTGGTAGTACTTGGCACCTACCTGATAGCTTCTTGTTTCTTCAGTGTCTACAGTATGGCTGTGGATACCTTGTTCCTTTGTTTCTGTGAGTATCCAAGGCTACATTCATTATTATGCCTAATTTTCAGTTCTCTCTGTAGTGACCTTGTTAGAAAAATTTTCATAGTAAATGTACATCTTTAGTGTGCAAAAATTACTTTTTGTAAATACTAAAGGGAATTCAATAGAGTGATTTAGATAGATTTATTTGAATGTAAAATGTCAGACAGCATGGCATTATAATACAAATAAAACATACATGAAATTAACAATAAACAAGAACATGTATGAATTAAACATATTCAGCCATGTCAACCAACATTATATATCAAGGATAACACAAAAAAGAGTCATATGGCTGCAGAAAATGTCTATCCAGCCAAGAAATTTTTAAATATGTTCTGAACTATTACCAGTATCAGTTCTGTCTTAATAAAATGGTTGACAAGTGGTGATGGAGGATTTAATGTTGTGATCATCTTCTAATGAGAAAACTTAAACACTACTTTGTATTGTGCTTGATGTCTTTTTCTCATGTCAGAAAATAGATTTGTGTATAACCAGACACTGGATCACTATTTTTTCAGTGGAAGACCTTGAGATGAATGATGGCACGCCTGAGAAGCCATACTATATGAGCAAAGGACTCATGAAAATTGTCGGCAAGAAAAACAAGCAGCTGAAAGAACCAGGAAAGAAATAGTTTTCATGCTTTTTGCTTGATAACTTTGACCCTTAAGTGTTATGCTTGAAATGACCTTGACCCTTGCTGGATGTTGCCTTGACTTAAGAAAATTTTCTAAGAACTGTGATAACTTAATTATGTTGTGTGATATGCTTGTACTTTCTGAGTTGAAAAACTTTCCAATCACTCTTGTAAATAACATATAAATGGAATCATTTGATACAGGTAAAAGCTGTGCTTGATGCATGCCACTTGTAATGTTGTGATTGATTGTTAGAACTCATATTTTGACCTGTTTGATACTGTTGAATGTACATGTATAACAAGATTTGATTCCAAAATATATTTTCAACATTCTGTAAAGAAATCACTCATGTTCAACACGAAATTGTAAAAACAACATCTTATAGTGTGAAGACTCTTTTAATAGAACAATCTATGAAATGCTTTATAAAATGGCCACAGATACTTAGATCAGCTGGCTTTAAAATATATTTACTTCTTTTACTACTACAGTTTATACATGGAAAAATAAAATTGATTTCAGTAGAATTGGAAGAAATATTTAACCTACAAATCTTGCTTGCTAAACCAATGAAATACCCTCATCTAATAATCAGGCAACCAGTAGGATTTGAGAAACACTTTTTTCCAAGTGTAGGCGGATTAAAAAATTACTGATGTACCTTCGGCATAAGTCAGACTAGACCTTAAATTGTTTTAACATTGTCAATTTTAGGAGGTAAATCCTCAAAGAAATATACAGAAAAGAAAAAAGTAAGAATATTTCTAGGAGTGAATGTAAAAAAATTATTGCTATAGAATAAAGAAGTGTGTAGCACCTTTTTTGCATCAATCCATCAATTTGCACTGCAATTTATTTAGGTTAAGGTTCTTGCGAACCATTTTCTATAATCAGCGAGGCTGTAGCAAGAAGTTGTAAAATTATGATTATGATGATTACAATGTTGCCTTTTATTACTACCCTTCTATTAGTTCTATCAGTACTGTAATGTTTCATATTTCATAGGATTCAAAAAGTATTCTTTTGTCAGTAAAATGGTCACAAACTTAAAAAGAAAAGAATAAAAAGTTTAATTCTTGCTAGGACCGTACTTTAGTTCCTAGTCTGCATTTTATCTTGTTCTTTCAATCTTTCAGTGAATTTTCAAACTTCCAAAAAGACCGATGAAATGATTCTTGCTGAAATCTAAACTTCTTTCTTGTAAGAAAACTTTTACACAGCACTTTTTTGCAGTGTTTTTTAATTTTTGTTTTAAGTGAACAAAATAGGAAATGGTTATTTTTTAGGCTAATTGATTTTCATATAAACTGCAAAATGGGAAATCTTTGTCATAAGCAAAAATATTATACAATATTCAGTAATTGATATGAAAGCATATTTCAGCTGCTGTAACTTTTCATTTAAAGTTAAAAAAGGGTAAATTTTTAAAGACTTTTTTAAAAGGCAGTCTTAAATAATTACTTCATGAATTGAAATCATGGCAAATATTTCCCAGTCTACAGTTTTAGCACAAAAATGTTGAAACACCAATCATTACCAGCATGTATTTTGTGTTTGTTGAATCATTGTGATAATTGTTGTTGTATTTTAAAAACAGGGAAGTACACAGTGAATCAAACAGAAAATGAATCAAACAAGGCCTGCTTGGGCTGTGTTATCAGCTGAAATTTATTACTCACACCCAGGCTCACTAGGGCCTCTAGGTGCTTGGTTCTCAGGTATAAATGAAGTAGTTATCTGTAGGGCTTTGTCCTAATGCTTTCTAGGTTGAGTACAGATTGAAGTAACAATACTAACAAAACATTTTGTTTGAAATAGAAATAAATTAGGAGTTAGTCTTTGAATAATTTTAGCATTTTAGATAATTGTTGACTTTCAGCCTTAATTTTATGACATTCTAAGTAGTTTATACATATATAGTTTTCATTCTAGAGTTGTTTTTTTCTGATACTTACATGTTAAACTGTCCTCGTGTCTGTCATGTTTTGAAGTCTAATGTGGCATATTTCTTCCACTTTTTTATTCAGTAAATTTTCAGTATTAATTACAAGCCGTGACATACTGAAAAATATTTTTAAAATAGATTTAAATCTAGTTTGTTGCTGAAGCTTATAAAAAAGGAACCAGTCTAGTTTATTTATGTGTACTTAAAGAGGTTTTTACAAGAAAATCACAAGGTGTTGTCATAGAAATTGATCCGTCCAAATTTCTTACAGATCTTCCACTTGTATAACATTTGGTAGTTTCTTATTTTAGAATATGATGGCCCTTTAGGTTATAATTATTTTTGTAAGAACATTTACATGACCACATCAAAGAACACATTTATACTGGCCATATATTTTAAAGACGTTTTGTCCATTTGAAACTTATGTATGTCTGAAACTATTTTCAGTGAGAATTTTTTACATGTTACAGATTTTTGTCCATCCATATTTATCCTTAGTATCTTCTTTTTCCGTCCAGTTTATTATACCGCTTACTTTTCTGTAGACAATCAATGACTATGCTGTCATGAAATCCATTTTGTATGATATGATATGTTTATCTTGTAATGAAAAATTATAGGGTATGTCGGGATTTTATGTCTGTTGTTTATGCTTTCAAACAGAGCACCAAATTTTCGACCATCTGAATGAAACTTGGGCCTATCCAAAGAAAATTGCTTTCTCAGGAAAAAAACAAACCTTTTTATAGCAAGCAAAGGTAAAAAATTAACATAAACATTTTGGACTGAAGATAAATGCCTATGAAAAGGCTTTTATCTAGTTTATGTGACATATTCTGAATGGATTTCAATCGGAAGTAATTTTGTTCAACAATGTGGTGTATTGTTTGTAATTTTTTCTTGTAAACGTTCTTGTATTTGTTTGTGAACTGTTTGGGATTGCTGTATGGTTGTGTGAGGTTTGTGTTGTTGTTGTTGTGTTTCCAAATACTGTGCAATGATTAGATTTAGGGATGAGATTTTAAAAAAAATAACATCATATTCATATATGATGAACATGGTGTTAACATGGTGTAAAATATTAACACTACAGATAAAATTGCCTTGTCCTGCTAGTTCTATATTCATTGTCTTTTTTTATGTAAACTATAAATATACCATTGCTTGCATAGTATTAAATATAGAGAAATTAAGATTCATGAATTTTGTGCTCTTTGTTTAGAATGGTGAAATTACATGTGATAATGTGCATTTATTTTACTTGCCACAAGAACTTATAAGAATGTTTCAGAATTTTTTCTTCCCAAGTTTATACTTTCTGAACTAACAGCATTGTTGCAATAGCTTAACCCTTTCCTCCATATATACACCTTTATGGCTTGGGCGAACAAAAATGACGAAAAAGCGACCAGTGCAGATCCTGATCATATGGCATAGATGCGCTGGCTGATCTGGATCTACACCAGTCGCACATGCGTAAAAATGTGTATATATGGAGTAAACGGTTATTAATAAACTGTTTATATAATTTTTTTTTAGCTGTGAAGTTGATTTTGTCATATTTAGAATGCTTGCTTTCAAATTGCTTCTATTATATAATTTATGTATATTGTTTGACAGAAATCTCTTAATTGCATTTTAGATTTTTGTGATTTTTTTGTGAATACATTTTTGATTACTAAAAGATATCAAAATAACATATTTTATTCAGAAATCTATGAAATTTTACAGTTATCTGCTGAATATCAAAACATAATGCTTAATGTTTTAGTTTAATTATCATTGGATCAAAGTTAAGTGTAAAAATATAATCACAGAATATAAACTTGGTACCTCTGGTAAAATATGAAATAACTTGTAGGTTGTTTTAAATGTTACCTCCCCCTCCCCACCACCACTGCCACACACAGAGAGTAATCCAGCCATTCTTGCCAACACATTGTTTAAAAAAGTTTAAGCACACTTCAAAGACATTTTTAAATTGTCCACGAATGCTGTTTTTGTTTGGATATGGTACAGGAAAATCCCCTCACCAGCAAGAAAAAAGGTGTCATTACATCATGCTATCAGACAGAACACCCATGAATTTTTTAAATATAAAGATGTGTGGTTGTGGAGTGGAAGAGAAAGAGGAGCAAGTATTAGAGTAGGGAGCATCTATTACAACCTATATATATATTCAAGGAACAATATCTAAGGAACAGTTACTTGATGTATAAACATCAACTACCACTTGTACAAGTTAAGTGCACAATATAGTATTGGCACTGTTGGTACAACTGCACTGTTAACTACATGCCGTTTCTTCGTATTATGTTGATATTCTATTTTTACAGGGAATAGCAATGAAGAGGATGGAAATGTGAAAGACATGACTATAGATGACTGTCAGTAGATTAGACTAAAGGAATAAACTCATATGTTTTTTTCATACCTCGGTACACACATATTATCTGCTGATTCATTTTATTTTACAGATTAATGTGATCATGTTGGGTCATATTTGCCGTATTTTTTTACACTTTTTAAACATTTGTTCAACAAAGCTTAAATAAACCACAAGGAGTATAAATTAACAAAAAGGAGCCTAAATAAACTAAAGGAGCTAAAATAAATTAAAAGGGGCCTAAATAAAACATTTTCTGTGATTTTGAATCATTTCAGCACTATGATTTCTAATTAAACATAATCATTGCAAAATAGAGTTATTGCAAGTCAGTGAATCTTAGGAACTGCTAGCTGGATTGATTCTCTTCAGGGATATCAAACAGCCAATTTTATAGACCACTCTTGATTGATTTTTATGCAAATTAATTTCCTTGTTTTAAGTATAAAAGTGACAAAGATTGAGAAAGGTTCTTCACATGAACATTCCTAGAAGAAATTTATTAAGGTACACTTAATTTAGACTACATGAATATACATTTCAAGTTCATGAATATGCATACCAAGTAGCTGATATGTATATAGATTCCAAGTCATGAATATGCATACCAAGTAGCTGATATGAATATACATTCCAAGTCATGAATATGCATACCAAGTAGCTGATATGAATATACATTCCAAGTCATAAATATGCATACCAAGTAGCTGATATGAATATACATTCCAAGTCATAAATATGCATACCAAGTAGCTGATATGAATATACATTCCAAGTCATGAATATGCATACCAAGTAGCTGATATGAATATACATTCTAAGTTAATGAATATGCATACCAAGTAGCTGATATGAATATACATTCCAAGTTAATGAATATGCATACCAAGTTGCTGATATGAATATACATTCCAAGTCATGAATATGCATACCAAGTAGCTTACATAGATATACATTTCAAATTCATGAAAATGCATGCTAAATAGGTTACTTAAATATACCTTTCAAGTTCATGATTATATGCATACCAAGTAGGTAAAAGAATATAGTAATTCCAAAGAGAACCATATAACATTGCATTTCAAGTATGCTTTTTTTTATACATTCAAAAGAAAGAGAACATATATCAATTATTTTTTACACCATTTAGTTCTAATATATGGACCCTGCTTAAGACAAAAGTTTTGTTTCGGATACATTATATACTTTCATCAGAAAAATATGTGAAATACTTTGTCCTGTATGTGCAAACTGAAATATGGTGTTTTTATTCATATTGAATTTTTATCCAGAAAAGAGAAATAATTGTTATAGGTTTAAAAGGGGCTGTGCTCCAGATGACAAAAAAAAGAAAGTTTTCTTGTATTATAAATTTCTTGCAATATTTATGACTAATGCTTAAAAAATAACTTACTGACAAAAAATAAGTCAAATAATTACATTATAAATTGATTTATTTCCCTTTCAAAGTGCTGTACCGTAACGCGACGGTGTAACTATATCGTATAAGATTTAAAGTAAATATCTGTAATATCACATGCGGCGATGGTGGTGACAGTAAAAGCGTTGGAAATATTTTGCTAACATGAGGGTTCAGAGTTCAAATCAGACTGGAGCGAAAATATTTTTTTTTATTCTATTTTGACTTTTATAATCAGTTTTGAAGTAAAATATTATGTTGTTATAATCTCACGGCATCTTAATATATAATTTATGAAAAAAATTTTTTTATGTCAAATCTGGAGTACAGCCTCTTTAAAGATATACTATAACAATTTAATTAGATAATTTGGCTGGTCCAAATTGGTACTAGAGAATTCTTAATACATGTATGTCTTATTTCTTATTACACTATGAGTTTATAATGTATATGATTGTAGTGGGGAAAAAAACAAGGCTGGTTTTCCCATAGCATGGCTCATTTTTAAAAATCCTGTTTCTTCATTGAATTGAACTTTAGGCAAAATAATGTATATTTTTAAGACTGAATTTAAAGGATTATTTGTTTGGAGTTTCCTGGCCCAGAATTCTAGATGGGTGGGTAGTTGTTTTTTTTTTGTAAGATACGTGATGATTTCATATGCAAGGAACTTTTTTTTCATTTGGAAATTGAAAAGAAGAAATTGAGTAGCAGTGATTTTCATGTTGGGTTGTTTAGGAAAACAAACAGTTTTTAAGGTCAGCCAAACACATATTCACTTTTAAAAGAAAACATCTTTATACTTTTTTTTACAATTTTGTACTTTTTATTTTATTAAAGGAATCTTGATGTTTATAATTACTGTTTTTGTTTTGTTTTTTTTTTTTTTGTAAAAAATCATCTTTTTGAACAGAAAAATATTTCAGGTCAATGCTTGATTATAAAGTCGTTATGCTTATCCAGTTTTGAAAAAAAAATGAGATTACTTTTGTAAACAAATTTTCCCTAATTTTGTCCCAAAAAAAAAAATCGCTAATTTTGTCAAACAAATTTTCCCTAAGTTTGTAAATACTACTAAACATCTGACTTCCTTCTTAAGAAAAATATAAGAATTCCAGTTATGGTGTTGTGTGGTATGTCAGAATGTGCAATGTTATTTTTCTGATATGATTGTTATTTAACAAAGTCAAAGGTCAGTAAATCTTTAACCTTTAGCCTGGAAAATATCTTAAATGGACTTGTCCATCTTTAAATCTGGACCGATCCATTGTTTGACTGGGGTGCTTATTGAAAATGTACCGACTGAATGGAGACTAGTCCAGACCATGATAAGACTGCACCAATGTCGGCAGCAGGAGAAGGGTTAAACACCTTGTTATTCTTTTGTTGTTATAACTGCCAAGTTAATATTACAAATTAGTTTGTTAGTAAATTCTGTTGGATTGTAACCATTTTTTGTACAAAAACTTTGTTAAAAGTATGCACATTAGTCTTAGAAAATATCACAAGTATAATTTTCATTATAGTTAGTCATACTGAGCAATTTGTGATAAGGGAATTCCATAGTTTGTAAATCTTTACTGTTTCTTTTTATCAAAATATACATTTTGTAAAGATAATTATGTGTTAATTGTATATTTACGTCTCCCCATAATTATCTGGGTGACCCATATTGTTTTTGCCCTGTCTGTCTGTCCATCTGTCACATTTCATTTCCATTCAATAACTGGAGTTCACTGGAGCCTGCATAGGATGATTGCCCTTATTGAGTGAAAGAATCCCTATTGTTTTTGGGGTCAGTTGGCCAAAGGTCAAGGTCACAGTGATCTTGAATGTGAAAACAGCTTCCATTCAATAACTGGAGTACCATTTGACCCAGAGCTTTCAAACTGTAAAATTTACATTTTTAAATCTGCACTTTCTCTCAATGCCATCTATTATTACATTAACTTACTTTAACTTTCCTTCAGTGGCTTCCAAGTTATTAAGCAGACAAGTGAATTCTAAGTATAATAAGGGAGATATTCAAAAAGTACTGAAGTTAGAGTTACAGTTCCTGTGTACTACACTCTCTCTCAATGTCACCTATCATTATATTAAGTTTTGTTAAATTCCCTTGATTTGTTTCCAATTCATCGAGTGGACAAACAAATTTTAAGTACAAAAAGGGAGATAATTAAAAAAGAATTAAAGACAGAGTTATGGATGTTGCACACTGCACTTTCTCTCATTGCCATCTGTCACTCTGCCAAGTTTCTTTTAATTTCCAACTGCAATTAAACACAGTAAAGTGTAAATTTTACATTTTAAAGTGTATTATTTATAGGTTAAAGTGTATATTTTACAGATTTATGCATAAAATTTACAGTTTAAAATTTACAATTTAATGTGTGAAATTACTGATTAAAGTATAAAATTTACAGATTAATGTGAAAAATTTACAGTTTAAAGTGTACAATTTATAGTTTAAAGAATAAACTTTACAGGTTAAAGTGTGGAAAAAAGTGTCAATGTAACACCAGTATGTTTCCTTAATTTAGACTACCAGCATGCCTTAAAAAAAAAGAAAAAGAAAAAAAAGAAAGAAAAAAAAACATGAACACCTGATTTAGGTATCAATGTTCTGATAGTTCCCTCCATAGTGCTTGAAGACTGTTTTAGGTTACCTCCCCTGGAAAACTACCCAATTAGGCCAAACATGTGTTATCAGTGTGTCACGAGAGATCCTCAACAGGTAAATTTATGACAGATAAACAAATTGATTGTTCGTCAAATCTTCATACATTATAATAGGATTTTAAGGAAGAAAAATGGGGAAGAAAGTTGAAGATGAGCATATTGATCTTGGTAACAAAGGCAGTGAGTAAAATATATTGTGTTTTAAAGCATATTCAGTTGGGTTTTATTATGATAAATTTATTAGCTTTATCATTTTTGCTAAATGAAAATGTTTTGTTTCATATTGAATTATTTGTTGCTGTTTTTTTAACAGTTCTACTTTCTTTAGTCACTTCTGATACTGAATTTCACTTGTTCTGAGTGAGCTTAGAAGTTTCTAAGTACATACCAGTTCTGAGTGAGCTTAGAAGTTTCTTAGTACATACCAGTTCTGAGTGAGCTTAGAAGTTTCTTAGTACATATCAGTTCTGAGTGAGCTTAGAAGTTTCTTAGTACATACCAGTTCTGAGTGAGCTTAGAAGTTTCTAAGTACATACCAGTTATGAGTGAGCTTAGAAGTTTCTTACTACATACCAGTTCTGAGTGAGCTTAGAAGTGTCTAAGTACATACCAGTTCTGAGTGAGCTTAGAAGTTCCAAAGTACATACCAGTTCTGAGTGAGCTTAGAAGTTTCTTAGTACATACCAGTTCTGAGTGAGCTTAGAAGTTTCTAAGTACATACCAGTTCTGAGTGAGCTTAGAAGTTTCTTAGTACATACCAGTTCTGAGTGAGCTTAGAAGTTTCTAAGTACATACCAGTTCTGAGTGAGCTTAGAAGTTTTTAAGTACATACCAGTTCTGAGTGAGCTTAGAAGTTTCTAAGTACATACCTGTTCTGAGTGAGCTTAGAAGTTTCTAAGTACATACCAGTTCTGAGTGAGCTTAGAAGTTTCTTAGTACATACCAGTTCTGAGTGAGCTTAGAAGTTTCTAAGTACATACCAGTTCTGAGTGAGCTTAGAAGTTTTTAAGTACATACCAGTTCTGAGTGAGCTTAGAAGTTTCTAAGTACATACCTGTTCTGAGTGAGCTTAGAAGTTTCTAAGTACATACCAGTTCTGAGTGAGCTTAGAAGTTTCTTAGTACATACCAGTAAGCCAGAATCACAATGACAGATAATACACACATTGGTATATAAAAAAAAAATATGATATACATTTAAAAATTAATTTCTGACAGATAATATACACATAGATGTATATGATATACATTTAAAAATTAATTTCTGACTAAGAAAAAATGTTCTTATAACATATGTGCATGAAGGGATGAGATTATAATGCTTAAGAAATGAACCGTTAGAAATTTGTTTCGTTTATACCTATTACCTCCCTTTGTTGTTTTTGAGTTATCAAGTCCTGTAACAAAAGGATAGAAAAAAATGCATAATTATACAAATCTAATACTACAACTTAAATAACATTGCAAAGTAAAAAATGAGAAGAGAAACATGTCACAAAAAGAAATGTTTTAGTTAAATATGTCTTAATAAAGGGAGGCAATTTATTAAAAAGGGAGGAAATTTAAGTTTGAGGTAAACAAGAACTACTGTCTGTTTCATATCAAAGTTAGAAACAGTGAGCTGGCTAAGAGTCACTTGAAAAGTTCATTGAAACCACCTCCATGTTTCTTTGTGTGTTTTCTTTTATTAAATGATTTCAGAAAACAGTAACAATGAAAGTTAACTGTTGAGGACAAAAATTTTTCTTTCTTTCTATATCACAGTACTGTATCCTCATTGGATATAAACTGATCTTTCATTGCAGCACATGTACTATTTAGTTGCAGATATAAAGTAATTCGATCACTCATTATTTTCAATTACAAAGTAATTAATGTTAATGTTGGTAATACTAGAAGCACAATCATACCGTTCAGTGGTAATTTCGATAAATAAATAAGTCACAGTTGAAAAGCCATCTTGTGTATCCCAAAAGAACAAAATTACAATGTTTTATGAAAACTGTTTTGGCCATTTCAGTACCATCTGACGCAGTATAATTAAAAATTCAGATCGGAACAAAAATAATTGCCTATAGCTGATTCAAAATTATTCAAAAGTTTTGATAACTGTGAGAAAACTGGGAGCAGTCTCAACCATAAGAGATTGTGAAACTTAGAAACATGACAAATTTAAGTTAAGTACCATTATCTCTATTTAAAATGTTTACTTAATCTGCCTGTATCTACGTCTTAACATCCTAATTGTCCACCCTGATAATGATTCCATTGACCCTTTCTTTGTAAATGTTCTCAGTTTACTGCTTAGTCATTTAAAAGTAAAAATAGCCATATTAAAAAGTTAAAAAATATCTGCGTATTCAGACTTCAATATAAGGGCGGGTCAGTGGTTTATTGTCATATTAGCAAACAGTATTGACGATAAATTATCTCAGATAGACAGAAATTGATATAATCGAAACACGATTCTTCGAACTACCCATGGAGTTTTTTTTGCGGAATCACATTGTTGATGTATTTTATTCCAATCAAGACATTTCGAAAGTTCTGAAGAATGTTTTCTTAGTACATTGTCATGTTGTTCTACTGCGTTTTGTTCGATCACAATTTCAAACTTCACTACTGATACGCTAGGGGAAGTAACTGCGTGGAGTGTGGGGAACCGGTTTTTAGCAGACACGGGTAGTGTAATGTTCGAACTCCAACGCAGGGTTGTTTGTATGCAGCAGCCTTGCGAGTCGCAAGCTAATGAACAAATGGTCTCAGGTTGTCTGCCCGCCAGGTGACTGGTATTTAAGACATGATATATGCATGCTGGAGGTGTCTCTAGAAACTACAAGACTTGTCCTTCAATAAGGGTGAATCTTTTATGGACCAATATTTTAGTTTAACAGGTTTAGGTTAAACCTAGTTATTTTACGCTGACTGGGTAACTATTCCCTGTAATTTTGTTAAATACTTTCCGGGTTCAAACCGGTACTCGCACCGAAAGATTGGAATACTGAAGATTACTTTCACTACTGTTGAGATTCAAACCAGTGACTACCGATTTGTGGGTCTGGTGCTCCAACTCTCTACCACTGCTCTCTTTTTTCAACTGGTATTTTTTATCCCCCCGCCAAAGGCGGAGGGGATATTAGAAATGCCCTTCGTCCTTCTGTGCATCCCAGGTCCGTGCATCCGTGCGTCCGTCCGAAACAATTTTGTCCGGAGCATAACTCCAAAACTACTTGAGGGATTATATTCAAACTTCATACACTGACAGAGCACATTGGTAGGTAGTGCAATGTGCAAGTGCAATAACTCTACCTTGCCTTTTTTTAGAGTTATTCCGCTTTATCAAATTTACTTGATAAATTTTGTCCGGAGCATAACTCCAGAACTGCTAGAGGGATTTTATTCAAACTTCATACACTGACAGAGCACATTGGTAGGAAGTGCAGTGTGCAAGTCCAATAACTCTGCCTTGCCTGTTTTTAGAGTTATTCCCCTTTATCAGAATTACTTGATAAATTTTGTCCGGAGCATAACTCCAAAACTACTTGAGGGATTTTATTCAAACTTCATACACTGACAGAGCACATTGGTAGGTAGTGCAGTGTGCAAGTCCAATAACTCTACCTTGCCTATATTTAGAGTTATTCCCCTTTATCAGAATTACTTGATAAATTTTGTCCAGAGCATAACTCTAAAACTACTTGAGGGATTTTATTCAAACTTCATACACTGACAGAGCACATTGGTAGGTAGTGCAGTGTGCAAGAACAATAACTCTACCTTGCCTATTTTTAGTGTTATTCCCCTTTATCAGAATTACTTGATAAATTTTTATCCGGAGCATAACTCCAAAACTACTTGAGGGATTTTATTCAAATTTCATACACTGACAGAGCACATTGGTAGGTAGTGCAATGTGCAAGAACAATAACTCTTACTTGCCTATTCCCCTTGATCAGATTAACTTGTTTACATTTTAAAAATCCCAGCATATACATGTATATCTAATTCTTGAATTCTTGAACTTATTATCCCCCGCCAAAGGCGGAGGGGATATTAGAAATGGTCTCCGTCCGTGTGTGGGTCCATTCCAGTTTTGTCCGGGGCATAACTCCAAAAGTACTTGAGTGATTTTCTTCAAACTTCATATACTGAAAGAGCACATTTGGAGGAGGTGCAGTGTGTAAAAATAATAACTCTTCCTTGCCTACTTTTAGAATTATTCCCCTTTATCAGATTTAATTGAAAAACTTTGTCCAAAGCATAACTCCAAAAGTGCTTGAGCGATTTTCTTCAAACTTAATACACTGACATAGCACATTGGTAGAAAGTTCAATTTGCAAGAGCAATAACTATACCTTGCCTATTTTTTGTGGGATTTTCTTCAAACATTGTTACATTGGGTGTTTGAAAGTACAACCTTCAGGTAGCTTCTTCTCGGTGGGGGGATTAACCATGTGTAACATGGCTCTTGTTTCAATTGCATTTAGAGGTCTATCATAGAGCTGTTGTCGAATATTACTTGGCTGGGCTTCAAGAAAAATGTTGGGTGGCTGTCACCAACCTGAAGGGTAAAAACCATGTTATGTAAGAAAATTATTTATGACTTTTAAACCTGTATTAAATTACTTCATGATTGATAATTTCTACTTTGAGAAATGTACTTTAAGATTTCAAGTGAAACTCGAGACAGTCTCTTACAAAATTTTAAGTGCTGTTCGTGTCCGGATTGAAAGTTTGATGTATTAGACTTGCAGTTTGAAGGTTTAATTTGTAACTCAGTGTTTGACACGATTTACCATGGATATTATCAGTTATTGATGAATTTTTAATGATTTTCATCCGAAAATTTGGTCACTTCCTTGTATATCTCATTCTTCTGACTTAACTGCTTAAAATAGCTTTACCTTTGAAATGCAAGATCACGTCACTCGTTAATACTTCAAAAACTAGCTTAAACTTTAGTATATCAAAATTACGTCAAGCCAGATATTGACTTGTAACGTTTGCATGTGGTACCTGAACCTAAAATGCTGAATATTAATGAATATTCATCACATCAAAGATGGTCTTTTGAAAATACGAGCGCATCGCACTGTAATGATCCACAAAGACCTGTTAATGGTTGTACTGGTAATCTTTAGTTCGGCTGGTGCTGAGTTTGAATATCAGCCAGACATAGAGTTGTGACATTTAGAACCACTCTTGCCTTAGTCTAACCAGTTGTGAGTGGGTAAGGTCGATGAAATGTACTGCTTACCTTACCCCTTATTGTGGTCCATTATGAGTGTGATGTTATCCTTTTAAAATTAAAATGAAAAATGTTTTTTATTTATAATGACATCATTTCTGCAAGACAGTGTTAACAATCTTATAAGTGAAAGAAGTAAAAAATATCAAGAAAATCTATTTCTTTACATGACTACCACAACAAACAACAACACTATAGCAACAGCAGCAACAACAACAACACAAGCAGCAACAACAACACTAGCAGCAACAACAACAACACAAGCAACAGCAACAACAACACTAGCAACAACAATAGCAACAAAAACACTTGCAGCAATAACAACAACAACACTAGCAGAAGCAGCAACAACAACACTACCAGCAATAACAATAACAACACTAGCAGCAAAAACAACAACACTAACAGCAACAACAACAACACTAGCAAGCAGCAACAACAACAACAACACTAGCAGCAATAACACCAACACTAGCAACAACAGCAGCAACAACAACAACATTAGCAACAAAAAGAACTAATACACTAGCAGCAGCAACAACAGCACTAGCAGCAGCAACAATAACACTAGCAGGAACAGCAACACCAACACTAGAAACAGCGGCAACAACAACACTAACAGCAATAACAACAACAACACTAACAGCAATAACAACAACACTAACAGCAATAACAACAACAACAGCAATAACAGCAACAAGCAACAGCAACAACAACACTAGCAACAACAATAGCAACAAAAACACTTGCAGCAATAACAACAACAACACTAGCAGAAGCAGCAACAACAACACTACCAGCAATAACAATAACAACACTAGCAGCAAAAACAACAACACTAACAGCAACAACAACAACACTAGCAGCAATAACACCAACACTAGCAACAACAGCAGCAACAACAACAACATTAGCAACAAAAAGAACTAATACACTAGCAGCAGCAACAACAGCACTAGCAGCAGCAACAATAACACTAGCAGGAACAGCAACACCAACACTAGAAACAGCGGCAACAACAACACTAACAGCAATAACAACAACAACACTAACAGCAATAACAACAACACTAACAGCAATAACAACAACAACAGCAATAACAGCAACAACAATAACAACAACACTAACAGCAATAACAACACTAACAGCAATAACAACACTAACAGCAATAACAACACTAACAGCAATAACAACAACACTAACAGCATCAACAACAACACTAGCAACAACAGCAACACTAGTTACAGCAGCAACATCAACAACTCTAGCAACATCAGCAGCAACAACAACACTAGCAGCAGCAACAACAACAACACTACCAACAGTAACAGCAACACTAGCAACAACAGCAACACTAGTAACATCAGCAACAGCAACAACTCTAACAAGATCAGCAGCAACAACAACACTAGCAGCAGCAACAACAACACTAGCAACAGTAACAGCAACACTAGCAACAACAGCAACACTAGTAACAGCAGCAACAACAACACTAGCAGCATAACAACAACACTAGGAACATCAATCAGCAGCAGCAACAACAACACTAGCAGCAGTAACAGCAACACTAGCAACAACAGCAACACTAGTAACAGCAGCAACAACAACACTAGCAGCATAACAACAACACTAGGAACATCAATCAGCAGCAGCAACAACAACACTAGCAGCAGCAACAATAACACTAGCAACAACAACAACACTAGCAACAACAGCAACACCAACAACACTAGCAACGGTAACAACAACACTACCAACAGTAACAGCAACACTAGCAACAACAGCAACACTAGTAACAGCAGCAACAGCAACAACTCTAACAAGATCAGCAGCAACAACAACACTAGCAGCAGCAACAACAACACTAGCAACAGTAACAGCAACACTAGCAACAACAGCAACACCAACAACACTAGCAACAACAACACTAGCAGCATAACAACAACACTAGGAACATCAATCATCAGCAGCAGCAACAACACTAGCAGCAGCAACAATAACACTAGCAACAACAGCAGCAACAACAACAACACTAGCAACAACAACAACACTAGCAACAACAGGAACAACAACACTAGCAACAACAACACTTACAACAACAACAACACTAGCAACAGCAGCAGCAACAACACTAGCAATAGCAGCAGCATCAACAACAACAACAACAACAACAACTCTAGCAAACAGCAACAACAACACTAATCTCAAAGACAGTAATTTTATTCAGCCATAAAAACTTTTAAGTAATAGCCCCAACACTCATTTATTGAAGGGGAAGATAGTTACTGTGGTATTATAGTGGTACCTATGTAGAACTCGGATGATTCACAAGGTTCAGGGTTTGAACCACAGGAAGAGCACATGGTGTGTTCGCACATGCCCCTGGTCACTCAGCTATGAGTAGGTACCATTAATGTTTGATACTGGCTGATTGTTTTCATCTAGGTTGGTGTCTCGAGAGTGATTTACTGTTACAGCTTAGACCACAAGAACCCACACATATGATATATATTAACTGACTTGAAATAAAACATGTTGTTGTTGTTTAGATTAACTTAGTGAGCTATAAAGGGGAGCTAACCCTATAGCATTCGAACTACAATAAATTTGTATGCATCACCTCGTAATTGAGTTAAATCAATGGCCACATGACATAATGTCTTGCTTACACGACTGAATAATTGAAATTTAATAAGACATTAAATACATGTTAATTAAATTTTCACATTAAACTGAAATTATTCAATCGCCAACAGATGTAAAGATAAAATTAACTTTACAACTAAAAAACATAAAAAAAACACTGTTCATCTAGCGAAACAAATTCGTATTTGTACATGGTATTCAACCATTTGTCAACTTAAAAGGCTGTTAAATGATGCAAAATATAAGAGTGTCAGAAAAGTTTTCAGAACTGAAAGAGTTTAATAACACAGTGATGTATTTGTTGATTCTCGTTAAATAAAGTTTTGATATTAGATTTTAATGTAACAAATTAAGGCGAAAGGTGGAAACTCAGAAAAGGTGTCGTTTCACACACTGTTACTGTGGAAAACACAGCTTTGAAATTAAAGATATATCATATTGGGCATAAGTACACGAAAATGCATTATAGTTCAGTGGAGATTGGAGATATGAAGGATGCCAATTCGACAGGTTACTATAGCGAAGATGATGACAGTAAGTAATTTACAGACAGTCAAAATACGATTCAGAGCTGATTTTTCTTTCTTTCTTTTCGTTTTATCGTACAATCAAACTGTTTTTTCTCTATTAAGAAATTTTTCCATAGCGCATTGTAATTTCATTATGCCAGAATTCATTTGATCGAATATTTAGTATATATTGAGGTATAATACGGCAAGTCTACCTCTTTATACATCAGCTAGCTTCTGGTGACAATTCAGGTCAACCTCTATACATCAGCTAGCTTCTGGTGACAATTCAGGTTTACCTCTATACATCAGCTAGCTTCTGGTGACAATTCAGGTCTACCTCTTTATCCATCAACTAGCTTCTGGTGACAATTCAGGTCTACCTCTTTATACATCAACTAGCTTCTGGTGACAATTCAGGTCTACCTCTTTATCCATCAACTAGCTTCTGGTGACAATTCAGGTCTACCTCTTTATACATCAGCTAGCTTCTGGTGACAATTCAGGTCTACCTCTTTATACATCAACTAGCTTCTGGTGACAATTCAGGTCTACCTCTTTATCCATCAACTAGCTTCTGGTGACAATTCAGGTCTACCTCTTTATCCATCAACTAGCTTTTGGTGACAATTCAGGTCTACCTCTTTATACATCAGCTAGCTTCTGGTGACAATTCAGGTCTACCTCTTTATACATCAGCTAGCTTCTGGTGACAATTCAGGTCTACCTCTTTATACATCAACTAGCTTCTGGTGACAATTCAGGTCTACCTCTTTATACATCAGCTAGCTTCTGGTGACAATTCAGGTCTACCTTTATACATCAACTAGCTTCTGGTGACAATTCAGGTCTACCTCTTTATACATCAACTAGCTTCTGGTGACAATTCAGGTCTACCTCTTTATACATCAGCTAGCTTCTGGTGACAATTCAGGTCTACCTCTTTATACATCAACTAGCTTCTGGTGACAATTCAGGTCTACCTCTTTATACATCAGCTAGCTTCTGGTGACAATTCAGGTCTACCTTTATACATCAACTAGCTTCTGGTGACAATTCAGGTCTACCTCTTTATACATCAACTAGCTTCTGGTGACAATTCAGGTCTACCTCTTTATACATCAGCTAGCTTCTGGTGACAATTCAGGTCTACCTCTTTATACATCAGCTAGCTTCTGGTGACAATTCAGGTCTACCTCTTTATACATCAACTAGCTTCTGGTGACAATTCAGGTCTACCTCTTTATCCATCAACTAGCTTCTGGTGACAATTCAGGTCTACCTCTTTATACATCAGCTAGCTTCTGGTGACAATTCAGGTCTACCTCTTTATACATCAACTAGCTTCTGGTGACAATTCAGGTTTACCTCTATACATCAGCTAGCTTCTGGTGACAATTCAGGTCTACCTCTTTATACATCAACTAGCTTCTGGTGACAATTCAGGTCTACCTCTTTATCCATCATCTAGCTTCTGGTGACAATTCAGGTCTACCTCTTTATACATCAGCTAGCTTCTGGTGACAATTCAGGTCTACCTCTTTATACATCAACTAGCTTCTGGTGACAATTCAGGTCTACCTCTTTATACATCAGCTAGCTTCTGGTGACAATTCAGGTCTACCTCTTTATACATCAGCTAGCTTCTGGTGACAATTCAGGTCTACCTTTATACATCAACTAGCTTCTGGTGACTATTCAGGTCTACCACTTTATACATCAACTAGCTTCTGGTGACAATTCAGGTCTACCTCTTTATCCATCAACTAGCTTCTGGTGACAATTCAGGTCTACCTCTTTATACATCAACTAGCTTCTGGTGACAATTCAGGTTTACCTCTATACATCAGCTAGCTTCTGGTGACAATTCAGGTCTACCTCTTTATACATCAACTAGCTTCTGGTGACAATTCAGGTCTACCTCTTTATCCATCAACTAGCTTCTGGTGACAATTCAGGTCTACCTTTATACATCAACTAGCTTCTGGTGACTATTCAGGTCTACCACTTTATACATCAACTAGCTTCTGGTGACAATTCAGGTCTACCTCTTTATCCATCAACTAGCTTCTGGTGACAATTCAGGTCTACCTCTTTATACATCAACTAGCTTCTGGTGACAATTCAGGTTTACCTCTATACATCAGCTAGCTTCTGGTGACAATTCAGGTCTACCTCTTTATCCATCAACTAGCTTCTGGTGACAATTCAGGTCTACCTCTTTATCCATCAACTAGCTTCTGGTGACAATTCAGGTCTACCTCTTTATACATCAGCTAGCTTCTGGTGACAATTCAGGTCTACCTCTTTATACATCAACTAGCTTCTGGTGACAATTCAGGTTTACCTCTATACATCAGCTAGCTTCTGGTGACAATTCAGGTCTACCTCTTTATACATCAACTAGCTTCTGGTGACAATTCAGGTCTACCTCTTTATACATCAGCTAGCTTCTGGTGACAATTCAGGTCTACCTCTTTATACATCAGCTAGCTTCTGGTGACAATTCAGGTCTACCTTTATACATCAACTAGCTTCTGGTGACTATTCAGGTCTACCACTTTATACATCAGCTAGCTTCTGGTGACAATTCAGGTCTACCTCTTTATACATCAGCTAGCTTCTGGTGACAATTCAGGTCTACCTTTATACATCAACTAGCTTCTGGTGACTATTCAGGTCTACCACTTTATACATCAACTAGCTTCTGGTGACAATTCAGGTCTACCTCTTTATCCATCAACTAGCTTCTGGTGACAATTCAGGTCTACCTCTTTATACATCAACTAGCTTCTGGTGACAATTCAGGTTTACCTCTATACATCAGCTAGCTTCTGTCGACAATTCAGGTCTACCTCTTTATACATCAACTAGCTTCTGGTGACAATTCAGGTCTACCTCTTTATCTATCAACTAGCTTCTGGTGACAATTCAGGTCTACCTCTTTATACATCAGCTAGCTTCTGGTGACAATTCAGGTCTAACTCTTTATACATCAACTAGCTTCTGGTGACAATTCAGGTCTACCTCTTTATACATCAGCTAGCTTCTGGTGACAATTCAGGTCTACCTCTTTATACATCAGCTAGCTTCTGGTGACAATTCAGGTCTACCTTTATACATCAACTAGCTTCTGGTGACTATTCAGGTCTACCACTTTATACATCAACTAGCTTCTGGTGACAATTCAGGTCTACCTCTTTATACATCAGCTAGCTTCTGGTGACAATTCAGGTCTATTTTTATACATCAACTAGCTTCTGGTGACTATTCAGGTCTACCACTTTATACATCAACTAGCTTCTGGTGACAATTCAGGTCTACCTCTTTATACATCAGCTAGCTTCTTGTGACAATTCAGGTCTACCTCTTTATACATCAACTAGCTTCTGGTGACAATTCAGGTCTACCTCTTTATACATCAGCTAGCTTCTGGTGACAATTCAGGTCTACCTCTTTATACATCAGCTAGCTTCTGGTGACAATTCAGGTCTACCTCTTTATACATTACCTAGCTTCTGGTGACAATTCAGGTCTACCTCTTTATACATCAGCTAGCTTCTGGTGACAATTCAGGTCTACCTCTTTATACATCAGCTAGCTTCTGGTGACAATTCAGGTCTACCTCTTTATACATCAGCTAGCTTCTGGTGACAATTCAGGTCTACCTCTTTATACATCAACTAGCTTCTGGTGACAATTCAGGTCTACCTCTTTATACATCAACTAGCTTCTGGTGACAATTCAGGTCTACCTCTTTATACATCAGCTAGCTTCTGGTGACAATTCAGGTCTACCTTTTTATACATCAGCTAGCTTCTGGTGACAATTCAGGTCTACCTCTTTATACATTACCTTGCTTCTGGTGACAATTCAGGTCTACCTCTTTATACATCAACTAGCTTCTGGTGACAATTCAGGTCTACCTCTTTATACATAAGCTAGCTTCTGGTGACAATTCAGGTCTACCTCTTTATACATCAACTAGCTTCTGGTGACAATTCAGGTCTACCTCTTTATACATCAACTAGCTTCTGGTGACAATTCAGGTCTACCTCTTTATACATCAGCTAGCTTCTGGTGACAATTCAGGTCTACCTTTATACATCAACTAGCTTCTGGTGACAATTCAGGTCTACCTCTTTATACATCAACTAGCTTCTGGTGACAATTCAGGTCTACCTCTTTATACATCAGCTAGCTTCTGGTGACAATTCAGGTCTACCTCTTTATACATCAACTAGCTTCTGGTGACAATTCAGGTCTACCTCTTTATACATCAGCTAGCTTCTGGTGACAATTCAGGTCTACCTTTATACATCAACTAGCTTCTGGTGACAATTCAGGTCTACCTCTTTATACATCAACTAGCTTCTGGTGACAATTCAGGTCTACCTCTTTATACATCAGCTAGCTTCTGGTGACAATTCAGGTCTACCTCTTTATACATCAGCTAGCTTCTGGTGACAATTCAGGTCTACCTTTATACATCAACTAGCTTCTGGTGACAATTCAGGTCTACCTCTTTATCCATCAACTAGCTTCTGGTGACAATTCAGGTCTACCTCTTTATACATCAGCTAGCTTCTGGTGACAATTCAGGTCTACCTCTTTATACATCAACTAGCTTCTGGTGACAATTCAGGTTTACCTCTATACATCAGCTAGCTTCTGGTGACAATTCAGGTCTACCTCTTTATACATCAACTAGCTTCTGGTGACAATTCAGGTCTACCTCTTTATCCATCATCTAGCTTCTGGTGACAATTCAGGTCTACCTCTTTATACATCAGCTAGCTTCTGGTGACAATTCAGGTCTACCTCTTTATACATCAACTAGCTTCTGGTGACAATTCAGGTCTACCTCTTTATACATCAGCTAGCTTCTGGTGACAATTCAGGTCTACCTCTTTATACATCAGCTAGCTTCTGGTGACAATTCAGGTCTACCTCTTTATACATCAACTAGCTTCTGGTGACTATTCAGGTCTACCACTTTATACATCAACTAGCTTCTGGTGACAATTCAGGTCTACCTCTTTATCCATCAACTAGCTTCTGGTGACAATTCAGGTCTACCTCTTTATACATCAACTAGCTTCTGGTGACAATTCAGGTTTACCTCTATACATCAGCTAGCTTCTGGTGACAATTCAGGTCTACCTCTTTATACATCAACTAGCTTCTGGTGACAATTCAGGTCTACCTCTTTATCCATCAACTAGCTTCTGGTGACAATTCAGGTCTACCTTTATACATCAACTAGCTTCTGGTGACTATTCAGGTCTACCACTTTATACATCAACTAGCTTCTGGTGACAATTCAGGTCTACCTCTTTATCCATCAACTAGCTTCTGGTGACAATTCAGGTCTACCTCTTTATACATCAACTAGCTTCTGGTGACAATTCAGGTTTACCTCTATACATCAGCTAGCTTCTGGTGACAATTCAGGTCTACCTCTTTATCCATCAACTAGCTTCTGGTGACAATTCAGGTCTACCTCTTTATCCATCAACTAGCTTCTGGTGACAATTCAGGTCTACCTCTTTATACATCAGCTAGCTTCTGGTGACAATTCAGGTCTACCTCTTTATACATCAACTAGCTTCTGGTGACAATTCAGGTTTACCTCTATACATCAGCTAGCTTCTGGTGACAATTCAGGTCTACCTCTTTATACATCAACTAGCTTCTGGTGACAATTCAGGTCTACCTCTTTATACATCAGCTAGCTTCTGGTGACAATTCAGGTCTACCTCTTTATACATCAGCTAGCTTCTGGTGACAATTCAGGTCTACCTTTATACATCAACTAGCTTCTGGTGACTATTCAGGTCTACCACTTTATACATCAGCTAGCTTCTGGTGACAATTCAGGTCTACCTCTTTATACATCAGCTAGCTTCTGGTGACAATTCAGGTCTACCTTTATACATCAACTAGCTTCTGGTGACTATTCAGGTCTACCACTTTATACATCAACTAGCTTCTGGTGACAATTCAGGTCTACCTCTTTATCCATCAACTAGCTTCTGGTGACAATTCAGGTCTACCTCTTTATACATCAACTAGCTTCTGGTGACAATTCAGGTTTACCTCTATACATCAGCTAGCTTCTGTCGACAATTCAGGTCTACCTCTTTATACATCAACTAGCTTCTGGTGACAATTCAGGTCTACCTCTTTATCTATCAACTAGCTTCTGGTGACAATTCAGGTCTACCTCTTTATACATCAGCTAGCTTCTGGTGACAATTCAGGTCTAACTCTTTATACATCAACTAGCTTCTGGTGACAATTCAGGTCTACCTCTTTATACATCAGCTAGCTTCTGGTGACAATTCAGGTCTACCTCTTTATACATCAGCTAGCTTCTGGTGACAATTCAGGTCTACCTTTATACATCAACTAGCTTCTGGTGACTATTCAGGTCTACCACTTTATACATCAACTAGCTTCTGGTGACAATTCAGGTCTACCTCTTTATACATCAGCTAGCTTCTGGTGACAATTCAGGTCTACCTTTATACATCAACTAGCTTCTGGTGACTATTCAGGTCTACCACTTTATACATCAACTAGCTTCTGGTGACAATTCAGGTCTACCTCTTTATACATCAGCTAGCTTCTTGTGACAATTCAGGTCTACCTCTTTATACATCAACTAGCTTCTGGTGACAATTCAGGTCTACCTCTTTATACATCAGCTAGCTTCTGGTGACAATTCAGGTCTACCTCTTTATACATCAGCTAGCTTCTGGTGACAATTCAGGTCTACCTCTTTATACATTACCTAGCTTCTGGTGACAATTCAGGTCTACCTCTTTATACATCAGCTAGCTTCTGGTGACAATTCAGGTCTACCTCTTTATACATCAGCTAGCTTCTGGTGACAATTCAGGTCTACCTCTTTATACATCAGCTAGCTTCTGGTGACAATTCAGGTCTACCTCTTTATACATCAACTAGCTTCTGGTGACAATTCAGGTCTACCTCTTTATACATCAACTAGCTTCTGGTGACAATTCAGGTCTACCTCTTTATACATCAGCTAGCTTCTGGTGACAATTCAGGTCTACCTTTTTATACATCAGCTAGCTTCTGGTGACAATTCAGGTCTACCTCTTTATACATTACCTTGCTTCTGGTGACAATTCAGGTCTACCTCTTTATACATCAACTAGCTTCTGGTGACAATTCAGGTCTACCTCTTTATACATAAGCTAGCTTCTGGTGACAATTCAGGTCTACCTCTTTATACATCAACTAGCTTCTGGTGACAATTCAGGTCTACCTCTTTATACATCAACTAGCTTCTGGTGACAATTCAGGTCTACCTCTTTATACATTAGCTAGCTTCTGGTGACAATTCAGGTCTACCTCTTTATACATCAGCTAGCTTCTGGTGACAATTTATTTTGGTAGAGTACATCCACGTTCTGAACTTCCAGCCTTGAGTTTGCAGTTCAACGCCAGACCGGTTTTTCAAGGTTATTTACGCATGATTATAATTTAGTGGTTTACAATTTGGGTTACTACAGGGACCAAAAAGGGTAATAAAGTTTTCAGTCCATTCAGAGACAAACTTGGTAAAAAACATATTCATTTTATGATCATTGGGTAACAAGATGTTGCAACTTATAACAAACCGCACTTGATGACTGCTTCCTGCTTTCAAACCAATACTCACGCCGAATTTATAAAATAAGGAAAGACACATGCGACTCTCACGCCTGGGTAACATTGGAAAATGATATAAGCAAATCTGTGTTTAATCTGTTGCTTAACATGCCCATGATGATAAAATAAAGTCCCATGTATTGGTGCTATATACTGTGTAAAAGAAGGAATCAAAGGGGGTTATAATACATAATATCTGTGACACTGTAGTTTCTGACAGGTTTTGGCCACAACTGACCATAACATCGTTCTAGTCACTTTGTCTGAATTTGACACAGACACCCTCCAAACCCCTCCACTTCCCCGATTTCCCTTGTATGTTTAGTGAATAATCTAAGGGAAGTAACTTGTATTTTTTACATGATCAAATGTGATAAAAGTATTTCCCCTTGCTCAGTCACAAGCTATTACACCATGAAAATATAATTAAATCAAAGTACAATGAAATTTATAAATAGCTTACTAGCGCTATCTTGTAGTAATCTTGATTCACATATCATTAACATTTCAAATCTTTAACCATGTTTATCACAGGCAAATATTAACTGGAATATATTTTTACATGTAACTGGTACTGTAGTCATATACAAAGATTTTGGATGATAAAAGATTATTTTGTGTATGGATTAGTATTATATTAGTCAGTAGAGTGTACCACAGGAGCCTGAAATTGTATCAATGTATCAATAAAAAAGCTGAAATCCCGAGTACGGCTGTATATTCTTATAAAAAAAAAAACACAGGAAAGGAGCTAGGCATACAGTTTTGGACTCTTTATTGATTGAAAAAGATACAATTTCGAGCTCCTGTGAGTGTACATTCTGAGAGCAGACTGCTCGGGGCCAGAGGCTTGGTGAAAACTTGAACACACTTTAAATATACGGTCAATGCTTTCATCACTAAGCGCAAATCAACCATTTGAGCTGTGGGAAGCACAACCGATCTCGAGATCGGTCGGCCAGTTGACCAGCCAGCCAGCCAGTTAGTCATCTCAGCCAGTTGTCATCAACTCATTATCATCATTATTTATAGCATCAATGTTAATATCATCTGCATCATTTTCGGCCAAAAAAAGACACCTTATTGCAAAAAAATGCAATATATTTCTTTCACTCATTTGCGTTTATGTTTTGCAAAGATAATAAAAGCTTATCTTAAGGTCATGCTAAGGTCGTTTGAGTAATATAGCTTGAGGCATGTTATAAAGGAATGTGCCTTTTATTTATGTCCTTAAACTGGCTTTGTTTTATTTAGTATGGGAAATACCTGTGTGTCAGTGTTTACTTTTACCTGTTGCCAGCCTTGTACAAGTGCTATAGTTGTGTATTGATTTTTGAAACTTTTAAAGGTATGAAAGATTGTGTATAGTTTTCAACAACCATACATCATACTGGATAGCTCTGATCTATTTTTGTGTGTTTGCAAGTATACATGTTTTACCTGCACGGGAACCAGCTGAATGGACTTACTGTTGTGCTTTTTACGTATCATATGATCGATACAGTTAGTTTAAAGTTTCTTTGATTTGCAATACGGACATAAATCATCCGCAAAATTTCTCCAGCCCTTTGTAATAACTAAAAGCCTAATGGAGGCTTTTTGAAATTTAAGACAGCGCAATTATCAAAGGATGAATATAATGTAATGAAGTTTTGTTTGATGAAAAAGCCATGAGTTAACTATAGTTATTTTATGTGTTTATGAATGGTGACGGGCATTCATTACCATAGTAAACGGAGTATATTGTATAATCAGCTGTCATACTTGACATCATAAAGGGTTTATTGTTATACATAAAATCAGGAATTCGGAAAGAGTTTTGTTTATTTGGACGAAAAAGGCGGAAAACTCACCAAGTTTTGTAAGTTTCAGTTTACAGTGATATTTGTTCGTATTTATACAAACACTTCTGTCAAAAAGCTAAATGATAAAACATGTGCAACAAAAATTTGTTAACAACGATGCGGTTTGAATAAGGCAGAAAAAGAATAAAATATGTGTATGATAGGAAAAGCAAGCGAAAAGTGTGACTGTCTCAATTAGCAGTTAAAACGTCTGGTAGTGGGTAAGACAAACATAAACAGGTATAATATTTATAAACATATATGGTTTATGCATGTCTAGTAATAAAATTCTAGACTAAGGAGAAATTGAAATGGGGAAAAGGGAGAAAAGTAGAACAGGTAGTGAAACAGAAGCGGTAGAGGTTGAAGAGTTTCATCCATTAAATGCAGCCTCCCCAGCTGAGGCAAACACACCTGTGGACGATGAGGGCGAGCCAGAATATGGTAAGATTTTGTTTATCCATGTCAGTAGTCCAAATGATTAACGGAACATATTCTGATATTCTTTCCCTTTGGTTCAGAATTTCGCTATAAAGGATGAGGAGATAATGATCCATACAAAAAGTAACACTGTGTCTAGTCTCGGAATAGGATGACAAAAAAATCTTGAAATGAAGTTTAAGTTTTTGTACAGAGACATACGTGAAAAAGGCAATGCTTTCACGTTCACGATCACATATCTTGTTTGTTTTTGTTTGTTTAAAGATAACTTCAAGTACACCACCCATGTCTAAGCAATAAATCAAATTTTTAAAAAAATTGGTATTTTGCTTGAAAGACTGTCTATAAAGTAACTAATTCTATTGCTGTAAGAATCATGAAGTAGGTTGTTTTTTGTGTTTTTTTTTTCAAAAGCTAATAAGGTGAAATTTAGCAATACGTCAAGAGTTTCTCTTTAACTCTGCATTTTACAGACTTTACAAAACTTGTGTTTTTGGAGAGGTAAATAGAGTGGCAGTCTTCATATCAAAGAACTGAAATTCATGCTAAGTTTGAATAGTGATATTACACAGTTACTTCCCTTCCTGTGCGGTTTGATTCAAAAAATCAATTTCATAGTTACTTCCCTTTATCAATTTACGCCAGTTGTAATAGAATGTACTGTTCGCGTGTGTGTTTGCATATGTGACTGACAAAATTTCTGATTCTTTGTTATATGCTACTGAAGAAGAACTATTTCATTGTGCATTGTGTACATTGTGTAATATATATTAACAGTTTTACTTTGAGGATTTGACAGACCATTGTATGCAGTCGTGTTATGCAGGGTTTTTCTCGCCATTTTGGGAACACGACCCGACCCCTAGAAATAGAATTGGGAATTTTTAGCGTCGTTTTAGACAAAATTTGGAAAAATCTCATACTTTCCGCTTATCAGAATGGAGCCGTGTTTAAAAGAACATGTTATAGAAATTAATATGCCGGGGGTTGTGTACACTCAAATCGCCAATAACGGATCTTCCCCAATAGTGGATCGAAAATATTTTTGTTTTTTCTCACAACAAATACAGAATGAGCTTTTTTGGAACTATCAACATCAGAATATAGTGCATTCATTCTCGTGTCAAAATAGCAAAAAATGCTTGCCCAAACCGAAAGTAAATAAAATCTATCTCAACTGAAAGATTGACCTGTCGCATGATGAGCGTGCGAAAAGCCTCGTTTTGAAACCCGCTGTAAGAATTCAACATTAGTTACGGAGAGTTCGCATAAAGAGAAACTTGCCGAGTCTTGTTATATTTTAAGAATAACCCATCTGTACACTGCAAAAACAGTCGCACGTCCTAAGAAGTAGGTTTTCTACATTTTATTTGGCTGAAAGTAATGTGATGTGTAGTCGCCAATAGCGGATAGCTGAATTGTGAAAAAGACAATAATGGGGATCGTCTAAAAACTGCTTTCGACTGTCAAACGGCGAATGTATCAGTCATTATGTTTGATCCAATAGCTGCACAAATGTATTTGAAGGCAGAAGAATTTAAATAGCAAAATATTTAAGACCTAATAGATGCTCAAATTACTGGTGAACCTGTCCCCATTTTCCTACCTTGGCCTGCTCCAAGTGAAGAAGGCGGTGGTGTTGTTATACCATGCAAATATACAATTGTCTTACCTGACAGGTCTATTCTCAGTAAACATTATGGCTGTCTTTTAAAGCTTATCAAATCAATACCTGAAGGTTCAGTATTATCTTTATCAATTCAAGAAACGGTTGATACGTGAATAAAGCATTAAATGTATATTCAAATCTCTTGTACATTTATTTCATGAATGTATTATTTCTTCTTTTAAAATTTGGTATGTTTTCACCACTAAGATTGATTTTACAATGACAGCGTTGCAAAAGAATAAAAAAGAGAATCAATAAGTTACATTTTTGCTTTTGAAACGGTCCCAGGTCACGTGATCCTGTATTGGGGAAAATGATCCGGTATTGGAGACAATTGCTACCGTAAACAAAACATATTATCAGTGATAGCGTAAAGCTTATCCATTAAGATCAGATATATGTTTGAAAGATCTTTTTATATGCTTTGTAACCCACAAAACTTTAAATTCTTCTCAGCTTTTAATTAACGACATTTTCATGAACAATGCTTAGCGATCGGTTATTGGCGACTTGAGTGTACCAGTCTAAAAATGCATTTTCATTCGGTACCTCCCTTGTTTAATTCAGAATCGCTAGTTTGGCACCCAGACATTGGTAAAAGTGGCGATTTAAAAAAAAATCTTTTTCTTTCTTTGAATTGGGAATGTTCTCATTGAAACTGGGAAAAAAACAACACTTTTTGCCATTGGGAACATGACCTAATATCGGTCGTCAAAACGGGCCAAAAAACCCAGTTATGACTTTCTGTCTGTCAGCCAGTTGGGGCCATGTTTTCCATTTGAATGAGCCAAAGTATTGGTCATTGGCCTGTTGTGTGGAAATTTTTTACTTCTTGCAATTTGTGGCTTTGTAAAAATTAACAGCACAAACATAGTTACACTATGGTCAAATTTATTTGACCTTAAAGCTTGTGAAATAGTTGATTTATTATATATCAGGTCTCTTTTCTTTGTGCTTAGTTTGTGACATTTTATTACAATCTTCCCACAGAATCATTTTACAAAAACAACCTCCTTAAGGATAGTACAACTATTCAGGAATATAGAGTTGTCACCATTATGTGTACATGTAATTTTATAGCATTATACATCAGACACGGTGCTGTAGCTACGTTAAGGCACACCAAGGCATGTGCCTAGGTGTTTTTTTGGACATAAACCATTTTTGATAGCTCTAAAAGTAACTGCCAGTAACCTTTCTAATTTGTGTCTAAAACTACACCAGAATGTAGGAAATTCCTCCTAGCAAAAATGTATTTTCCAGGTGTGGGGTGGGGGTGGGGGAGGAACATACCCCCGGACCTCCCTAGACACATTCTGTCTTGGTGTTTTTTCATGTTTGTCTACGGCACTGAGACATATTTTTCTAATGGTAAAGCTTTTACATGGTATGTCATTTTACATCGTTGTGCAAAAGACAGTTCTTTAATAAGGAAAGGAAGTGGTAGATATTTTGTAGTGTCTTGACATAGTCTTCAGGTTAGAAAAAAGTCTTAAGAACTTCTATGAAGTTGTGGTGTAATGTTACTGCTTAACATTGTAGTCACCATTAAAACAATTTACAGACTATCTTAAGGGTGACTAAATGAAGTGTCCTTCATTGAAAGAAATTTAAATTCTGAACATGCATTTTCATATTGGTTGTGATTGACCAGTGTAGACCAGACTTGTATAAATACAACCTCTTACAACTGCATCAGGGAATGGTTTCTTTTGCTCAGTGGTATAGAGTGTTGGTTTTCAGTGAGGGAGGACCTGAGTTCAAATCCCGCTGCGGGTTGTCTTTTCCAAGATGCATGGTAGCTATCTGTTACAAACTTTCATGTTTGTAAGAAAGTTTACTTTGTTCCTGGTTTGATTCACAAATTTTCACGCCATTTAGTCACTGGCAAAATTACTCTCCTCACTGTAATGTGCCATGATTATATGTATTTTAACCTTAGCATTTGGAGTCACAGTTACCAGAAGCATCCATTTTGTTGAGTTTATTGAAAAGCAATCATATTTCCTTTTATTCCTGTATTTTGGTTTCAGCTTATGACAACAGATTTTCAGTTTTCCTTCGTCACTGTGATTAGAATGAAAGTTATTGATGCATTTTCATACCGAGAATCTGTGACAGAAGATTGTTAACTGTAAAATAATTGATGTTCTTTACACAAGAAAACTATGATATTGTTTTCTAGCTTCTGTTATATAGACTTTGTAACATACGCAACTGACACAGCTGTTGTATTACAGTATAAGATCTAATAAATGAGCCATTTACAGATAATTTGAAAGAAAATAATTACAGGAAAAAAAAATTTATGGAAAAATGAGATTTGTTTTAAATGATAAATACATGAAATACATTTTGATACTATTTCTTGTTGGATATGGCTTAGACAGGTGTTATTCATAACAATTTATGATTTTGAAAAAGGGTAATGAATACCCTAAAATAGTTGGCTTTAATAAGAATAAAATAAATTTATAAACCTGTTCCGACATTGTCGTGTGTTCCTCACATATTTAGTTTTTGTAGTAATTTATGATTTTGTACATACTTGTGTTCAATGTGTTCACTTGTGTAGCCAGGTGCTTATTTAAAATATTATGGTAATGGATTGATGAAATAGAATTCTTCAACTTTCTCTCTACAGTCCTGTAACATCTTACACCAAACCTTGGAAAATCGGTTCCTAAAAAGGTTTTACTTATGATAAAATTAAATTTAATACTGTCATTCAAGTCTTGAATTGTGGATCATAGAACTTTTACTGAGTGAACATATTAAATGAAATTTACTGTTTATCAGCCTAATAGTAAATCTTGTTGATGAGACTGATATTATTTGATAAATTTGATAAAATTGATAAACTTTGTAACTTTCAAATGATAGATGATGTAATCTTTGTGGCATGGTTGATAAATCTTTCAACAGTAAAGCAAATTTGATGTGATTGAAACATTTGAATTTTAAAAGTGAAATCAAAAGGATTATTTAATAAAAATTTTAAAATTGATCAAATAGTTCTGCTGCTTTGTATTGTTAAAGGGAGGTAATTAAATAAATAAATGGATGTAATTGTGTAAAGGGAGACAATAGTGGAACTTATCAATATTGAAGATAAACTTGATATAAAATTGAAGTACTCACAGTTCTGACAATGTATATGGAATCTGGATCTGTTAGATTGTCATCAGCCAAATCTTCAGTTGAAGACCTAAATGAATATGATGAGGATGATGAAAGTAAGTAATTACTCATATTTTTAAAACTTTTCATGACAGTATAGTAGTTGCCCTTTCAGAAAATTCAAGATTTAATTTATTTTCTAGATAAATATAAACCATGGAAATGTGATGGGAGAAATTTTGATACAATGAAATATCATTGTTCTACAAGATCCCCTCAGTACTTTTTGCTCTGGAGCAAAGAGATTTAAATTCACTGATAGAATGAAATAACCAATTCTATGAACAATAAATCAGGTTGTTTGCTGGTTCATACATTTCATGGTTCATAGTCTGAATTGCAGTTGTTTTTCATTTTTTGGGCAGTGACATGTTAGCTTTGATTTACTGGAGTAAGTGTAATTTCTTATGAACAAATCTGTTGCATTTGATCTTTTTTCATTGTGTTCTTTTACACGTTGGGGATGGACAATGACCATATGACATATAAACTTTGTTTTGCAAGTTTAATTCCTATATATTATAGGTCTGAGATATTGTGTCTTGTATGATAGTGTATGGATTGCCTATTCATAATTTGGTTTGCTCTGTTCTTGGCCTTTTTCTTGTGTGCACAGTGTAACACTTTGGGAATGGACAATAAAATGTTAGCTTTGAGCTAGAATAAGTGTTCCTCTATAGGCACTGTAGTATTTTTGATTGCTTGCAGAGAGATTGGTTAGTAAACCAAGTTGGATACCCAGGGCTGACTTTCAGGTATTAAACAGAAAGGGGTTGAAACGGGCATTTTAAACACCAATAAAAATTAACCTACATAATTATTTTGAAAGATGTGTTTTGTATAGAATGCCTTTTCATCATGATATTTTGAGTTGCAGTTCTTAGCCTGTTTTCTTTTTTTTGTAAATAAATGCATGGCAGCTTGACAATGTAAGCTTTAATTTTTGCAAGAGTAAGTGTAATCGTTGAAGGTATGTACCAGTACCCATATGGCCATTACTAAGGGGACAGAATAGGTTTAAAGCATAAATCACTAACCTACACTTTGAGACAAGCTGTATTTTGAAAAACTATAAAAAATTATATAATAAATACAATGCTGGAGGTCTCTTAAATCTAATTGTTTATTCTCAGAAAAAAACCCACAGAACAAGTGTGATGGATAAGTATTATAAGTAAATGTGTCAGATTTCAGGACTTGGTTCATCACATAAAAACATCTGTTTTCATTGGACCAGTCCTCAATAAAAGCTACATTATGAAAACATTTCAGGATTAGATTGAAACTCAAGGTAGATCATTCTTATTAGGTGTTATTACTTTTAGAAGTTTGATTGTCCCCCTTGATGAGGTTGAACCTGTGGCTATAAATAGAGATGTAAATAAACGATTGAGTGATTGAGTGCACTTGAATGATTTTGGGCTAATTTTCATTTTATGACATCTAAATCAGGTTTAAGTGATCTAATTTAAGTGTTTAGTCGTGACTGTGAAATTTTTTGTCAGTGTTGTACATAAATAGGTGTGGGTAGCTCTACTTTCACTTTGACATCGTTTTCTTTGTGTTCATAAACTGCGTATGATTTTCAAGTAACAAGTGATACTGAGATTTAATTGGGTTAACTAGCTTTGAAATTCCTTCAATATATATGCTGTAAATTGAAGATTTCCTCCAAACTGTTTGAATAAGTTACAGAACATTGGTAAATAAAGTGGATATTTCAGTGTGTATATAAGCTTGGAGTAAAGATTTAATTCAGTTAACATTGAATTGCTTACCTGTTTGGATAAATTACAATAGGAAATTAATGTGATCTTTTTTAATTTACCATTTCTATTTATATCAAAGAAATTAAAAGGAATGTTACATTGGACATGTTTATTTTTTCTTTATAGTTTCAGGTTAAATAAACAGATTTTATGGAAATCTATTTAGAGTCATTTAATGCCACTTTGATGGCAAATATTTTGATTTGGAATGAGTACTGCTTTTAATACAGGAAGCAGTTGGAAAGGGATTAATTCAAGTTGTAGGAACTTGCTTCCCAATCAGTATAAAATAATTAAGTTTAAACTAAATATTTAATTCTCCATATTATCAGTATCTAAGGGTTCAAAATAAATGAGAAAAAGTGTTCATATCCTGTTTGTTAACCAAATATCCTGGTTTGATATAATGATTAAGGTTTAAATTAATGGTATGAACAAATCATTGACATGTATTGAAAGTACGAATTTGTCATTTGGCTGAAAATAGGCTTTAGGGTTTTAACTAGTCGAGGTATTCTTCCACCCTAAGGATACTGATACATACATTTGGTGGACCAAAGTACTGATAAACATCTTGTAAATAGTTCAACTATTTTACAGATCTGATATTTTTCAAATTGCATGAATATGCAGATACTATAATAGATGTGCAACTTAACATGAAATTTTAGTCTGTAAGAAGTACAGTCTTTTAATTAAGTCAACTTAATTAAACACTATAACAGGTGTAATATCATTCAAAATATTCCTTCAATACAAATTTTGTGGATAATTGGTGTAATCTAACATGCTTGGTTGATTTTCGCGGTGAGATTCATTTACAGTCACTCTATAATTGTCACGTTAAATTCTATTTTTAGAAATTGACTGAGCAATGAGTGGGTCTTATTTAAAAGTAAAATGTCCTAATTCGAATGCTGAAGTTTTTGGAATATAATATTTACATCTTTGTTTAGGTGTTTCATATAAGCTTCAGACTTAATATGGAATTTTATGAATGTAATTGTTTCTGCTGATTTATGGGTTATGTATTCAATGGTGGATCTGGAAACATATATCTTCAGATGACAGTTTTAAATCTTTTATTAACACATTCAATAAGGTGCATTGTCTTTCAGAATGTAGACAGATTTTTTTGTGTGTATGAATTTACATTTTAATATGTAATGTTATATAAAGTGTAAAGTATTTGTGTGAATTCTGATTAATACACAGGCTACTCGATGTAACTAATTTTTGACATCATTGAAATTCAAGTTATTTTTTACCTGGCTAGTTCTGTAATAACATAACAGTAGAGTAATAACATAACATGGCTGTAATAACATAACAGTAGAGTTTGTGCTGGTCAGTGGTATAGTTTTATGTACAGGACTTGTAATCCAGAGGTCATGTGTTCGACTTCCTGCTTCATGCAACCAATTGTCTTTTTGATGATGTTGAACTTAGAATGGCCCTGCATGATTACTAATTTCCACAGGGTGTGATATTGACTATGATCGGTTACTCATGGTTCACATTCCATAACACTACATCGAGTGTATAGAATGAAACAGAATGGAATCAAACAAGGGTTTTCGATGATGAGTATTTTAACATAAAAAAAATCTTACTGCTTTTCTTATTGTTCGAATAAGAATTTGAATAAGAATTAAAATGATACACATTTCTTTAAATCAATGAGTTTTTTGAATCCCTCTGTTTTTTTTGTTTTTTTTTGTGAAATCCTAGGAAAAATCAGTATTGTTTATGTTCATTGGGGATCAATATACAATAAAATAGCCATATACTGAGATTTTTTATGAGCAAACTTGGCAGATTATTACAGCAAGAAAGTAAGGTTAATGATTCCTATGTACATAAAATCTATTAAACCAACACCACTGTAGGCCAAAAAAATGTAACATTACTTTCTTAGGTCCACCATTTTATCATAATAAGCACTTTGATCAGCATTACCTGAGATTGGTCAGATACATGCTTGAAATTTGGGTCTCTCCTGCGACCCTGCTGATTTTGTAAAATGTCAATTAGGGTGGAAACATTTATCATTTATAAGGGTATATTTTGAAATTTTATTGTCTGTAAAGTGAACAGTGTAGATCATGACTACCTAGATTTGTAAACTGGTCATGGTCTACATTAGTCACAAAGGCAAGGAAGGATGGCTAACAGTGCAGATAACGAACAAATCTCATGGATCAACAGACTTAGATCATGGTTTGCATTGCAGAGTTAGGTCCCTTTTGCAACTTTGGGGGTATTGATCACCCTAGGTGATAGTTTGTTCTCTCATTTTGTAAGCAACATCTGTTACAAGGTGCTTTTGTAGAATATTTATAACATTAAAAGCTGTATTATGGACACCCAAGTTCGCGTGTACATAATCCCTGTATTGGAAGAATTATAGACAATACATTGCCTTATAAAATTACATTGTATTTCATAGAAAACTTGGAATTATTTCTGGCTGGCCTGACAGGCGGTTATTATATACTGAGATATGTTATAGGAGGATATTTATAATCAATCTCTGCGTAAATGAAGGCTTACATTATAAAGTTAAGATGATTATGATATGTAGGAAACATGTTGTTTACACTGAAAATTCAGGAATTTTTTGTATAATTAGTTAAATATAGAGTTATTGTAACAGTTGAACAAGTTACTTGATAACCATTGGAATGATTATTTTGTGTGAAGTAATAGTTATGGCTTCACATAATAGGAATTTTCTCTTTATTCTAGTACAGATGTAAGGAAATATTTTGAAGCTTTAAAAGCAGTCTTTTTGATGGTTCATAGAAAATTAAATAATATTTTGAGGGATGAATGCCAAAAAAAGTGCTTCTCTATTTTATAATACTTTCGTATTCAACCTTTTATTTACATAGTGGATTATTCTTAAAATACCTGGTAGTAGTAATTTCAAGAAAACCATATAAATCAAAGTGCTGAAAATACTTAAATCAATGTGTGTTATGTACCTTAAATTCAAGCATTCTCAATATTAAATGTTTCATATATGTAAGAGACATTTTATCTTTCTGTTGGACTTGTCTTTTGTGCCTAAGATCCGATTTTTCATGAGTCCATTGACAAAATAATGTAAATTGATAATAACATGTGTTAATTGTTTACTTCACATACAAACAGAACAAAAACAAGGAAGTAATTGACACATAGAATAATTCAGCTTGATACTGTTATCAGGTCCTTAGCATTTTTAGCATACATGATTGTAGGAATTATCTTTAATTGAAGAAGGAAGTTTGGTGAACGGTTCTCTAAGATAAAGTCTATTGATTAACTTATTTTGAGTCAAAGTATGTCTGGATTTGTTATCTCAGAGTAAACCTGGGTTATAATCTGTATTTTTTTTCAGTGATTAAAGTGCTGTAGGGCGGGTGTTCTGGGCAAAAAAATGTTTAGTGATAATATCATAGAGTGATATACATTCCCTTAGGAAAAGTGTCCTTCAAAATCGTGAATTAAGTGTAGATTTCTGAGGAATTTTCTCCACCTTAAGGATGAGATGTTTCAAAACAAGAGTCCGTGTTACAAAATACTTTTAAGCTTAATGTTTTGTAGAAGCACTGAAATATTTTTTTATATACTTTTTATTGTGAAATTTCAGCCAATTTAGTCACTGAAGTTTGATTGTTATAGAAATGTTTATTGAGAAGTTTGAGCACAATCAGTGAAGTAAGTTTTAACATTCAGTCAGTTTTTCACAGTGGATAAATAGTGCTGATATTATTGCAAAATCACAGATTTAGACAGAAAAGTTTGAGATATCATGAACAGTTGAACTCTATAATTGGAATAATTATTGACAAATAAAGGGAGGTAATAATAGACAAAAATGGGAGGCAAACAGAATGGCGACGCTGTAGAGATGGATGATTTAGAGGATATGACAGATGGAGGTAAGTTAATAATAAAAACCTGTAAGTGGTAATTGTAAAGTATTGATCATTAGGCAAATTATGTTTAAATTGCCAGCAATATGGCTCATTACAGTGTTGTAACCACTTTGTCTTTTTTGTTGTTGTTGTTGATGGGACCTATTAGTCCAACTAATTGTACGCAAGTCGAGATATTGTGTAATTTTTTGTATAGGTCAATATCTCGCCTCCGCAATATAGCGAGATTCTGACCCAAAACAAAAATAACTCAGAATTAGCTAAAGACGTCACTTGAATTATTTTGACTGTGGGACCTACCTGATATTGGACAGACATGCACTCATGTGCATGCTAATACATGCCCATGTACACATCTTCAACTGACCTATTGACAGAGAAATAGCAGTTTGAAAGTTAAACAAAAAACCAGTTCAGTCAAGGGTGAATCAGTAAAAGTGTACGTAAAACCAGGGTTCTGATAAGGGTGTCTGGTGTACAAAGAATTCTGCAAGAAGTAGAGACATACATTAAATTCTTCAAAGCAGATATGGTGCAGGAGGTAAGTTTTTATCCAGTGTTGCCAAAATCATAATATTTTTGGCTGATAACCATTTCAAAGGAGCAGTTTTAACATGAGATAATGTTCAAGTGCAAATGTATTTTTAAAGTCATTGAAATTACCAAAAAATTAACAGCAATTTATGTGAAGCAGGCAAATTCTTTTTTGTTTTGTTTTTGTTTTATAGAAGTTACCTTTATTGAAAAACCATTTGAATTTAACAGTCATTTTTTGCTACAACTGCTACTTAGTACATGCATTTTCATGTAAAAGTGCATGTTGCTTGCTGCATGGTCAGATACCCAGGCTTATCAATTTCTTGGTCTGTTTGGAACAAGAAAATGTTGTGTAATATGGAAAAGACAATAAATAAAATGTACAGTGCTTGTTTATTAGTGTCACCTCTATTGAAAGGGTCGTCTTTCTGGGCTTATGAGATACTTGTATTTATGTACACAATTACTCTCCAATCCCTTATGCTAAATGCCAGGCACACAGGCAACTCTTTGACTAGCTAGCAGCTTTCTAACTGGCTTTGTCAGAAAAATTTCCTGAGGGGACTTGAACCTTTCACTTACTGCTCCACAAACAGATTCCTTAACCATCACGATACTTGTATTTGTGTCCATAGTACAGAAAGCTGTAGGTCCAGATGTAGACAAATGCATCAAACGCTTGTCAGCCATTGATATTCTGTTTGCAAATTCTAGAAATGTCCTGGAAATGTCAACAATGAACAAGCAAATGTCAACATAGCAAACAACCAATATCTTTTTCATCTCTGAAGCATTAATGGGATTTCTGTTTGATAACTTGGTTCAATGATTAATTGTTGTAATTGCAAAACAAAATTTGATGCGTGTAAGAGGTATTGGTATCGAGCTTAATGGCATGGTTAGTAACAGACTCCTCTTGATTGGTATTAGCAAACTGAATAATCTGTCCAGATTCTTAGCATATCTGCATTGACATTTGGTTTCATTGAAAATTCTGAGAATACACCTTTAAAGGGCACACCAATATTAGGTTTTGTGGTCACCAAAGGTCAAGGTCATATTGGATGTACAGGCATATTAATTTATGGATCCACAGCATGACTCTTAAATCTTATAACAATAGGTTTGGCCCACAACATTACCATGTGCTCTTTTGTAATATACTTGTTTGTGTTGAAAATATAACTGTACTTCTTTGATAAATTATGCAAATGTGAGGGGTCAGGGATCCATCAGTTATACTATTTGCAAAATTATATTATTGACCCCCTTAATTTTGCTGGATTTAGGATTTGACAGGACCTGTCAGAGGTCAAGGCCGCAGTTTTTTTTTTCATATTTTCATATTTCTGACTATTAATTTTGCATTACTTTTTGAGACAACATGAAGAATCTAGCTATTGCAAAAAGATTGTTCTTCCCTTGGGGTAATGTATGGTTGGATGTTATATAGGACAAGTCCTCCAGATAGAAGACAGACATAATGTCTAAGCTCTGCTCTGAGCAGGAAACAGTTCTCATTTTATTAATGAAAGAGATAAAGTCTAATTGTTAACTGACATTGTCACTAGGGTCCTAAGTAAGGTAGTGGTTGAACCAATATTGATATTAACTAATTGAACTAATTGATAGCTGTTCCATTCTGTGATATGTGTCAAAAAACCAAACATGGCCACCAGGGGATTGGTGCTTTGTTGTCGGACTCTAGAGTAGATTAATGAAATGTTTTTCTGTATATTTTTTTGTTTAGATAAAAATATTACAGTCAGCAAATATTATGACACTTTTCTGACATTGGACAGGTACTGTACAATTTATTCTATGCATATGAATCATTTTTGTTGAGTCCACTTGCGGTGAGCTCGACTAAGTTGCCACTTTTGGCGTATAGTTTGGTGTATGTGCATCCAAGTGGCTGTCCGGATTTGTCCTGTCTGTATCTTCCTCATTCTTTGAAGGATTTCAAAATATTTTGGTACAAATGTTCACCATGATGGGGTAACCAAGGTCCACACACAAAACCCAGGTCCACACACAAAACCCAGGTCCACACACAAAACCCAGGTCCACTGCTCAAAGGTCAAGGTCACACTTGGGGGTCAGCGCAAAACCCGTGTCTGGAGCGTTACTTCTACATGCATGGAGGGATTTTAATATAACATGGGACAAATATTCTCCATAGTGAGGCGGAGTGTCGCGCGAAAAATTGAGGTGTCTGTGGCAAAAAAAAAAAATCAAATAAAAATATTAAAATTTGTTTTTTTGGCGCTGTATCTTGCTTATGCTTTGAAGTATTATGCTTAGTAGTCAGAGGATTTGAAAAATTCAGGTGTCTGTGGCAAAGGTCAAGGTCATATATATAGGGGTCAAAGGTCAAATAACAAAATAAAACCTTCATTTGTGAGTATAACATCTGTATACATGGATTTTAATATAACTTAGCACAAATGTTCTCCATGTTAAGTTGAGTTGTCTCGCACAAAATGAAGGTCAAGGCCAAGGTCACAAGAGGTCAAAGGTCAAATAAAAAAAATTAAAATTTGTTTGTTGGCGCTGTATCTTGCTTATGCTGGAAGTATTATGCTTAGTGGTCGAAGAATTTGAAAAATTCAGGTGTCTGTGGCAAAGGTGAAGGTCATATATAGGGGTCAAAGGTCAAATAACAAAATAAGACATTCATTTGCGAGTATAACTTCTATATACATGGATGGATTTTAATATAACTTAGCATAAATGTTCTCCATGTTAAGTTGAGTTGTCTCGCACAAACTGAAGGTCAAGGTCACAAGAGGTCAAAGGTCAAATAAAAATACTAAAATTTGTTTGTTGGCGCTGTATCTTGCTTATGCTTTGAAGTATTATGCTAAGTGGTCAGAGGATTTTAAAATTGTTGAGCCCGCTTGTGGTGAGGTCGACTGAGTTGCTGCTTTTCACTTTTGGTGGTTTGGTGTATGTGTTTCTGTCAGTCCGTGCATCCGTCTAGATTTGTCCGGTCTATATCTTGCTCATTCTTTGAAGGATTACAAAATAGTTTGATACAATTGTTCACCATGATGGGGTGATGTGTCACACGCAAAACCCAGGTCAACCACTCAAAAGTTAAGGTCACACTTGGAAGGTTAAATGGCTGAAAACCTGTGTCCGGAGCATAACTTCTACAATGTCAATGCTATGTCAAAATTTTGCCTTGGGTATAAAGAGGATGTGTTGTGCACATCTCACCTATGTATACATCTTTCTCCTTAATCTGAAGCTTATAGGTTCAGGTTTGAATTAAGATGAGCAGGCTCGATATTCTGCCCGTGGGCATGTCTAGTTAATAGAAGTGTTCTTGATGTAATAATAATGGCATGTTGTTTCTGTACTGAAATAATGGGTTCCAACTAGAGACAATGAAAATACCTCATTTGTTCCTTTCATTTTTATATACTGGAAATCTGCACCTGTTGCAAAACTGAAACTTGGCCAACACATTTAAAACTGGGAGTGGAGACGTTTATATTTGAAAAAAGATGTTCAACTTTAATTCTTTAAAGAAAAACTTCTCTCATTTTGCAATTTCACAAGGATGTGTGATCTTTAATGCATATTATGATATATCATAATTATGGTAATTGTAAATAAGGAGTGGTTTTTTTCTTCATTGTAAATGACCTAACACAAAAGTTGTATGTGACATATCTTGTAATATGAGTATACAATCCTTTAAAGCAAGATAAAATCTCAAATCTTCATTCAGCATGTTTTGAATAGGATGTGAAATCAAATAAATATTTCTACAGTTACAACTATTTCTTCCATTGCCCCTTTCTTTTAGCCATAACCTTTGCTACACGAAATTTATGTATAGAAATTGACTGACTGAAAAATCCTTGGTTTGGATCAAAACCTGTTTTTTTTAAAAGTTTTTATCTTTTGTACAAATGTTTGAAGTTTTGTAATGAGAATATTGAAACGTGTATATATACCTACTCCACCCTGATAACTTACGACCTTTAAACTTTCGTAAATTTGCTGATAAAACTGAATTAATATCACATGCCTTGCACTGGTTTAAATCATATTTAACAATTTTCAACAAAAAAATTATCAAATACTTTATAGCTTAGACTAGAAATGATATTTCATGGAGAATTGTAAGGACAGAAAATCGCAAGCTTATATATTTAATGGCCCTCGTTAAATCCATGTGTTTGGTATAATTTCAGGAAAGCCGCTGAAGTACGACCCCAAGTTCAGAGGGCCTGTTAGCAAAAGGTATGTAAATATGCTGGACAAGAATGTTTTTCAGTCCTAAGCAATTGTTGTTTCTCATTGAAACCCCTCGGTGAAGGTTTTTCAATGTATGTTCAGCTTGTTTTTTGCCAGACTTAAAATTTTCTCAGTGTCTTCTTGAAGATTGAGTCAGATTTGACTGTAGTAAGTCCTTTTTGCAGAACAGCATGTCTGTTTAGTATGTACAAGGGGTAGCTGTAAACAAATTGTTCTTTTTGTCTTCAGTTTAAATCTGTTTTGTTACACATTGATTAGGAAATAGGTTCTTGCAACGTAAATAAATCCTGCTTATGGCCTGCTATCTGGATTCAAACCAGTACTGGAGGGATTCATACCAGCAGCCTCTGGATTTAGAGTCCAGTGCTCTAACTCCTTAAGCCTCCTTGCCAATTGTCTTTAGAGGTTATGTTATGTTTGAAGGGAGGATCCTTGTGCAGAGGTTAATTGCAGCTCTCTTGTGTTGAAGGTTGCTGGTTCCTATATTTTTGGCCGACTTTAGTGCCAAAACCTTATGCCTTTGGGCCCAAGTACCAGTTAAAATGTGAAGTCACCATGAATAGTATAATAAAATTGCATGAAGAAGCTTACATCTAAGATTTGTCACATGATTTGTTTAACTTTCTGAATGCATAGCCATCCCAGTCTAAATATTTTAACAGATGTAAAGCTTTTTTTCTGTCAGATTTTCAGACAGTTTTAGAATGTTCCTTGAACGTTTTCAGGTCATGTACCGACGTGATATGTTGCCTGATCTTCCTGGTGTTCGTTCTGGGCCTGGCAGTGGTTGGCTATTTCGGTAAGATCACTTTCTTACAAACCTACATCCATAGCAGAAAGATGCAATGTATGAGGAAAATATCCGCTCCCACTGTGAATGGCAGTGGTTTGCATTTCAGTATGATCACACTCTTACAAACTTACATTCTTAATAGAAAAAATGTATCAGACAAATTTCTGCTTCCAAAGGGGTTTGATCTCAAGTCTGTTGGGTTATGAATAACTTAAGAAAAACTGATGCTCTTTACCAGTTTGCCAAAGTATGAATTGCCTGACACAGTTGTCAAATGTTGAATCTGTACAAAATGAAGTAAGTGTGCACTCAGTCATAACAACTTTAGAAAATTGACTGTTGAGAGAGCATATTTTTCTAATTGAAATGACAGCTCAATTGCAGATGTCAAGAGTTATTTTCCCCTTTGTCTAAAAAAAACCCAGTTCATACCATTTTTTTTTTTTTTTCAACAGTTTTCTGCTGTTTGTAACTTTTATGATAATACAGCTGATTTATATAAAAACGACAACAACAGCAGTTACAAGGAAATGCTGAAGCTGTTACTTACATGTGGTTAACCTTGAAGAAAACTGCAACAAATACTATGTCATGTTTTTCACTTTCCAGCTTTCACGTTTGGAGATCCTCGGCTTTTGTTGTACCCAATGAACTCGGATAAAGAACTCTGTGGCTTTGGAACTCAAAAGTAAGATCTTAATATATAAGATGTTCATGTTGTAATTTTAAATGCTGGTTTCCGGATTTCAAGGGTTTTCTACTTAAGATATATGATACGGGGAAGTTTTTATGTACCTGATAGTATGTCTTGACTTCATTATTTGTTTTCATATCAAGAAACTGACTCATTGTTTACTTAATATAAACCTATGATAAAAGCTTGTCCAACCTGCTTTTAAAACCAACTTGTGTAAAGGTACTAGGCTGATATCTGCCTGCAAATTCCTAATTGGAATGCACCTTTAATTAGCTCACCTGAGCACAAAGTGCTCAAGGTGAGCTTTTGTTATCATCTGATGTCCGTCGTCCATCCATGCATGCGTGTGTCATCAACTTTTTCTTCAAACAACTTCTTCTCCTGAACTGCTGGGCCAATCTTGCTGAAACTTGGCAGGAATGTTACTTGCATGAAGCTTTACCAAAATTGTTCAAATAGTTCAGGTCCATTTGCATTTCTAGGCCACAGGAGCTAAAAATAGATTTTCAAAGTTGGAACTTTAAAAATCTTCTTCTCCGAAACCACAAGGCCTGGAGCTTAGATATTTGGTATGAAGCATCATCTAGTGGACCTCTACCAAGTTTATTTAAATTATGACCGTGGGGTCAAACCTGACCCCATCCCAGGGGTCAGTTGATTTTACATAGATTTATATAGGGAAAACTTAAAAAATCTTCTTGTCTGAAACCACAAGGCATAGAATTTTAAAATTTGGCATGAAGCAAGCTTTATCAAGCTTTTTAAAATTATCAGATTAGGTTAAAGGTCACGGAGGCTAAAAATAGATTTATCTACTGTACCTCATAGAGCCTTCATTTATTGACCAATATCTTTGATATTTAGTATATAGGTTCCTTGCATGGACGTCTACCCATGGGTAGGGTTTGAGGTCACTGGGTCAAGGTCACCATAGCTTGATAGATATTTCTACTTTCTGTCATAGAGCCTTTATTTATTGACTGATATTTTACATATTTGGTTTGTAGGCACTTACATATTTTCAATTAAAAAATGAAATACTGCTTAACAGCAAACCTACAGCCAAAGTACTCAGGTGAGCGATCCAGGGCTATCATGGCCCTCTTGTTTTCTGTCTCACCTGTAGCAAGAGAACTGTTCCTTTTTTCGACTGCTTAGTTGAAACACCTTTAATAAAGACCACCTGTGTCTAGGCCTATGGTTGAGAGGTTTTAGTCTGTAAAAGGTTTGAGAAACACTGTAAAATTAAAATAAATTTTGGTCCATGGTTTTAAGTCTAACTACTGAATAAAATGCCTCTTCAGTGAGAACAGTTACAGTTTGTAAGTTGGGATAGAGCTCTGAAAGAAAGATACTTTGAGAAACTGCTTGGCCAGAAATTTGCTACAGCTAACATGGGCTTATTCTGAATTAAACCTATACATGGACTCTTATTATAAAACCTATAAATAATTCCATGATTAGGCTACTGTGTGAATATATGGTAAACCTTTTAAGAATTTACAATAAAAGTACATTTTTGTCTCATCTTTATTTCAGAGGAAAGCCAAATTTATTGTTCTTTGACCTGGTAGCATGTGGTAAAATGGGCCCAGGGGTGTTTGTAGATGGCTGCCCAACCACACAGGTAATTTTTGTGCTGTAAAGAAACTAGAACTTTGTTTACACTTGTCTATTTTATAATGATTGGGGGAAAAAGTTCTTGCCTCTTGTGATAATCCTACTCAATGACCAAGGGAGGAAAGGGCTTTAAATCCAAAATGAATTTCCCCATTCTACCCTGCGCAGAGCAGTCACTGAATTAGAACTTACATGACTGTGCAGATTGGAGAATTTGTTTCAGCAGTTTAAAAAAAGTGCTTGTTTTATTTTTGTAACTAATCAACTTCTCTGGGTGTTGGTAATTACTTTTTAATTACTTTTTTAATTACTTATTTATTACTTTTAATATGTGACACATCTCTACACTGATCTTTGTATTTTTGTTTTTGAACAGGGGTTTCATTAAGTTTTTGAGTTGGAGGGAGTACATGTAAAGTAGGCGGGTGATTTGCTGCCAGTTTGTTATAAAATAAGCCTGATTTTAAGAAAAGTAGCCAGGTGAAGGTCTCAAAATAGCAGGGGAAAATACCTGCCTTCTGCCTCTTAATGAAAGCCCTGGTTGAGTATATAATTATTATTCTGGAAAGTCATATTTATAAATAAGCATAACATTTGTGACTTTAAGAGAAAGACAGGTTTGTTTGAAACAAATATTAGTGCTAAAAAATAACTAGAACAAAAATCATATGAAACATTTTAGATAGCGAATGTCTGTGAGATTAAAGATTTGTTGTGAATTAATGTTGGTGGTAAATCTCATAAGCATTGCAGATAAAATAAATTCCTGGCAAAGAGTTATGATTTTGCTTAGTTCCAGAGTGGCTGATATTCATGAGAAACTTTCTAAGCATTTGTGGGCCAGAAGGCTTACCGACTTACCGACTAGTCTAAAATTTCCATAAATGGAATTTGCATGTCTTATTTCAGTAATTTCTTATCTGTAGATTTTCCCCATGGAGTCCTCCGTTTACAGTCAATACTTAACCAGATTTTTATGTTTCTTGAATCAATGCCATAAAATTATTGATAAGTTTTCTTGTTTCACAAAAGATTATGTAAATTTCAGCAGGTAAGATTTACACAGGGTAACATTAGTTTGCTAGCATATTATATCAGGGAACCTAAGGCAGAGGGTACATAGATAATCTGATCAACCCTGACCCCACTAAATTAAATGAATGGTCTTGTCCATCATTCAGTTTGGATGGATCTATATATATTTTATAGGAGTGTGAAGTTTTGCTGATAAGATATAGAACAATGTAGACCATTTTCTAACTGCTCAGCTTTGCCGAACATGGTCTGCAGTGGTTGCAAAGGCAAGCACAATGGCCAGCATCCTGGTAACTGTGAAACACTCCTTGTTTGATGAAGACCATGTAAAATTACATGTTGTGTTGTCAGTTCAGTTTTGACCTCTGTTGGCCTTTTCAGCTTTTGTCTACACTTGCCAACAGGTAATTAGCTCTGCATTAACACTGAGGGCTAAGCTCTCAGGGTCAAGGTCACACTTTTGGACTTGTGAGAGAGAGGCTTAGGTTATTGTTCCAATATTTCTCATTAACTGGGAGCACTTTGGTTATCTGTTCAAAATGTGATATCTCTCTTGATATACCTTTGGTTGTTCTATTTCTTTCTCTGGCAAATTATTAATTTTTCCCTGGAAATGTCATTAACCAGTCAATGGACTTGGAAACTTTGTGGTCAGTTGAGATATAGAAGTGCATTGATCTACAGGCTTCCCTAGTGACCACTTAGGAATCATATGATAATTAATCTCAACAGAATGAGAATAATAAGATAATGACTCTACCATACTTACTCAAATTAGTGCTAAAATCTATAGTTTATGATATGTCAAATTAGATAATCTTTTCAGCTTCCTAAGGTGGGATAATTCTACCAAGATTTAATGATTAGTTATGGCCCTTTGTATGCTAAAAAGCTTGGAGCTTATTTTTAACAATTGTCAAAATGATCCAGTTGTACATAATTATATTGAGTTTGTTTATCTTGGTTCTTAAACCTTGAGAGAGAGCAAGATTTCAAATTATTGCTAATAATTAAGTGAAAGTGAAATGAAAATCTCTGTGATAATTTTGACAGAAATGGTGCACAAGGGTAAGATATGGTGATGAAATTTAGTACAGGAATTTTCAGTCTTAATCAGATTTAAGTTGAAGTGGAAGTGGTTGTTTCCAAAAATAGAACATGCATGTTCAACAAATATTTTGACATTTATAACAGTTAATATATTGGTATTTGAAATTTGAAGATATTCTTACAACTGAAGTTCTAATCTTAGGGGCAAATAGTTTAGGCATTGCTTAAGCATTTTGACATTAGCTAATGCATTTGGTAAGGCAAGATTTTAAATTAGACATTGGTTCAGAATATTAGGGGAACATATAACTTAGTGTAGAACCAGCCTTTGAGAGGCAGACTTGGCCCCAGTTTTGAAAGGTTTTGGGATATTTTGTCATCTCTTCATTAGAATCATGACCACAGCTGTGTGTTAAATGCATTATTTAGTTAGAAGTTGTTCTGTCCAGTTAAACAAGAAGGTCAGTATGGTGATGGTAAAATCATAGGCTTGAATGATTGTAGATAGGTGGAAATTTTGGTTTTGTAGACCGAGGTGTATTAAAATTTCCTCAATTTCTTCTTCTAATCAAGGGATACATGAGAGATGGTTTTTATGACATCAGATATTTGTTGCCTATTGTTCATTTGCAGGTACATGTAACCACGTATTTTGATAAAATTAAAAGTAACTTATGTGTTGCATTTGACTTCACAATGTAGGAAAATCTCTTCTTGATAATTTGCTAGAATAAAGATCTATGTGTAGTTTGAGTTTATATGAAGAAAACTTATATTGTATCAGTTTTGATTGATTCTTATATCATTTCAGATCTGTGTTGCCAACTGCCCGACAGAAAACTGGTTTTACCAGCAGGCCCTTAATGATGTTAGTAATTTAAAACACTGCAAACCTGGTGTTGATCTGACCTCTAAGGTACATGCATTTAGATTCAGAAATCTATTATTTAAAAATATATTCAGTGCAGGCACATTCAGAAATCTTCATTAGTGGAGACATTAGTAGCAGTGAATACACATTTCTCAGCAACAGCACAAAGTACATTGAAAATGTAGAAATTACCATCTGAAGAATTATTATGTAAAGGCCAGGTGATTAGAAAAAGACATGCACTTTGCAACAACAATTGTTTTTCAGAATCAGTGATTTCTGAAACTATAAAATGTAAAAAAAAAATACTAGAAAATATTTCACCCAAATGTAAGCGTTTTCTATATGGATATGAAATACATTTGCTTCTAAAATGTTTATCTTAGCAGTGTGCAGTTGGAATTGAATGTAAATATTTAGAGGAATCCGGACGTAAAAATATTCAGTAAAAATTACAGTCATTTCAAAAGAACATATGAAAGTTGATAGTAAATAATATATTTTGTTGTATGTTTTATGCCTTATATTTCATAGTTTTTTCTGCCTTCAGAGTGTGAGTGACTTGATAAAAGATGAAGATTGCCCAGCGTATTTGCTGGCAAGCAAACCTTGTAAGTATTGTGCAAATGATTATACTGGTAGCTATAACTATCCTCTGCATGCTAAAGAATGTGATTATACTGGCAGCTATAACTATCCTCTGCATGCTAAAGCATGTGATTATACTGGTAGCTATAACTATCCTCTGCATGCTAAAGCATGTGATTATACTGGTAGCTATAACTATCCTCTGCATGCTAAAGAATGTGATTATACTGGTAACTATAACTATCCTCAGGATGCTTGATCATGTGATTATACTAGTAGCTTTGACTATCCCCAGCATGCTTGATCATGTGATTATACTGGTAGCTGTGACTATCCTCAGCATGCTTGAGCATATGATTATACTGGTAGTTGTGGCTATCCTCAGCATGCTTGAGCAAATGATTATACTGGTAGCTATAACTATCCTCAGCATGCTTGATCATGTGATTATACTGGTAGCTATGACTATCCTCAGGATGCTTGATCATGTGATTATACTAGTAGCTTTGACTATCCCCAGCATGCTTGATCATGTGATTATACTGGTAGCTGTGACTATCCTCAGCATGCTTGATCATATGATTATACTGGTAGTTGTGGCTATCCTCAGCATGCTTGAGCATGTGATTATGTTGGTAGCTCTGACTGTCCCCAGCATGTTTGAGCATGTGATTATACTGGTAGTGGTGACTATCCCCAGCATGCTTGAGCATGTGATTATACTGGTAGCTCTGACTGTCACCAGCATGCTTGAGCATGTGATTATACTGGTAGCTGTGACTATCCCCAGCATGCTTGAGCATGTGATTATAGTGGTAGCTGTAACTATCCTCAGCATGCTTGATCATGTGATTATACTGGTAGCTGTGACTATCCCCAGCATGCTTGAGCATGTGGTTATACTGGTAGCTGTGACTATCCCCAGCATGCTTGAGCATATGATTATATTTGTAGCTCTGACTGTCCCCAGCATGCTTGAGCATGTGATTATACTGGTAGCTGTGACTATCCCCAGCATGCTTGATCATGTGATTATACTGTTAGCTGTGACTATCCCCAGCATGCTTGAGCATGTGATTATACTGGTAGCTGTAACTATCCCCAGCATGCTTGATCATTATTTATACTGGTAGCTGTAACTTTCCCCAGCATGCTTGAACATGTGATTATACTGGTAGCTGTAACTTTCCCCAGCATGCTTGATCATGTGATTATACTGGTAGCTGTGACTATCCCCAGCATGCTTGAGCTTGTGTTTATACTGGTAGCTGTAACTATCCCCAGCATGCTTGATTATGTGATTATACTGGTAGCTGTGACTATCCCCAGCATGCTTGAGCATGTGATTATACTGGTAGCTATGACTATTCCCAGCATGCTTGAGCATTTGATTATACTGGTAGCTGTAACTATCCCCAGCATGCTTGAACATGTGATTATACTGGTAGCTGTAACTTTCCCCAGCATGCTTGATCATTATTTATACAGGTAGCTATGACTATCCCCAGCATGCTTGAGCATTTGATTATACTGGTAGCTGTAACTATCCCCAGCATGCTTAAGCCTGTGTTATACTGGTAGTTGTGACTTTCCCCAGCATGCTTGATCATGTGATTATACTGGTAGCTATGACTATCCCCAGCATGCTTGAGCATTTGATTATACTGGTAGCTGTAACTATCCCCAGCATGCTTGAGCATGTGATTATACTGGTAGCTGTGACTATCCCCAGCATGCTTGAGCATGTGATTATACTGGTAGCTGTGACTATCCCCAGCATGCTTGAGCATGTTATTAAACTGGTAGCTGTGACTATCCCCAGCATGCTTGAGCATGTGATTATACTGGTAGCTGTAACTATCCCCAGGATGCTTGAGCATGTGATTATACTGGTAGCTCTGACTGTCACCAGCATGCTTGAGCATGTGATTATACTGGTAGCTGTAACTATCCCCAGGATTCTTGAGCATGTGATTATACTGGTAGCTCCGACTGTCACCAGCATGCTTGAGCATGTGATTATACTGGTAGCTCTGACTGTCACCAGCATGCTTGAGCATGTGATTATACTGGTAGCTCTGACTGTCACCAGCATGCTTGAGCATGTGATTATACTGGTAGGTCTGACTGTCACCAGCATGCTTGAGCATGTGATTATACTGGTAGCTCTGACTGTCACCAGCATGCTTGAGCATGTGATTATACTGGTAGCTCTGACTGTCACCAGCATGCTTGAGCATGTGATTATACTGGTAGCTCTGACTGTCACCAGCATGCTTGAGCATGTGATTATACTGGTAGCTCTGACTGTCACCAGCATGCTTGAGCATGTGATTATACTGGTAGCTGTAACTATCCCCAGGATTCTTGAGCATGTGATTATACTGGTAGCTCTGACTGTCACTAGCATGCTTGAGCATGTGATTATACTGGTAGCTGTAACTATCCCCAGGATTCTTGAGCATGTGATTATACTGGTAGCTCTGACTGTCACCAGCATGCTTGAGCATGTGATTATACTGGTAGCTCTGACTCTCACCAGCATGCTTGAGCTTGTGTTTATACTGGTAGCTGTAACTATCCCCAGCATGCTTGAGCATGTGATTATACTGGTAGCTCTGACTGTCACCAGCATGCTTGAGCATGTGATTATACTGGTAGCTCTGACTGTCACCAGCATGCTTGAGCATGTGATTATACTGGTAGCTCTGACTGTCACCAGCATGCTTGAGCATGTGATTATACTGGTAGCTCTGACTGTCACCAGCATGCTTGAGCATGTGATTATACTGGTAGCTGTAACTATCCCCAGCATGCTTGAGCATGTGATTATACTGGTAGCTGTAACTATCCCCAGCATGCTTGAGCATGTGATTATACTGGTAGCTGTGACTATCCCCAGCATGCTTGAGCATGTGATTATACTGGTAGCTGTGACTATCCCCAGCATGCTTGAGCATGTTATTAAACTGGTAGCTGTGACTATCCCCAGCATGCTTGAGCATGTGATTATACTGGTAGCTCTGACTGTCACCAGCATGCTTGAGCATGTGATTATACTGGTAGCTCTGACTGTCACCAGCATGCTTGAGCATGTGATTATACTGGTAGCTCTGACTGTCACCAGCATGCTTGAGCATGTGATTATACTGGTAGCTGTAACTATCCCCAGGATGCTTGAACATGTTGATATTTATCATGATCATGACATACAGCCTTATCTTTTGGTAACACTTTGACATCTTTGATTTTTCATGTCTTCACTTGAAATTTTATTCCCATTATATTCATGTATAAATATCCTTTCTCTGAATCAATTGTTAGTTAGGGTAAGAAAAAGACAGTGCTTAAAAATTATAATAATAATGCTACTTCCGTTTTTTCTTTCACTTAGGTCAAAACGTTTTTTCGCAATTTCAACAAACCAGTTAACATAATTATTCAGTAGTTGTGAGTGACAATAATTTGTTTGTATTTTTCATTGACAGAAAAAGCCTTGAAAGCATATATTAGGCATACTAACATTAAACATTGTTTTTGGACAATTTATTTTCATGTTTTTCTGGAGTGGGTGGGTGGAGGGGAGCTCGAACCAATTGAGATTTTGAAAATTCCAGAGCCCTGGCCATATGTATCCTATCTGTTCATCTGGTATTGTGCAACTTTATAAATTCAAAGTTTGTATGAGAACTGAAATACTGTAATAGTGTTATTTTTGGTGTCAGAGTTTAGTTGTGGTGTGTGATCTAGGATAGATGCAACAATCTCCAATGACTAAAATCCCTTGAGCAACACAATGTTATATTTTACATTTACAGTTTTGAATCGCTGTGTACCAGAGGCATTAGTGGATCTCATAGACAAGGCAGGAACTCTTAAAGAAAACCTGAAAAATGAGAATGTTACAGGATTGAAGGACAAGAACAACCAAACTCTAACTGAAGATGATATCGTTAAAGGTTTAGAGTGAGTCATTGCATTTCTGTATTATTTACTAATAAGCAAAGGAAATTAAATGTCCTATCTTTATGCCAAATAATATCTTACATGATTGTTATACTAAAGATGATCTCCTTAATGTTTTAGAGTAAGTCATTCCATTATTGTATCATTTACTAGTGAGCAAGGGGAATTAAATGTCCTATCTTTATGCCAAAGAATATCCTACATGTTTGTTATACTAAAGATAGATTTCTTAACAGTTTAGAGTAAGTCATTGCATTTCAATATCGTTTACTAGTAAACAAGGAGAATTATTCCAAATTAAATGTCCTGTCTATATGACAATATCTTACGTGCTTGTTATACTAAAGATGAATTCCTTAAAGGTTTTGAGTAAGTCATTGCATTTTTAGCTCACCTGAGCTGGCTCAGGGTGAGCTATTAGGATCGATGAATGTCCGTCGTCCGTCGTCTGTCATCCGTCGTCCGTTCACACTAAGTTCTTTAACACTCTACTGGTCACATTTTTGCTCCAATAGTCATGAATTGGTCAGGATGTTTGTCCCAGTAATTACTCAGACGAGTTCGAATATGAGTCATCTGGGGTCAAAAACTAGGTCACATGACTTAAAAAAAGAAAAATCTTGTTAAGGCTCTAGAGGCTACTGTTTCAGTCCAAATGTCCTGGCAGTTTGTCAGGTTTGGTTGATTTCTAGCACAAGTTTGAATATTGGTCATCTGGGGTCAAAAACTAGGTCACACAGCCCAGATATGGAAAAACCTTGTTAACACCCTAGAGGTAAGATTTTCAGCCCGAATATCCTGAAAATTTGTCAGAAAGGTTGTTTCCATGATTTCTAGCTCAAGTTCGAATATGGGTCATCTGGGGTCAAAAACTAAGTCACAGAGCCCAAATATAGAAAAACCTTCTTAACACTCTAGAGGTCACATTTTCAGTCCAAATTTCCTTGTAATATGTAGAAAGGTTATTTGGATGATTTCTAGCCCAAGTTCGAATACGGGTCATCTGGGATCAAAAACTAGGTCACAGAGCCCAAATATGGAAAAACCTTGTTTACACTTTAGAGGTAACATTTTCAGCCCCAATATCCTTGTAATACGTCAGAAAGGTTATTTGGATGATTTCTAGCCCAGTTTCGAATATGGCTCATCTGGGGACAAAAACCAGGTCACTGAGACCAAATATGGAAAAACCTTTTTATCACTCTAGAGGTAACATTTTCAGCCCAAATATCCTGGAAATATGTCAGAAAGGTTGTTTTGATGATTTCTAGCTCAAGTTTGAATATGGGTCATGTGGGGTCAAAAACTAGGTCACACAGCCCAAATATGGTAAAACCTTGTTAACACTCTAGAGGTAACATTTTTAGCCAAAATTTTCAGAAAAACTGTAAGAAAGCTTGTTAAGATGATTTGTAGCTCAAATTGGAATATGGGTGATGTGGGGTCAAAAACTAGGTCACACAGCCTGTATATGGAAAAACCTTGTTAACACTCTAGAGGTAACATTTTCAGCCCAAATATCCTGGAAATATGTCAGATAGGTTGTTTTGATGATTTCTAGGTCAAGTTCGAATATGGGTCATCTGTGGTCAAAAACTAGGTCACAGAGCCCAAATATGGAAAAACCTTGTTAACACTTTAGAGGTCACATTTTCAGTCCAAATATCCTTGTAATATGTCAGAAAGGTTGTATTGATGATTTCTAGCCCAAGTTCGAATATGGGTCATCTGGGGTCAAAAACTAGGTCACAGAGCTTAAATTTGGAAAAACCTTGTTTACACTCAACATTTTCAGCCCAAATATTCTGGAAATATGTCAGAAAGGTTATTTCGATGGTTTCTAGGTCAAGTTTGAATATGGGTCATCTGGGGTCAAAAACTAGGTCACAGAGCCCAAAAATAGAAATATCTTGTTAAGGCTCTAGAGGCTACTGTTTCAGTCCAAATATCCTGGCAGTTTGTCAGAAAGGTTGTTTGGTTGTTCAAATTATTAGATGAGGTTAAAGGTCACGGAGGTTAAAAATAGATTTATCTACTGTACCTCATAAAGCCTTCATATATAGACCAATATCTTTGATATTCAGTATATAGGTTCCTTGCATGGACCTCTACCCATGGGTAGGGTTTGAGGTCACTGGGTCAAGGTCAAGGTCACCATAGCTTATAATAGATATTTCTACTTTCTGTCATAGAGCCTTTATTTATTGATTGATATTTTACATATTTGGTTTGTAGGCACTTATATATTTTCAATTAAAAAATGAAATACTGCTTAACAGCAAACCTACAGCCAAAGTACTGAGGTGAGCGATCCAGGGCCATCATGGCCCTCTTGTTATAGTATTTTCTAGTAGAAAATTTTAGTAAATCATTGCATTTCTATATTAATTACTTGTAAACAAAGGAAATTAAATGTCCTAACTCTATGCCAAATTATATCCTACATCCACTTCATACTAAAAGTGATTTCCTTAGAGGTTTAGAGTCATTTCATTGAATTTCCCTATTTTTTAAGCAAGGGGTATTGTTAAAAACCCTGTCCTTATTCCAAATAAAATCAAAAATGTTTGTCATGTGACATATTTTTTTTAACATACTATCCCTCAGGTCTGTTTATTTCTACTTTGCACAATGTTTGTTTCAGTGCCTATGGATTGTTCCTAAAGGCCAAAGAATATGGTGAGAAAATCATACAGGATGTTGTGGCTTCGTGGTGGATGATACTTGTGTAAGTTACTTAAATAAATTTGTTCACCTTAAAGTTCAAACTGTGCATTTTTCAGCACATAAGTGAAACCTACATTTAACACCATCCATCTTTAGGTTTGAATTGCTACCTGACTGCAATGTTTGCATCACTGCTGTAATATTTCAGAGGCTACCCGACTGCAATGTTTGCATCACTGTTGTTATATTTCAGAGGCTACCTGATCGCTATGTCTGTATCACTGCTGTTATATTTCAGAGACTACCTGATTGCTATGTCTGTATCACTGCTGTTATATTTCAGAGGCTACCTGACTGCTGTGTCAGAATCACTGGTGTTATATTTCAGAGGCTACCTGATAGCTATGTTTGTATCACTGGTGTTATATTTCAGAGGCTACCTGACTGCTGTGTCTGTATCACTGGTGTTATATTTCAGAGGCTACCTGACTGCTGTGTCTGTATCACTGGTGTTTTATTTCAGAGGCTACCTGATTGCTATGTTTGTATCACTGTTGTTATATTTCAGAGGCTACCTGATTGCTATGTTTGTATCACTGTTGTTATATTTCAGAGGCTACCTGATTGCTATGTTTGTATCACTGTTGTTATATTTCAGAGGCTACCTGATTGCTATGTCTGTATCACTTCTATGGATTATACTGATGAGATGGTTTGCTGGTATCATGGTTTGGTTAACTGTCTTACTCTTTGTTGGAGTTTTTGGATTTTGTAAGTTGCATTTATTTTCTACCTGCCTTTGTATCAGTCTCTACATGATATTACGTAACTAGAAGAAAGTATCAGGAAATTGAATTGAGATTTACAAAGGACTGCTTACAAAAAAAAAGTGGGGATTGTCAAGTTTATCCCTTTCAAAACTGCTAAAACATTCCATGGCTGTAAAGATTTTGTGAAGCTAACAGCATGAAAAGTAATATGGTGTTAAACTGTTAACAAAAAGGCTTTATGTATTAATTTCTAACAAACAAAGTATGCAAATAATACTTTCAAGTGCCTGCTCCAGATCTCAGAAATTTCATTACTACAGTCATTCTAGAAAACTTCAAACATGAAATTTTTAAAATACAAAGTTCAAATGGAAGAGGTAGATATCCACAGTTCCTCTTGTCCTTGTTCTTGTCTGAACAGAAAGTGGTCATAAAGAATAGTTCAAAAAAGTTGCAGGAAGTTTGTATACTATCATTGATCAGGAGTAGTTTCAGCTGAGCTAAACAAGGTCATAAAAGGGTCATATTTATTAGGGTGTATTTGGTTTCAGCATCGTTTTGGTGTATGAAGAATTATTTTGATGCAAAAGGCACAGAACAGTCTTTCCATATACACATGGCAGTACTGACATTTCAGTTCTCAAAGGAGAAGTTCTGGCTTGGATTTGGTAAGATTCAGCATATTCTTTAATGCTTTAGACTTTGTTTATTCTGGTTTTGACTAAATAGTTTACAATGTCATTGACTTGAGATGTTTTTAACTTTAAGATGTTTTTAACTTTAGGATTGCAGAGGGACGTGAAAGCTAATTTTGATACAAGTATATTAATAAAAAAACTAGATTTTAGTCTGTACTAAGTGTAGCCTTACCTCTTTTACCAGGTATTGTGTCTATTGCAATTCTGGCCATAGTCATGTTGATACTTCTCATTCTGTGCCAGAGAATACGCATTGCTATAGCCTTAATCAAGGAAAGTAGCAGGTAAGTGACATTTGTCTTTTGAAAGATTAAGTAAAGTGACATTTAACTGTCTTTTGAATGCTTAAGTAGAGTGACATTTAATTGTGTTTTGAATGCTTAAGTAAAATGACATGTTATTGTCTTTTGATTGCTTAAGTAAAGTGACGTTTAACAGTGTTTTGAATACATTATGTAAAGTAACATTTAAAAAGACATTTGAATACATCAGAAAAATTGCATTTAACCATCTTGAATACTATAGTTAAACAACACTTAAATGTGTTTTTAATCGATAAGTAAAGTGTCATTTAATGCTTTTGGATACCTAAGTGACATTTAACAGGCTTTTAAATTCTTTAAAAAGTGACATTTAACCATCTTGAATACAAAAGTAAAACAACATTTAAATGTCTTTAGAATACATAAGTAAAGTGCCATTTAGCAGTCATCTAAATGCATAAGTAAAGTTACATTTGACATTCTTTTAGTGACATATAACAGTCTTTCAAGTACAAAAATAAAGTTAAATTTGACAGTCTTTTAGTGACATATAACAGTCTTTCAAGTACAGAAGTAAAGTGACATTTTACAGTCTTTTGAATAAATGAAAGAAAAAACATTTTATGGTCTTTTGAATGTTTAAGTTAAGTAATATTTAACAGTGTCTTGAAAAACTGAGTAAAGGAAATGAATAAAATTTGGCATTTTCTTGAACACTTGATTATATGAGTTTGTAGTACCATAAATAAACAAGTGAAGAACATTTAGTATTGTTTATTCTTCATTTCCAAATTTTTACTGACTAAAATGTTTTATAAGGATAGTGTTACTTGTTTAAAAATGTTCGTGCATGACTTTGAAAATATCTTACATTGATATTATTTGCTTTTTTGTGTCTTTCAGGGCTGTGGGTAGTATGTTGATGACACTTATCTTATTCTTTGTGTCTTTCAGGGCTGTGGGTAGTATGTTGATGACACTTTTCTTCCCTGTGTTTATATATGTCCTGGAAGTGCTGGTGATAGCATACTGGCTCATAAGTGCTGTGTATCCTTTTATAACTGACAGAACTTAGTTGGAAGTTTTATTTTTAAAGTGTCTGTGTGAAAGCCCAATATCTAAGCTCCCAATTTATTGGTAATAAACCGTCTGATTACTGTTAATGCATATTTTGATAAGGATCTTTAATAGGAAGACATTGGATTTTAGATACATGTAGTATACAAACATGTAGTGAGGCAAATGATTGGCTCGCTCTTGTCATCAGTTTATTTCATCATTTATGATTGTGTAAATAACATACCAGACCTTGAATTTTGACTTGAGGAACTTACAGATCAATAAAGAATAATTCTTAAGTTATGAACATGTTTTAAATCACCTTAAGTCAGAATCTCAGTTATCTAGCATCAACAGGTCGGGAGCCTACATTTGATCTCATGAATGACACAGACATAAGATTTGACAATGGATCATTCAATTATGACCACATCCAGAAAGAAACAGGCAGTCTGTTTGATGAAATCCCCTGTGACAATGAGGTATGTAGTGAAACACCAGTACTAAAGGGATGGGTTTCCAAATTTCCGAACCTACACACTTAGGTGTCATGGTATTGTGTCTTTCAGTGCAGCAGTTCTCTTTGCGCTTTGTATTATAAGATCTGATAAAAACCAGGAAGGGTTTCAACAATAGGAGAAAATAAATACTCAATCATTTGTCTATACAGTCTGTTTAATAGAAATCAGTATAGATATAGAATATACTTAGTTAGGTCAACAGGTACTTGCAGTGCAGTTGTCAGGTCATTTAATGTCCTTACCAGTGGTGAGTTCTACCAGCTTTTACTCTAAACAGTAGTTTTTTGTGAATGCGTACATAGAATAAAAGTGACTATGATACTATATTTAAATCATAGAAACAGGCTATTTTAGAATGTTAAACTTGCTGTTATTTTGCAATACTTCATAAATATGGTAGGAAAACTGAACAGAAATACAGTTAGGCAGACTATGGCACATACATTCACAGAAATACAGTTAGGTAGACTATGGCACATACATTCACAGAAATACAGTTAGGCAGACTATGGCACATACATTCACAGAAATACAGTTAGGCAGACTACAGTACATACATTCACAGAAATACAGTTAGGCAGACTATGGCACATACATTCACAGAAATACAGTTAGGCAGACTATGGTACATACATTCACAGAAATACAGTTAGGTAGACTATGGTACATACATTCACAGAAATACAGTTAGGCAGACTATGGCACATACATTCACAGAAATACAGTTAGGCAGACTATGGCACATACATTCACAGAAATACAGTTAGGCAGACTATGGCACATACATTCACAGAAATACAGTTAGGTAGACTATGGCACATACATTCACAGAAATACAGTTAGGCAGACTATGGCACATACATTCACAGAAATACAGTTAGGCAGACTATGGCACATACATTCACAGAAATACAGTTAGGCAGACTATGGCACATACATTCACAGAAATACAGTTAGGCAGACTATGGCACATACATTCACAGCAGCTTGGCTGTTTCTTGAATAATGATTTGATTTTATTAAAGTACTTTGCTATAAGAGAATTACTCTTTCAGGTAAATGGTACACTGAGTGAAGTGTGTGGTGTGCTAAAACATGCCCAGGAAGGAAAGTAAGTATTTCAGTCCATACCAGTATTCATTCGGAACACCTCGGGCGACTTCAGTAAGTCACCTCGGAAATAATATGGTAGCCACCATAATGGACTATTTTGTAACACAAATGGTGTCTGCTTTATTGGAGACATTTCTTAAAGCCTCTACCTGTTCATGCAAAAAAATTTATTTTCATTTTTTTCTAATCCATAAGACAAACACTGCTTGAATTCTGCCATGTTTGTTTATAATTTTATTAAAGCCGCGGCGAATTACCATTTGGTGTATTCATACACTTACATACGAGGTATTTTTACGAAGTTGTCGGAAAAGGCCGAGTTGTTACGATTGTACCAGTATTGTCTGAATTAATTCCCCTTCCTTCTTTTTGTCTAAATTAAGTACCTTTTTATGAGATTTTCACAGTAAAAATGAAAATGCTATTTCAAAATTACCAAAAAATGTATTTCTTTCTACGTGAAAAAAGATAGATCAGAAATTTAATATGGTTAAACAATGTATATATATTCATCTGTTCACAACTTTCTTCGAAATTTGAAAATTGCTTTCAAACTGTTCAGGTAAGAACAAGTTCAAGAATTATTTCAAAGGAAATTTTTATATTACATAAAGCCTTTTATTTTCATTTTATCCTATTATAAGAAATAAGCAGGAAAATATATTATGTAAAATTTTTGCTTTTTATTCTGGCAAATATTTTTGCTTTTAAACCTATCAAAGGCTTTTAATGCAGGACTGGCAAGCCAGCAAATTTAGCTTGAATTATACATAAGCAATGGTGGCGTTATTCTGTTGCTTTCAACATTTTTTACAAGATTTTATTTTGAAAATAAGCTCTTTTTTCAGGAATGAATAAATATCATTCTTTTTCATAGATGTTCACGTATTGCAAAATCTTTCTTTAACAGTTGCAGTTTGTGTTTAACTTAACTGATATGAAAATCATAAAAATTATATGAAAATTGTATGTTATTATGTGAACCAAAGTATTTGAAAATGATATGTTATAATGTAATAAAAACATGCATTTAATACATTTAAACCTTTCATCTGATAAATTTGTATGATCTTTTTGTCCCTGCAAAGGTTCAGGTAAATTATTAGCTTTTATACATTTACCCCACCCAGTAGTTTTATTTCATACCTTTGCATGGAAACAAATGCAAGGCTACAAATTAAATGCACAGCTTTCATTTTACAGGTCACAGATTATTTTGGAGAGAGACATTGTTTTTACACCAGCTTTTGGTTGATATAAAAATGTTTGATCTGTATTTTCGAACAAGGAAAAGCAGAGAAGGCTCAAAGTCACGCAAAGTAACAAAGTTAAACTCTTAAGTTTCACCACCAAATGTCCTTAAATGACACAGTCAAAAAAACACAAACCTTCGGCAATCGGCAATAGACTGGATAAACTTTTTTTTCATAGAATCCCAAATTGCATCAAATCGCCCCTTTCTCATAAAAAAGAACATGAGTGACTGGAAAATTAAGACATAGTACATTTTAAATATGTTATAACTTGTTAACCAGGTTTTCAATTTTGAAAATCCTGGTTATTAGATTGGGGTATGGCGGGCGGATGGGCGGATGGGCGGGCGTCAAACGAAATTGTGTCCGCTCTGTAACTCTTCAACCCTTTGAAGAATTTTGATGAAACTTCAGACAAATGTTTACCACATCAAGATGACGTGCAGAACGCATGTTCCGCATGGCTGGCTCCAAGGTCAAGGTCACAGTGACATTAACATTGAAAATCCTGTCCGCTCTGTAACTCTTCAACCCTTTGAAGAATTTTGATGAAACTTCAGACAAATGTTTACCACATCAAGATGACGTGCAGAACGCATGTTCCGCATGGCTGGCTCCAAGGTCAAGGTCACAGTGACATTAACATTGAAAATCCTGTCCGCTCTGTAACTCTTCAACCCTTTGAAGAATTTTGATGAAACTTCAGACAAATGTTTACCACATCAAGATGACGTGCAGAACGCATGTTCCGCATGGCTGGCTCCAAGGTCAAGGTCACAGTGACATTAACATTGAAAATCCTGTCCGCTCTGTAACTCTTCAACCCTTTGAAGAATTTTGATGGCTCCAAGGTCAAGGTCACAGTGACATTAACATTGAAAATCCTGTCCGCTCTGTAACTCTTCAACCCTTTGAAGAATTTTGATGGCTCCAAGGTCAAGGTCACAGTGACATTAACATTGAAAATCCTGTCCGCTCTGTAACTCTTCAACCCTTTGAAGAATTTTGATGAAACTTCAGACAAATGTTTACCACATCAAGATGACGTGCAGAAATTGTTGTCTCATTATTAAGTATACTCCTTGCAGACAGTATTGTTAGCCGAAATTTACATCCTACTCATTATCATGTATTCTCATGAATATTATCTTTTCCTTCATGTCATGTTATAATCTTTTGAATATTCATAGCAATCTTCATTCCAAAATTCATACTATAGTATAGAATCAGAACAACATTTTTGAAAACCTGGTTTCGTGGCATTGCCATGTTTCTTGTATTTTATATGCTTGCTTGAATAATTCTGCATTGCGATGCACTGAAGCAGACTGTGTGCTACACGGTACAGTTTCCCTATTAAGACCAGTTTGGTTGTTTTAACAACAACATTAAGAAGAACAAAGACTAAAAATGGAGAACAGATATAGTCAGTTAAGACCACTTTTTCACTTGCTTTGTTAACAGATCTTTACTGTGTATAGTGTGAAAATTAGTTGCTTAATGTTAAACAAATCAATTTCTAATGAAAAAATGAAATAAATACATTTACACATCTTTTGCTGTACTAAAACCAGTCACGTTTTGAATTTATCAAAGGAAATTTATCAAAAAATGTTTGTAGGATTAACTGTAACCATTTTAATTCTGTTAAAATTGACTTAGTAATTGTTTGACTTCGAGCTTTTTTTACTTGTCCTTTGCCTTACTGAGTTAGAAAGTGTTAGTTAGCGAGTTTCAGAATGAAAACTTTGGGTGCATTATTGTTTTGTTTTAGTTCTTTGTGGTGTTACGCATATTTTGGAAAGCTAAGTTTTGATAAGTTGTGCGACCCATTTCATAAAATGTTGAATATATTTGCTATTTTTCGTCTGCAGTATTTGATTGCAAGTTAAAAATAACAGTCATCCAGAAAGTGTGTTGAATGGGACTTTTGAATGTGAAGTGACAATTGTTCTACATATGCGTTATAAAAAAATATTCTGTCAAATGTTAAAAAAAAAAGTGTCAGAAATTTTGTGCTGAACCATTAAATATTAGAATATGTCTGACATGTCATTTGAATAATTTCATTGGAATAAAAAATGTATGTGATGTAAAGAGTTATTAAAAGTAAGAAAATAATGGTAGTGACATACGATGTGAATTATGTCATCGCAAGTTCCTACTTACTGAAATGTTAGCTGATTTTAGATCAAATGTTTAAATTTGCTTTTGTATGTAAGTTAATCTTTAGCTGAATGAATTTGTTATATCTTTGGTGTCAAAAGAGGGTAAAAGAATGCATGAAGTTACATAATGTCAAATGTAAATTTAATCCTGGAAAAGTTAATTTAAAATGCGTACAAATATCTTTAAGTGTACAAAGGTTAGTGTATGGTTTATAACATAAAAAGTAAATAAGTGATAGATCTTGAATTGTCAAAAATATCCATCTTCTATCTTAAAAGGTACAATTTACAATAATGCAGAGATATGATTACAACTTAAAAATAGTTTAAAATAGAATGTCATAACTAGATTTAAAAGTTATGAAATGAGGCCGTTCAGTGTTATTTTTATGTCCTTTTCCGCTTGTTTTTCAGATACACATTTTACCTCCAGATCTACAATTTATTCATGCTATTCTGGATGGTGAATTTCTGTATTGCTCTTGGAGAGATGGCCCTGGCAGGAGCATTTGCTTCATACTACTGGGCCTTTGAAAAGCCAAGGGACATCCCCACATTTCCTCTGTTAACCTCAGTTTGGAGGTGCTTCAGGTTAGAAAAATATTTCTATGGATTAGTTTAGATGATGTTAACCAGTGTTGAAAAATTATAAAGTCAGGTGAAATTTGCACTACTTCCATTTTTAACTTTCACTTTGAACAAAATGTTTTTTCGTGATATGTCAACAATCTAACTAATGTGAGCATTATGATACAATTTTAGTTGTCAGTGACAATAAATTGTTCATATTTTTTCAATAAGAAAAAAGCGTTGAAAGCATAAATTAGGCATACTAACCTAAAACATTGTTTTTGGGCAATTTATTTCCATGATTTTCTGGGATCAAGGAGGGGGTGGAGGTGGCTGGAGGAATCTCGGACTGATTGAGACTTTAAAATTTCTGGAGCCCTGGACAAACTCTTTAAAAAAACATATTTCCTGATGCCATTAAGCTGAGACTTCTGAAATTCTGAAGCATTGCCCATTGAACCTCAACTTGAATTTTTCAAATTATGCCTCTTGTTTAATTCTTCCTATTTTATTTTGATGAAAAATCCAGTACATGGCTCTTGTCTATCTTAGGTAAGCACTTTAGGGCCATAATGATCCTCTTGTTAAAGTTCCAGGTTTGTAGAAAAATGTTGTAAATACTAAAGCTAGTGCTATTCTAAGCAAAGCAAATTTCAGGTGATCTGGTTTTGATAATTGCTATATGTATAATTATAATTGATATATGTATAATTATGTCTGAAATGAACATTTTAGTCAAGTACCCGCAGTGAAGTCTGTTCAAGGTGAACATTTTCATCAAGTACCTCAAGTTGAAAATTTCACTCAAGTACCTTTAAGTTTTGGAATTTTTAATCAAGTACCCTCAGGCAAGTATCCTCAAGTTAAAAAATTGAGTACCCTCAAGTCAATTTTTATTCTTTCACAGGTATCACCTGGGTTCCCTGGCTTTTGGTTCACTCATTGTTGCCATAATACAGATTATCCGAGTATTCCTTGAATATCTTGACCACAAACTCAAAGGATCTGAAAATCCAGTTGCAAAATTTTTCATGAAGTAAGTATCATGGCAGCTGTTACATTACTTGTTTATGTAAACAAAGTGTTTTATAGAACAGGTGTGGCAGATACACAATGCTTTTGTTTTGTGAGACAGCTTATCAGGATGTTTTTATCGAAAGGCACATTCAGCAACAGTGTTAGAATGATATCTTAAGCTTGAATAGAGAACCATTCTGGAAGAAAAGAAAATCTGTAGGTGGGAAAGAGAACCAGTCAAGCAAAATTCTATAACTATTCTGGGTATGAAAAGTGATAAATAAAACTGGAATAGAGTGGATACATTTATGTTGAGATGGACAAAATAAATAACTGTAGAAAAAGGCTCTTGATACTATTGTATTTTAGATACACTATTTATCTTTGGTTTGAAAGCTTGAGAGCTTCTGCTTTGTAAATGGCAGATACTGATACATATCTCTCTGATGTGTTCACAAAAGCTTGTAGAAGTGTAATGTATTCTTTCTTTTCAGATGCCTTAAGTGTTGTTTTTGGTGCCTTGAAAAATTCATAAGATTTCTGAACAAAAATGCATACATCATGGTGAGTCTCCTTGTGTAGTCTATCAAATATTATTACCCTGAAAATTCCCTCATCAATTCCTTTTTTTATTACATAAGAAAGTACAGATATTTTGTGTGAAGTATTAATCAAGGTTAATTTATCAGGGTTTATTGATACAGAATTTGGAAATCCCAAACAGTATTTACAAACCAGCGCCACAGAAAATTTGTTATGCCAGAGGGTGAAGTTATATCACAGGGTGATAGAATGGACTGGCTCATTACATACAGGGTGTGAAATGATTATATCATAGGGTGATATAATGGACTTGCTCATTACATACAGGGTGTGAAAACATTATATCACAGGGTGATAGAATGGACTGGCTCATTACATACAGGGTGTGAAAACATTATTTCACGGAATGATAGAATGGACTGGCTGATTACATACAGGGTGTGAAAACATTATTTCACGGAATGATAGAATGGACTGGCTCATTACATACAGGGTGTGAAAACATTATATCATGGGGTGATAGAATGGACTGGCTGATTACATACAGAATGTGAAAACATTATATCACGGAATGATAGACTTGACTGACTGATTACATACATAAAATTAAAGACATATGAAACAGCATCTATGACCACTACAGTGAGTCTTTGCAGAGCTACAGAATTAACAGCTACCATACAGTGAAAGAACAAACTACACCTTTCATGAAGGATTGTAGATATTTGTTTGTCAAAATTTTCAGGTTGCCATACATGGGAAGAACTTTTGTGTTTCTGCCAAGAAAGCCTTCATGCTGATTCTACGAAATGTAGTCAGGTAATGACTATTTGTAATACAGTAATAAAAAAATCACAATTCTTTGATTTCTGTATTAGAGTTTTAATTATCAAGGCTTTTGAAAAAAGGCTGCTGTTTAATAGCTCAAATATATCTGTTGCTGAATGAATGGGTCACTATTACAGAAACTTGTTATTACTGTTCCCTGTGTCTAAACTCAGTCTTTGAATTTAGACGCCGGACCAAAGGCCCAGTCCACCAAAATGACTGATGGTCCAGTAAAAAATTACAAATCAGTAGTCCAACTGTCCAGTGAATATTGGTGCTGCTTTTTTTTTTTTTTTACTAAATACAGTAAACAATGTTGAGAAACAAGTAAAAAGTAGTGTTTTTGAAAATAAAATAAAATTCTTAAAAACGCATTCTTCTCCATAGAACAGCGATTCGTTAACCCCAACTACAACATAACGCATTCGTACTTAGTTTAAATATAACCGGTGCTCAGGCTATAATCTCCCTTTCCAATTTTCGCGATAAATATGATATGGTCAGCAAGTCCTATTTATTTCTCCATAGACTTACATTATAAATACAGTGTACAGGGGCCCCTGCCACATTTACAATAAAATGTGTTGGCATATAAAATTTGCTTTTCTTGTTACATAAGCATCTAATAGACCAAAAAATGGTGTTTTAACATTGGCAAATCCAATCCATTTTCTCTCATTTTTTTACTGAAGGCACCTACCCCTCAAACTGGGATGAAATTTAGTCATCATAACCGCACTGAGGTGCTCTTTCTAAAATGCAGATTTTAACGTACTATTTCAGCAGAATCTCTCATGAAACATTCCAAAATGTGCAAAAAGCAGTGCTTTTCATTTTTAGCATAATTATTTTCATTTGTAAACATTTACTTTTTAACCAATGAGGTTGCAGTCTCATTTACTCTTACGGTTTTCCCTGTACTTTTTTCAGCCAATCCAGAAGCCGGAATGAATTAGGATCCGCTGACCATATTTTATTTTAATTATTGACCAGGCTATTTCTGGTGTAAAGAGAAAAAAGCCAGCCGAAAGTAACACCTTATTTTCATTATTCTGTTTCATGAAATAACTCTGTTTCGGTTTCCTTTTTTTTTTTCTTTTTTTACATGCATGTATACATTTTCGGAGAGTGACATCCGATCCATTCCATTACACTCATTTATCGACCATGGTACATAATGTTGTCGTACGGAATATATACCAGGGGTAATAAATGGTGACATATATATGTATATATGGCATTTTCAGAAGTTGGGAAAAAAAAGTTGAGATAAAAGTCCGGTAAAAAGTTTAACTGAACTTACGGTGTCCCGTACAAATGAATCAATTATACCAGAGCTTTTATCACAGGTTGGGGAATGTGCCCTTCCTTTAAATTTGGGAAAATTAATGCAGTTTTTTTGTAAAAGGGGAAGAAAAAACTTGATGTAAATTGAATTTTAGGGGAAAACTATGATTTTAAGGAATTTTCCTAATGGGAAGATGCCTGTAAATGACATAGAAGGGGGAAAAAACCATTGAATACTATTATTTTCACTAAACAATACTATTGTTAGGCTATGAAGCAAGTTCAAATTTTAATTAATATTATTTTTAACATTGTGGTGACAAGTTTACAATACTATTGTTAGGCTATGAAGCAAGTTCAAAGTATAATTAATATTACTTTTAACATTGTGGTGACAAGTTCTACTTCAAAACATAGTCTTATTGTTTTGTTCATCCTTACAGCATTGTTCACAGCTATTATTCGGTCCAGTTAAATGTCATTCGGTCCAGTCAGACTATTGCGTTGGCTGGTCCGAATGTCCAGTGCTTCAAAAAGTTATTGGTGAAGACTGTAAACTGGAAAAGATACTTGTGTGTCTGGCATGTAGAATGTCACTGGAGACACTATCTGTCCATCTTATTTAGTTTATTTATCATTGGTACCAGTTGTGCATATGACCAATGCCCCCTTGAAGATTTTTAGTTTTTTTTAGGTTATGGAATAAAGAAAGTATCTCATTCCAGAGACACCCCAGATTCTTTTCTATGCTTAATATGTAGCACTGATACATGGGAAAATCCTGATTTGGTTGTTGTTGTTGTCTCTCTGTATAATGAGCCGATCAACAGGATTCATATCGTTAAGCTTTACTGAAAATATTCACATGATGATTTTGTAAAGCACAATATATTCTTTCTCCGAGTGTTTTTGCATTTGTATTTCAGAGTGTTAGTTGTTGACAAGGTGACAGATTTTCTGCTTTTGATTGGCAAACTTCTTGTTGTAGGTGCAGTAGGTAAGGAACTTTCAATAGACTGTACTTTTTAATTGACGTGTTTCTTTGAAAAACTTTTTTTTTATTTCCCAAGAATACAAGACAGCCATCAAAAAATAAAAATCATTGTTGCTTTAGGTCCACAAAAATGTTCCCACCTTACATATTTTACGTGAATATTTCGTAATAAATTTGATTTTAAGATCCTGCATATTATAAATGAGTATCTTCAACAAATTCCTTTGCAATACATGGACATTTCAGACAGTACAAAATATTGAAACCAATGAATTATATAGTTTGTTTTAGAACTTGCCTTGTATAATACAAGTTCTATTTTTTATACAAATTAATTGTTGTAGTTGCTTAAGCCAGAAATTAGGACCCTTATATGCAAATTAGTTCATTTATAGGCAAAACGTAACTTTTTCAAACATTTATGCTTTTTATAAAAAAAAATGTCATAAACTTTTTCATTTGAACTGGATATAGCTGCTGAATCTATCAACTTTATTCTAACTATGTCCAAACATCCAGGACCATCTTCTGGATTTCCACGTTAAGCTATGCCTTCTAGTATTGTAAATTAGCCAATTATTTCCATGTGTGAACCATATCCAGCTCTAATGTTCAAGTTATATCAATAAAATTACCTGTTCTGTTCTGTTCTGTTTCAGCTTGTGCCTCATATTTCTTTTTTGATGGTAAAATAGAATTCCTGAACACGTACAAGCCAACACTTAATTTCTATGTCACACCTATTGTTGTAAGTATTTTTTCTTGATTCATTAACTTACGTTATTTGCATCTGTTTATCTTCAGTGCTGCTTGCTTTGATATGACCGATACCTCTTGAAAAGTTTAGTTAATAATTTTAGGGTACAGTAGATAGTGCAAGACACAGGTAGCATCCCATATCTAGAGATACTGCTTGTCCTTTCACATACTGTCTGTGTGTAGCATATTGATGCTTAAGACCTAAGCCTAAAGTCTCATCCAAGAGAAATGTTAGTGGAAACATTGGAGATTCTAATTCGCATCCCCAGAATTACCAGTTTCGTGTACAACCCTCTTATCAACTTATCCTTTCCTGGAGAGTCTTTTACATAAGTGTAAACTTATTTATTCATACCAAATGTTCAAAAGGTTTTTGCAAGAATTGTCTTATTATTGTAACTGCTTTTTCCCCTTGATGGTTTTAGAAATATGAGTGATGTATAACAGTTTTTAAGAAACTCTTAGGCATTATAAGAAAACATCTCTAATAAATGTTTTTTTATCATTACAGCTGGTAGTTGTAGGGACATATGTGATAGCCTCAATATTCTTCAATGTGTATAACATGGCAGTTGACACACTTTTCTTGTGTTTCTGTAAGTATTAGCCTCATTTGATCTTCCAAGGTATTCTGTTTTAAACACTGGTCTTTTACCATCCTTACTTTTTGGACGGCTTATATTTCAAATTTTCTCAACACAATTTTCTGTCATCCTCCTAGGTCGAATGATTTAGGTTGCTGACTATTTGTCATCACTAAATATTCGACCGAGTTAAGCTCATGGTTTGAACCCCACTACTGACCCTGACCATTTAGAGAAAGTTTGCAGTGAGAGAGGATGGAAGTCTGGAACTGATCATTCCCAGGATCAAGACTGTTAAATAATACTGACATTTATATGATTAGAATATATCTGTGCACTGGCCTAGTTAATCCCCTGCCGCATAGTAGGAAAGGGGTTATAGAAATGGCCTCTGTCTGTCAGTTCGTCCGTCTGTCAGTCCATCAATAATGTTTTCGTGTCCGCTCCATAATTTTTAAACTCATGGAAAGTTTTTAAAATAACTTGGCACAAATGATCACCATTATGAGACGATGTGCAGAGTGCGACAATCAGGTCACTATCCTCAAGGTCAAGGTCACACTTAAAGGTCATATATAAAAAAGTCCACATTTCGTGTCGCTCCTTTACTATTAAACTGCTTGAAAGTTTTTAAGATAACTTGGCACAAATGAGCACCGTTATGGTACGATGTGCAGAGTGTAACAAACAGGCCGCTACCCTGAAGATCAAGGTCACAGTTAAAGGTCATATATAGAAAAGTCCACATTTTGTGTCTGCTCCGTAACTTTTAAACTGCTTGAAAGTTTTTATTATTATCTGGCACAAATGATCAAGACAATTGGCATAGAGCAAAACCACGTCGCTACACCAAGGTCAAGAGGTCAAATATAAAAAATTCAAAATTTTTTTTCTTCTCCATAACTTATTGACTATTGTAATTTTCCATATTCTCAGTATCTCATTAATTGAACAACTTGCAGATTCATCTTGATGATTCCGTAATTTACAAATGTGAGGTCCACATGTAACAGCCCATTTTCCATAGAAATCATTATCCTCTGTCATATTTGGAAGTCTAACCTTCTCTCTTCACACTTGCTATTCATTCCAGTGTTCTACTGCAGCAGGGGATATAGCTGTCATTCAGACTGCCTTGTTATACTTACATTTTATAATGTATTGACTCACTACTGGTCAGCTTGACTTAGCCAGTAGCTGAGAAGCTCCACCTTTCTTCACCTGTATTATGTCACTTTTAGCTGTTGTAGAATTATTATTAGAATAGATTTAGAACCTAAACCCTTATTTCTTAACCCAAGCTGGCCACCATACCAGACATATTACTCATTTATCAGCATATGAATGGAAAATAGTCAGAAATAGCAAGCTTAAACATTCTTCTTTATGTTACAGTGGAGGACTTGGAAAGAAATGATGGATCAGAAGAGAAGCCATACTACATGCCAAAAAATCTCATGAAAATTCTAGGAAAGAAGAACAAAGAATACAGGGAGAAAGATAAATGATCACATGATCATACAATCCAGTGATCATGTGACCAGGACATGTAATCATGTGATCAGGACATGTTATAAAGTGCTTGTGATCAAATCTTTCAGAAAATTATTGGACCAAAGACCTAACACAAGATTTTCGGTTTTGAAATTCAGAAATCATGTGTTCACAAAACCAATATAATTATAATTCTATCATTCTGTTGTCATTTGATCACTCTGCCTGTATAAGCATACATTGTAGACATTTCTTTGTCATGTCATTATACATGCAGTAATCATGCTACATCGAACATGTTATTAGAGTTTACAGTTAGTAAGTGTCAAACCATTTGGTGACCATGAAGGCACATTATTCATTCAGAAATGTTGTAAATCTCATGGAAAGTTGGTTCACGAATGTAGTACATGCACTTTGATAACAACAAAATCAACAAATTGTAACCATTGGACATTAAGTTATATGATCTACCATTCTTTTTAATCATGTGCTCATCTCCTTATAGTCACATGACTACATTATCAAATAGTTTTATTGTATCACATTACATTTATGAGGTCACAAAGTTCTGTTAAAATGTTACCATTTCCTGTTTCCATGTGACAAGAGTACCCAGCACCTATTATTCAGCAGTTTTTTATAGACGAATGACCAAATTTAGCTCAGATGTCATGCAATTACAATACCAAACAATTGTGTGAACAAATTATTCACAAAACCAGATAATAATATTTGGTATTCATGTGCATTTTGATAATTGTTTTGGTCACAGAACCAAATCATTATGTGACCTGCATGCAGTTATGAAGACAATGCAAGTTATTCAGAACATGTGATTCATTCAGTGTGTACATATTTCAGTTAAACCATGATCAAAAATGCACCAAGTGTATTACTATTGATTTTTTTAATATAATGACTTCTTTTCTTTATTTATTATTCAGAAACTGAGTTAATCCATTAATTTTATGATCACATTATATATCACGTTTTCTTTAGCACATGACTGTATATACTCATGTTTGAAATTTACCAGTACTTTTTATGAGCAGGCATTGGATTTTGTAGAAAAATCCAATGATGTTTCAGTGTCTTGGTGTAGAATTGTAACTGCAAACAGCAATAAGGGACAGTAGCTCAATACCAAGGCCCCATATTATGTTCTTTAATTCTATAAGTATGTCTATGCATTTGAAACATTATTGAAGTACAAAAGCCTGACCTCTGTGGTCTTGTGGTTAGCAAATCTGACTATGTAGTGGGAGATTGCAGACTGGTTCCAGGTCAGGCCTGCCCCAATGTGACCATACAATAAGGCCAAGTTTACTTACTCGCTCACAAAGTATTAAAGAGAAAAAATAGCAAAGTGTTTTCTGTTTTATGTATGAAAGCATGCCATTTCTGTCTGAATGAAGTCAAAGTAGGTAAAAATGAAATGAGAAAAAATAATAATTTTGTCATATGTTAAATACATAAAACAGTAAACATATTGCTCTAATTAATTTATCACTCACAAAATAAGGTCAAATTTGATTAAAAAAAGACAAGAGGTCTCTTTAGGTTAAGATTATGCTCATGTTATTTTCACTATCAATGTTCACAGATTTGTCATGCTTTACTTGCTTTCAGATTTTAGAGTTCTTAATCCTTTGTACTGGGTTGCTCAAAATATGTATTTTTCTAGATCTTGAAGGACTTATTTTCCTAAAATGCTATATCTTTGCCGTTTGTAAGAATTTAAGGGAATGGTATTGTTATTTGAGATAGCCATTCATTTTTATTTAGTACAAATGTTAATTCAAAAAGATATTACTGATGTGTATTAGTTGAACAGAAAAAGTGACACTTCTGTTCTTCTTCATCTTTATAATGACTAACATTCATTTACAGATATATTATGGCTATGCGTGGAGGTTAGTAAAAGAGATAGGTGGTAGGGCTGCCAGGCTTCTGCATGAGTCCACCCAGGAGTGACATAGCAACATGCAGAAAAAAAGGTGCTGAACCTAACACCTTAAAACTTCATTCGTGCTTGGATAAAACATCCAGTCTGTATAATGTCTGTTATTGCTAAGGAAATCACAGTTATTAGAGAGACACTTCTTTAATTTCGTTTTTCATGTACTGAATGAATTTCTGTGTATTTTTTTATAAGCAAAACTAAGAAACATGTTAAAAACTTTTCCATTGAGATAAATATCAAAATTCTGTCTTCTGATTTAAAAGAACCAATGTCAGATTTAAATTAAAAAAAAGATAAATAAAAAATGAGGTATGCTGTGTTATAAATCTTGTTTTCTAATCTTATTTTCAGTCTGACCAATCAAAACAAAGAAAAATATTAACAGAAGTTATTTTGAAATTGAGTGACCAATCAGATAAAAGTAAATTATGATTGTTATAAGGAAAAGATTTGCTGTCTTTGTACATGTCTTTTTTGATACAAGTGTTTTCTTAGGTAAATGTATGACAAAATTGAAAAGGGCCAGTGTCATTCATTTCCCTTTGAATGATGTATATATACAGGAAAGAAATAAACTTCCTGTATACAGAATTTCTTTGCATTTATTATGATACAGTTTGACAATCAGTATTTGTCTTCTTTCTTGTGTTTATAGCCAAATATATCTATTTGTATTATTTAAGTTTTTTTTATTATTGGACCAATTTGATTTATGATAAGGTAGATACAAAACATAGAAATGTTTATATCTTAAGCACCAAATCCTTTATAGAGTTCTAGTAGAACATTTTTGACAGTCTGACTTCCATGTTTATACTTGGGAATAGAAATTGAAGGTTTGTTGCTCTTACATTTTTCATTCCCACACAACTGCAGGCGTCTATTTTTTTAAGATTATCTTACTACTTGTATGTCCTTTTTGTTACATCTTGTCCCTTTTCCTATGTAAAGTGCCTTATAAGGGAATAATTCCCAGTCATTTTGTGAAGGCAACATTTTATTAAAAATAAAGATGACAGAACTTTTTCTGATAATTTTTTCTACATCAGGTCATGAAAATACTATGTAATAAATTGTACTCTTTTTTGCTGCAAGGAGTACATTATTGTTGCTTGAATTCATATGTTACAGTCAGTTATGAAATTCAATGCTTTTGCTATGAAAAATGTCATAAAATAATAAAATCTGCTCAGTCAAATGTTGGTTTTGTTTTGTTAATCTCATTTATATGAGCCCAAATTTAATGAATATAGAAGAATTGGAATCATTGCAAAAAAATAAATTGTAGAATAGCATTGCAACTTGTATTATTATGCCCTCGGGATCAAGGGATTGAACTGACCATATGTCCGGTTCACCTGTTTCGGGGAGTTGAATATTTCTCAATTTCGACAAACGGCAGTGGAATGAAAGTTAAAACACTAACTTACCAGTGTACAGCTCATGACTTATTAAACGGCTACCGTTTTTATTAAGTAATCTCTCTTTTTATCCCCCCGCCAAAGGCGAAAGGGATATTAGAAATGCCCTTCGTCCATTCGTGCGTCCGTCCGTCCGAAACAATTTAGTCCGGAGCATAACTCCAAAACTACTTGAGGGATTTTATTCAAACTTCATACACTGACAGAGCACATTGGTAGGTAATGCAGTGTGCAAGTGCAATAACTTTACCTTGCCATTCTTTAGAGTTATTCCGCTTTATCAGATTTACTTGATAAATTTTGTCCGGAGCATAACTCCAAAACTGCTAGAGGGATTTCAATCAAACTTCATACACTGACAGAGCACATTGGTAGGTAGTGCAGTGTGCAGTCCAATAACTCTACCTTGCCTATTTTTAGAGTTATTCCCCTTTATCAGAATTACTTGATAAATTTTAGTCCAGAGCATAACTCCAAAACTACTTGAGGGATTTTATTCAAACTTCATACACTGACACAACACATTGGTAGGTAGTGCAGTGTGCAAGAACAATAACTCTACCTTGCCTATTTTAAAAGATATTCCCCTTTATCAGAATTACTTGATAAATTTTGTCCGGAGCATAACTCCAAAACTACTTGAGGGATTCTATTCAAATTTCATACACTGACAGAGCACATTGGTAGGTAGTGCAGTGTGCAAGTCCAATAACTCTACCTTGCCTATTTTTAGAGTTATTCCCCTTTATCAGATTTACTTGATAAATTTTGTCAGGAGCATAACTCCAAAACTACTTGAGGGATTTTATTCAAACTTCATACACTGACAGAGCACATTGGTAGGTAGTGCAGTGTGTAAGAACAATAACATTACCTTGCCTATTTTTAGGGGTTTTCTTCAAACTGCAAACCCACATTATTACATTTACTTTTTTAAGTCTTTCTATAACAAGAGTTCAACAATACAGCACTTTACTTGAACAGAACAGAACAAAACACATACCATACATGTGGGAGGGGACTTCAACATGCAACCACTTGAAAGTACAACCTTTCAGGTAACTTATTTCCGGCGGGGGGATTAACCATGTGTAACATGGCTCTTGTTTTGTACTTGGAAGAGAGGTAAAACTTATTCAGCAAGTTGAATATTTCTCAATTTCTAAAACTTGCAGAGGCATGGATATTGGACATTCCTTCTTTTATTAACCTTTTTAGTGTAATTTTATTGAATACAAAACTATTCCTGTCTACAAACTTAGCTCAATTGCTTGGAGCATTGTATAATTTTAGGATAGGTAGTGAAATAACTCTATCAACTTCTTAATCTTATAATGCTTAGAACATCCTTGCTTTTACCTCTCTTGAGTAAGTTCATAAAAGTTTTTTAGTCTGGTTTGTTTGTATTATGTGATTAGAAAACTAATTCGATTAACAACATGTATAATGTAGATTGTCATATTTCTTTTATTTAAAGGGCCTGACCCAAGGTTGACAAAAAAATCTCAGCAAACTATCTGTCTATAATCTTAATTCTTGTCAAGCCCGCTTGCGGGGAGCTTGACATAGTCATCACATTTGGTACCACAATTTGGTGTATGTAAGTGCGTGCATGCGTGCGTCCATCCAGATTGCCTTGTCCGGGACATAATTTCTCTGTGTATGGAACAATTTTGAAATACCTTGGCACATTTGCTCACCTTGATGAGACGGTGTGTCGCGTGCAAGATCCAGGTTCCCAGCCCAAAGGTCAAGGTCACAGTGACAGCTCAAAAGTCCAATATGTTGATTCTAAACCTTGTCCAGGCCATAATTTCTCCCTGCATGGAAGGATTTTGAAATACCTTGGCACTTTTGTTCAGCTTGATGAGACGGTGTGTCGCGTATAAGATGCAGGCTCTCAGCACAAAGGTCAAGGTCACAGTGACAGCTCACAGGTCCAAAATGTTGATTCTAGACCTTGTCCAGCCATAACCTCCTCACAGCATGGAACAAATTTGAAATACCTTGGTACTTTTGTTCAGCTTGATGAGATGGTGTGTCGCGTGCAAGACCCAGATTCCTAGCTCAGAGGTCAAGGTCACAGTGACAGCTCAATGGTCCAAATTGTTGATGATAGACCTTTTTTGGGCTATTACTTCTCCATGCATGGAAGAATTTGAAAATACAATGATTCATTTGTTATGCTTTCTGAAAGAGACATCATATAGGCCTGCCTTGTCCTTCCATCATCATCTTCCCACAGTTTCCATTTCACTGTCCCATCCCTTCAAAAATTTGAATTCGCAAAGATTTTCCACTATGGTGTAAAAAGTAATTGCTCAGTATGTCTGTATCGTACTCGAAAGTGTCCATATCGTCAAACGGTCCTTATCGTCCATAATTCCCAAGTTCCTTTGCTCAAAGGTCAAGGTCACTCTGAGGATTCAAAAGTGTATTTTAGGTTGTACGGGTTATAGATTCGTCTTGCGTTTCGAGATCTGTACTTTGACGTCACATATATTGCACTTAATTGGGAAGGTCCACAGTGAAAAGAAATACATTATACACATATTATCTAACCTGAAATTTATACATGCCTTTGGATTTGAAATCTACAATTTCTTCATTTGTCCTTGAAGATAACTGGTTGAGATAATGATAACGTTAAGTAGATGCATGATTATGAAACTTGACCTTACATATCGCTAGTGTGCGATGTGTTAATCACTAAGATGGCGGCGAACAGTTCGGATGAAATATGTAAATATAAGTGCACATCGTGCCTTAATTTGGACAGGCAACGTGAAGCTGTCAAATATTGTGTAGACTGTCAAGGTTACTGTTGTCAGTCATGTGTAGATATGCACAAAGCTTTTGCTGCGTTGAAGAATCACAGCATTTTGGATAAGTTCAGCATTACGTCAACGGTTTTCGCGACTTCTCTACCCCAAGTACCCACGGAGAGATGCAGACAACATGAGACAAAGGTTCTAGATATGTACTGCACAAATCATGATGTTGTAGGCTGTTCTAACTGTATGATTTTGGAGCACAGGTAGGTCTGCACAATATTTATCTTTAATTTACTGATAATAATAAGAGAAAATATGTTTTATATATTTTGTGTTAAATTTTCATTTTCAGAAAAAATCCTGACTCTACGTAGGTCAGTGTGTTACAGCCATACAACTGTTATCAAATAGGAACTCTTATAGAGCTTAATTGGTTTATGACATTAATGACAATGCCATCGGGAAAGAAACCAACACATTGATACATCTAAGACGTAGTTCTTTAATTATACAGTCTCAAAACTTTAGACAATATCTGTTTATTGGCACAGTCGAAATTACTGTTGACAGTTTTAAAAGCAAGGCAGAAAAAAAGATGAAGGAAACGGGTCAATTAAAAAAAAAGCGAAGTTCCTGTAACAAGGATTTCAGATACATGGATAAAACATACACATATAACAACATTAACTTACTAGTTACAACTACGCTTCTAACAAACATTCACATTCATATTATTAAAACTATTTAAACTGTTAAATACAATCCAATAACAACATTCATATTATTAAAACTGTTCAATACAAGCCAGTAACAACATTCACATTATTTAAACTATCAAATACAATCCAATAACAACATTCACATTATTTAAACCGTTAAATACATCCAACAACATTCATATTTTTAAAACTGTTAAATACAATCCAATAACAACATTCACATTATATAAACATGATAAACCGTTAATATCACTGTTGTACAGCGTTCACCGGAAATAGCCCATCAAAATGTCTAAAACGAAAGTAAAATCGCCGATGTGGAGTTCACCCAAGGTAATGTTTCAGCTTATTTCTCCATCATATCTTTATCGATTTCTCTAAACTAAACAATATTGTGAAGCTAAATATGTCTGGTTTTAGACCAGTACTTGCTTTTTTCTGCAAGTTGGGTATTTTTGGAGTAATTGGCGATAAATTGTGGCCTTGTTGTTGACTTTTGCGAACAATGTTGATATTTTCCACTAAATCAAGCCCGAAACGCATTTGCTGTGTCAAAATCCATCTTGATTTATCAAATATAGACTTTCCTCCACTTGTATTAGAGCGGCCATTCACCAACTCGAGCTACTTTTTACAAAATTTGCGAAAAACGGTCATGCCTTGTGTACGGGGTCTAGCACAGTTCTGTACGGGGTGTAGATTGAAAACTGTCTTGTGAGTGTACGGGGTATAGTAGGTAAACGAATGCCATTTTCTGCAAATTGCAATTTAACTTCAGTACCAGTGCACACACAGCTGATTAAGGAATTGCGATTAGTGTCGAAGAGGGCAGGGAGCGTAAAGCGAAACATTTTGTTTGCAAATCATGATTAATATTCAAGTATTTATAATGTTTATATTCCAATTTAACACTTGGTACGCCGTTTGCCGCCCGCCTATAACACTTTTTATGCATGATCATAAGTTAGTAGAAAATATATTTACATCTATATTCCTTATTTCATTCCAACATTGATAGAACTTGGTTAAACTGTAAAATTTGGCTCAATTAGTACTTAAGAATGTAGAGAGGTGCATTGTTAAATAAGCTAGTTTACCAGGTCTTTTCCTTTAACCGGTCTTAAGACTTCATTTAAATGCAAACAAGTATGATAACTTGGTAAAATATTTTCCTTGACTAGTTTTTTATCTTATAGAAGAAGACTAGATCAAAGGTACGGTGGCACAGAGGTGACATGCACAACGTTTTTTTAAATTGCACTTCTCTTTTTTTATCTCGTTCCCACGAGATACTAACTCGAGGGAACGACTTAGTATCTCGTTCCCACGAGTTACTAAGTCGTGGGAACGAGATAAAAAAAGAGAAGTGCAAATCTGAAAAAAGAATCGCATTTGAAAAAAAGAGTTGCGCAGTAAAAAAAAAGAATCGTGTTGTGAAAAAAAGAACAGCGAATGTAAGCTATGTCGAGGGAACGACTTACTAACTCGTGGGAACGAGTTAGCTATGTCGTGGAAACGACTTACTAACACGTGGGAACGAGTTAGCTATGTCGTGGGAACGAGAAAGCAATATATTGTGCTACACTTTTTTTCAAAGCAATACATTTTTTTTTAAAACGGTTTTATGGAAAACACCCGTTAATGCCGTTTTGTACAAAATGACACTCGTACACAATCTCTTAAGTGTATGATCAATTACCGACCTGTCTTGTAAGTAGGTAAGTAAATACTCGCACTCGGACATTTCCATACGGCGAGTGGGTCAGAAAACTGATGATTTGTATTAGTGACCAATATTGCATGATACTGACGCGCCCACCACATAGACATCGCCAGATTCTTTAACGTGACCGGTGAAAAGCACCAATACATGGGACATTATTCCTGGTTAGAACCAGTACTAAAGAGGTCCATCTAGTAATGTCAGTTGTAGAAGCGGGGGGGAGGGGGGAGGGAGGTGGGGGTGTTGAACCTGCGACCCATCGATTACGAGTCGAGTTTACCACTAGACCACCGATCCGCTCTTCGACCTGTCTTATAAATACCGACCGACACTATTCAGCTAATGTTTGTGATGGTGCGAATATAAAGTAATAAAACGTAGTTCTCATACTATTGCATTTGTGTGTTAGGCTAAAAAAACTTATTAGATAAATTATTTACCAAAGAACTCCGAGTCTTCTTCTTTTTCTCCCAACTTCTCTATGTTTTAGTCTGAAACGAAAGCATTTCCAAATAAAACTAATATAATAAAGACTAAAATTTGAAAAAGATGTTGCTACTAGACACCGTACACATGCTACTAAACCCTGTACATTGAACTACTACACCCCGTTCACTTGAATTTATTTTGTTGCTAGACCCCGTACACAAGGCATGACCGTTTTTCGCAAATTATGTAAAAAGTAGCTTGAGTTGGTGAATGGCCGCTCTAATACAAGTGGAGGAAAGTCTATATTTGATAAATCAAGATGGATTTTGACACAGCAAATGCGTTTCGGGCTTGATTTAGTGGAAAATATCAACATTATTCGCAAAAGTCAACAACGAGGCCACAATTTATCGCCAATTACTCCAAAAATACCCAACTTGCAGTAAAAAGCAAGTACTGGTCTAAAACCAGACATATTTAGCTTCACAATATTGTTTAGTTTGGAGAAATCGATAAAGATATGATGGAGAAATAAGCTGAAACATTACCTTGGGTGAACTCTACATCGGCGATTTTACTTTCGTTTTAGACATTTTGATGGGCTATTTCCGGTGAACGCTGTACAACAGTGAATATTATCCAGTAACAACATTCGCATTATTTAAACCGTTAAATACAATCCAATAACAACATTCACATTATTTAAACCGTTTAATACAATCCTGAAGGAGGCACCAACAAATAAGTTTTGAAAGACAATAAAATCTCAAACATAAAGAAAGCATTTTTTTTTTAAATTTTGGAAATCAGAATTATCATACTTATTACATCTTACACGTGCAAAAAGGAATACAAACGGGTGTATGGAAGAGTGGTAACTCTCAAAGTCGTAAAAGTATTAGCAAGCGTATTGTTTTCCTATATTTTGCTAAATGAAAGCGGTTAGTAAGAAAATCTGTCATAATTACATTTATTTCTTCATTTTGAAATAAAATTAACGTTTAAAGTCATAAAAAATTGGTCACCTAGTAAAGATGATTTTGTTTTTCTCTTAAGCGTGTGCATTAGGGATAGTAAATATGAATTTGAAATATGACGTCAGGATTGTTTTTTTGATTTTACCTTTTGGTAAATTCTATTTAGTCTTTTACATCTTTATTGATAAATTAGGTATTAGATATACCCTGTTAGTAATATATTTGATATTTTGTCAAGTAATGCTAAAGTTCAGCCGATTTCTGAATAAAAATGTCTTATTTAGAATGCATAGATGCAAGTTAAATTTCAGAAAAAGTTCGTTCACAAAACTATGATATTATTTCTTTTTAGAAATCAAAAGGTTGATCTTCACAAAAAAGCACACAGAGAAAAAGTCAGTTTAGGTTTCCCCAATAGACTCCTTAAACATGATATATGATCTTTTTTTTTATAAATGTGTCTTCTTTAAACAGGGTTTTGTTAACTACAGAGAAACATAATACCAATGAAAAATCTGTAAATGTCCAAATTTTAATATATTTTATTATATATATGTTTTCAGAAATTGCACTGACTTACATTCCATTGCTGATGATTTAGACAGCATCTTTAAGGAATCAGAAGCCGTTAAAACACATCACATGATCGAAGAAAAGGTAAAAATATTGGAAAAACTGAGAAAAACAAAAGAAGAAGGTCGTATTCAGTTAAAAGAGTCCAAAGAGAGCTCACTGCAAGATATACGGCGAATGAAGAAAGAAATAGTAGCCTTGATTGAAAATATAGAAGAAGAATCTATTAAAGCACTTAAGAATGAATACTGTAGAAGAGAAACTATTTTTAAAGATGAAATAAGCAAAATAGAAAAGGAACTAGCAGAAATAAGACAGAAGGCAGACGGTTTGAATAAGTCCAATGGGAATAAAGCACAAAAGTTTGTCCTTATAAAATCAACCCAGAAGAAAATTGCGCAAACTGATCTTGTGGTAGCTGCGTTTGATAAGCAAACACAAGCGACGTTAGAGTTTTCAACGGAACCAACTATCCTTGAAATTTTGCGCAGACAACAAACATTTGGAAAAGTTAAAGTTCATTGCTCTGTGACAAAGTGTGTTTCTTCAGAATCAAAACAATGAATTCACTGATGATGAATATATTGCTTGATTTTGATAAAAGTTTAATAAATATCTTTTTCACTAGCTTGATGATAAATCCACTTAATAGTCATGAGACCTAGACAGTTTAAGATTTATTATAAATACAACAAATGTGCAATGTCTTTTATAAAACAAGATGATCTTTATATTAAAATATTGTAACGCATAATACTTATCCTGTAAATCCCTATATTATATCACTGCAAGTTATTGATGGGCTTTCTGCCAACAGATGGAACGTAAACAAAATGTTCGCCGAAACCGAACTAGAACTTTCTATAATCAGTGCTAGTGGAAGCGCCTTTTCTGAACCTTGGTAAAATCTTTGAGTAACCTCCGGTTTTAGAAATACTGCACCTGAAATCTTGCAGTTATGTTTTTCAAATTGTATATTGTTTCATTTTCATTGTTAATTATCTATTGAATTGTACAATTTCTATTTGTATTAGATTATGTCTTCATTTGTTTTCAACTTATTTTCATCTTTATTAAATAGTTTTCAGAGCTCTTGTTAGTTACAGTAAGATTAGTATGGGAACAGTCCTATTTGCATTCTTGTATTATCCTTAATATTATATAATTTACATGGGAAAACATTTGTTTATATAACTGATTCATAACTGCTATATATTTGAGTTTATTTATCGTCCGTAACGGTAGCCTATATGACCGACGCCCCCTGCAGGAGTTTAGTTATTTTAGGTTGCATGGCTTAGTGGACGAAAATGAAAGCATCCCATTCCTAGAAACAGCTTGGCTTTTTCCATATATAGCACTGGTACACGGGGCGTCGGTTAAACGTCATATTCGAAAGACAACTAAGTAATGTTCTTAGAGGAGTGGGGGGTCGAAATTGCGCTCCTTGGATTACCAGACAATTGCGTTATCACTGGACCACTGATCAGTTAATTCAATACACTGACTAAAAATTAGTATTTATATGTTCTGCACAGTTTATATACTATCATAAATTTCAATTACTTTTAGTGTGGATTTTGATACGATCGGTTTTATAATCATAAAGTTATCAATATGGCAGAGACTTTTTTAGTATTGAACTTTCTATACATAAACGTGTATATTTGGACATATATTGTATTTGGTCTCTGACTTGAATATTTGTTTTTATTTTTCCTGTGGAAATCTATTTGAAAACAAGTGACCAATTTTGACCTTAAGGCCTGAATTGAACAAATTTGGTGCTACACACCAAATATCTAGAATCCAAACCCTTCAGGTTCCGAGAAGAGTTTTAAAGCTGGCCAGACATGCACGGAAAAAGATAGCTGCACCTGGGAGATAATCGATGTAATTTCAGCATTTTTAAAGACGTATAAAATGCATGAACAAATATGTATTTAACCACTGCTGTGAAAATAATACGTCAAACATTTAAACAAGTATCAAAAAATAGCATGTTCCTACAAAATGCAAAAAAAGATAAATAAAAAATAGTTACTTACAGCATATCCTCCTGATAATCAAAAATAATAATGCACACAAAATACTTAATCACATGATTCACTTTGAAGACAATAAAATGTTCACTCTCCTCATCCCCCTGGTAGACATTGTAAATAAATTCTCTCGTTTTCTCAAGCACACATTTTATAAGGTCTATTTTTCAGTAACACATGATGCTTGCTCAACCCTGCGATAACGCAAGAAGTCAAATGTTGGTGTGCATAAACTTGGCTGATAGGGTTTGAGGGTGGGGCAGTTTGAATATACCTGACCAGCAGCTCTGTCACATGTACATGCAAGGCTTCCAGGTGTCTTTGGGGTATGTTCCAAAGCCAGCACTTAATCAAAGGATCCGCGTCTGGGGTTTTGGGATAAGTTCCGTTTTCTTACTCATATGCCTCGTGATGGTACCAATTGGCTTCTGTAGTCAGGAGCCAGTTTAAAGGGAGATTGGACAAAGTCAATCAAACTCTTCCAGGATACGATGTCTATTCAATGCTCTATAAATACAACATCCTGTAAAGGTTGTTATGATACGCAGATCAGCTGCGTAGTAGTTATGTAACAAAAAAATCTTCTTGTACATGTATACTCAATGAGTGCTCGTGTCAGACTGCGAAAAACAGTTAAGAGAGAAGGAAAAGCCAGTAAGTCAGAGGTAAAGTCATAAACTGAGCTTGCACATTCTTACTAAATTCAGCTCACATTCATATAGATTTCACATTCAAACTGGGCAATCCGGTTACCGAATGCGATTTACTCAGACATAACGGATAATAACAAATAAATCACATACAGAAACTGTACACTAGCACTGTTTAACTGAATGCAGAATTGAACGTTTTGCCAGATATATCTTCCCACAAATAAATGAAAGAGTGTATTCTGTTTAAGATACTTGTGAGTACATAACAAAGAAAACTAAATATAAAGTATAAGCGGTGTAATTATGGTCCGTATCGTCTTGGAAAGTGGTCCCTATTGTACAATGGTCCGTATCGTCCTGGAAAGTAGTCCGTATTGTACAATGGTCTTATCGTCCTGGAAAGTAGTCCGTATTGTACGGTGCGTATCGTTTATACTTCAGAAGTTCCTCTGCTTAAATTTCAGGTTCACTCTGAGGTGTCAGATGTTTAATTTGGCTGGTGCGGGAGCTATATATTCGCCATGCGTATGAATTAAGAATAACTTAAACGTGTACTTTGACCGTAAAATCAAATGTCCCATGCTGCACTTATCTATCTATCTAGCAAAGCCCACACTGAAAAAAATGCATTGTACATCTAATATTTAACCTTTGAAATACACGCATACCTTTGAATTTGAAACCTACTATGTTCATTATGTGTCCTTAAACGAAACGATGATAACACCAAAATGCAGATATATGATAATGTAACTTTATCTTATACATCGCTAGAGTGGATGTGCTAGTTAAAGCTAAGATGGCGGCGAACAGTTCGGATGAAATATGTAATTTTAAGTGCACATCGTGCCTTAATTTGAACAGGGAATGTGAAGCTGTCAAATATTGTGTAGACTGTCAAGGTTACTGTTGCCAGTCATGTGTAGATATGCACAGAGCTTTTGACGCGTTGAAAAATCACAGCATTTTGGATAAATTCAGCTTTACGTCATCAGTTTTCGCGACTTCTCTGCCAGATGTGCCAACGGAGAGGTGCAGACGACATGACAGAAAGGTAACAGACATGTACTGTGCAAATCATGACGTTGTAGGTTGTTCAGCCTGTATGATTTCGGAGCATAGGTAAGAATGAACTATATTTAGTTTTAATTTACTGATATTGATAAAAAAGTAGAATTTATCCAAGCAGGCCCAGGTTGAAACCCTAATGATGTTTTTACGTTGATTATAACCACATAGAGCCGTCTTTTGAAAGTAGTATAGTAAACGTTGAACAAACATTGAACAGACGGTAAATCGTTTTCTTAATTTAACAAGGTCTTAGTAACTGACGTTAAAACAACGTTAAATTTTAGTTTTAAGTCAAGGGGGTACACTGTATGTTGAAACAACGTCGATTTGTTAAATGTACATTCGGTGTATAAACATTGAAACGTTTTTCATTGGGAATTATTGTGGAGGTTATACATTGCAAAGTTAAGTTAAAACAGCGTAGATTAATGGTTTAAAAAGATTCAAAGTATACTTTTATGTTGAAACAAGATTTTTCAAATTTGTTAATGTCTAAGCATAGCCAAAATAGTGCTCAGAAAAACTGTATTTTTAGTGAACTGAGTCTACAGACATTTTCACCATAATTCTGAAATATTGAAATTTAAAATAAAAGCATGCAATATTTATCTCATTTGTATTAATCAAACATTATAAAAGGGGCAAACAGTGTAGTCAGGAATATAACAACATTATCAACTCATCAAAACTGTCCTGTATTGTTCTATTTTTTTTTCTTAATATTAATTTTTCTATCTCTTTCTGTTTTAGAGCATACTTTATGTGTTTCATTACTTTGTGGAAGTATCGTCTTGTAAAGTCACGTTCTGCTCATGTAATTCCATTACTGCATCTACCATAATGAAAACAATATTACATTTACATTAAATTTAGACTGCACGCACAGCTTTACAAACTAACTAACTTTTTTATATTCAATGAATGTTTATTTTTTGATTCTTATCACTGCTTTGGTTCTGCATAAGACATAGATAGATATTGAACCAAGAATAGGTGTTTTGTTATAATATAGTAGGCTAGGTAACAAATGTTTGGTTTCTCTTTTAATAAGCTCCATGGTTATTGCACTACAAGAAATATCAATCTCTATACCAAATTAGTTTTTATTTTCCTTTCTGTAACTCTTTATTCCAGTAAAAAATAGATGTATTATATATGGTGGGAAAACAACCAGGAGCGAAATGACTCGGGAGGAAAGTAAATGTGGGCAAAGCGACCTGGGTCCCATGATAAACAAATAGAATTTCTTGAAATTAAGCAGTCACCACAAAAAGACCCGCACAATGTTTGGATAGTGTCAAGTGCCACCCTTCTAAAAAACATACCGTGTGCAAATATCTTTCCTGGTCTGTGGTCGGTCCAAACAAAGAACTTGGAGGAAAACAAAACATTCATAAATAGAATGTTATAAGAAGACATCTATTTATATACACTTCCAAATAAACAACATCTGCATGATGCATTGCATAGTGATAGAAAATATCAAAACATCGTGCCTATGATGTTTTCATTGCAAAAGAAGTGAATATTTTCCAAAATTCCAAACTTCGGGTATTCCAAAACTATATTTGGAAGACGAAATAAAATCTAAATTGTGAAGATAGCGGCATTTTAAACTTTGGGAATCAGAATTAACATACCTATTACATCTTACGTGTGATAAAAAAAAACAACAAAAAAAAAAACGCCCCCCCCCAAAAAAAAAAACAACAACAAAACAACAACAACAAATAAAACAAAACAGTGTGGTTTCCTAAGAAAGGAGGTAACTCTCAATGTTGTAGAAGTATTAGCAGACGTATTGTTGTCCTGTATTTTGCTAAATTAAAGCGTCAGCTAAGCAAACCATGGTGTGGGTATTGGTTTTAATATTAGAAAGCAAGAAAGAGGATACTCTTAATAGAATAGAAACATGCAAAAATGCCTGTAGCTACAACAAGCTTTAAGCAACAATGACTGAAATTGAGGACAGTGCAAAAAAAGACATAAGGTGAAAAAACTAATTGCCAAGTAAAACTTAAGGTTTTGTATTAAAGTATTGACAGTCCGTATGCTAAGTATTTTACCTGTTATCCTGGGCAACCTAAACTACTGCCGTAAACCAGCATGTTTTGGACTTCAACATTTAAATATATATGTAGCTGCAAAACTTGATAATGTTGTTCGGGCAGCCAATAAACAGTTTTGTTGTCAAAATCTTTTTAAGCGACCGTTTCGATTGCCTTTCACCTCTGCTTGTAAAGAAGTGTTTTTATTTTTTTATTTTTTGAATATGAATGGATGAATGTGTTATGTTAGGCTGATCTATCTACCCAAAATTAAACACGGCTATCTAAGAATAATTAGTTTGTAATTAGGAATACTAGTATTTCAGTACCTTTGCCTAACATATCATACGTTTATAAGTTCTAATATTATATAAACTTACATTTAACTTGCATCTTACCCTTTAATGTTCTCTTAACAATTCCGTTGCTTAAATCTAGTTCGATACAAATGTAATACTTACATTTTGCAATGCAAAATGAGTGGTTGGGATGAATTGCTACGCGTTTTCAACTATTTGTTCAATAAGCACCCCTGTAAACAATTAATGGATCTGTCCAAACTGAAAGATGGACCAGTCTGTTTAAGATATTTAGCAGGCTAAGGGTTAAGTATATTCTATTTTTAAAAAGTTAACGCTTTGTTAAGTAATGCTAAATTTCGGCCGATTTCAAAGTAAAAAATATCTAATGTAGGCTACAAAGCTATAGCTTAATTTGTAAAAACATTTATTCGGACAAATTTTATTTTTTATTGTTCATAGAAATCGCTACTAACATTGAAACGCTTATACATAATTACCGTGCATGTTCTTTTTGAACAGAAGGGAGTTCGTATAATAGGGATTTGTGAACTATAACTAGAAAAAAATACCCAAAAATATATCTCTTAAGCTATAGGTTTGAAATTGTTTCTGCGATTTTTTCCGGCTAACGGAGAACTCGTTTTTACCTCTTTTTGCAGAAAATGCACTGATTTACATTCTATTGCTGATGATATAGACATCATTTTCAAGGAATCAGAGGTTACTAGAACACATCACATAATCAAAGAGAAGATGAAAATATTGGAAAAACGCAAAGAAACAAAAGAAGGAGGTCTTATTCAGTTAAAAGAGTCCAAAGACAGCTCACTACAAGATATCCGACGAATGAAGAAAGAAATAGTAGCCTTGATTGAAAGTATGGAAGAAGAATCAATAAAAAAACTTCAAAGTGAATATTGCAGAAGAGAAGCTCTTTTTAAAGATGAAATAGATAAAACAGAAAAAGAACTAGCAGATATAAGACGGAAGGCAGACGGTTTGAACAAGTCCAATGGGAATAAAGCACAAAAGTTTGTCCTAATGAAATCAACACAGAAGAGCATTGCGCAAACTGATCACGTGTTAGCTAAGTTCAATGAGCAAACACAAGCGACGTTAGAGTTTTCAATAGAAACATCTATCCTAAATTTTTTACGAGATTATAAAACATTCGGACAGGTTAAAAGTTATTACTCTGATAGTTTGGACCAACATACAAGCGCCTTACTCAGTAAAAGGCAGTAGAGAAATGAATATTAGATTGCAGAATGACTCTTCCCGTTGTAGAGTAAAAGGAATGTGTTTAACACCAGTTGATCTGTTATTGTTGGCAGATTACAATAATAACAAACTGAAACGTGCAGATCTCTCTCGCATGACCATCACGGATTATTGTGACCTGTCTCAAGAGCCGGAGGATGTATGCAGTATAAGTCAAAATGAGGCGGCCGTCTCATTAATCGACAATACAATTCAGTTCATTTCCCTCGGAAAGCAAATGGTTCCAACACGCCAACTAAAACTCGATCATCGATGCTATGGTATCGCGTACAATGGTTCTAAGTTATACGTCACCACCAATTCAAGTATGCTGTATATCTATAGCCTGTCTGGTAACCTTATACAAACAGTTTCAACAGACAATTCCCAGAACATCCTGTTTCAGCAGAATCAACACGTTGAATTCAGCGATGACGGTGAGAAGGTATTTGTTGTAGATTACCGAAGAGGATTAATAACACTCGACACGAAGGGTAACCGTATTACCAAGTTTAAAATAAACCCTGAACTTAGTGAGATACACGACGTATGTACGGATAAAAGAGGAAGTTTATTTGTAAGTGATCTTACATTGAATACTGTAATACAAATATCTCAAGATGGAAAGAGAAAGGTTGGTGATGTTGTAAGAAAGTCGGACGGGATTATTGGACCTTATTGTGTTTGCTTTGATCATTTAAGAAATGTGCTGATCATTATTCAGCTTTTGAACGACAATGTTAAGCTTTTTGATTTACAGTGACGTCAGGTGATAGGGTGCTAGGTTAGACACTAAAGATCGAACCTCAGTGATTCTGCCTCTGTATATTTTCGCATTACGGCATCTGGTTAATAAATTTATGTCATGTTTTAACGGTTTTTCCAAAAGTTTCAGTTTTTTGTTCAGTTTTTCCAGGTCTATGACCAATGTGGCATACAATATGAATACAGTTGGCGACAAGAAAAATGCATAGAAAAAGCAAATTTAAACATATGTATGATAAATATTCAAAGTTATTTATAATGTAATCAATCAGTATCTTTAAGAACTCATTTACTCAATTTGAAATGTATACACTTCATAGCATTTGACAAAAGAAGATATTCTGGTTCATCAAAGAAATGTTCTTATTTTTATATATTTACATACAGTTCTCGATATTGTGTCTAGATCATGTTTGTACAAGATTTAAAATTTAATAGCTAATTTTATTCCAAGATAATTTTCTTTCTTACCTGATGACAAGATCGTATTAAATGTATAAAATGTTTGACTTTAGAATAAAATGACTTTATGTGGTATTATATATGACACTTTTGACACCACGTGAAGCACATTACTAACACCAAAGTATAACCTGGCCGGAAAGCAATAGTACAAAATTATATTAATAAGTTTAACACAAAGTTTACATAATAAACTTATACCATGATTGTAGTGATATCGTTATATCACATAATACTTTTTGCGACATTAATTCATACATGATAACTAGCTCTTGTTATACATTGCATTTGTTCTATGTGCAAACGCTTTCTCAATAAAATATAATGCATTTTTTTCATTTCCTTCTTACTTTCATATTTAATTAATTGTATAACTCTAAACATATTTGGACGTCGCCAATAATATTGTGAAATGTAACGTTTCCTTAGTTCTGTATACAAACTACATTCTAATACAAAATGATACTCGTCTCCTATCGTGTTGCAAGCAGTGGCTACTTTTTCTTATGGGTACTGCTGACTCTGCTGAAGATCTATGTAATCATGTTAAATATATAGGTATTTTTTTAATAGTTACAATATATAAATATGTCTGAAACTTATGATCAGAATTTTTTCTAAAAATGCTCTACTAGAATAATTAAATCTACTAGACCAGTTTTGCAAGAATTGATAATAAATTCTCTGTTTGACTTTGAGTAAAACAGTTCTACATTTTCAACATTTTGATTAAACCAAATATGCTGAAAATCAAGGCCATATAATATATCTCTCACAAAAGAACACCTGTTCATTTTCTGTTAGGATGATTAAGCAAGTTTGTTTAACATTAAGTACCGTTTCTTCTTTCTTAATATATTTATTTTCATTTGTGTGTATACTTTTGGTCCAGTACTTTATAATACTGAAATATCTACTGTTTTGTATTGGTGTTCTGCCCAGTTCCCAATAAATACAATTATTTTGTGTACTTATCTTGACTCCTAATATTTTCATACAAAACTAAATGTGTAAACGCTCTACTAATTTTGCTGGATGAAAACCCCAGATTTCGCAACCGTAGTTAATGTTAAAAAATACAATTTTATCGAACAAATCCAGTTTATGTTTAATAGATATGTATGTTAAGTTATGCAAATATTCAATCCAATTTAAAAATCGGTTTCAATGCTTGACCAGGTAAAGAATTTTATGCATCAGTATAAGACCCCCTGTAGTAAAGAATGTTCTGAGGTTAACAAACTATTAACAATTTCAATCACCTGACCGTCATAACAGAAATTTAAACGTGCAGGTAAACAGCCAGCCTTTTTATTGTCATTGTTTTGGTTTTTAGCGTGTTTACTACTAATGTCCATCTTCTGCAATATTATAACGATAAATCTAAGCTTAATTGTAACCCTACACTTGTATCTGTAAAAAGAACAATATCATCAGCATATAGAATTAAAAATACTTTAAACATATTGATAACGATACCTTCGAAACCATTTTGATACCTGTCTTCAATACCATTGATATACCTTGCAAACACTAAAGGAGAGAGTGATCCAACTTGACGAACTCTTAGCATACATTCAAAGCTATCACTTCTCTACTTATTATATTTGACTTCTTCAAACATAATACTAAACTCGTTACTTTCATATCTTTTTATAAAACACAAGAGGTCTTAATCTGATTTGAAAAATTGGTCATTTGGATTTATCAACAGGATTTAAAATGTTGTTTAAAACGTCTAATGAAATATAAGATTCTTTCACACCGGACAGGTTTTTCAGCACTTTAGTTTAGCATTTTATAATTAGCATCCATAAGCTTCTTTTTCATTCCTGTCAAAATCATACTAAGCTTTGCGAATACAATTTTTATACATGACCTTGCATTAACCATGCGTGCTTCTTTTTCTTCAAATTTATCTTCCATATAACAATTTAAAGGGACTGTGCTTCAGATGACAAAAAAGAAAGTTTTCTTGTATTATAAATTTCTTGTAATTATGACTAATGCTAAAAATATTTACTACTGACAACAAAAAAAAAATTAAGTCAAATAATACATAGAAATTGATTTTTCCCCTTTCAAAGGCTATACCGTAACGCGACGGTATAACTATTATCGTGTAATTTAAAGTAAATATCTTTAATAAAAAATGCCGGCGATGGTGGTGACAGTAAAAGTGTTGGTAATCTTTTGTTAACATGGGGTCCAGAGTTCAAATCAGGCTGGAGCGAAAATATTTTTTTTTATTCTATTTTGACGTTATTATAATCAGTTTTTGAAGTAAATATTATGTTGTTTTATTAATTCTCACGGCATCTAAATATATAATTATGAAAAAGATTTTTTAAGACAAATCTGGAGTACAGCCTCTTTAATACATAATTAAAAAAGAATGTATGTTTTCACAGTTAACTGTATACCATTTCTGTGAACAGTTATCCCTTGACCGATTACAAAAATTACCTCTATTTACTTTATGTTTAGATATAGGAGAGATATTACTCCGTCCATTATACCAGAAAAATTACAAATACAAATATCGATGTCAATACTACTTATACAACTATCAATATTCACTTGGAAAACACCCAGTTTCAATTTAGTGTCATTTGACGATAATTTGCCAAACATAATCAGTTAATAATGGTGATTGCTAATAAAGTTGATAAGGCGTCATCTGTTATGACATGTGAGCATAAAACAAGAAAAGACAGAAGAAAAAGAAAACATGTCATTTTCAACTGTTCTGGAGAAAGAGACTTTTTATTCTTTTTCAGCTCGACAGAGCATCGTGCTCAGGAGACATCTTCTCCGAAACCACTAGGCTAAAATTGAGAAATCTTACCTGGAATGTTCTATACATCAAGCTCTATGAAAGTTGTTAATGGCTATTGTCCTTTGCAGATCTGGGTCACTGCTATACAAATGTAAAAGCTCATACATTTTCTTCCCAAAAACCACAAAGCATATAGCTTAGATATTTGGTAAGTAGCAACATCTTATGGACTTCTACCATGTTAGTTCAAATCATGGCCCCAAGGATAAACTAAATCCGTCCTAGGGCAACACGTTTCTACACAGGTTTATAAAGTGAATAACTCAGAGCTGAGACTACTTAGTCTTTGGGTTTTATATTTGGCATACGTGTTAATCTAGAGGTCCTTAACTGGTCATATAAAGTCCCAGTGGTCATTGATGGCTTCGCCCTGGGCAACTTCACTTTATATAACATAGGCTTATACAGGGAGCACTTTGAAAATCTTTATCTTCTGAACCACACGGCCTAGGGCTTTGAAAATTTTCACGGACCATCATATACCATCAGGTCTTCTACAAAGATTGTAGAAATTATGCCAATCGGGTCATTAATGGTCTTGTCCAATAGTCAGTAATTACATAGGTTTGTATGATGAAGACATAAAACATCTTCTTGTCTGAAACCGTATGCATTAAAGCTTAGATAATTTTCATGTTGCATTATCTAGTAGACCTCTACTAGGTTTGTTCAAATTATGTTCCTGGGTTAAGAAATGCTCTGCCCCGGGTCTTTTGTTTGTGTAATGTATTTTATTTTTGATTTTTTTTTGGTCAGAAAAGGTAACTTCTTGACCATAGATATTGGTTATGTAGCATTGTATAGTTGTCCTTTACTAAGATAGTTTAACTTATTTCCCTAGGGTAAAATTTGATCCCGCATGGCAGTCACTTGTCATATATTGTGTAGAGAGAAATGAAAATCTTCTGGTCTGAAACCATTTACAATAGATCTTGGGTATTTTGTATGTAGCAATGTTTAGAAGAAATATACAAATTTTGTTCAAAACATTTCCATGACGTCAGAGTTAGCTCCATTCTAAGGGTAAAAATTACCCTGCCCCGGTCTAGTTTGTGTAAAATATTTAATCTTTGAAAATTTTCTTGTCAGAAACTGTAAGCTTTAGACCTTTAGATATCGGATATGCAGCATTATAAAGTTCACCTCTACAAAGAGAGTTTAAATTAGTTCTCTAGGGTAAATTTGACATCGCTAATGGTCACCTGTTTTATATTGAATTGTGTAGGGAAAAATGAAAATTTTCTTGTCTGACACCATATGCCCTAGATCTTAGATATTTAACAAGTAGCATTGTCTATTGGTTATGGACCTATTTGTGTCAAAGGTGGTGATAATGTACCACTATCTTACTATCTAAATATTTGGCTGCGCATTAATCTTACAACTGATAGGTTGTGATTTTAACACCTGTCACAAAACACTAATCGTGCTGTGTCAAATATTCCTGTTCTGTCTAATATTCGTGTTCTGTCAAATATTCGTGTACTGTTTGTTCTGTCAAAATTTTTTGTACTGTTCCATTCGTGTGCAGGTCTAATATTCGTGTACTGTCCTATTCGTGTGCGGTCTTATATTCGTGTACTGTCCTATTCGTATGAGGTATCATATTCGTGTTCTGTCCTATTCGTGTACTGTCCTATTCGTGTGCGGTCTAATATTCGTGTACTGTCCTATTCGTGTGCGGTCTCATATTCGTGTACTGTCCTATTCATGTGCGGTCTTATATTCGTGTACTGTCCTATTCGTGTGCGGTCTTATATTCGTGTTCTGTCCTATTCGTGTGCGGTCTTATATTCGTGTACTGTCCAATATTATCATTTCATTGTATAACACGTAATTATGTATTTCACGTTAGTGATAAAACACTGAAACAATATTGTATTATTAACCTGAAACATTTTACAACCCTTTAAATTTAACTTTTCGATTAAGTACAAGATACCTAATATAATATCTAAAAACTCTTACATTTTAACATGGGGTTCAGTTAGACCAAGTACTTAAATTCTAAATACAATGATACACCTCTCGGTTGAATTAATCTCTTATTTCATTTCTTTTATTTTTTATCATCATTTCACTGACACCTCTTTGATATTGTAGGATCCCTACAGACACTTTGCCTTACAGCTATATACAGATTTTGTCGTTGATTTATTTATTCGAGCTGTATAAAAATCCTTATTTCCTTTAATATGTTAAAACTAAGTATGCTACACAACACACTAAAATTTGTCGCTGGAATTCAAAAACATGCATGGTATACACATGTTAAATATAAGGAATGCACGGACTTTTGCTGTTAACAATGAGGGACATTCCTGATAACAAATTATCTCCCTTACTCAGATAACATCAAAGGTAGACCAAATAGCACATTGGTCCTTTCAGTTGGAATCCTCTGACTTTATCCTTGTTTCTTACTGTGATGGTCTTGACTTTTAGTTGTGAAAATTGTCACTTATATATTAAATAAAAAAGTAGGATTATCAAAGAACAAAGATAATGGTGTTAACAAAACATTGCTAAATTTATTGTGTGATCTGACTACCACTCTTGTAAATAATTAGGTTTAATTATCACCATATCAAAAGAGAAAATAGCGATAAAAGCAGAGAAATCCAAATGGAAGGACCAAAGTAATATCAGAGAGTATTCACATACATGTGATAACTTTGGTAACTCACAACTGGATTTTCAGCTGGATTTTTAGCTTGAAAACTGGATTTTTTTTATCGACTCCTTTTCGCAAAAAGAAAGACAAGAAGAACAGAAAAGAAAACTAATGAAGTGTTTTTTGTTAATACATAAAGGTTGCACCACATGCAAAAGGCATAATCTGTTCCCTTAGCACACTTTCCTATCCATTTATATTCAGATTCCCACTGATGATTGAATTTTTTTTTTTTTTGTCTTTTGAATTTTAGCTTTTGGACCTAAGTCCTTACACAGATCCCATTTTGTGAAAAGTCTGGGATGTGTTTCCAGTTTCACCAGAATTTTTTTAACAAAAGTACAAACGATTTCAAGATGTAAATTATGTTGCTTTCAAAAGTAACCACAACCAGAGAAGGTCTCTGCCACAACAGAAATATTTAATTCTTAGAGAAAAGGAAACTTTTTCAATAAAAAACTGGTATTTATAATTAAATAATGAACATTTATCTTAATCAATCAATTGAATGTTGTAAGTTTGCCATATAAAAAATCTCCAAGACACTGTTTTCTATAAATATTAAAATACGGCGGGGTCGCGGAAATATATGACAAACGGAATTTATCCGAGATTTTCACTCGCTGCCTTATGTTTAATGAACTAAATATTTGCTGAAATTGGTTTCCTACAATTTGTTAAGCTTGTCTTAAAACTACTTGACCTTTTCTTATAAATAAATCAAGAATTAAAACAAAAATACCAAAACGTATTTTAGCCATTTCCTCACACTGTTTAAAAGGTTAGAGTAACACTAGTAATGCACTGATATTTAACCGTTTGCCTTTAAAATTAAGCATTCAATTAATTTGTTAAGTTGTACACAACAATTTTCTACTGGGTGTACATCCCCAATCGAATTATATTGACCCAATTCAACACCAGTTGATGGCTAAATGTGTTAATTGTGTATCGAGTGTCAACACAGGATTAATACAATAAAAGTAGTAAAATGCGCTCTGATTGGTCAATGCTTTGAAGGAGTATGTATTGATCGCCGTTTCCGAGTATAAGCTCCGCCCATAACCGGAGCTTAGCAAGTAACTGTTATTGACGTCGGCAGATGAAAGATTTTTTTCTTCTTGATTTTAATAACGGGAATTTTTAATTAATACCGGGACAGCTGGAATTGATGTGGAATAACGGGACTTTCTTAAATCCCGCCGGGATATCACATGTATGTATTCAGGGTAGATAATCAACTAATGTCCCCATCACAAACAGCATGGAACGCACGGACTATCTTTGGATGATACAAGTTGTGGTTCTTCTCTAGCTCTGTGTCAGTAGCTTACGGTTTTACGGATAGGAATCGTTATCTGACTGACGGATCGAAGATCGCTATTTTTTGTAATGTGTAAGACACGGAACTGTTTAATTCGGAGTAGTTATTTTACATTTGTGTGTAAACTAGGATTGGGTATAGACGAGGAAGTGTGCGCAGAGCTCATGCAGTTATAACAGAACTGGATATACCCACGTGGTATATCTAAAATATACACAGACGTAAAACAAGAAAGGTGTTGCTTGCTATCGTAAGGGGAGGTAACAACTGGGATTGTAGAGTACCATGAAACAGACACATAACCAATGAAAATGGTGGGTCATGTGGTAAACATGTTAATAATGAACGTGTCTTTGTTTTAAGACACGTAGTGCAACAGTTTAAGAAGTAAATATAATGTTTGTTAGATTTGGTTGAGTTGTCATAAAAACTCTTATCTCATGAATGATTGTTTACCATTTTATCTTGAAAAGTCTAGAATATGCGGTATAATTATCAGCCGTTGTTGGAGAAAATGGCCTTATTTCAAACATTGTAAAATTTACAATGCAGGTCATGTAAATCATGTGCTTCTTATTGGTAAAAGGAAGTTTTGCATATGAGAGAAGTAAATCTAAAATGATTAAACGTAAACATAAACTCGTTCAATTTTTCTGACGTGATCTTTGAACATTTTTTAATTAATGATGCGCACTTGCGTCTAACATTCCAAAGAGTGGAGGACGTTGTGAAAAGAAAGGAAACGTAGAACATTACTAAACATATATGCAGCAAAAGATAAATCATTTGCCTTTCAAACTACATGTATTTTAAGTTTCAGTGAAGTTGTTATTTATTTAAACCTAATCATGTAGTAGAAATTTACGTTCTCGCTTTACGCCTACTTAAAAATCAGTAGAGCAGAAAAAGAGCACAAAACATGAAAAAAATACATACATAGTAAATGTCATTAAAGGAAACAACAGAACGAAAATACACATAAACGTTTTATTAGATTAAAGCGGTTTTTTACGTTAACCATAAAGAAAAGTTTTAGTTTGCTTGTTAAAATTGTCACCTTGGTACCTTTTCACTAAGAATAACGTTGTGGGATTTCGAACACTGTTTTGGTCTTAGCTATTTTCAACTGCTGTCTTCTTACTTCAAATGCTCTAATTATTTTTTTGCAATTAAAAGTTAATAAATAGCGAACAGAGCCAAACTTGAAACTTTGACGTGCTTCACATATTGCAAAATAGATTGGTTGATATGTTGTTTTGAATAGCACAGACCAGTAAATTATATTTTTTGTATGATTACTTGTTTACCGAATTCTTATGCCGGATGAGTTAATCAACAACCAATATGTTGTTATCTTGACCTTATTTTTCGGCTTATCTTTGCCAATTATTCGCTGTAACTGTTTTTGAGAAACGGTGAACGTGAGGTAATGCGCGGGATTTTGATAAACATCCGGGCCCTAATCGAGATCCTGTTTCTCTCAGCCGATCCCTTAGATTTTACTAGGTATAAAATTGCAACAAGAGTTTAGGATGTGTTATATGTCAAAGCTGTCGTAGGAATAAAAAGGAATAATAAAAAGGACAGAGAAATGCAGAACTACGCTGTCATCTTGGCACTAGCTTGTTGCTTGCAGGTTAGTTTATTTTTTCTGCATTTTTTAAAAGAAATTGAAGAAATGTTTTTTTTCTAAATTTGTATTATTGATTTATTATTATTATTATTTTCTTTTGCTTTGTCGTCTTGTTATGTGTTTTTTTTTTTGCTGACGTAATGTGATGTATTGAAATATACTGATCATTTTACAAATATCAAGAATACATAGAAAACCGTAAATCAAAGAAAAAAAAGTAAAATAATTAACCGAATCTTAATAGACGATGTCTCTATTTCGAAGTTTTAGTTTTTAAGTTATTCATTTTACATTGATCGGGAAGCAATTCTTGCAACTTATATTAATCCCTCTCGATGACTACTTCCTAGGTTCAAACCAGTACTCGCGCCGTAAGTGAGGAATGTGGAATGTCAATGACTCTCATCTCTTGTGGGTTTCGATCGGGGGTCCGGCGCTCTAACCCCTCGACTTCTGCTCCTCCTCTAATACGAAGTGAATCATTACGTTGCAAACTTGCCTGATCAAACCAAATTATCATAAATGAAGTTTAAATGTCTCAAAATGACCAAAACAGTGTAACATTTGTACTCTTATGTGAGTTTCATAGACTCAACGTTAATTATCATTTTGTTTTTGTTATAATTCTGTAAAAATAAAATAAAAATAAAAAATCTATCTTTCCATAAAGGTTGCATTTTGTGTGACGTCATCTGGTATTGTAAACGAGGCTAGGCAGCACATTGGAAGTACCAAGTGGTCGTATGCTAGTAGTTACGGTACAGGAGCAAACACTAACAAATGTAACCAATTCGTCTATGACGTTTTGGATGCTGCAGGGGCGGACCCACCGAGCAGGTGAGCTTTTTACACGCTCGTTTTGTCCAGGTTTAGAAAACAGCCTTAAAACCATAACCATTGCAGAGTTCAGTTTAAAATGAAATATGTATTCTATATCGAATCAAAATCTAAACTAAGATTTGATCAAAGCCGCTGATTTGTCACAAAGTAATTTAATCATGTTTGAAATTACTCCTCGTGTGTTCACTTGCGAGTCGTTATTATTGGAGGCTATGATTCGAATACTTTTAAATGAATGTTCCAATCATGTGTCTTCTGAGACCTTGCTCCTTTATTTTACTACAAGTAAACCGACTTGATCGGACTATTATAGAATATATACATACTTTGACTTCCTCCTTCAATTAAAAGACAGTCCTCGCTAAAACAAATTGTGGAATAGACCTTAGTCGTTGAAGTTCAGAAAAAGCCTATTAGTAAATAGTATAATTTCAGTCTAAGCTATCAAATATTTTACATCTAATCGGGTAAGACGTAACATTCTGTCAACACTTACTGAATATTATATCATTTTTTAACTCTAGACACTGGTGGACTTACAGCCCGATAGGTGCAGGGGAGTGGGGAAACCCTAGCTCTTCTTATCTTACGGGCGCAAGTTGTTGGAACACGTGCGGCGGAAGTTGGCAGAGCGGTGACGTCATCAGTGATAGCGTTCATGTTGGAATCATAACAGGCTGGCACCTGACAACGAGTGCGGCATATAGCGAGGTTGTTGAGAACGATTGGGGGTTCCGGTCGAGTGGTTCCGGTGCACAATCCTCGATCACAGCCTGCTGGCGTTACGATTACAGTTGTTGAAACAAATCATACTCCAGCGCAGAGTTACCCAATCTTTCTAGAATTACAGACTGATTTTTGAAAGATTTCTGCGCGGAGGGAAGAAGTAAATAAGAAAAAAGTTACAAATGCATTTTTATGTGTCTATTGAAATCCTTAAAACTATTTAAATTGTTTGTGAATTAATTAAAATGTCTGATGATTTTTGCTTTTGCTTTCTCTTTCCGTCGAAATATTAGAGAATCAATGTTTTGTTTTAGAACTTTTGTTACTTTCGTTACAATGACTTTCCAAGTGGGTTTATGTACAAAATTACGTTCGGAAATGTTTTTTCCTTTTGACTTTGTGTTTATGTTTCTCATCTACGTTAGTCAAACAAATAATTGAATGTGTATTTTTGGTTCTGTCAAAAGAGTGGTGCTTTTTCTAACTGCATACTGGCGAGTATGATCTTTCCCTTCAGACTTTCGACTCATCTGAGTTGCAGAAATGTGTATCAATACGTTTAGTGCAAGAACTGCTTAATGTACTGAGATCACTTACTATTGGAACAATACGAACTCAAAAGTTGTCAAAAATTTAATAGGGGACAATTTCTTTTGCATTTTCATAAGTGAAACTTCAGTTGTAACGCTCTGAATTAAACCACTGGTGTCTATTCACAAGCTAAAATGTACGATATGATAATGTTCTACTGGTAACGCACAGGTATTTTACATCGAAGGTCATAAGTTCGGGCCCCATTTACTCCTCCAATAACACTACATATTGTTTTTGGGCGAGACGTTAAAACAATGTCAAATGTATTGGTGCTATTATATTAAAAGAACAATGAGTGTCTCTGAAATAGGATGTTTTACGTATCTTGCACTATCCCCCTCAACCCAAAATAACGCGACTCTTCAGAGAGCATAAGTCATACATGCAACCGGTACCGACAATAGTAAAACTGAAATAAAGAGATAGGTAGAAATATAGTGCTATTTGCATGCTTACAGCTGGTATGATAGTTTTAATCTATTTACATGTAAAAAAATAATACAGCCTGTCTAACTAAATATTACTTGAGAAAAAAATATCCCATTCCTATATTTTTTATTTTCCTGTTGCCTGTTTTAATGCGCTTATTCGCGCATATGTACACTTCTTTTTTTAAATTTCGTTGAATGTTTATCACCGACTGTGTGGGTCACAAAAACTTTATCTATTAAACTTCCGCAAACAATTCTTTGTTCTTCGTTTCTTTATTATTCCTTGGTGGGAAACATAGACCACCATAATAAAAATGTAAAATTTTAGTGTACAGAATATCACGCAGATGATTATTTTTAAATAGATTTTATATATTTTTACCACCACCGCCACCACTACCATCACCACTACCACCACCAGCTTATTGGCAAACTCAACATAAACAAGCCTTTGTCTAATGCACAATAAAATATTTAAGCATTAATACAATGACTATACAAAGATAATCAAATTACAGGTGCAAGTAATAAAATGTTGCATTCTTAATTTTACAAAACTGTTTAAAATAGAGTTTCTAAGTTAGAAACTTACAAATTCCCGTTACATTTTTTTCAATTTCTTACATGTCATAAGTATATCAAACGTACGATGATTTGGCCAAGACATATTATACAATTATTGACTAGTGTGCGATTGAATATGATGTAATATTTACCGGCCAAATGTTATATTGACCTCAGCTTCGCCTCGGTCAATATAACATTTAGCCGGTGAATATCACATCATATTCTATGGCACACTAGTCAATAACTGTTTTATTATATGACTACATACAATTGTTTCTACTAAGTTTTCTTCCAGACTGATTTTACATTCATTACAATGTGTTAATTTTTTGTAGGACTTTTTATACTCATTCTCACATTACAATAATACTCAGAAGTCTTACAGGTGATTTTGAAATCCAATATAACATCAAAAAAAATAATAAAAAAGACCCCCACACCAGACGCCATTTCTTAGAAAAAGTCTTAGTGCCCGGATGCATTTTGTTTATTTCCCGGCATTATAGTAATTTTGTTAACTGAGTGCCGGGCACCAGACAGCACACTACTACGATTATCAACAGCAATATATTTTAGACCTAAAATATAACATGGCAAAAAACCCAGAATGCAGGAATATAACGATATATTGTTTGTCGCCGAGTGCGCTTTGAACCAATGGGATCGCGTCTATTTATAGGTCATATAATAATAAAATATACTGTATGCAACTAATTTGTGAATATTTCATATCAGGAAAATTGATATTCTGACTCTACTGATTTGGAGTTTGAAATTTACTTCGAAAACATTTAAAACATAAGGAGACAAGATGAAGGCGTCTTTAGAATCTTCGTAATTATGTTAAAAGTTCAATTGTTTAAAAAAATCATGAGTATTTTCGGTTCAATAACTGAAAACTGAAATACTCCAATTCCAAACCTTTTCAGAAAATCAAACTTCTCTAACGAAGCATGTTATTGAATTAATGATATTAGTGTCATTTATTGTAACGATGGTATATTATACCCACTATCTCTCCCCACTCCCCCACCCCACCTCACCAAACACAACAACAACAAACGGGTTTTATTATGTTGAAATTCAGGATTTGGTCTACGTTCATATGGAACAATTAGTAAAAAACTTCCTTGATGTGTGGATATGATTGTTCTTTTGAAATTTAAAATCAAAACTTCATAATTGTAAAAAAAATAATATGTTTACAAAACGGAACGTACAATGAATACATTTACCAAAATATTTGCAGACGACAAAATGTATTTGTTTTTCTACTTCTATTTTTCTTCCTGCTTATAGTCAAAGGCTCTGCTATAAAATTGTTTTTGTTTCTTAATACTCATTCAGCCATATTCTGCTTTAACCTTTCAAAATGCAACTCATAGAAATGTTGACACAGGAGCCAAGACTATACACAGCTCTGAAACTCCACACAGAGTTACCTCCCTTATTGTATCAGTTACGTAACATAGCTTGGCGTGGCGTGACACCGGTGCTTGCAGTTGGCACAGCTTTATCAAGGACGGTAGAAGGTACAATGTATTACAAAGTATTTTGAAGACGTATTTTATTCACGAGTCTTTCGGTATGTTTTTATTCTAAAAATATTATTTAAAGCAGCTCGTTTTCAGTAGGTCATTGACTGAGAATTTGATTTTAGATTTTAACTATCTGTGTGTATTGCGTCTATCAATACCCATCTAGATAAGCATTGTAGCCCAATTCAGCATTTCGTGATTGTAAAAAATGGGTGGTTTCTCCGTCAAAGGCTATAGCGTTACGAACGGTATAAAGCTTATATTTAGAATTTCTATTTTCGTTTGCCGTCACATGACTGATCACATTCACTCTTCGTGCATGCGCTCACGTTATATCCGTATTTGAATATTGGACCAAAAACCATTGCCATTCGTTTCATGGATAAATGCCCGGAACCACTATATAACCAAAATAAGTTACGAAAGTTCACAAGTAAAAAAGTATAAGGAACTTCTTTCTGCTCGCGTATTCCATTAAGTGCTTGAATTTTGTGTTACCTACGTGCAGGAGCGGATGTGGTCCAGTGGTAACGCGCTGGACTGGTAAAGCAGGGGTCCTGAGTTCGATCCCCCGCTCCTCCACTAACATTACCAATAGTCTTTCGGATGAGACTTTAAATCGAGGTCCCATGTATCAGTGCTATACACTGAGCATGAAAAAGAACCAGGGGTGTCTCTGGAATGGGATGCTTTCTGTATCTTGCACTACCCCCACAACATAAAATAACTAATCTCTTCAGGGGGCGTCGGTCATATGGGCAACCGGTACCGACGTTAAATAAGCTCAAATAGATAGAGATACCTACGTGCGTATCAAAGAGATTGATTGAATTTGTGCATCGTGTTAGTTTGTGTACAATGGTAGATTTAAATGCACGTGTATCAACGTGATTTCTTCGGCATCATAAATACTATTTACGTATTGTACGTGGAAAGAGCAAATAGTTTAAATTACATGATTATCAAAGAAATTTCTTTTGAATCGTGGTATATTGTGTCTCCTTTTTAATGTTTTAACGATAATATTAATTGCTTTCGTATCGTCATCATTTAAATTGGGTAACAATAATACACATGTGGCTCGGCCTTATTGACTGTTTTGTAAGTTTGTCGATAAATACCTGCCTCAACACAATAAGAAGCGGATAACTAAAACAATTTTACATATTTACTTGTACCAGCCATGGTCTTTCAACATTTGAAATAAAACGCGTTGAGAGGAGAAACAAATACAAAGATGGCGAGATTTCTTGCGTCGACTTTACTGATTTTCTGTTTTGGGGTAGGTAAATGTTTTAGAATAAATATTACAATAAAATTAATTTGGACAATCTTACTCAAAACAAATATCACAAAAAGTATTATTTCTAAAAAGTCTTAAACTTTACACATTTCACTGATTGTCTCTATGATCAACGGTTAATATACAGTAGGAGCCATGAGTGTTAGCCTCCTAATCGGGAAATTCTAATCCTGTCAGCGAAATTTCAACTCATTTTGAGAAATTAGATATAAGAGAAAAGAAACATTTTGTACCGTTACCGTGCGGTGTAGTGGTGATTGTCTGATTGTTTGCACTTACTTGTAGCCTCTCATTGAGGGAACGTCATGGGTTTAAGTCTAGCTAATGACAACTGTCATTTAAAAGTTTGCAGTTTCTCACAAAGAATTACCACTGGTCCTTTCAATGAACGATAGTTCGTTCAACTGTATGCACGCTATGACTCATGATGTTATGGCGTTTAACTTCAGATAAGAAACACTTACGCCACATTGTACGACATTTGCAAACGTAGTTTCTCTTAAAAGCACTCGATTTTGCTTAAAATATTCTTTTGTTTACACTTTTAGGTGCTAAATTTTAATCTATCTTTGCAGACTGCTTTGAGCGTTGACATAGCAACCTACGCAAAAGAGCACATTGGTAGCACGCACTGGTCATATGCCAATCATTACGTCACTGGCAGGTACACTGCGTATAGTGACACTGACAAGGCACACCTGTACGTTTATGACGTCATCGAATATTGTACCCAGAATGCACCTAAGTAAGTCAAACATTTTGTCTTGTTGCTGCAAATTAATACATATTAGTGTTCCAAATGACCCAGATGCAATGACAGTCAACATAAATGCTGAAATCTCAGTGAATGCTGAGAAATCATGTGTGAATCAGAAGAAGCAAAGAATATTTATTTGTAAGAAATATATTACTAAAATATACATTAAAGCATAGTTGCAAATTCAAACTACGACTGGGCAAGATGTAGAAGATTTTTACATTTATATTCAACTTTACTCATTGGGAGTAAAACATTTATGAAAAAAGAAAATGTTTGTTTTCTAAGGAAACACAATAGAGTAAATTTACTTTAGATATCATGTGTCACATAACTTTAAATATAAACAATCTCTCAATCCATAGAATACCATTGTTGATTTGCGACCGTATTTCCAACATGCATTTGTTATATGTAGTTGTTACCTGTTAGCTTGGAGAAAATAATTCTTATCAAAAGAAAAGAAAATATTTTACAGATTTTTCAACTTTTAGTGAATGTGTTTATCTTATATAAAGTAGCGTGCATTGGCTTTGGCATATGGGTCACTACTTGTGTTCGGCTTTGGTCCGCCAATGTCTGTAAGTTGCTGGTTGATCTGTATAATACCCTAAGGCCCTACGATGCGTGAAAATTTCAGAAGTAGCCAAGTTGCTCACGTTATACTTAAAGGGCAGCTATTTCCCAAATATTCAAAAAGGACACATTTCTGTATGGTCAAATACTTCTAAAATAAAAATATATTTGCTCTTCATTATATTTTACAACTACCTTAGCTGATTTTTTTTTCAAACGTACTTTCCTTGTTGCCAAGTGAAGATCGACACGTGATAGTCATGTGATAGTCACATCATAGACCATTATATTGGGTTGTCTCATCAATAGATTAATTGAAAGTCTTTGCAAAATACTCATTAATTTATACAACTTTCCAGGATGTATGGAATGCACGGTTGTGGAGGGGGCATGCATCACCGCATGATGATGATGGGTTGTTACGGGCCTATTGCGGCTAGTGATTGGGGAAATATGCAGTGTCATTACATGGACACAGACTGTTGGATGGCCTACGACAACACTCTCGACCGTCAGCTTGGTGACGTAATAAGTGACGGAAAGAGCGTTGCCATAGTGACGGGCTACAACGTATCCACGAGCACCAACAGATATGTAGTTGTAGAAAATGACTGGGGGTTTCGACCTAATGGTGACGGCTCCTATGATTCTATGACAGCTTGCTGGCGCTATATGTGCTAGACTGAAGCCACTTGACATCACCTGAGACATATATTAATATCTGTGTTTTAACATTCTGTTTTTTATCGGGGATTTGTGTGTGTGTGTGTGTGTGTGTGCGTGTGTGTGTGTGTGTGTGTGTGTGTGTTCGATGCAGTGTAATAAAAAATCAAGCCCCAGTTGGATTTGAACCCAGACCAATCGACACCAACAGTCAAGCAATGCAAAGTCAGAACGCCTTTGACCACTTGGTCATTGCAAAAGCACCATAAACGGTTGTGCAAATAACCGAGATATAAGTGTCCACCTCACACCACTGCGTTAGATGTATGACAACACTGACTTTATGTACAATGATACTTTTTTTACGGCTGCCACACTGTACAAATAGCGCTGTTATGAATAATGAATAATCAATTTCCCAGTGGGATTCGAATCCAAGACAAACCAGTCTTACGGCCAAAGTCATATTTACTACCGAAAAAATCTACCTGCGCTCACAAAAGATACTTCTCCACACTTAAGTTATTGGACTGTCTACAGGATGCGCAATAATTTACATCATATCTACTTTCTTTCATTTTTAAATGTGAAAAAAACTAATTGATTTCTCACTATCAATTTTTCTTTTTACATGTGTTGTTTCTTTGTCAATAAAAATCTACAGATAGTTTGTATATGGTCTTTTATTTGAGTTTGTCATTTCCACTGAATTACTTGTTTTATTTATCCTAAAAAGCTAAATCCATTTACTTGATTTGATGTAACAGCTCATGATAAGTAAGCTTGAGGTTTATAAAATGTTTACTTTGAGCTATCTCCTTTTCTAAATCACCCTCTTAATTCCACTCGCGGTTTAACAAATAAATCTATTGAATAGTTTTTTTTTCAAAATGTTAGGTGTATTAAAATATGCTAAAGTCGTACAAGCTCGGCAATCACTGAAGGTAGCATGGCCGAATGTTCTAGCATGGCCAGTTACGTAGGTTGCACAGTAGCAGTAACAGCAGTAGCAGTAAAGAAAACGTGATGATGGCAGTAGCAGTAACAGCAGTAGCAGTAACAAAAGGTGAAGTTGGCAGTACCATTATAGCAGTAGCAGTAGGCAAAACGTGAAGTTGGCAGTAACAGTAACTGCAGTAGCAGTAGGCAAAACGTGAAGTTGGCAGTACCAGTAACAGCAGTGGCAGTAGGCAACACGTGAAGTTGGCAGTAGCAGTAAAAGCAGTAGCAGTAGGCAAAATGTGAAGTTGGCAGTAGCAGTAACAGCAGTGGCAGTAGGCAACACGTGAAGTTGGCAGTAGCAGTAACAGCAGTGGCAGTAGGCAACACGTGAAGTTGGCAGTAGCAGTAAAAGCAGTAGCAGAATGAAAATCTGGAAGTCTGCGAGAGTGTTTGAAACAGTCACAGACCGGTGCAGTCGAACCGGGAGTGTCCCTAGACTTTCTAGATTAGCACCAAAATTCCTTAAAGTCTACAAGAATGTAAGAAATAGTAGTAGACCGTAACAGTGGACAAAGCAGGGTCCCTTAACATCAAAAATGACATTTTTTCGATTTTGGCACCCAAATACCTGAAAGTCTACTAGAGGGTCAGAAACAGTTGCAGACCGGTAAAATTGACCCGGGAGGATCACTGAACCTCAAAAATCACATTTTCTCGATTGGCACCAAAATTCCTTAAAGTCTGCGAGAGTGTCAGAAACAGTCGCAGACCGGTAAAATTGGCCCGGGCGGATCCCTAGACCTCAAAAATGACATTTTCCGGATGGGCACCAAAATTCCTGAAAGTCTAAGAGAGGGTCAGGAATAGTCGCAGACCGGTTAAATCGATTCGGGAGGGTCCCTTGACATCAAAAATGACATTTTCTCGATTAGCACCGAAATTCCTGAAAATCTGCGGGAGTGTCAGAAACAGTCGCAGACCGGTAAAATTGGCCCGGGCGGATCCCTAGACCTCAAAAATGACATTTTCCGGATGGGCACCAAAATTCCTGAAAGTCTAAGAGAGGGTCAGGAATAGTCGCAGACCGGTTAAATCGATTCGGGAGGGTCCCTTGACATCAAAAATGACATTTTCTCGATTAGCACCGAAATTCCTGAAAATCTGCGGGAGTGTCAGAAACAGTCGCAGACCGGTAAAATTGGCCCGGGCGGATCCCTAGACCTCAAAAATGACATTTTCCGGACGGGCACCAAAATTCCTGAAAGTCTAAGAGAGGGTCAGGAATAGTCGCAGACCGGTTAAATCGATTCGGGAGGGTCCCTTGACATCAAAAATGACATTTTCTCGATTAGCACCGAAATTCCTGAAAATCTGCGGGAGTGTCAGAAACAGTCGTAGACCGGTAAAATCGACTCAGGAGGGTTCCTAGACATCAAAAATGACATTTTTCCGATTGGCACCAAAATTCATGAAAGTCTGCAACAGTCGCAGACCTACGCAATAGACTGTTGATGTTAAAACATGTTTAATTTTCATTGAAACTTTCCTACTGCTACTGCTGTTACTGCTACTGCCAAGTTCACGTTCACGTTTTCCTTACTGCCAATGCTGTTACTGCTACTGCCAGCTTCACGTTTTCTTAACTGCTACTGCTGTTACTGCTACTGCCAACTTCACGTTTTCTTAACTGCTTCTGCTGTTACTGCTACTGCCAACTTCACGGTTTCTTTACTGCTACTGCTGTTACTGCTACTGCCAACTTCGCGTTTTCTTTACTGCTACTGCGGTTACTGCCAGCTTCACGTTTTCTTAACTGCTACTGCTGTTACTGCTACTGTTATCATCACGTTTTGCCTACTGCTACTGCTGATACTGCTACTGCCATCATCACGTTTTCTTTACTGTTACTGCTGTTACTGCTACTGCCAACTTCACGTTTTCTTTACTGCTACTGCTGTTACTGATTCTGCCAACTTCACGTTTTCTTTACTGCTACTGCTGTTACAGGTACTGCCATCATCACGTTTTCTTTACTCCTACTGCTGTTACTGCTACCGCCAACTTCACATTTTTCTACTGCTGCGTACTGCTACTGCTCACTTCCTTTACATACATTAGAACTGCTTTTGTTCTGTTTGTTTTTTTTCTTGCCTAGATGCGTCACATTTGTTTGACCTTTTATTAATTCTTGTCAGTTACTCTCACGGAAATTTCCGGAGATGGCCGAGTTTGTACGATTGCTCAATGCGTATATCAACTTATCGTCAAGTCTAGTGTGGTGGGCATTTTATTTATTTTCTCGTTAGTGTAGACGTGGTTGAAAAGCAAAGACGCGTGAATTGCTGGGTATTATAAGATTGTACTATAGATTCAAATGGCTTCATTCGATCTAGTTTCAAATTTTTAACGATAAATTGCATAAAACGACAGAAATTTTGATGGTACACAAAGATACCATTTTTTTCAGGGAATGGTGGGTTTACACTCCCTATTGCCCTGCAAAATGAGGGAATCTGAATTCAGCCGAACTGACAGTCAGCTTGCTGGACACAGTAGAAACAATCGCAAAGCTGGAGACATCATAAGCAATGGAAGTCATGTTGGCTTTCTCACGGGATTTCGAAAAGCACACGCACCATCAAAACGACAAAAGAAGAAACAGCTGGGGCTTTAGGTCACTTTATCAACCGGGCTCGGCCAATTCGAACATTGGATGCTGGAGATATCGATATAGCACCATGAACTGTTAAACACTAACCTTTAATACAACAATTGCAGACTTGCTTTCGTACGATACGATAACTGGAACAAAACAATAATTATTGTCAATGATTTTTTCAGATCAAATATTGGCCTCATAATGAATGATCTCTTCTGCTGAAAACTGGTTCTGCATTTGGTTTCTGAGGTTATCTACCCCTTTTATATAACACTTTCTCTAAGAAGACGTAAATTGAAATGAGTATTCATTCGTCTTTCACACCTACGACGGCTCACCATTATTTTAAATCGCAGTGATTGGAAAATATAATGGTGGTGAGGGTCTCCTGCTCATACTTCTAACCATCTATTTTAAGGACTGGTTAAAAGAAACTAAATTTGTCCATTATAAAGATTTAGGCATTAGAATTTGTGGGTGGGTTTAAGATGTCATTTATCATGTCCAGTCCAGCAACATATACACTTAGGCTGTTCAAATATATGCCCTCCTTTATGACTATGCTACTTTTTCTGCATTTAATCATCTATGAGTCACAAACATTTGATCAGGCAAGCAAAAATGTCTATTCCTTACCGTAGTGGTCGCACGTGTTAGTAAGTCGTTCCGTCGACTTCGCGAACATGCACGTTTTCATATCACGATTCTTTTTTTTTATTGCGCTACTCTTTTTTTCTAATGCAATACTTTTCAGATTTGCACTTCTCTGTTTTTTTTTATCTAGTTCCCATGACATCGTAACTCGTTATCACAACATACTAAGTCGTTCCCTGGAGTTAGTATCTCATTGGAAGGAGATAAAAAAGAGAGGTGCAATTTAAACCGAGTTATGCATGTCACCTTTGTGCCACCGTACATTACTGTAGCGATCCATCCTCTGAAACTCATAAAATCGTCATAATGTGGTCTCGCACTATTCTATCCGATTCACGAATACATAAATCAAAATAATTATGGTAATTAAGCAACATATGTTGTCTGACTTTCTCGACAAGAATTCGGTAGTTAATAAAGTAAATACGACTAATTACCATTAAAAAAACAAGGAGGACAATCCGCCGAAGATAACGGCGAGCATTCAATACGTGTCTCAAAATCTTCATTCGTGTTCTTGCTGGCAACGAACACCACGAAAGAGTATTGATCAAGGGGGAAAAGCGCCACAAAAGGACAGATCGCCACGAAAGAGCATTGATCAAGGGGAAAAGCGCCACAAAAGGACAGATCGTCACATAAGAGCATTGATCAAGGGGGAAAAGCGCCACAAAAGGACAGATCGCCACGAAAGAGCATTGATCAAGGGGGAAAAGCGCCACAAAAGGACAGATCGCCACGAAAGAGTATTGATCAAGGGGGAAAAACGCCACAAAAGGACAGATCGCCACGAAAGAGCATTGATCAAGGGGGAAAAGCGCCACATAAGGACAGATCGCCACGAAAGAGCATTGATCGATGGGAGAGCAATGGTCTAGGGAAGAGCGCAACCAAAGAGCAGTGATCGAGTAAAAAAGACGCCCTGTAAAAGCAGTTATCGAGGGGACCAAAACAAAACATAAGAGCAGTGACAGAAGGGTAAAGGCGCCATGGAGAGCAGTGATTGAGGGTAGTCTGCAACGAAAGAGCAGTGATCGATAGGACCAAACGCACTACAAATGAGCAGTGATGGGCGGGTAATAGCGCCACGTAAAAGCAGTAATTGAGGGAAATGCATTGAAAAGAGCTTTGATGTAGTGGTATTGCGCCCAAATCCCGATCAGGAGATGGCTTCTTCAGGATCTTCTGGAGATGAGAGTCTCATGTGTCTTTTTGCATTCCAGTCTTTCTGCGTGAATACTGGTTTGAACCCCTTAAAGCGGCCATCGAGCGTGATTTATATAAGTTTTGTGAAGTCGCAGTCGATGTAAAATAAAAAGAGAAAACAAAATAAAAACTAAGTGTGACGAAAAATTTTAGTAGCTTTCCAACTGGTTCAACTTCATTATCTCTTATTATTATTATTTCGATCAATGGGAGTATCCATATTTCAGCTCAAAGAGGTTATATTGTCATTCCATACACTATACTACGTCAACAATATCACGTCAGTGCCCCATAATCTCTTAACAGCCCCCGTGATTTGGACATTTGTAAATTTTCATATCAGCAATTTTTTCTCTAAGTAATATTCATGTGGTGTACGGACTCAGGTTTTATTTATTTATTTATTTATTTCAAATTGAATTAAAATTACTTATTTTCAATTAACTGTATCTTTCGTTCTCATTTCTTGGCAATGTTACAAATTCATAAAGGCATTAAGGGCAAACAGACTGTAATTGGTTGACTTTTTTTGCACGGTCGAATGAAATGCAACATATTAAGCTATATCCAACCTGCCTACCTTAATGTATTTTCTTTAATTCTTTCGCAATATTACACATTGCTGCATCGGCTCGGCCCAGGAACAGGTCATGTCTGAGGCTCTCAGGTCGCTTTACTTGGCGCTCACCGTACGTTGTGGACACTAAATTTAGTGGTAAGTGATATCATAATTATGTTTTCTTGTTTCTGTCATCTTTTTCTATATAATCACCAGGATAAAATGACAACATTAAACATTGCGAATTCGTTAAATTATTTCTGTTCAGCTCCAATATTTACCTATTTTAAAATTGTGCAAAGCAATTCAGACTTTAGGCTATAAAATTAAGCTTAATCTCCTAAGACAATGTGTTTGCAATACTCTACCTGATATTTTATTTTACTTACCTAATTTAAATTGTGTGATCATGGTAGTTTTAGAGGTGAACATAGACAACACTCATTAAAATCCAAGAATAACATTGATTTTACTGATAAAGAAAAATTAATGTACTGATAAGATAATGATCGAATCGTGTCTTGTTCTCTCTAAAACATGTATGTTGACATACGTCTTTATGTTAGTTTAACGAGGATATATAAAATTAATGAACTTTTTTTCGATAAGTGAAAAAAGTATAATTCATATTTACTATTTTTCTATTAATCTGATGTTCCTTGTCTATTTTAGGCCCGTTCTTTGTCAAATCCATAATTTATAAATTGTGAATGAAATGAAAACTAATGTTGATGCAGTTGTGTCAAAGTTAATTTATTGATATTTAAAACATGTCTTTAGAATAATGAACACAAAATGTATACCACGATGGAACTTTTAGATCAGATTCTGTGACAGATTGCCACATTCGTATGTGAAATGAGTAATCATTGAGAACTTTTTAACCATACTTAAAGCTTTATGGAATGAATATAGGCTTTTCTGAATACATGATAAAGAGTTTAGAATCTAAATTTCCGTATTAGACACAGGAAAGATTCCGACATACCAAATTTCTAAAACAAATACGAAATAGGCAAGGTAGTTCAGCACTTCTATTGTCCCTTGCCATTCAATTTTTATATTTTGTTCAGCGATGTTTGGACTCATATTAAAACATCTTTGTTTTACAGGGTGTTTCTTTTAAATTGCATTTAGTCATTAATTAAATTTGTTGTTTTAGCATTATTTCATCAGAAGAAGCGTCTGAAAACCTAATATTCTCACAGCCGGACGGTAATCTGAAAACCGAATTTTCTGACAGCTAGACAGTAATCTGAAAACCAAATATTCATACAGCCGAACAGTAATCTGAAAACCGAATATTCTCACAGCCGGAAAGTACTCTAAAAACCGAATATTCTCACAGACGGAAAGTATAATTCTCACAGCTGGACAGTAATCTGAAAACTATCCAGGAGTGACTACACAGGATGAATTCTAGCTTGATTTTTGCCGTGATGTTTATAGGATGTTTGCAGGTAACTAATTATTATCTTCATACTTAAACTAACAACTTCATGAAAGCTCGTTCCTCGTACGTTCAATTTATCAAAAAAGTTTTTCAGTAAAAGATGTTATGACAATAAAAAATGAAAAATAAACAGAGAATGAAAAATGCCGTTAAATACACAGAGATTAACCTTATTAACATTTAAATAACGAAATGATGTCATTCTAAAATGTTACGGTGTCAGATTATGACGTAGAAGATAATAGTCATTCACGTGGCCGTGAGAGACGGACTTGTAGTAAAGTTGATATTTCAACACCTCTCAAAATTAATAATAATAATAATAATAATAATAATAAAATGATATCACAAAAATAACGAAGATATTGAATTTTCAAACTTTTGAGGGATATTTATACATGTATATTTTTTCTTAATGATGAGTTTGAGGAGTTCTTGAATCTTATCCAATGATATCACAAAAATAACGAAGATATAAAATTTTCAAACTTTTAAAGGATATTTATACATGTATATTTTTCTAAATGATGAGTTTGAGGAGTTCTTGAATCTTATCCAAACAATATTTGTCATGACGATCTTTTCTTAAAGAGTCATACCCGAAAATTGAGAGTATTCAAGTGTCCTAAAATTATCTAAAAGAAATTAAATGAATGATTACTCGATATCTATGTGTAAGTCAATGATTAAAGTACAGCAGGTAAGCAGAATGCATTAATATAAGTCTTTATATGAGATTTGATGTTGTTCTATTTATGTGTGCATAGTAATTTATTACAAATAAACACTTTCATGGTGTATATTTTTCTAAAGGTAACTATTTTGTTGATTATATTTATATATATGCTTTTCTGTGCCATATCAATTGTTTTTGTTTTATTTTGTTTTGTTTGTTTGATTTTTGGTGGTTGTTGTTGTTGTTAAAGAGAATGACACAGTTAAGCATATCTGCGGTATATACTAAGTTAATTTAAGGCTGAGTCCCTGTCCCTGTAGTATCTTTTTAAAACTATATTGTACCATTAAATGGAAACCTGCAAGCAATTTTATGCACTAAACAAATGTTACTTTGTGGTATGTTTAATGTGTTAATCAAGTAAGGACTCGTTGCAACTTCTGGCGTAAGCTCACACTTTGATCCTCTTACATAAAGCCGATTACACTAATCGAATCACTTATTCAAATGACTATACTTACTTTCTGTGCATCATCTTATTTTATTTACCATTCGAAGAAACAAAAAAACGCCTACATTAATACTAATGTTTCTATATTGTGCTGAAAACGTCATCGTTATGTTATTACTTTTACGATTCATTGAACTACAACACGTCGCATCCATTATGGTGGGTGATTTGTGCAATGTTGTATGAGCGTGTTTTCGGGGCGAAAATGCGGAAACACATAAATATTTTACGCGAAACCTCGACAAAATGGTATCTTTGGCGTGTTTTCGCCTGGCGACCTTTCGCCCCGCCACACGAAAACACACCACATTCTATGTGTCATGTCTTTTCCAACACAGCTTATCGTATCTTTGCATGGCGTGGCGCCACGCGAAAACACGAAAAAAATCACCTTGTTTTTTTCGCCTTCTGTTAAGGCATGCGCACAGCAACTACACATATGCTACACATACAGAAGAAAATGGAGAGTAATAACAATGATAGTATCCTTAGTTTTTTTTTAATTTGAACTTAAGAATAATGTTAATATATTTAAATTTAACTCATCAGTCTTGTATCATGTAAACATATGTGTAAATTGTGTGCGCATGCCTGACCGGAACGCGAAAACAGTTGCAAATGTCGCATCTTTGTGTGGCGGGGCGCCAGGCGAAAATACGACACATTTAACTTTTCATTTTTTTTGTTTTCGCCGCGGCGGGGCGAATATAAAAAGACACGACAAATTAAAGGGAAAAAAAACCGACACATAGAATGTAGCGAGTTTTCGTGTGACGGGGCATATATATATATGAGACCATGCTATTTTAATTATATGATTATATTTAATTATATGATAGCTGGACGAGAAAAAAAATGTCATGAAAATCATTTATTCTGAGTTAAGTCATTTACTTTGCCAAATCAGTGGTAGTTACAATTCCAGGCTGTATGGTGTGATACTGCAGCACAAATCGTTGCCGAGGCAAGAAGTCATATAGGCAGCAAAAAGTGGACAAGGTCTAGCAGTTACGGCACCGGTAAGGGCACCGACAAGGGGAACCAGTTTGTGCATGATGTCCTGACGAAGGTTGGAGCAAACCCACCAACCAGGTAATATTTGTTTAAAATATTTTATAAGTAACAGCATAAATCTAAAATTCAGGTTCCAAGTAAAAATTCGAATAACTGGCTTTTATCAAAATTATCCATTAAATTGTTTATTTAATTTCTAAAAGTTACATTTATGCGATAAGCGAAAACAACATGTTGAGTAGTTTTATAAGAAAATTTCTCCTAAAATGAAAACGTATGATGTAATTTGTGTTATAATTTTTGGCTCATAGATCAACGAATTCTAATTATTTGTATATGTACATGTCTTTTTTCCTGTTACTTATGTTAGAATAGACAGGTTCGGCTAAGAATGTATATCTAGTACAATAATAAGTGGATTATAATCTCATGATTGTATTAAATATCTACATTCATAGCGTCATTTTTATGGATTTAATTCCGAAGAGGAAAAGAAATAATTGGCCCCCCCCCCTTTTATAGCTCCAAAACAATCGCTTTTTAAAAAGTTTCTGCGACATTTATTCAATATAAAGATAAGATAGTCAATCTTGTGCCATTTCTGAATTGTTTTTATTTTGTTTATTCTCAAATGGGAAAATGAAACAAGAAAATAGTTATAAAAAACCTGAGACTGCAAGGGTTGGGACTTATAATTCGACTCCTAGATTACATCAGATTAATCAATATCAATTTAAACAAAAGTGTTCATAAATAAACGAATTCGTTACTGTTATATGATCTTGAACTTTTACCACGAGACATTAACAGATGAAACAACTGGTAAATAACCGCATAAATGAAGAAGTCAGGTGAAATATAATGCTGTTGCTTGTTTATTATGGTGGCAGATATTGTGCCATGTCGTATGAGCATGTTTTCCGAGCGAAAAGACGGAAGGTCGACGTCCAAAGAAAAGTCTGTGACCATGTCATTGTTTTTGTAGTTCGACCTTTCGTTTCCCCCCACAACACGAAAAACTGTACTTATAGTGTCTTTGTTAGGTGAAAACGAGAAAGGTCGAAAACATGAAAACACAACAAACGTCGACTTTTTCCTATCTTCGACTATTGCCCCGCGAAACGAAAAATGAAAGTACCTTTCGTGTATTCGTATGGCGGGGCGAAAATGCGAAAGGTCAAAAACACGAAAACATAACAAAGTCTCCATTTGTCATGTTTTCATGTTTTCGACCTTTCGTGTTTTCGCCCCGAAAATATGCACTTTCGAAATGGCACAATTAAGACACCATATGCTTATAAAAAGCTGACATCGATTTTTAATAAACCAGTTTTCTATAAATACATATATAATACGTTTTGTCATTAGGTGGAGCTGGAGGGGTCTTTGGTGGAAACCAATAGGTGCGGGAGAATGGGGGGAATCAAACTTCGGAATATTTAACACTCTCAACATGGGCAAGATTTTGGACAAAGTGCGATGGCGCTCGTCGAAAAGGTGATATCATCTCAAATGGAAGGCATGTTGGGATTATAACTGATGTAGACAAGACAACAAGTGCAGCTTCACCTAAACATGGAGATATGGTCGTGGAAAACGACTGGGGGTTCCGGTGTGGTGGCCAGGGCTCTTACAAATCGATAACGGCGTGTTGGCGGTCCATCGATTGAAACTGAGACGTTCAATCTAACGTTGAAGACTGTCTCTACGATCACATATATTTTAAAGTTTTTTTTTTTAAAGTTCTAATTAATTAGCGAACTTTTTTTCTGTTTCTATATTTCAGGGTTGTGGGGAACGATCACAAGTTAACTAAAAGCTCATGTTATATTGAAATGAGACGTAATTTAGCAATAACCTTATGAAGCGACTGGAAATAGCATTGTCCAAGGCTTAGACATCGATACAGGAAAACAATATATAAATCTCATTTTTTTTCGGCAGTTAAATTTTTGTCCTTCAAAACATGTTAGATCTATGTCTTAAGTCGTTGACAAAAAAATAAAACATCCTTAAATAAATTCATTATTACATTCTTATCTGAAGTAACTCTTATTTACTTTATCCAATCTCCAAATAAAATAATATTTCTTTGATATATTAATTTGCAATCCTTTTTTGACGAAAAGTATTTATGAAAAGTCGATAGCAAAAATAGAAGATGCTGTTTTCGAAAATTCAATTTGTGTTCACAATAACAAAGATTGTCAAATAATTATAAAACAAAAAGAATAAGTTATGTCATTTCCTTAGAAAAGGTCAGGTTGCTATTGTGACAGTAAAGCCCTTGTTATGGTAAACGCTTCATATAGCAAGTGACGTCATGTTATACAGCAACTGACGTCATGTTGTAGTCGCTTTTATCACTGTGCGAATTAAGGTAGCGCACCTGTAATGAGCACCTTTCCAGATGTTATCTAACATTTTATTTTCATAATCTGCATCATTTCATTGATATACCTGCAAATTTTTAGGTTGGCTTTCCATACTTTTTAGAGAAATAAACGACTTTTTTCGAAACAACCCCACAGCTCGTCTTTTGTTCAGTTTATTTGACACCCTTGGGTATAACAAAGTCCCATATTTCACCCAAATTTCCAAATACCAATACAATACTGGTTTCTACAGATGCAGTAAAGGTGTCAAAACTTGAAAACAGAGAAAATAAATCTTTCTTTGTTGACAACAACCTTCCATAACCTGTTAATCTGTGGAAGAGTGCAAAAAATCCAAATGGTCTGAGCAGTGTAAAAATTGGTTTGAGAGTAAACAAAGAGTCAGAAAATTAAAAATATGATTATTAGTTTAATATTTAGGACATATTTTTAACAGATAAACTATATCCAGCTTAAATACAGCAGATAAAAATATTTTACCATGTAGTCTTTGGAAAATTTACGTGAATGTAACATGTATGACTCATATTTTAAACAGTTTTTTTCTCCTTATTTTAGCCATTGTATTGTTACAAGTTTAAAAACTGAAGGATTCACTAACCAATTTTAAAACATTTAATGTTTAAATGATTGGTATGAATGTAAGAAGTATTATTTAGCTATAAAGAGTAATACAGTTTGAAACTGCTAATATTACTGAATACAACTAGAGGCTAAAATTGACAGATGTTGTGTTGAAATTTAGTGCACACTTTCATTTTCAACGTTCCAAGTCAAAGAAAAATCTATGATAAACATCGCAATAGGTTACAGAGTATTGAGAGGTCTCCTTACATAATAAAGATACAATATTATGGGGTTATTACACATTGTTGAGTACAATACAGAATTCTATTGGACGAAGCACAACTGTAAAAGCTATATTGGACGAGATGCTAGCTGAGTCCCATAGGTTTTGTAGTCATGTATGAGTCCAAGTGAATCAGTATTACGCTCAACAATGTATCATGAACTCTTTCACACCACCATTTTTCAAGCAGAAAACACATTAAAGAAAACACTCTCACAGTCAAGGTAATAAGGCACTTTGGGATACCGAACTTTAAAAAGCGTCTCGAATTTGCTAAAGAGGTAACTGATACAATAGCAACAGGCAGAGTTTCTTTGAGTACAATATGGATTTGAAATGGATATTTTGGATTCGGAAAATGAAAACGAGGCTTGAATGAGTACAATACAGATTGATATGGATTTTTTGGACTCGGAAAATGAAAACGAGACTAACTGATAAGATTAGATCCAATAATGATTACACTAGATAATCACATGGTACAAGCTGGAAGACCATTTCAATTGTTACATTTTATAAGGTGTAAAATAATACTATTTAATATCAATAACTTTCTTTCTGTAAATTTGGAATAGGTAAAGTACTCGTACTTATAAATATCAAGGTTAATCAAGAATCTAAAGAATAAATGACTATCTTTCATTTTTTATGTTCCTTGTCACTTCCAGCATTCTCAGTATAATTATGATCATGAGAAATGTGCTTCCTCTGATGGTCATTCCGTATCCGTCTGGAAAAACGACCTTTTTGTCGCGATTCATTTTCCTGTTTACTCGCGAAAACCGGTAATTCGTGCCTACTTTCGATTTTGAAGGCAAGACACCTTTACATCCGGTTGCATTTATTTTCATATTTTATTGATATTTTATGATAAAACTAAGAATTTACCGTGGAAATGTTATGATATGAAGGAATTTGGTAAGATATATAAAAAAATATTTTCAGAGTTAAAAACTGAAATTATCTAAAACACTCTTCCGAACACAGCCGACATTTATCGATCTTTACCGATCTTTGAAGAAATGGCGGGAGTTTTTTACAGTCGCTCTACCTTAAGTTTTTTGATTATATTGACACAGGTTTGACACTAAGGTTTATTTAATATTTCCAATTAGAAACACTTAAGTTCTAAACAAAAGACACTTTATACATGGCAGTTTGCAAACTTAAACCATAGTAGAACGACCGGAAAATCAAATAAAAAAACCCCATCTATATAGCGCATAATAAATATTCAATTGCGCTTCACAAAAAAATCTTTTTTAATATATGATACAACGATATCTATCAACAGCTGTATAGTCTGTATAGATAAATATTTTCAATGTGAAATGATTATCTGATGTTGCTTTTGCGGTAAGAACATTAATATTCTTAAATCTCAAAACGGTTTACATTTTATGTTGACAGGACTTGGAAAAGCGACATCGTTAGCTTTGTTAAAAAGTAATTATGATTACATAAAAAGAAAATGACACATACACTGGCACATACACAGGCACGCACGCACGCACGCACACACGTACTCAACAACAACTAGGCTTACAATAACATTAAATACCTCATAGTTGTAGCCTAGAATACAAAATTCACACGTAAGAAAAATACTCCTTACGAAACAAATGTTGCCATCAGTATGTATAATGAAGCATCAACGGATTCATCATCCGTCGTTGCATATATAAGGCTTCTTACATGAAAACTGAGCATTATCCACCATTGATATAAAAAGATTATATAAATCGTATAACTAATTCAAAGTTTCGTATTTTCGTAAGGACTTCTTCTTCTTTTTTTTTAGTTGCTTACAGAAAAATCAAAGATCGTTAAATTCATCTTTTTTTAATCTTAATTAGACGAAGACATTGCGAAATTTAGATAATTATGCTTCTTAAGAATAACAGAAATTTAAATAATAATGAAAGAAACAAAATCCTATGTCAAGCTGTCAATACAACAGGTTAACCAAATACATACTCTCAGAATTTATGTAATTTTTAAATAGTGATTTAAATAATTTGATAATTTTTGCAGATAGCGATATACTATATATTAATGCAATAAAACCTTTTTTGGAACATATGATTTTCTTTACAATGCTATTTTCACTTGTTCTTTCTTTCTTTAAGTTTTATATCATCTGTTTAATTAAGGGTGTGTTTCTTTAACAGAATTGACAATATAGTGAATAAAACGACGACTGACAACAACAACAACTTCAACAAAAGATATAACTTCAGATCAGTTTACAGATCAGTTTACAGAATACAAAAAGAAAATGATTGGAAATGTGCGACAGAGTGGCCAATAGGTATTTTCGTAGAGTAGGGTATGTGGAGGGGAACAGTTGTATTAAAAAGCTCTCAGAAGTTTTTTTTCTCAGCCGTCTAGATGTAACTTAAAAAAAGTTAAGTCATAAAAATCAGTATGCTTTAACAGCTGATATATTTTTCTAAGATCTTTCAAAATGACATTTTTCACTGTTACAGTTTCTGTTTAAAATTTTTGAAAAGAACGTGTTATTTTGACAACTGTCGATCGATAGTTAATAACCATAATAACCTCTTTTCTAATCGGTACATAGACATCGCATGTACATGATTAACCGTAATGTTCGTGAAGTTGGCAGCCAAGCGGCCTTACCGCAGCGTCCTTACTGTAGCGGCCTAGTGACCCATAGACCTAATACATAATACATTATGTACAAAAATAAATTTAATATCTTTTTAGTTTTTGTTTCTTTTTGAAAATTCAGAAATGAGAAGATGTATTGAAAAGAAGTATCAGTTACTATATGATGCTGCAATATGCTAGCCGCCTAAGATATACATTGTGTGTTAAAGTAAAAATGATATCTATGAACTGAGTGTCAACCAACAACAACATTAAAAGGGAGTTGGGTGTATTTTTGCAATTTCAAAGAAGCGTTATTTAAGGATTTGTATCTGAAGGTTGCTAGCGGCCAAGAGCTTTGCGGGTTAAGGTATAAATTGTAATTCACAAAAAGAATAATTTCTGTCAACTAACTATCAACAAACATTGACAATAAAAGGGGTTCATGGTGTATACAAAGTGTATCAAAGAAATAGTATTTTTGAACTCAGTTTAAACAATTTTGGGTAGCTTTCTGTAAATTAGAAGAGAGGTTTTCATGAAAAGGCATATTAGCTATATTTAGGTTGCTAGCGGCCCAGCGGCCTAAAATTTACATAGTGCATCAGAATTCAAACAGTATTTCTGAGCTCAGTTCCAACAAATATTCTAAACAAAAGAGCTTTGGAGTTTATTTTTGCTAATATAAAACTGACAATTTTTTTCACGAAAAGAATTGCTTACTATCTGTAGGTTGCCAGCGGCCTAAGGTTTACAACATTGTGTATCAAACTAAATGGTATTTCTGAACTTTAAACAAACAAAATTTTCATATTTAAAGACATAATGAGGACATAGTGAAAAAAGACCATTTTAAGACTACTAGCAGTCTAGCGGCTTGAGATAGTTGTGTTTCATAGCAGAACAACATAATCTTTTTATTTTTCATAATTTTTAAAAAAAGAAAGAAGGTCGGTCGACCTGGCGGCCGGTCGGTCGTCGGTCAGATAGTGAGTGAATGAGTGAGTGAGTGAGTGAGTTAGTTAGTTAATTAGTAAGTAAGTACTAAATAAGTAATACAGTAAGAAATATGCATATATTTAGGGTCGGTCGGATTAAAAGTTTTCGTTTTTACTTACTTACTGACTAGCAGACTGACTGACACCTCTTTTTTCTTTCTTTCTTCTTGAAACTAAGTTAAGAAATAATTCCTCTTCATTTTGAAACACAGCGTAAATCTAAGGCCTCTGGGCCACTTACAGTCTTAATATGGCAAAAACATTTTTAATGATAATAAAAGAATCCTCTTTTTTAATTTTCAAAAGGACAACCCAATCCCTTTTTCTTTATGATGTTTGTTTGAACTGAGTTCAGGAATACTATATCACCTGTGAAACACTATACTATATCAACTGTGAAACACTATACTATATCACCTGTGAAACACTATGTTTAACTTACGTCGCTAGGCCGCTGGGCCTCTAGCAGCATTAAGACAGAAAATACTTCTCTTCACGAAAAAACTTGTTTTTTATTTTGCAAAAGAACACTCCAATCCACTTTTGTTTATGTTGTTTATTTGAACCGAGTTCAGAAACACTGTTTAAATTGTGATACATTTAGTATATCTTACTGAAGATAGCAAATACTTTTTTCATGAAAAACCGTCATATTTTAATTTTCAAAAATACACCAAAACCCCTTTAATTGTTGTTGTTTGTTGACATTTAGTTCAAATATATCATTTCTATTGTTATGCAATGAGTCTATTTAAATCTTAGCCCGCTAGGTTGCTTGGTCGCTAGCTTTCAGATAACAACTACTTCTTTTCATGAATGATCCTCTTTTTTTTTTTAATTTGAAAGAATTCATACCGGATGGCGCAATGTCAAACCTAGATATATCGATTTTCAGAGAAAAGCTACATATTTATATCTTTACTTCTTTATCAAGTTAAGTTTATGCTTAAATGTTTGTATATCTGGCGTTTCGTCGGTATGATTGACTTAAGTAATTATGTGCATAATACACCTTTAAAACCTTGGCCGGGTCTGCACGGGAATCCTAGGCTTGTAGTGTATGCAAACGACAAATGAGCATGGCTTGAAACCATAATTGTAACTTTATGAAATTTTTGAGAAATAAAAAAATGGGTTTACAGATAAATTTCTCAACGGAGTTTACTTAATTAGTACATATAGCATACTGTTTTCTTTAACAAAAATGCAACCATAAAGCTTCGTTGGCAAAACATGTAGTAGGTTTTAATTAAGCATTAAGAAAATATATTTAGAATAAAGGTTCAGAATGTTTTATTGTTCTGGTATTTGGTAAATATCTATCTATCTATCTATCTATCTATCTGGAGAGAGAGAGAGAGAGAGAGAGAGAGAGGGGGGGAGAGTAGTACATATTAGAAAGTATAAATTGTTTCAATGCAAATATTAAACATGGCGTTATCACGACGTGTATCGAAAAATAAATAACTATAAACGTGTTAGATATAATTAACCTGACGCCTGATACATAGTTTTCCTTATTACTTATGCTATTTCTATTGTTCTTTCTTAATTCATTCACTATAATTAACAGAAATATGGATTAAGTTTAGACTTGTTACTATATTTTGTAATATATTCATTTACTAGACGCCTGTTACATAGTTTTCCTTATTATGTGTGCTATTTCTATTGTACTTTCTTAATTTGGTCACTATAATTAATAGAAATATTGATTGAGTTTAAACGTGTTGCTATGTTTTGTCCACAAATGATTTATTTCTGAATATGTAATAATAGATGGCTCTTTATTTATCCAGACTATTATGTTAACCATTTTTGATTGGCTCTTCTTTAATTAATATTTATGCATGGTGTTGTCCGTTTTACGTTTAAACACAACAAATCTAAACTGTGAAATACTCATTAACGTACTGGAATCTTAGTCGTAAGTATTGTTTATTTATCGATTGGTTAATGCACCCTCATACTTTAAACAAATGAGTCTTTTCCTTTGTCTTGCTTGTCTGTCTGGGTGCTCGCCTGAACTTTACTGGATTGATAAATGAACCAATCCTTGCCGTGTATACCTGCGACTGTCTGTATTGCTATCATTTGTGGGTCTACGTCTACGTCGACATTTGAGCTGCTTTTCACATTTTGCATGCTAGACAAACTCATTGATAAATCACACTGTTTCATTCAATTTACTAGAATTTTTTAGTAAATAATTAATAATTAATTACAAGTCAATAAAGGTAACTCGTGTAATGCATTTTGGACCTTAAAATTCTAAAATACCAGTCAGCTTTTAAAATCATACAGGGAAATAAATTTGCACTCTGAAATGAGGCTCTCACGCACATATCGAAGCTAATGCTTCAAATCAGCAGACGCATCTGCTGAAATATTACCTACAATACCCTGCTCTAACACATCATCCAAGCAGAGTAACTTCATGTACAGTATCAGAACTAGTACGGAAGCTGTTGGAAACTGGTTTGTTAAAAAGCTAGAGCTCGCGTGTCATTTTCGCTTAGTATTTCTTTTTGTAAATTGTTGAACATGTTATTAGGACTCCTTTCCTTGAAAACAGTGCATTTCTTACAACTTTATCATCTGTCTTGAAGTATACACTTAGCATATATTTTATCATTTTAGCGTGGGTGATTTGCTGAAGCTTCTGTTTATACAATATTGTTAGCTGGAAAAATAAAGGATATGCTTGGCAGGATGAAACCATACTTACTTGCTGCCTTGTTCCTTCTTAGTTGTTTGAAGGTAACCTTTTAGAGTGTTTTTTATAAATTTCTTTTGATATGTATGATTTAAATGAAAATCTGTCAACCAGCGTGTTTCCTTGCAAATGGACTGACAGTTTTCCAGGCCAAATGAGTTTACCAAGTATTATAATAAACAAGATATTACAGATCTGTAGGAGCTGAGCAGTAACAGTATATGGCAGTTGAAAAACGTTAAGTTGGCAGTAGCAGTAGGTAAAACGTAAAACGTGAAGTTGGCAGAAGCAGCAGAAAGCAGTAGCATAAGGTAAAACGTGAAACAAGCAGTTGCAGCAAATGGCAGAAGCAGAATGTAAAACGTGAAGTTAGCAATAGAAGTAGTTGGCAGAAGCAGTAGGTAAAACGTGAAGTTATCAGTAGAAGTAGTCAGCAGTAGCAGTAAGTAAACTTTTCATTTTACCTTCTGTTACTGCTATCTACCAAATTCGACTTTTATCCACACCCTCTGATACCTACTGGTTCAGATTACTTCACATTTCATTTTATTTTCTACTGCCCACTTCGACTGCTCACTTCGACTGCTCACTGCCACGTCCATCTTTCTACTACTTTATTAGACACACAATACAGTTGCTTTGTATTTGAATATAAATACATGTATTGTCAAACCTAAAATATATAATCAATCAAAATTTAGTATCATACACAGTAAAAATAAAGTCACAATATGGAAAAAAGTGGGGGGAAAAGCATATCCGACAAAAAAATCACAGTCAAAACAATACAGCCTCCCTACATTACTGTGAGGAAAAGATAGCATAAATTCATTCATTGATCAATTAAAAAGGAGGACATCACAAACAACTAAAGAATGGTTACCCCCTTTGAACGACAAGTAGCAAAACATTTACCACTAAGGGTTTAAATCAGTTCCATTTGAGTTTTATTTTCATTTTGATAATTATGTCTACAGTTATAGTACATTACTATAAATAAAACCTCAAAACAACCTTCTCCGCAAAAAGAAAAGAAAGAGATTGATGTACATTTTCCTTACTTAAACAACATGAATGCATTTACGGTACGTTATCAATCTTAAAGCATAACTTTTATTCTTTTAAAATATATTGAATAATTTAATATTAATAATTCGGCTACATATTATTCACGCGCTATTTTAGGTAGTATCGTGTACAAAAGGAGAAGATATAGCTAAAGAAGCAAAATATTTCATTGGCTGCAAAATGTGGTCATTTGCCGGTAGCTACGGGACTGGAAAAAATACAGACAAAAGTCATCTGTTTGTACATGATGTTCTAGATTGTGTTGATGCCAACCCAGTGACAAGGTAATTTTATGTGTGTATTTCTATATATATTATATAGAAATGCTTATATGTTTATATTAAGCAGTGTGACACAACTCAGACTGTTCAAATATTGAAAATAGTGATATACTTGCCCTAATCGTCCATTTCCGTGCAAGTAAAACGCATAAACTCGTTTTTGGAGATACGTGCATCTGAATATATGAAAACTTTTTCAATAAGTGCATTTTGATTTTTATAGGGATTAAAGCTGCGACCACTTTGTTTAGGTTCATACCCATCTGTTCAACACTTTTTTTAAATAACTGCTGAAAGTCATATTTGGCTTTAAACCATTTTTTTTGTAAAAAATAAGAATACTTAGGTACATGGTAAAGTCATGCTGAATGAATATTCTTTCGTCAGATCTAACAGAATATACAATTTCGAGGGAGTAAATATATAGTTCGTTCTATTAACATAAACAGCAAGGAAAGTATTAGTACATTTTGTAACATATCTGGTGCTAGAAAAAATAAAACAAAACCCAAGTGTTCCCTACACGAGAAACATTTATTTACTGACAATTAGAAAGATAGGAATGGTTCCTTTTCATACTTTTACATTGTTAGACCTATTTCCAATTCGTGGAAAACGCTCAATTGTGATAACATCCTTCATATAGCAATGGATGAAACAAAATTGGGACATCCGAACACGCTCTTTCTGAAAAAATACAGATTTTGGATTTTCATTCTATAGAAACATTCTAATTAAAAATCAATAGACTAAACATAATTGGCAGATAAAACCACCGAAATACACGCCATACCTGGAAACAAAGCGTGTTAGGTAAAATGTGTGAGAAAAGTTGAACCTTGGTCTAATGTTTTTAAGTAGTTGATACAAAATATCCTCTAATTATTACATCCAATACATCGACCAAACGTTTTATTCTTTAGGTGGAATGGAAATGACTGGGTACCAATAGATGGAGAAGAATGGGGAAAAGCTAACTCGCCCTATCTAAAACAGTCTAGATTTTGGAAAAAGTGCATTTTCCCAGTTCAAGTAGGCGACGTTGTTTCAGATGGAAGTCATGTTGCAATAGTAAATAGAAATAAGTTTGTTACACAAGCATATAGAAATAAAGTACAAGAGATACATACTGGTGTTCTCGGCCAAATACCATGCTGGCGACATTGTTAACTAAAACGACTGGACTTTGAAGCCGACCAAGTAACCACTTGATTTCATTGGACTTAAGGTTGTTATTACTCTTAATTATTTGCAAATGCTTCTTTTGTTTTACTTTTCCCATTCTATCAAAAGTATGTCTTTGTCGATGAAAACCAGATAACCTGAATAATGCAACTGACATTTCTACATAGAATTGTAAAATGAATTTTAAGTTTCAAAGAGAAACACGTGAATAGCGAGGTGATAATTTTTTCCAAGAAAATGTTGCTTATGAAAACGTTACACTTAATAAATAACATTAATTGAAGTGTTGTTGATATAATTCAGTTCACAGATATCAAATAGGACGCAAGTAACAATATCAACAGAACAGATAATACACATAAAACATTGCCGCAGATTTTTTCTTATACCCCAAAACAGTTGTAACAAAATGAACGGAGTTTTCAATATTACCTAACTAATATAAAATATTCAGTTTTCCACTTAATATACAAGAGCACAAAAGTCTGAAAAGATATTCCGATCAATGTTTTTCTAATCAATACCTTATTTGATTGTCTTAAAAATTATGTTTTTTTAGTTTAAACATAAATCATTTAATAATATATTACATTGTATTACAAATTTACACATCTCTACAAAAATTACATGTTGATAAATAGGATTGGAACGAAAGAATCAAACCCTTATTAAGTTCCTCTCCTAAACAATTCAATATGTGTACATTTTAGATGTGGTAAAGTATTGTATATTTATGTTTGTTTCGCTTTTTTAAAATTCAATGTATTATTCTCGCAAAATGTGCTGTTTATTAAAATATCACAAATAAACCTTCAAAATAATAATAAGTCGTTGATTATGTATATCAATGGGCTAAGATTTATTGGAGAAGATTCTAGTTTTGACCTTAAGCAAAATACATGAAAGGTATACCCAGCGATGAAAAATTTTCAGTGTTATTTTTATATTTTAGTACATCTTTTGATCGAATAAACTTTAGAAAGATTGAGCCAAAAAGAGAGAATTCTTTCACCAAAACTTGGTGCTTTAAAAGAGACAATTATGACCAAAATAACAGTAGTAAGACTTTATCATCAGTCGATCTAATTATGGCTTACAATTTTATCGTCTTCAGTAGACTGTTGCCAATCGAATTGCTTAAAGATATTGAACTCATAAATACAATTGGAAAATAGTAAAAAATATAACCCATTTATTTATTAACACATAGTTAGATTACTAAGGTTTCAGTAAAACTAGTTGTTGCACAGGTAGATTTATTTCGATTTAATTTCCGACATAATTAATTTATCAGTAGGGTAATCTTATTAATGTCATTTGACTTGAAGAATCGTTTGTATGAACATTTTCTTGTATAAGCAATAGTTCAATCATCGGATTTTATAAAATAAAAAAATGAAGAAGTACTAGAGGAAAGCCATACTTGATTATTTTCTGCAAATGAATACTACCGCTTGCAAAACTGATTAGAGTTTACACTGTTAGGTAAAGAACGAGACATGTCAGTACACCTATCAAAAATCAATTAAAACGCCGCCAAATGTGTTTCATTCAGACTCCGCCTTTTACCTGTCAAAAGTGTCATTCTGTGTACGAACTGGAAAAACATACTGAGTTAAGATTTCCGCCAGAAATGCAGCGACAATCACGACACAACAACTTTGGCGCCGCCCAGGCACATTTTTCTGGCTGCGGGTAGATTGCAAGATGCAGTTTCATTGACAGGTATACCTGAGAAAACTGCCTCGCTGTGATTGGATGATCAGTAAAGTGACAGTTTAAGCTACTGAAATAAACATCGTAACGTCACTTTTTACCGCTTTCCGAATACATGAAACTCTAATCAGCTTTGTAAGCGGTAGTATTATATTAGCCAAATTATGGGAAAATTCGCCCATGGCAAATTTGGCTAATGACAACGCCAGCCCTGTTTCTGTGTTGATCGTAAGGTGACTTTTAATGTAAGTGCTGTATTTCTACTTGAAGCCTGTTTTTTGAAAAAGAATTTCATCTTTCTTACAATTAAGAAAAAAACAACATATAATTCATTAAACGTGTGTATATATTTTGTTTCTGCTTTTATGATACGAAGATATAAATTCATACTGGCAGAAAGGTTATGAAAATGCAAAGAAATTACAGAGCGTAATGACAAATGCCTAGAAATTACAGAGCGTAATGACAAATGCAAAGAAATTACAGAGCGTTATGACAAATGCCTAGAAATTACAGAGCGTAATGAAAATGCGAAGAAATTACAGAGAGTTATGACAAATGCCTAGAAATTACAGAGAGTTATGAAAAAACAAAGAAATAACAGAGCGTTATGACAAATGCCTAGAAATTACAGAGCGTTATGAAAATGCAAAGAAATAACAGAGCGTTATGAAAATACAAAGAAATTACAGAGCGTTATGACAAATGCCTAGAAATTACAGAGAGTTATGAAAATACAAAGACATTACAGAGCGTTATGACAAATGCCTAGAAATTACAGAGCGTAATGACAAATGCCTAAAAATTACAGAGCGTTATGAAAAGTCAAAGAAATTACAGAGCGTTATGACAAATGCCTAGAAATTACAGAGCGTTATGAAAATGCAAAGAAATTACAGAGCGTAATGACAAATGCCTAGAAATTACAGAGCGTAATGACAAATGCAAAGAAATTACAGAGCGTTATGACAAATGCCTAGAAATTACAGAGCGTTATGAAAATGCAAAGAAATTACAGAGAGTTATGACAAATGCCTAGAAATTACAGAGTTATGAAAATACAAAGAAATAACAGAGCGTTATGACAAATGCCTAGAAATTACAGAGCGTTATGAAAATGCAAAGAAATAACAGAGCGTTATGAAAATGCAAAGAAATTACAGAGCGTTATGACAAATGCCTAGAAATTACAGAGAGTTATGAAAATACAAAGACATTACAGAGCGTTATGACAAATGCCTAGAAATTACAGAGCGTTATGGAAATGCAAAGAAATAACAGAGCGTTATGAAAATGCAAAGAAATTACAGAGCGTTATGACAAATGACTAGAAAATACAGAGAGTTATGAAAATACAAAGACATTACAGAGCGTTATGACAAATGCCTAGAAATTACAGAGCGTTATGAAAATGCAAAGAAATTACAGAGCGTAATGACAAATGCCTAGAAAATTCAGAGCGTTATGAAAATGCAAAGAAATTACAGAGCGTTATGACAAATGCAAAGAAATTACAGAGCATTATGACAAATGCCTAGAAATTACAGAGAGTTATGAAAATACAAAGACATTACAGAGCGTTATGACAAATGCCTAGAAATTACAGAGCGTTATGAAAATGCAAAGAAATTACAACGCGTAATGACAAATGCCTAGAAAATTCAGAGCGTTATGAAAATGCAAAGAAATTACAGAGCGTTATGACAAATGCCTAAAAATTACAGAGCGTTATGAAAAGTCAAAGAAATTACAGAGCGTTATGACAAATGCCTAGAAATTATAGAGCGTTATGAAAATGCAAAGAAATTACAAAGCGTTATGACAAATGCCTAGAAATTACAGAGAGTTGTGAAAATACAAAGATATTACAGAGCGTTATGACAAATGCCAAGAAATTACAGAGCGTTATGAAAATGCAAAGAAATCACAGAGCGTTATGACAAATGCTTAGAAATTACAGAGAGTTATGTAAATACAAAGAAATTACAGAACGTTGTGACAGTTCAATTGCAAATAAATTACAGAGCGTTATGACAGTTCAGTTGCAAAGAAATAACAGAGCGTTATGACAGTTGCAAAGAAATTACATAGCGTTATGACAGTTGCATAGAACGGAATTATTTCACTACAAAACAGTGACAAATGAACAGACTGAAATAAGATCTACTACGGAGCATAATGATAAATGCAGTTAGAGAAATAATTTAACCTCGTAGCATATTGACAAATACTTCGGACAAATTTTTATAACTACCGAACATAATGGCAAATGCACAGAACAAAATCACTTGTACTACAGAGCACTATGACAAATGTACAAAACATAATGTCATAATTACAGACCATTATGACCTATTCATAGAACGATTTTACTTCTGAATCAGATTGTAACGACAAATGCACAGAATGAAAAGGCATTTTTATTGGGACTTAACATAGTAAAGAAAACGGAAATTATTTTCTGCAATAAAATGTTTAAAACTGGGTTTAAAACAGACAAGTCATGTCAATCACGTTTTTGTAGATGTTTAGATATACTTCGAATCTGTTCATTTGAACTGTTTACAACCCTTTTAAAACAATGCACAATCTGTTTTTAATACTGTAATTAAGATTAATAAAGACGAATAGTTGAATAATTGTTTGAATAATTGTATTTGCAAACTCCTATTTGAATATGAAAGTTACGTGAATCGTTTACTTTTTAAGTTTTTTTTTCATTCTTTTGTGCTCGCTGTAGTCGACGTTCTTCGTGAACACTTTAAATTTTTACCATGCTAGAGATCGTATGTTTACCCCATCCCCCTCCCTGCCCAACTTCCCACCATAACGGGGCTATTTAGAATTGCTTTGATTTTTCGTCTATCTGTTCGTCTGCAATTGTGTGATGCGCTCAGAAAAAACTATTAGACTATGCTATGTTGCTTAATACGAGTATAGATCAGTATGTGAAATTGGACATTTCGGGTTGCGCGTCCCTTTGTGCTTGGGAATAACAGAGTTAAGTTACTAAATTTTTAAGCTAGGTACATTTGAGCTTATGTCGAATACTGTGGAAAAAACTACATAACTAAGGGTTATGAAAACTGAACAGGAGTTCATATCTGTACATGAAATTGCGTTTCACTTTGCCAAGGAAATACAGAGTTTATGCCAGAATCTCCTCTCGCACACTACCCGCCAACATACTAATTAACAACCTGCAGTCTAATACCATGCGAAATGGTGAAAGGGGTGGCACCAACGGAAACAATTCTGCTTTATCCAGACTTTCTCTAAATGTTTGTCCTGAAGTTCCCATGAATGAGTTCGAAACTCAGTCATGCTTATCTCAAAAGTAAGTTACTGGCTCGAAACAAAGAAAAGCTTTTTAACAAACTAGAGGTCTAAATTTTGACTATTTGACTAATATTCGTGAAACTTGGTCAAAACATTTCTTTGATGATCTCTTGGATGAGTTTGAAACTTGGTCATGTGCCTGTAACACTCGCGAGAGGGGATGGCATGAAACATTTGGCCGTCTCCTTATATCGATCAACGTCATTACAACTCTTCTGTCCCATTTCAGTCAGTCGACTGTTGTCGTGTCAGTGTTACTTTTCTATTTAATCGAATGTGTTGATAAAACTTGAAAAGACACAGGATGGGGACTCAATGTGTTACACATATTGTATGGAAGATTTTGCATGATATTGTTTAATGGTAACAATTTAGAACAGTTCCTATTAAATTGAACTTGAGACGGACCACTGGGCCAAAAGTGATCATAGTCGGTTGTAGCAAGAAAAGAAAAACATCAGCTGTTGGATCGTAAAGAAGTCAAAGCATTTTGAAGAACTGATTATTTTAGATGGATCTTTAAGAAACAAATGGCACCCGGTGAGAATATTTTTGTTGTTAATTTTCTAAAAATAAGCTTTTCTGTAATTGCTTATGCCATATTTTCTATTTATAGCTTGTTTGATTACTGTATTTGACTGAAATGTAGATTTAAGTTTTGCCCTGTTGATATATTTTGTCAACAATTAATTTGTTCCTTAATTAGCGGTAACAGATGACTGTATATTTGTCTATCCTATTTTCACAACTACTGGTTATTTACTGCTTCCAGTTTACAGTATGCAGAACGACAGATGTCTCCACAACTATATGAATGCTCACCTTTCGTTTATATTTTCTGTTCTTTACAGAGGTAAGCCTTCTATTCTTATTTTCTTATGAAACTTAATCTAAAATTGCTACAAGGGGAGTTTACTGGAACGTGCTTGTCTGTTCATCTGCCCATCTGTCTGAGAGGCAAATTGTTAATATGCATATTATTTAACCAGCTATTTGGATATTGAATGAAATTTGGTGGTAAGTATGATGATTGGCAAGATGTTCTCAGATAATGTTAAAACAGGTATGGTTCTTATCAATATATTGCACTTTAAGTATAGTTTGACCTTTGTTTCAACACTTCTGACTAAATCTTGATGAAGCTATTCAGAAAGACTTATCTCAAACTTCGTTTTGCAATCTGTCGACGAGGATCACACAAAATATCAAAACAAAGTCATATCCGTTAAGATAATGTAAAGATTGGTGCAGGCGCCTTCTTTCTAGACTTTCTCAATCTCTTTTAGCTGGCGTCTGCACTGACTGTTCTGATATCCAAATAAAGATTCATAATCCATTTATTTTCATAGCTGTAAGTATAGGAAGCATTCTTTAAGAATAGGCGTTCGTAGAATTAGTATAGTATAACTCGACCTTTTTTTCTTCTTAGGTTTATCTGTCAATGGTTGGTGGTTTAATAGGACTTCCAGTTCAGTAATTTCATAACTTGTTTGTTGTTTTTCTTTCTTTCTAGATAGAGCTGCATAAACTTGTTTCAGCGTCAGGTGATTTTGAGAGTGTTTTGCATAAACAATAAGCAAACAACCAGACAGGATGAAAAAACACATGCATATTGCTGTGTTGATAATGAACTGTTTTCAGGTAAAAACAATATCTAATATTGAATTATTGATAAACATTATACATGTACTCATAATTTTTTTTGTAAAACATCATTCAACTTTTAAAATACATGTAGTCTTGATGACGTAAGTAAAAAGTTATTTTCGTATTTCATGGGTGCAAAAGTGTCTTTAAATCTGTTGTCATCGTAAATCGATGATTACCTTTACTAGTGACGTGACCATGACGTCACCAAAGGCATCAAAACCAAGAAAAAACTGTCAACATTTTGCTCCGCTTGAAAAAAGAAAAAAAAAACCTGTAAGTATTACCTTTCTTCTTCGATTTCTGTGGGAGGTTTTTCAGTCTAAAGAGAAAAATATAAGCTTTCTAAAGAATACAGAATCTCCACCAGGAGTGATCCGTTCTTCCAAGCACTGCGTGAAACGTTGGGATTTGTTTGTATGTTTCACGTAGTAATTAAAAAAACGGCTAAGCTGCTGATGGATGTCCTTTATTCAGTGAAAATATTATATTTATCTCCTTAGACTGACACATGTCCAACAGAAATCAATGAAGAAATGAGAAACGGGTATTCTTTTTATTTTCAAGCAGAGCGAATGATGACAGTTCTGTCTTGGTTGATGCTTTAATAGTGACGTCACAGTTACATGATATTGCTACACTGTCTACGTCATATGCAACATTAATTTTCGAATGTAAAGATATCAGTGAACATATCTTAGCAAACAACACAAAATGGTTTATAAACTAGGAGTGATTTGTAAAACTACCATAATTCAGTTTTCCAAATACAAAGAAAGTATTCGTTTTTTCTCTATTCGTGCAATTTTACTTAAAGTATCAATTCTTATATGTCTCTGGAAATAACAATTTCAGGCCGTATGTTGTGGCACGGCGGAAGAAATTGTTGCAGAGGCAAAAAGGCACATAGGCAGAGCGAAGTGGTCATATGGCAGTAGTTATGGAACCGGAAGGAATACACACAAGGGTAACCAATTTGTGCACGATGTTCTGGAAAAAGTTGGAGCAAACCCACCGAGGAGGTAATTTGCTTTTACCAGTTTCTTTGTGCTATTCTTATGCAAAACATCGCGAAGCATTTAGTCGAATTGGCATAGATCTGAAAATTATCCTGTTCTTCAGACGGGCATTTAAATGTTAATGAGTTTTTGACACGAAGTCTGTTTTCTCTGAAGTATTTCTTGTTTTTCTATGTTCTTGTTAAAAAGTACGTATATCTGTATGTCACAATAGAACTGCATTTTATTTAACATTAAACAGTGGCAATTTGTTTTTCAAAATAAAATCTTCAAGACTTAGTTCTGACTTTCAGGAAAGAAGTCAGAGAACTAGGTACAATTTAGAATGGTGAAGGTAATACACCAAAGACTAGCTACTCATGCAGATCTCACGAAATCTCATGGCATACAGATACCAGGAAAGTCTCGCAAATTCTCATTTGCGTTTTATTTCAAACATCTCCATAACTATCTTAACCTGATTTAATCAAATTACTTCGTGCATCAGAGAGTGAATATTTCTACAAAATAATGCATTAGTTTAAATTTTCACAGAAAATGAAAAGGCGCTATGCAAAGAAGAAAATCCTGAGTGTTTTTTTTTTAAATATCTAAAATTTGTCATTATATCTAGAGCCTGACTTACTTATAAACAGGATTTCTGTGACACATTCAAAAATTTCCACGTCAAACTTTTCTTCTTTTTTATGCAGAAATAAATATTTTATAATATGATAGTGAATTCCTATTCAGATTGTCACTGGTAATTTTTCAATTCGGAAAAATGTACAGTTACCCTTTGATTAAATGGTGCATTCCATTGGCTCATAAAGGAGAGTTTATAATCTGATGTATTTGCTCTTGGAGAATATGAAGTTTATATGCTTAACCAAGTGTTTGATATTGATGATTTCGTTTCCCTACTTGTTTATTACTTATATTGATAAAGCTTTGTTTATTAGGTGGAGTTGGAGGACATTTTGGTGGGCACCGATAGGTGCGGGGGAATGGGGAAATCCAAAATCGAAATATTTAACAAACTATAGATTTTGGATCAGATGCAATGGAGGGCGTAGAAAAGGTAACCTTATATCAAATGGGCAGCACGTTGGAATAATAACCGGAAATAAGCTGACAACAAGTGCAGCTTCAATTGGCTTGGGAAACAGAGTCGTAGAAAATGACTGGGGATTTCGAACAATCGGTTCAGGATCTTACAATGCGATAACAGCATGTTGGCGATACATCTGTTAAATATGACGTTAAAACTGAAACGCTTGATTTGAATTTGTAGCCAGACAAACGACCACTCATTTCTTAAAGGAGACGGGTTCTTTTCTTTCTTATAAATTGTAATTGCTTATTCATCTGGTAACCTTTCTACTGTCGCTGATTTTTCTTCTCATCACAAAACCATTTGATTTTCTGGTGCCTCGGACAATCAAATTCAAGTTTCAACATCATTGCTTATTATATCATAGTATTTCATTCATTGTATTTCAAATGGTTCTTTGGTCGTTTTTATCTTTTCAACGTGAAATGATCATTTGACTTCTTGTTGCTTTTGTGGCGAGAACATTTATATTCTTAAATCTCAACGCGAATTACATTTTATATTGACAGGACTGGGAAAAGTGAAATCGTTAGCCTTGTTAAAAAGTAATTATAATTACATAAAAAGAAAATGACACATACACAGGCACACACTCACGCACGCACACACACACGCACGCACACAACAACAACTACAATTACATTAAATACCTCATAGTTGTAGTCTAGAACGCAACATTCACACGTACGAAAAATACATCTTACGAAACAAGTGTTGCCATTAGTATGTATAATTAAGCATCAGTGGATTCATCATCCGTCGTTGCATATATTGGGCTTCTTACATGAAAACTGAGCATTATCCACCATTGATATAAAAATATTACATAAATCGTATAACTACTTCAAAATTCCGTATTTTCGTAAGGAATTCTTTTTTTTTTTTTTTTGAGTGGCTTATAGAAAAATCAAAATCGTTAAATTCACCTTTATTAATCTTCTTAATTAGAGGCATACCCTAAAATTGAGATAATTTGTTTCTTTAAGAATAATGGAGATTTAAATGATACTGAATGAAACATTACCCTATGTCAAGCTGTCAATACAAAAGGTAAACCGAATACATATCTCTCATTATTTATGTATTTATTTTAATAGTAAATACAAGTTTACAAGTTTATTTTAACATTTTCTGAATATGTTTATAATACATAAACATGAGATATAAATTCATTTATAAAAATTTACTCATGATCACAGAGGACAACATTCATTCCAAACATATAAAGTTTTAGCTATATCATTTAGTATAGATTAGTTAATCAATAATTAACATTTCAATATCAAAATAAAGATAAGTGGTATGAGAGCTATTGTTTTAAAGATAAGAAAATAGTAAAAAAAGTAATATAATTATTTTGTTGTGGATAGCGATATATTATAAAATCAATAAAACATTTTTGAACATATGTTTTTCTTTACAATACTATTTTTCTTTTTCCTTTTTTAGATTTATATCATCTGTTTAATTAAGGGTTGCTTCTATAACAGAATTGACAACATAGTGAATAAAACGACAACAACAACTTCAGCTTCAACAATATATATAACTTCAAATCATTATACATAATACAAAAACAACAACAACAAAAAACATGATTGAAAATATGCGATAAAGTGGCCAATAGGTATTTTCTTAGAGTGGGGTATGTGGAGAGAACAGTTGTATTAGAAAACTCTTAAAAGTTTTTTTCTCTCAGCCGTATTGATGTTATTTTAAAAGTGTAGTTATAAAAATCAGTATGCTTTAATAGCTGATATTTTTTCTAATATCTTTCAAAATGACATCAGAGTTTCTGTTTAAAATTTTGAAAAGAACTTGTTATTTTGACAACTGTCGATCGATAGTTAACTATGATGGAGAAGCCACCCATTTTTTTTCACTATCACGGAATGCTGCATAAGGTGACAGATGTAGTGATAGACATATTGCACATAGATAGTTAAAATCAAATTCTTAGTCAATGACCATATATAAAAGAGCTGCTTTAAAGGTTTAATTTGGCTTGATTGTCTAGCGCATAATATATGCTCTCCCTTAATAAGAAGGATCACATTTGGCTGGAAACCACCCTGAAACGGTTTAATTTGTAGTGGTGTATCGCAATCTATGAAATCCAGCAATATCGTAATCATATAATTTTAAAACAGTAGAACAAAGTGATATTTGCGCGATAATTGTTAGGGTCATGTTTATCTTTTTTACCGCCTTTATACAGCTCCTTTTTTACTTCAGTGCTTGCAGCGCTCTGATTTACTTCAGTTGACGCATGAACGAAATCAGACATAGGTTGAAAAAGTTTTTTTTAATAGCTGAAAGTAATAAAGGTCCACCATACTTAAAGTGGTCGTAATAAATATTGTTCCCGCAACATTTATTCTTTTTTTTAGCAAGTGACGTCATGTAGGCTGCAGGAGGCTTTCAACTGTTGGCATTTTTGCAGGAAGTAAAAGGCGTGTTGTTTAAGTTATGTTTAATGTCGGATAACTCTTGATCTCATCAATGTGAAAATAAAGTTTCCTGGGAAGAAGAAGATTATAACTGGTAAAAAATAATTCATCCACCCACAGTTAATGTCATTAGAATTATTGCATGCCAAAATGCTTTTCGAATTTTGCCTTAGTTTCCTATTTTTCTCTTTCTTATAAATTAATCGCCAAAATTCATTATTATCTAGCCCGGCTTCCTCGACTTTTTCATCCTCGAGGCTTTCTATATGTATGTTTGCACTACTCTGTGTATTCATCTGAATTTGTTTTTGGCTTTTTTGTTTCATTCATATGAAGAACACACGTTGCCTCGGTTTGTTTTTTCTGTGAGCCATTTTTTCGTTTACTTAACATTTCTGCTCGATGTAATTCAAGATTGTCAATCGAGTAAGGTTTAATACATCGTCGGAAACCCACGCACGATCCATTCTGTTTCACTCTATTTATCTACAGTGAGACAATTGGTCGGTAAAAATTTCGTACTCATGAATAATTCATTACCTACTTTCAATGGTTTCCAAAAGATTTCCCTTTCGCAATCTCAGCCAATGAAAGTTCTCGTTACAATTTGCCTTTCGCGCCCATGTTTAAATCTTGGGAAATACGTATATTTTAAGTAACGTGTCATTATTGATACTCTTCACACTGAAGAGTATCTATTTGTATTGCGGAATCTCATTCGACGAGGAGTTACTTCCCTTTGCTAATAAATATTCATGAAAACGAATAATTTGCAGTCAATTATCCCACGGTACATAATGTATTTGTGTGGAATATGCACAGGGGGTCACCGTCGATGGGTTTAATAATGCGTTCAAAGCTACTTTCGGAATGCACTTATTTGTTGCTCTTTATAACGACTGAATAATATAATAATAAAATTGATCAAAATCTAGTGCATTCTTTATAAAGTGTTTGACTATTTGTTTTGATACCGCCGTTTCGGTAATTCTCAATAGATGATGTTTGGCAGTTTACCATTTAACAATTCTTTTATAATAAAGATAAAATTTCCATAGATAATTGTATTTCAGTATTACTTGTGAACCATATAACGCGGTTACTCGATACATTTAAAGCATTGTCGTCTAAAGTGCATTTTTTTGTTTGTTTAATAAGACTCTGGTCTGACATGGTCAATTAATGTTTGTCTATGTTAATTTGTTACGCGATAACCTTCTGAACCGCTTCAAAGAATATATGTGTCTTCATTTGTTTTTGGAATGTCATTGATTATCCTTGAAATGGATTTAAAACATTATTTTAACAAACAACCATTTATGACTGCGGGATTCAAAATGAATAACGAAACTTGACTTATTTCATAGCGTGATTCAACAAAATAATCAACAATGACAGCTCATTGCATTACCTTTATACCAAAATCCCGCTGTCCTGCATTAGTTTGAAATACATGGCCCGTCACGGCATTATTGTAGCTAAAAGTGCATAACCATAATACAATTGTATTTCTTTCTATGTAAATCCACAGTGATGCATTCATGCACTGAGTTTTCAGAGCTCCATTTCAAGATAATACATGTTGACAAGTTTTGAAATAATCTTTGAAATCCCTAGATAAGGATAAGCTACTCTAAATTTTCACCACTTCAACATCGTAAATAAACGTAATTTTCCGCTCAGTTTCGGTATTTATCGACTGAGTCTGGTACTGCTTCGCATTCAGTGTGTATTAAAAGGTCATAAAGGAACATTACAACGTAGCAATGAAACAAGGAGCGGGTCAGTGGCCCAGTAGTTACGCGCTGGACAGGTAACTCTTAGATCGAAACCCCGCTCCTCCACCATTACTACCTTTCTTGCGGATGAGACGTTAAACCGAAGTCCCATATACCATTACTATACACTTAGCATGGAAAGGAAGCAGGGGTGTCCCTTGAATGGAAAGTCAGCAGGAAAAAAAATATTCAATAATCATCATAACATTGCGGTTGAATGGGTGCAGATCTTTTATTGACATCAGCAGACATTCTATATCATATAAAGCAATAAGTTTTGAAACGTTATATACCACAGCTACATGATAATTAATATGCAAAAAACAATTTAGGATATGTCGATGGTAATAACCTACAAACAATGACATACAGTCTCATTAAAAGGTGTGGTTTGGAAAATTCAACCTCTAGTTAAATATACACATGTAAATAAATCCTTGTTCATTGCAAAATCGTACCCCTTATGAAAAAATTTAAAACAAGAGATGTTTGAAAACATATATGCACCATCCGGACCTTAAGAGATGCTTTGGTGCTGGTGGTAGTAACCAGTGATGACCATGATGCGAATGAAGAGCAAACTGTGACTCAAAATGTGTTTATGGCCAAAGTGACATTTGAGGTAGGGACCCGGACGGTGGAATTTCGATATGCTCACCTTTCGGGCGGGGGATAAAAAGATAGTGTTTCACAAGAAAATGTTTAACAATTACCTACCGAAGTTATTTTGAAAATTGATTCCTTAAATCATCATTATACAGTATACAAATTACCAATACCAGATGTACCTCAAGGACATACATTAAGATTTTAACGAATGTTCGTAGCAAAACTGAAGTAACTGAATTGACAAAATTTCAGGGCTTTATTTTTGGCGGCAACGAATTACCTCAGTACTTACAAAGCACACGATATCCCAAACATATTTTGTGAACTTTAAACTACAGATACATCAAGCATAAGATTATGCATTTTACAATGAATATCTATATGGGAAATAAATATAGCTGCAGTCGAATGTAAACTTATACTGAAACAGCTGAGTTTATTTATCGTCGGTATCCGATGCCCATTTGACCGACGCCCCCTGCAGAGATTAGTTATTTTGCATGCTCAGTGTATAGCAAAAATAAATGAAACCTCGGTTTAACGTCTCATACGAAAGACAGATGAAAAACATGAACTATTTGTTTTAAATGCTGCACAAGAAAAAAAGCTATCCATTAACACTAGAGCTAGGTCAAGTTTGGTAAAAGAACTAAAACGCTTTGAAATGATTAATTTATTTGCAACATTGATAATTATGAAGACCAAAGATCTAGTCCTTATTTAAATCCGAGTTGCATATTCTTTTTTGGAAGAATCTCAAATATTGACTGACAATTTTATCTGCTTCACAACTGTCGGCCGATATTTGGCAAAACTTAAATTTCTAAGCGGGGTACTGCGTTTTATTTGGCTAGTCGTGTATCCGGTTACGTCTTCACAAATGTATTTACATATTTGGTAATTAAGACTGACCTCGACTTTTATATTGTTTTAAAAACAATTTATGGTATTGCTTTTGCTACCTGGATATTTATGAGGTAGCAAGCTTTGCATACAAAATGTTTTTTTGTGTGTGTTATACTGTAAAGCGATTGGTATACATTTATATATTTTTTATACATGTATACAATTACATACATTTTAAGGTAATATGCATGCTAAGTGATTGAACGTCAGCTAATTTTATTGATGATTTAAATGCATAAAGATAATATTTGTAGAGTGAATAGATATTTTTAAAATAAATCTGAAAAGAACCATCAAAGTTCAAACTTTATCGGGTTTCATGACAACGTAAAACAAATCCCGCCTAAATATAATTTCCATAAGCGCGTCTTCTTAAAGTACGCAAGAATTGTGTTATTGAAATCTGGTTGTTGAGTAACAGAACGGAAGCGAATATTCCTTCTGATTATTTCAAGGACACATCACTTTATCATATCAATTCAACTGAAACATTCTTATAACATGCACATGTTTTGGTGCTGCATCCAACAATTCTTTATTGATAACCAATTGATTGCTAAGAAAGAGCCAAGACAGCTAGAGTGAGACGAAGATGCGGACAAAAAATAGGACAATTTCAAAGGTGCTAACCAGACACAGTTTCGATTATAAAAGCATTTATTAACCCGTTCTCGGATGAATCGAACGTTTTTCTGTTTTGTATAAGTGAAAGTTAAAGCTTGCGCACCTCGCTGATATTGAAGATAAATTATAGATATACATGTAGAATAAACCACAGTAGCTTGATTTTGTCATAAACTGGAAAAATGTAAAAATGATTTTGTGAAAAATGATTAAACAAAATACTTGGTCTTACAAATAGAAAAAAAAAAACAAACAAAAAAACAAACAAACAAGAAAAATGATTAATATAATATTCTGTCTTGTGTTAAAAATGTTAAAGCTATAAACAAGTTTATTACAGTTTAGAAAGAAAATTATGTTAATTAAACATTTAAGTGAGAAAGAAAAACAACGTTGAAAATATTAATTTTACATTGTACCGTAACAAATGGAACAGAATATTGATGTACAACATTCATAATACTTTTTCTGTAACCTAATTGCACAGTACTATAAGAGGAAGAAGCTGGATTATGTGACCGCACATATCTATTCCTCATATACATTTCAATTGACACGAAAGAGAAAATAGCCGCTTGTAGGAAACAATGCTCGACACCTTAACACTAGATCATATTATGTATTTTGTTTACAAAACCTTTTATCAACCCGACATCTACAAATACATTAAAACGACACCAAGAACAGAAATAAATATGTATCATATAAGATTTTATCAGTAAGTACAAACACAATTAATATACTTTGGCCTTGGTTTACGAGGAACTAGGGAGTGTTTTCAAAAAAATACTGCTTTTATCAGAACTGTTTTATATATGTTCTAAAATAATGCCTATTATCTATTTTGAACTAGTAAGTTTAAAATAGTTACAATTTAAATACAAACGTCATGTTTTGCATTGCCATACGCATTCTTTTCTTTAACAAACAACTATTGACAAAATTTTTTAAATGCAACTTGGCTGTATATCATTTATAGCATCAACCAACATTCAATACAAACACCAGGAGAAAAGAAATAAACAGTTATGTTTGAGGTCATATTTTTGTTAGAGCTTTCCTTACACTTGTTACACTTGTTCACAGTGATTTTCAAGTAGCTTTAAACAGTAGTTTTTAGCTCAGGTAAAAAATAAATAGTTTTCAGCTGAGGTAAAAAAAATAGTTTTCAGCTAAGGTAAAAAAAAGTTTTCAGCCCAGGTAGAAAATAGTTTTCAGCTTAAGTAAAAAGTAGTTTTCAGCTTATGTAAAAAAAGTTTTCAGTTCAGGTAATAAATAGTTTTTAGCTCAGGTAAAACATAGTAAAAACAGTAAGTCTCTTAAAAATAGTGCACTTTTCATATATATTGTCTGGAACTATTAACATAAAGCAGAAAACCCACGAATTCACCAGCCTTTCTACTCATCATAGTAATATTGATTCTTATCAGCTCAGATAAAAATATATCGGCTGATTTCTTCCATCTCCTTTTAGTTGTAATGAAAATGTCTTTCCTTAGAATTGTCGTTCTGGTTCAGGTGCAGTTGAATGTAAAAAGTAGAAAATAAGAAAAATCCGAGGTCAAATACAGACTAAACTACACCATATTGTTTAAAACAGATTATATAACGAAATACCTTTGACATTTCATAAGATGTAACATGTATAAACATATTATAGAATGTGATTAAACCCTCATATCAAGAATTCCGTATACTTTATTGTATCCCATTAATATGTGTCACTTGTAACGAGTACGAATTGGTAAACATTGGACTGAACATCCATACTTCTTACAACTTCTTACACATTACTTTTGAAAAAAGTAACATGTTTGTTATTACGAATCAAATGTTCTCGCCCCTGGCTTTTTGCCCTTTTTCCCACAGTCTTCAGCTTTCTGGACTGTTTATAAAAACAAATTACATTTTTGTTTTATTAAGTATAAGACTAAGGAACAAAATTATTTTTATGTAAATGTCTGAATTTAAAAAGTCATAAGATTGAAACGTGGTCTAGTAGACATTCTGAAGATCTGAAACTTATCTTGGAACATAAATTCTCAGTTGTTTGGATTTTTTCTTATAATTCCCTTAAGCGTGGCAATATCTTGCCTGAAATATTAAATCAAATTAAGAACTGTAAAACTGTAAAAGATGATTGACCATGGTGGACGATTACGAATTGTTTTGGCAAGAAGGCAGCGTGACCTTGATTTTAGATCATGATCGATGATTGGAAACACAGTCACCTGTTGAAAACACTTTAAAGCACATAAAATCTGGAAATATAAACATATAAATATAATCTGCTTTTGAATTCTTGCTTTTAAACTTATGTGACTAACGGTTACAACCGTGAGGGCATATCGTTCATTTGGTCTTTTTATGACAAATCTGAAATGATGATAACCGCAGCAATCTATTTGGTAAATGTAATTTGTCTAGACATGTAAGACACGACGTCAGATACTTTGACTTCATTGGCCCATCGAATTGTCTTTATGACTTCATAATATCAAACATTCACAAAACAAAAACTTTAAATACATATACATATTATGACCTGTGTTTCGCTTCTTGTTCATACAATTTAAATAAAAGGCAACATTCATCTCGAAAACCAATTATTTCAAAAACAGAAAGTTTTTTTTTCGCTCAGGTTGACATGTAAAAAATCTGTAGTGAATGTCACAAGGCAACACATATGGACTTTTGTACAAAAATCAACGACAGAGGATATGACATTCCGGGAAGCTTCGCCATCAAACCCCCTTGCCAAGGAACAACCGCCCCTTGGAACCCCGGCTGAGATTACACTCCCTAACACAAAATCCTATATCAGACCCTGATATATACACGTATTTTGTGTCTAATTTTTGTAATCGTTTTCGACTAAAACCGATGTGATCTGAGTTTTATTTTATTGATACCGTTTGGAAACACATGTACATAAGACAGTCGCATTTGTACTGTGGACCTAATTTGTAGCTTTACCAAACAATTGTCTGTGACGGTAATTGGACAAACTCCGCTAGCTCTATATGATATGCATCAAAATAATAACTCCTGGTGAAGGTACACTTAATCATAACGTACTGAAGGTTTCAAACTTTGAAATAATTTCAATTTATTCATAATAAGAACTTTGGAGAATCATCAGTGTTGAGACAATCCTTTTTTTGTAGTTAACATCCTTATTCATTTAAACTTGCCCGTATTTAGTTATCACTGTTCATCATCCATAATCTTTCAATGTACAATGATCGACTAATCTCTTTGCCAAAACGTTTTAAAACAAAAGAAAAAGAATCTAGGAGGGAGGTGGACGTAGGTTGAACCTTTAAAACATATAACGAAGACAGATATCTTTTGTATTTTACAAAAAACTGTTAGATCTTGATATTAGCATTCACAATGTCGCATTCTATTGATCCCTGTCTTTTCAGCCATTTCCATAATACTATAGAATTGAAAAGACCGATACGCTTTGTTCAAATTGCATGCTTTTCAAATGACGATAACATTAAAAAGAATTTAAAAAAAAATAACCAAAAAACCCGATAAGTCTCTTTTATTCCTTCCATCGTGTTCTTTCTGATTTTACTCCAAGTGCTCTGATCTCAGTTAGGTCTCTGAGTAACTACCTTTTTTTCACTCTGCGATGCCATAAGCTTTTGTATGTTTATATGTCCATGTGCTTTTGCTAACAGCATTGTTAAGTTGATGGGTGGGTTATAGTTTATCCTCTACGACAGCTTGTTCTTGTTTGATCTTATGATAACCTGTTGGAAACCCAAGTGGCAAATGTTTTGCCATTGACCCTTCCATGTCATGTTCTCATTTTCGTTACTTTTTATTGTGTCCTTTTTTAATTGATCTGTAAATAAAATTGCGCTATTTTTCCTCCTCTTTTTGACTGTGTAGGGCGGCTGTGTGTTTTCACAGTGATTTTTCCTGATATGCTTTTTCAACTTAAAAAATGTAAAAAAAAAATAAATAAAAAAAATCTTATCCATTAGATGCAAACTAATTTACAAGTCAAGTACGCGGATATTTAATATCTTATTTTACACACAAAAAATAAAATAAAAAAATTGAAACTTTCTTTCTTTATTTTTTGAGGTGGGGGTTGAACTTTGTCTTTATTCCTAACGCTCCCTATAGTCGTAATATTGATCATTTGGTACAAAGATTAATGTCTTGTTAGTCTACAAAGTTTTTTTAGTTAAAAGTAACTTTTACTTAAAGGGTTCCGTAAGTCAAAAATTTCGAAAGTATATTTTAAATCAACTCATCGTTTTATTTCATAATCCAAGATATTACGAAAATCTGCAATTTTAAAACATGAATTTTGACTTCGAACTATGATTTTGCATTTTTGTAACTAACTAATTTCTAATAATCATGAAAGAAATTGCTGATTTCCTCGGCGCACCTTAGACACCGGAATATGCGTTCCTCATTTGAACCGTAGCACCGACGGTAGTTGACGTGCGCGTTTAGTAGCCATGAGAAAGTTCTTCACCGCTATACTGAGTACCTTCAAGGTAACAAAAGCAATTGAGACATGTAATATACACGGACGGATTTGAGGGGCGAAAGGTATTAATTCGACATTAATTTACTATTTGTCAATTATCCTGGTCTTATGAAAGAACATGGGCGAACTTCAACTTTATGTATGTAGGGTATTTAAATGAGGGTATTAAATTGTCAACATCTATAAAACGCTCTTGTACACCTTTAGACGTTTCTTTAGTAAAGACACAGACAGTGTAAATTTTGTCGTCAAATACCAGTGGTATACATACTATAACCTGTGTTTCGCTCCTTTTTTATACATTTTAAATAAAAGGCAACGTTCATCTCGAAAACCTATTATTTCGAAAACAGAAAGTTTTTTTTTACGCTCAGGTTGACATTTAAATAATCTGTAGTGAATGTCACAAGGCAACATATATGAGCTTTTGTACCAAAATCAACGACAGACGATATGGCATTCCGGGAAGCTTCACCCTCAAACCCTCTTGCCAAGGAGCAACCGCCCCTTGGAACCCCGGCTGAGATTACACTCCCTAACATAAATTCCTCACTATCTTGCTTATTCAACTTCCTAGTATAATTGTTAACCATCTAAAACGTAGTGTGGTATCATATTACGAGACTTAAGATAAATTTTATATTCAGCGTCAAAGAATGGTGAACCTAATTCGCAGCTTTACCAAACAAATGTCTGTGACGGTAATCGGCATAAACTCATCCATAATCTGTCAATGTACAATTATCGACTAATCTCTTTGCCAAAACGTTTTAAAACAAAAGAAAAAGAAGCTAGGAGGAAGGTGGACGTGGGTTGAACCTTAAAAACATATAACAAATACAGATATCTTTTGTATTTTACAAAAACTGGTCTTGATATTAGCATTCACAATGTCGCATTCTATTGATCCCTGTCTTTTCAGCCATTTCCATAATGCTGAAGAATTGATATGCCCGATACGCTTTGTTCAAATTGCATGTTTTTCAAATTGACGATAAAATTAAAAAAAAAAACAAACAAACAAAAAACAAAAACAAAAAAATAAAAAAAACCGGTTTACGTTGAAACTCGGTAAGTCTCTTTTATTCCTTCCATCGTGTTCTTTCTGATTTTACTCGAAGTGTTTTGATCTCAGTCAGGTCACCTTTTTCACTCTGCGATGCCATAAGCTTTTTTATATGTCCGTGTGCTTTTACATACTACATTGTCGAGTTGATGGGTGGGATGGAGTTAATTCTCTACGACAGCTTGTTCTTGTTTGATTTTATGATAACCTGTTGGAACCCCCTATGGCAAATGTTTTGCCACTGACCCTTCCAAGGCGGGTTCTCATTATTTGCGTTACTTTTTATAGTGTCCTTTTTTAATTGATCTATAAATAAAATTGCGCTATTTTTCCTCCACTTTTTGACTGTGTAGGGAGGCTGTGTGTTTTCACATTGATTTTTCCTGATATTCTTTTTCAACTTAAAAAAAAAGAAAAAATCTAATCCATTAGATGCAAACTAATTTAAAAGGCAAATATGCGGATATTTGATATGTTATTCTACCAAAAAAACAAACAAACTTGAAACTGGAAAATACACAAAGTTAATATATCTTTTTTTATTTTTACATTCTTTTTTCTTTCTTTATTTTTTGAGGTGGGGGTTGAACTTTTTCATTATTTCATACGCTCCCTTTAGTCGGTATATTGATCATTTGGTACAAAGATTAATGTCTCAGTCTACAAAGTTTAAATTTCAAAGTAATCAAGTTAAAAGTAACTTTTACTTAAAGGGTACCGAAAGTAAAAAAATTCGAATGTATATTTTAAATCAACTCCTCGTTTTATTTCATAATGTTAGATATTGCGAAAATCTGCAATCTTAAAATACATGAATTTTGACTTTTAAAATTTAAAATTGATTTTGTCCTTCGGTTTATCGACGGCTCCATTGTTGCAAAAATACAACGCGAGAGAAAGCGTGACTGTAGATTTGTCTTATAATATATTTTGATCATTCATAAAAAAGAATACCAGCTGTATTATTCTTCAGTTCATACAACAAATACCTGGTTTTGTCTAATTATCTGCTCGTTCAAAGCTCTGTCCTTAGAAAAACTTGATCCGTGGTCAGAATTTTGATCCTTTATTTAGTCACAGCCCTGGTTGTCAGTGGTTTTGTTTAATAAAATATAATGCGGTTTTGACTTCAAAGTCTGGTTATTTTTTAAACCATTAATCTTTTTTTCAGTACCGTTATTTCATCTGATTTATTCTTTCTGGTCTAAAGTTTGATTTACACTTTTTAAATTAAAATTCAGAGTCGTGCTGATCTTACCTTGTGTTCAGGCTAAATAAGGGTGTCCATCTTAGCTGCTGAAATGACTTTCGGTGATGCTAGACATTTTAGTATTTCACAATACAATTTGATCAATTTATTAATGACAGATTATTCTTCATAGACTGCTAACATGTTTGCCAAATGGTCACATAAACTGTAATGAAGGAAGTTTCCACACATGTGTACATTTCATGACAGCTTACTTTTCATTGGACCACGTCATCTTCCCAGAGTTACGCGACTACCTTCTGAAGCGCTTCTGGAAGTACGTGTGTCTTCAAATAATTGTTTTTTTTTCCAGTGTCATTGATAATCCTTAAAATGCATTCATGACAATGAGCAAACAAACCTCATTTGTTCAAAGTAGATAACGAAACTTGATATATTTGAAAGGTACTAAAATAGGCGCAGTCCTGCTCTAGTTTTAAGCAAATCATGCCCCGTCATACCATTATGTTAACTGCCAGAAAAACAGGTAGCTAGTTTTGTGCTGAAACGTAGTTAATAATTGCTTGTGCTTAAACATTATAACAAGGTAATACGATGTTTATGACAACAATAGAAATAGTTAAGTTAAAACACATATGGACTAAAGACTATTTAGCACTCCAGACTATCATATGAGCTTTGCCTGAGGCTAAATGATGTCTTTATTTGTGTTGTTTGAAAAAGAACCGAAATTTGACGAAACAAAGCAACAACATATATGCTTTGGCTTCAGGTGTGCAAAATATGGCGCACATGACAACAAAAATATCTGATTGTCTCCATTTACCCATTATACTTGTATATGTACATACGTAGCTATTTTTAATGATGCCGACACTCAGTGTTTCAGGTGTTTTATTCAGTTGTTTGATGTTTATTAATATATACATAGCATTGCTGGCACAAGGTATTGGATTTAATCCGTACCTTTAAGAGATACATTAGCGTGGAGTGGAAGGGGTGGATTGAATTCGATACCGCGTGATGAAATGCAATATTTTTTTTGTATCACGGTCAAAACAATTCAAGAAACTCCCTTGTCTGGTTACGAAACCGTTTGCCTGCATATGTGAACACCACCAGTTTCAGCCAATAAGCATACTATGGGGATGTATACATTTGTGCACTTTGAAGCACGGTATGCTTTGAAGTGTTCATTTCTTGAATTATCATAATAAGATTATGAATTACTCTGTTGAGTTAGTTGAATGGGCCGAGGTTAGTGTCGTTTGTTGCGGTAAAAATCCTTATCATTTATCTATTTTCATGATTCTGAGACTCGAAAAAAGGATTTGAAATTAAAACTGAAATGCATCAATAAAATTGTATTGTTTTCGTCCGACCTAACTACCATATATTTAGGGAAATGAAAAGAAAAAAAAAACAATTTTGTTATTACACCTTACCCTGCAATAACAACTGTGCAATATTGCACGATTGCACGAGTTTATTTTGCAGCTAGTATCCGAAAACAATGTTTACTTTTTCAGAATATTAACTCCACCCCTTCAGTTATTTTATACACAAGTGTATATATGTATATATACATACTTTATCTACGGGCATTTCTGTGTCATGACCTGAGCACTAGTATGTCGTGTCATGTGTGATAATGCAATTTGAAAAAAAAATTTCACCCGTTTTTAGGCCTAATCTGGAATTTTACATTTAAAAAAATCTTTCCGTAAATACAAAGTACACCAGCCAATCTTCGGTGCAAAAAAAAAAAGAAACAAACAACAAAATTGTTTATTGCAATTATTTGCTATTGTATATTTAAACAAAAAATTTAGTACACCAATGCTTTTGGCTAACCAAACTATATTTAACGCTTTCCTGACCTACCTTGATAAAAAGCTAAACTGTATTAAGTTTTGATTTCGGGTGAAAATTTAACCAATACTTAATCTCTATTTAGCAATATTTGTGTAATGTTGATAGCGCCTTTTAGCGTTTCATCTAAAACTTGAGATGTACTGATATTAAGACCTTGGAACATATCCTACTTTTTTACAAATGTCGGCCAATATTTGGTAAACGCATAGTGGGTTAATTTGAAGTTCAAAGCGATACACTCTGTCTTTTACAAATCTCCACAAAGGCTTGTCATGTATCAGGTTTTGTCTGTACAAATTTATTCCCATATTTGGTAATACAAACTAACTTCATCTTTTTTATGATTTAAAAACTATCTGTGGTATTCATGATGCTACAAGGAGGTGTTGAGCTTTGCATACAAAAGGCATTTTGATCCTATGATGCAGAGTGACTTGTATACATTCAGATGTTTTATACATGTATAACAGTTAAATACCTCTGAAGGTAGTTTGTGTGCTAAGTCATTGAAAGTCAAATATTTTTGTAGATGAATTCAATACATACTAATGTTATATGTAACGGGAATAGAAATATCAATAGATAAATGTTTAAACGTCAAAATGTAAACTTTAACTTGATTCGAGACACCGGAACCATACGCAAGACGTTCACTCTGTAAACATTTCGTTTTTCAAATCAATATTTGTTGAGAAACAGCACAAAAAAGAACACTTCTACTGCTTACTTAAAGGGAACATCATTTTATGAGCATTGTTTTGTTTACTTACAGGGAAAATCTGTATATGAATATTACTTCTGTTTACTTAAAGAGAGCATCACTTTATGAACATTCCTTTTGTTTACTAAAAGGAAACATCAGTTTATGAATAAGCCATCTGTTTGCTTAAAGAAAATATCACTTTATGAACATTGCTTCTTTTTACTTAGATGGAAGATCACTTTATGAACATTCCTTTCGTTTACTAAAAGAGAACACCACTTTATGAACATTCCTTCTGTTTACTTAAAAAGAACACCAAGTTTATGAACTTTCCTTTGTTTACTTAAAAGGAACATCAGTTTATGAATAAGCCTTATGTTTGCTTAAAGAGAATATCACTTTATGACTATGGCTTCTGTTTACTAGGAAGGTACATCACTTTACGAGCATTCCTTTTGTTTTCTTAAAGGGAACATGAGTTTTTGAATATTTCTTCTGTTTACTTAAACAGAACACCAGTTTATAAACTTTCCTTTGTTTACTTAAAAGGAACATCAGTTTATGAATTTTCTGTCTGTATACTTAAAGAGAACATCACTTTATGAACATTCCTTCTGTTTACTTAAAGGGAACATCAGTTTATGAATATCCCTTTGTTGAAAAGATCATCACTTTATGAACAGTCCTACTGTTAACTTAAAGGGAACATCACTTTATGAACATTCATTTTGTTAACTAAAAGGGTAGATCAGTTTTTGAAATGTCTACTTAAAGAGAACGCCACTTTATGAACATCCTTTTTGTTCACTTAAAAGGAACATCACTTAATGAACATTCCTTCTGTTTACATAAAAAAAATCATTTTAAGACCATTGATTCTGTTTACTTAGAAGGTACATAACTTTACGAACATCCCTTTTGTTTACTTAAAGGGAATATCACTTTATGAATATTCCTTCTGTTTAACTTAAAGAGAACATCACTTTATGACTATTGCTTCTGTTTACTCAGAAGGTACATCACTTTACGAGCATTACTTTTGTTTTCTTAAAGCGATCATCAATTTATGAACATTCCTTGTGTTTACTTAAAGAGAACATCACTTTATGACTATTGCTTCTGTTTACTTAGAAGGTACATCACTTTACGAGCATTCCTTTTGTTTTCTTAAAGGGAACATCAGTTAATGAATATTCCTTTTGTTTACTTAAAGAGAACATCACTTTATGACTATTGCTTCTGTTTACTTAGAAGGCACATCACTTCACGAACATTCCTTTTGTTTACTTAAAGGGAACATCATTTTATGAATATTCCTTTTGTTTACTTATAGAGAACATCTCTTTACGAAATAACTTCTGTTTACTTTAAGGGAACATCACTTTATGAACATTCCTTTTGTTTACTTTAAGGACTCATTAGTTTATGATTATTTCTTCTTTTTACTTAAAGGGAACATCACTTTATGAACATTGCTTTTCTTTAAATAAAAGGGATATTCCTTCTGTTTACTTAAACGGCACATCAGTTTATGAAGTATCCTTCTGTTTACTAAAAAGGGACACGGGTTTATGAACATTCCTTCTATTTACTAAAAGGCACTTCAGCTTTTGAACATTCCTTCTGTTTACATAAAGGGAACATCACTTTATGAACATTTCTTTTCTTTAAATAAAAGGGACATTCCTTGTGTTTAATTAAACGGCACATCAGTTTTTGAAAATTCATTCTGTTTACTAAAAAGGGACATTGGTTTATGAACATTCCTTCTGTTTACTTAAAAGGCACTTCAGCTTTTGAACATTCCTTCTGTTTACTTTAAGGACACGTCTTTTTATTAACATTCGTTGCGTTAATTTTAAAGACACATCTCTTTATTTACATTCCTTCTCTTTACTAAAAGGGAACATTAGTTTATGACCATTCCTTCAGTTTAGTTAATGGGATATCATTTTATGAACAATCCCCTGTTTACTTAAATGGAACATCACTTTATGAATATTCCTTCTGTTTATTTAAAAAGCACATCAATTTATGAACATTCCTTATGTTTACTTAAAGGGCACATAAGGTTATGAACATTCCTTATGTTTACTTAAAGAGAACATCATTTTATGAAATTTCTTTCTGATTTATTAAAAGGCGCAGGATTTTCTGTAAGCATTTCGTTATTTAAATCCGGTTGTGTAGAAACAGCACATAACAAACATTCAATACATTCTGTTTACTTAAAGGGCACACAAGTATATAAAAATCTTTTCTGTTACTTAAAGGGCAAATCCCTTTATGAACGTTCCTTCTCTTTACTTGAAGGCTCATCAGTATATGAATAACCCTTCTGTTAACTTAAAGGGCACATCAGTTTATGAACTTTCCTTCTGTTACGTAATGGACATTCACTTAATTAATATTCCTTCTCTTTTCTTAACGAGCACGTCATTTTATGTGCATCTCTGCTTTTTACATAAAAGGCACATCACATTATGAAAATTTCTCCTGTTTATTTAAAACGAACATCACTTTATGAACATTCCTTCTCTTTACAAAAAGGGCACATCACTTTATGAACACTTCTGCCGTTTACTTAGAGGATAAATCACTTTATGAAAATTCCTTTTGTTTGCTTAATGGGCTCATCAGTTTATCAACATTCCCTCTGTTTATTTTAAAGGCCCATCAGTTTATGAACATTCCTGCTTTATATTTAAACCGCACATGAATTTATGAACATCCTGCTGTTAATTTAAACGACACATGATTTTATGAACATTCCTTCTCTTTACAAAAAGGGCACATCACTTTATGAACACTTCTGCCGTTTACTTAGAGGATAAATCACTTTATGAAAATTCCTTTTGTTTGCTTAATGGGCTCATCAGTTTATGAACATTCCCTCTGTTTATTTTAAAAGCCCATCAGTTTATGAACATTCCTGCTTTATATTTAAACCGCACATGATTTTATGAACATTCCTGCTGTTAATTTAAACGACACATGATTTTATGAACATTCCTTCTCTTTACAAAAAGGGCACATCACTTTATGAACATTTCTGCCGTTTACTTCGAGGATTAATCACTTTATGAAAATTCCTTTTGTTTGCTTAATGGGCTCATCAGTTTATGAACATTCCCTCTGTTTATTTTAAAGTCCCATCAGTTTATGAACATTCCTGCTTTATATTTAAAAGGCACATGATTTTATGAACATTCCGTCTGTTACTTAAAGGGCACAACACCTTATGAACATCTCTTCTGTTTACTTAAAGGGCACAAAACTTTATGAACATCTCTTCTGTTACTTAAAGGGCACATCACTTTATGAACATTCCTGCCGTTTACTTGGAGGATAAATCACTTTATGAAAATTCCTTTTGTTTGCTTAATGGGCTCATCAGTTTATGAACATTCCCTCTGTTTATTTTAAAGGCCCATTAGTTTATGAACATTCCTGCTTTATATTTAAACGGCACATGATTTTATGAACATTCCTGCTGTTTATTTAAACGACACATGATTTTATGAACATTCCGTCTGTTACTTAAAGGGCACAACACTTTATAAACATCTCTTCTGTCTACTTAAAGGGCACATCATTTTATGAAAAATATCCAACAGAATTATACTTGTACAAGTGCTGCATCAAAAATTCTTTACTGATAACAATTCAAATGCTATGAGAGACCTAAGACAGTTATTACAGTGTGACAACTATGAAGACAAAAGTTAATTTCTTGGTCAATAAACTTTGAACATTTCTATTAGAATAGGTTTAAGTTTTAGCTGGCGCCGCACCTCGTTAATGTTGAAGATAAATAAAAGATACAGAATTGACTTTTGTTTGTCATGACCAGTCTACAAAATTATTCTAATATTTGGGGAAATGACTAAATAAAATACTTTGGTCACATAAAAATATTTTGACAAATATTTAATATGATAATCTGTCTTGTGTTAAAATGGGTTAAGCTAGAATAAGTCACGGGATATAATACAGTTTAGAAAGAAAATTATGTTAACCATATAAGTGAAAAGGGTAAATAACCTAGAAAATATTAATTTTAAATTGTATCTTAACAAGTTGAAATGATATTGATATTGATGTAAACCATTCATATTCCTTTTTTCTATGCTTATTGAACATTAGAATAACAGGAAATAGTTGGATATTGTAATCGTACTGTGCATAGCAATAACAGAATAAGTTACAATTACACGTATTGTACATTGCTTTAACCAGAAGAAGTTGAATATTGTCTTGTATATTTTTTTCGTTTAATTTTAAACAGTAGAACAAAGTGATATTGCGCATTAATTGTTAGGGTCATGTTTATCTGTATTACCACCGTTATACAACGTGAAAATAACTCCTATTTTTAATTCAGTTGGCGTATAAACGAACTTATAGTACATAACTTGAAAAAGTTTTTGAACAGCTGAAAGTAACAAAAGTCCGCCATACATACAGTGGTCGTAATAAGTATTGTTCCCACAACATTTATTCTTTTTTGTAAGTACACAAGAGGCTGTCAACTGTTGACATTTTTGCAGGAAGTAGAAGGCATGTTCTCCAAATTATGATTAATGTTGGATAACTCTTGATCTCATCGATGTAAAAATAAAGTTTCCTTGGAAGAAGAAGAGTATAACTGGAAAAATATAATTCATCCACCCACAGTTAATGTCTTTAGAATAATTGCATGCCAAAATGTATTTCGAAATTTGGGTTAGTTTCCTAAATTTTCAGATTTTTTTGTTTGTTTTTATTTTGTTTTTATTTATATTTTTTCTTTGTTCTTTTTTTTTATAAAATAATCGCCAAAATTCATTATTATTTAGCTCGGTTATCTCGTCTATTTCAACCTCAAAGTTTTCTATGTACGTTCGCACTACTCTTTGTATTTGTCTGAATTTGTTTTTGGCTTTTTTATTCTTCATATAAAGAACACACGTTGCCTCCGGTCCTTTTTTCTGTGAGCCATATTTTTCGTTTACATAAAATTTATGCTCGATGTTATTTAAGATTGTCAATCCAGTAAGGTTTAATAAAGCGTTCAAAGCTACTTTCGGAATGCACTTATTTGTTGCTCTGAATAACAACTGAATAATATAATCATAAAGTTGATCAGTATCTAGTGTATTCTTTATAAAGTGTTTGACTATTTGTTTTGATACTGCCGTTTCGGTAATTCTCAATAGAAGATGTTTTGACAGTTTTCCATTTAACGATTCTTTTAAAGATAAAATTTTCAACAGATAATTTTATTTCAGTATTACTTGTGAACCATAAAGCGCGGTAACTCGATACATTTAAAGCATTGTCGTCTAAAGTGCATTTTTTTGTTTGTTTAATAAGACTCTGGTCTGACATGGTCAATTAATGTTTGTCTATGTTAATTTGTTACGCGATAACCTTCTGAACCTCTTCAAAGAATATATGTGTCTGCAATTGTTTTTGAAATGTCATTGATTTTCCTTGAAATGCATTTAAAACATCATTTTAACAAACAACTACTTATGACTACTGGGTTCAAAATGAATAACGAAACTTGACTTATTTCATAGTGATATTCAACACAATAATCAACAATGACAGCTCATTGCGTTACCTTTATACCAAATTCCCGCTGTTCTGCATTAGTTTGAAATACATGGCCCGTCACGGCATTATTGTAGCTTAAAGTGCATAACCATAATACAATTGTATTTCTTTCTATAATATCCACAGTGATTTATTCATGCACTGAGTTTGCAGAGCTCCTTTTCAAGAAAATACATGTTGACAAGTTTTGAAATAATCTTTGAAAGCCCTAGATAAGGATAAGCTCCGCTAATTTTTCACCACTTCAACATCGTAAATAAACGTATTTTTCCGCTCAGTTTCGGTATTTATCGACTGAGTCTGGTACTCCGTTGCATTCAGTGTGTAATAAAAGGGCATTAAGGAACATTACAACGAAGCAATGAAACAAGGAGCGGGTCAGTGGCCCAGTAGTAACGCGCTGGACTGGTAACTCAGAGATCGAAACCCCGCTCGTCCACCATTACTACTTGTTTTGCGGATGGGTGGGTGGAGGGGTAGGGCGCGGGGGCGTTAGTCATACCGGTACAGACGATAAATAAACTATAACATAGAAAGAAATAGGCATACAAACGAAAAAACGAGTTTATCTATCGTCGTTATCGTTTGCCCATTTGACCGACGCCCCCTGCAGAGATTAGTTATTTTGCATGCTCAGTGTATAGCAAAGATACATGATACCTCGGCTTAACGTCTCATCCGAAAGACAGATATTACTAAAAAGACATGAACTATTTGTTTTAAAGGCTGCCCAAGAAGAATAGCTATCCATTAACACTAGAGCTAGGTCAAGTGTGGTAACAGAACATAAACGTTTTGTAATGATTAATTTATTTGCAACATTGATAATAATGAAGACCAAAGATCTAGTTCTTGTTTAATTCTGAGTTGCATATTCTTTTTTGAAAAAATCTCAAATATTGACTAACAATTTTATCTGATTCACAACTGTCGGCCGATATTTGGCAAAACTTGAATTTCAAAGCGGGAATCTGCGTTTTATTAGGCTTTTTATTTGGCTTTGGCTGTCCTGTATCCGGCTACGTCTTCACAAATGTATTTACATATTTGGTAATAAAGACTAACCTCGACTTTTATATTGTTTTAAAAACAATTGGCTACCTGGATATTTATGAGGTAGCAAGTTTTACATACAAAATGCTTTTTGATGTTATAGTTTAGAGTGACTGGTATACACTCGTATGTTTTTATACATGTATAAAATTACATACCGTTAAGGGTAGTTTGCGTGCTATGTGTTTGAACGTCAGCCCATTTTATTGATGATTTGAATGCATAAAGATAATATTTGTAGAGTGAATAGATATATTTAAAATAAATCTGAAAAGAACTATCAAAGTTCAAACTTTATCGGGTTTCATGACAACGTGAAACCAATCCCGCCTAAATATAATTTCCATAAGCGCGTCTTCTCTAAGTACGCAAGAATTATGTTATTGAAATCTAGTTGTTGAGAAACAGAACGGAAGCGAATATTCCTTCTGATTATTTCAAGGACACATCAATTTATCATATCAATTCAACTGAAACATTCTTATAACATGCACATGTTTTGGTGCTTCATCACACAATCCTTTATTGATAACAATTTGATTGCTAAGAAAGAGCCAAGACAGCTAGAGTGAGACAAAGATGCGGACAAAACTTAGTTTTTTCGTTACAAAAATAAAACAATTTCAAAGGTGCTAACCAAATGATTAATATAATATTCTCTCTTGTGTTAAAAATGTTAAAGCTATAAACAAGTTTATTACAGTTTAGAAAGAAAATTATGTTAATTAAACATTTAAGTGAGAAAGAAAAACAACGTTGAAAATATTAATTTTACATTGTACCGTAACAAATTGAACAGAATATTGATGTACAACATTCATAATACTTTTTCTGTAACTTAATTGTGTTTACTAGGGAATTTTCTGAACTTGTAATTCTTGTTGCATGTTGCTCTCGAAGACTTATTTCTCGAAAATTAACGACAAACTTGTATCGAATTCATGTTTTCTTTATTTTCGACGACGTGTAATAAAACGGTCAGAAAACACTAAATCATTCTTTTTAACCTTAGTTTATACCGCGACACTCGCAGTATGCGTCTCACTGGGGATACCTTCCCCACATTCTCCCCCTCTTTGACAAGCTATGCTTTTCAATAACTTAAAAAACGTATCACATCATGTCTATCTCTATTTTAGCTACATGTAACTGACAAACGATTATCAATGACACTTTGAAAGTTGTAACTTATCAAAGATAGAATAATTTAATAGAATGCAGTAAATGGGATTTTATCATAATGCTGCGAACGAACTAAAATCTTTTCCTCAGAAACAGTAAATAAAATACTGTGTATACATGTATCACAAAAAATTATTTTATCAAGGCTATGTTTCTTGCATAATCCATTATAATGTTTAAAAAACCAATTTAAATCCCTCCTTTTTTAACTGACAAAAAGTCAACATTATACTAAAGTCTCAAAATTGTCATTCTTTGACAGTTTTTGAATGTCTACCATTATGAGGTACTGATAGTCCTTTAAATGTATATTTTATATGTTCAGTCTATTGCCGTACTGTTTTCACTTCAGTTTTGTGTCAACTGTTTTAACCTGATGTTTCAGTACTTATAAACAATAAACCTCAAACACTTGAAATTCTACTTCTGTAAAAAATTTTAACATATTTTTACATTTCATAAACAAAAACATTTATAATGAAATAAATTACATCTTCTTATTATTTCTTCTTCTCTGTTCTTGTGTTCATCAAATTACTTAATTCAATTGACTAACACTTATAATATAATTTATTTCAAAGAGCATTATTATGGCTCTTTCACTTTAAAAAAATCGCGAATACAAAGCTATTAATTAGCCTTGACACTGTATTTTATATATGAACTTCTGTTTTTCTGTCAACTTGATTTACTATTTGCAATTCTGTAAACATATTTTAAACTTAAATTGTTCAAAGAGCATTATTATGGCTCTTTTCACAATTTCACTTTCGCGGTTACAAGACTTTAATTTGTAGCCTTGACACAATATCTGTTCTATACTGATGTGTCATCCTGAATAAGTGAATAATCCGCATGAATTATGTAGAATTTTCTTCTATCAAACATAATCGTGTGATTGGTCGTTTCACTAACTTATTGCGAGTCTGAACTGTAACAACTCTCACGTGACCATCGACACCGGGATGTACATCTGTGACTTTGCCAAGATTCCAATGACCACGCGACACCTCTGGATCGACAATTAACACTACATCTCCTACTTGGAAATTTCTATGCGAATGTTGCCATTTTTTTCTAACTGCAAGCGTTGGAAGAAATTCGCGGAGCCAACGTTTCCAGAAATGTTTAACTGGTTCTTGTACAAAACGCCATCTCTTGTTGATGTTAAAACTGGTACTGTCCACAGATTCAGGCGCAAACTGACCACCAACCTGACCATGTAAGAAGTGATTGGGAGTTATTACACAACTGTCCTCTGGATGTGCTGACTGATACGTAAGAGGTCTACTATTTATGAGTCCTTCTGCACCAACGAATGCTGTAATCAATTCTTCATCACTCACACTGGCATTACTGAATATAGCGAATATTGCTCGTTTTGCACATTTCACCATTGATTCATGTACACCTCCAAAATGCGGTGTTCCTGGGGGGTTGAAATACCACTGAACACCTCGATTGGCAGCATTTCTTTGCACTTTGTCTTTGTCTTTATGCTCTAACAGTCCTTTTAATTCATGCACTGCTCCCACAAAATTTGAACCATTATCCGATACCACGATCTCTGGAAGCCCTCTTCTACTGGAAAATCTGTAGAATGCGTTCATAAAGCTATCCGTATCCAGTCCAAATGCTGGTTCCAGATGTATTGCTCTTGTTTTCATACACGAAAATACACACAAATATCTTTTGAGTCTACTTTTTCCACGACCTTGTTTTGTGTAGAAAGGTCCAGTAAAATCCACAGCTACATGACTGAATGCTTTCATGGAACCCCATGTTCTGAATTCTGGAAGAGGGGCCATAATTTGCTGACCTACTTTTTTTTTCTTCGCCTACACTCTCTACATTCTTGTTCGTATTCTCGAATTTCTTCTCTTCCTGCGATTATCCAATAACGGGAACTCAGAGCGCTTAAAGTTTGATTCGTTCCACTGTGGTGTTGCAGTTCGTGAAAATGTCTTACGATAAGGTTAGTTGTCCAATTCTTTCTGGGTAATATGATTGGAAATCTTGTGTCATGCGGTAAATACTTATCATATCTTAGACGACTATTCGATCTCATTAAACCATCTTCATCAAGAATTGGATTTAACACTTTCAGTTTGCTATTCACAGAAATCTCCTTTCCCTGAACAAGACTTTTGTACTCTGTTCTGAAACTTTCGCGCTGTGCATTACTTATAAGTGCATGTTCCGCTAACTGAATTTCTTCTACTGTCAATTCTGTCTTTGTGATTCTACACTCTTTTGGTAGTTTACAATTGTCTATAAATCTTGATACCCAAGCATAAACTCTAACAAGATGCAACCAACTTGAGTAACGCGCCGGATCTAACTTATTCTCTAATGTTCCCTTTTCAATGTCTGAATCTACTATAGTCATGCAAATCTCACTATTCAAGGTTTTTCTTTTCAATTCAACTTTAGCTTCTTCAAGTGGTTTAAATTCAACACGAGGCCAGAATTTGTAATCGTTGCTCAAAAAATTTGGTCCAGTCCACCACAGTTCATTTTCAATTAATGCTGAGAGTTTCGTTCCTCTAGAAGCGATATCTGCTGGATTAGCTAAAGTAGGAATGTAACGCCATTGCTCTGTATTGGTTTTACTTTGAATTTCACCAACCCTATTAGCTACAAATGTCTTGTATTTCCTACTAGGCCCTCTGATCCACCACAACACATTCATACTATCAGACCAGAATGTCATTTCTTTGATTTCCTTGTTTAATGCTGTGCACACAGATTGTCCTAGTTTGAGTCCTAAACTGGCCGCCATCAGTTCCAACCTCGGAACACTCACTGATTTCAGAGGCGCAACCTTACTCTTTGCGGCTACGAACTTTGTGGTTACTGCTCCATCTTTGTCTACATTTCTGATATAAATAACTGCACCTATAGCATTGCATGATGCATCTACAAAGGTGTGAAGACTATTTTCTGACGTTGTTGGTGTTGTTATGCATCTTTCAATTTTAATACTGTCTAATAACTGTATCTCTTCAAACCAGTTCCTGCCTTCTATGCACATATTTTCGGTAATCTCTTCATCCCAATCTAGTCCCTCAGCCCACATGTTTTGCATCATGATTTTTGCGCGAACACTGAACGGAATTAAAAAACCTAATGGATCGAACAAAGAAGCGATCTTCTGTAAAAAGTTTCTCTTTGTAATTACTGTACTTACATCTACCACCGTGTTGTATTTGAATGTGAAAATGTCACTTTCAGATATCCACGTTAACCCCAATGTTTTTATTGATGGAAGCTCTCCTTGGCTTAAATCAACTTCTTTAGCTCTATTCTCCTGTGGAATCTGTTCCAGTACTATGGTGGAATTTGAGAGCCACTTGCGTGCATTCATTTTTGCCTTTTGCCATAATTGAGACAATTGCTGATATAATTCTATTCCAATTTCGTCATTCAACACTGAATCCAAACTGTCGTCCATATATGTTGAATTGAGAACAGTTTCTGATGCTTACGGAAATTCAGATGCATATGTTTTTGCATTTTGCTGAGAAACATACTGTGCCAGAAAAGGCGAGGCATTTACGCCGAATACAATCCTATTAAATTCGTATTCACTTGGTTCTTCACACACAGAGTTCCTCCAAAGAAAACGATGGTAGCGTCTATCAGTTGGCAAAATGCCTATCTGTAAATACATCTCTTGGATATCACAAACCAGTGCCACCGGATGATGCCTAAATCTCAGTAATATACTAAGTCTCCTTGCAACTTTGGACCTGGGTGAATTACATCATTCAATGAGAGATCCTTTTATCTGGCCGAAGCATCAAACACTAGACGAACTTTGGTAGTAAGCCTATCTGGTTTGATAACTGGGAAATGCGGCAAGTACCAATTACCTTTGCTATCATCTGTCTTTCCTCCTGGTATTTTATTAATATTTCCTTTTTCGAGATACATGTTTATTGTTTTAGAGTATGTTTCAAGAATTTCAGGATTTTTGTTCAATCTTTTCTCTGTGTTCTCAAGACGCTTTCTGGCCATTTCATAATTGTTTTCTAGTTTGTCCTTGTTTTCCTTCCACGGAATACCAATCTCATATCTGTCATCAACAATTCTCAAGGACTGTTCACTCTGATTCAGTGCTGCTTGTTCACTTTCACTGTATAATGGTTGTTTTTCAGTGCTAACTTCTTCAATTTCCCAAAATTTTCTAAGAGCAGTATTCAACTCTTGATCTTTTACAAAGAATGCTTGATCACTACTTCCGTTGCTCAAAATTTGTCCAACACAAGTCCAACCCAATGGCGTGAGGCGTGCTACAGGTTGCCCAGGTTGTCCTCTTACTTCAAATATTGCTGCATGTAATTCTAGACAATCAAGACCTATCAACAAATCTACACTGTTTCTATCTTTAATGAACGGAAATTCAATGCCTTTCAAATGCGAGTATTTCTGAGTATATTCATTCCAGTTTACTGTCTCTAAATTGCCGGTTACTCTATCTGTTGTATGTGCTTCTACTGTAACTTTGGTATTACCCATTATACTCTCTATTTGAATAACAACTGACATAGTATCTAAAACTTCACTTGTCCCATTCAACATATTAACTAGTACCTTTTTTGATTCAGCGTGCATACCTAATTCAGAAGCAATTGCAGAATTTAAGTATGTTTTGGTACTAGCATCATCAAGCAGTGCATTGATTCTCACTTTCTTTGTACCCGAACTTACTGTAACTGGTACCGTACGTAAGGCTATGTTTTGCTGATGTTTTCCCGAAACTGTAGTATGAACGCGCTGTTCATTCTGATGTACCGGTGTATTTACTTCATTGTTAGAGGCTGTCTCCTTTGTTCTTTTTGTATCACTTGAACCGTCGAAACATGATTTTGTTAATTCATTCACATGTAAGAGTCTGTGGTGATTACTTCGGCAACCATCAATCCCACAAAGTCTGCCCCTTTTGCATACACTGCCTGTGTGGTTTTCTCCTAGACATCTAAAACATAATCTAGCCTCTTTTGCTTTAGTCCATCTATCAGACCCTGCCAACTGTTTAAATGCAGCACAAGCCCAAGCACCATGATTACCATTACAAATTTTGCATGACCTTTTTTGGAATGTTTCTTGTGCAAAGTATGCTTTATTTCCTGACTTCAGGTTTTTCTCAGTAGTTTGTAATTTATCAAATCCATGAATGGTTTCATTTGCTATTACTTGAAATTCACTTTCTTGAACTACAAAGTCCCGTAAAGTTTCCACCGACTCTCTCTTTTCCATCTCAAAAACACACCTGTGGTACTTGGACAACATTGTCTCTGGCAACTTTCTTTGTAAGATGACATATAGAGTCCCAACCCCAAGTTCCGATTCTATCCCAATTTCCTTCATATTTACAACTGCTATGTCCAATAAATCAGCAAACTGCTGTAAGGACAAAACATTTCTCACATTATTTATTGGGGGAAATTTTTCAAGTCTTTCTAAGTACTGATTAATTTTCCTTCTATGACCTCCATATCTACGCTCTAACCTTTCTTTGGCTGCCTCGTAAGCTACTTGCGAATGTCCCAAATCTTCAATAACTCTCAATGCTGGACCCCTCAAATACTGGCGCAACTGTAACATTTTGTATTGTCCCGTTGCCGGAGCCACATCTACACATGACATAAACGCAGACTTCCATGTTTCATAATGTTTTATTTCTCCATAAAATATAGGTATTGCGACGCGTTTTAGCTGTTTCCACATGTCTTTGCTGATATCGACAGTCTCCTCTGAATCTGATTTGAATTTAGTCCCATTTACCCGATTGCGAAAAAGCTTGATGGTTTCATTGTACTGCTCTTCAATCACCTCAGCTTCTTTTGCAACTTTTGTCATTTCATCTGTTCTTTTACACCTTCCTAAAAAATTGGCTAATTCATTTATTATTTCCACTGCTTTGTCCATAGCATCTTCTACTTTATCCAGTGATTCTTGCAACAACTCACGGGTAGAATCTTCATCGCTAATTAAGCTTTCAAGTCTGTTTCTATACCTTGTAAATGTTGCCTTTAACCTGGACATTCTATTCTTAATGTCTATTATTTGAGACTCTTCAGCATGTCTCTTTTCTGTATCCGACTCTTCAACACTCATTTTGTACGAATGTTAGCTAAATATACGAATGATAGTTTTTGTCCGAATACTGCTACAGTTACTTTTATCAGTTTGAACGAATTAATACTAAATCACGCCGAAACCTCGCTCTGCTACCAAATGTTTACTAGGGAATTTTCTGAACTTGTAATTCTTGTTGCATGTTGCTCTCGAAGACTTATTTCTCGAAAATTAACGACAAACTTGTATCGAATTCATGTTTTCTTTATTTTCGACGACGTGTAATAAAACGGTCAGAAAACACTAAATCATTCTTTTTAACCTTAGTTTATACCGCGACACTCGCAGTATGCGTCTCACTGGGGGATACCTTCCCCACAAATTGCACAGTAATATAACAGGAAAAAGCTGGATTATGTGACCGCACTGTACATAGCAATTACAGGGTGAGTATAGTTAACCTTATGGTCTATGGCAATATCAGGAAGAAGTTGGATTATGTGACCGCACATAACTATTCCTCATATACATGTCAATTGACACGAAAGAGAAAATAGCCGCTTCTAGGAAACCATGCTCGACACCTTAACACCAGATCATATTACGTATTTTGTTTACAAAACCGTTTATCAACCCGACATCTACAAGACGACACCAAGAACAGAAATAAATATCTATCATATAAGATTTTATCAGTAAGTACAAACACACTAAATATACTTTGGCACTGGTTTACGAGGAACTAGGGAGTGTTTTTAAAAAAAAAAAACACTGCTTTTATCGTGTTTATCAGAACTGTTTTATATATGTTCTAAAATAATGCCTATTATCTATTTTGAACTAGTAAGTTTAAAATAGTTACAATTTAAATACAAACGCCATTTTTTTGCATTGCCATACGCATTCTTTTCTTTAACAAACAACTATTGGCAAAATTTTCTAAATGAAACTTGGCTGTGTATTATTTATAGCATCAACCAACATTCAATACAAACACCATGAGAAAAGAAATAAACAGTTATATTTGAGGTCATATTTTTGTTAGAGCTTTCCTTACACTTGATACACATGTTCACAGTGATTTTCAAGTAGCTTTAAACAGTAGATTTTAGCGCAGGTAAAAAAAAAAACAGTTTTCAGCCCAGGTAAAAAAATAGTTTTCAGCTCAGGTAAAAAAACAAAGTTTTCAGCCCAGGTAAAAAAAGTTTTTAGCCCAGGTAAAAAATAAATAGTTTTCAGCTCAGGTAAAAGGAAATAGTTTTCAGCTCAGGTAAAAAAAATAGTTTTCAGCTCAGGTAAAAAAAATAGTTTTCAGCTCAGGAAAAAATAGTTTTCAGCTCAGGTAAAAAAATAGTTTTCAGCTCAGGTAAAAAAATAGTCTTCAGCTTATGTAAAAACATAGTTTTCAGCTCAGGTTAAAAGTAGTTTTTAGTTCAGGTTAAAAAAATAGTCTTCAGCTCAGGTAAAAAATAGTTTTTAGCTCAGGTAAAAAATAGTTTTCAGCTCAGGTAAAAACGACCTCGTAAGAGAGTTCATTTCAAATTACAGTAAGTCTCTTAAAAATAGTGCACTTTTCATATATATTGGATGGAACTATTAACATAGAGCAGAAAACCCACGAATTCAACAGCCTTTCTACTCATCATGGTAAAATTGATTCTTATCAGCTCATATAAATATATATCGGCTGATTTCTACCTTCTCCTTTTAGTTGTAATGAAAATGTCTTTTCTTAAAAGTGTCGTTCTGGTATTTGGCGAGGCGACAGGTGCAGTTGAATGTAAAAAGTAGAAAAATAAGAAAAATCCGAGGTCAAATACAAACCAAACGACGCCATATTGTTTAAGACAGATGCTATAACGAAATACCTTTAGCATTTCTTAACATGTAACATGTATAAACATATTATAGAATCCGATTGAACCCTCATATCAAGAATTCCGTATACTTTATTGTACCCCAATAAGATGTGTCACTTGTAACGGGTACGAATGGGTACAATTTGGACTGAACATCCATACTTCTTACAACTCCTTACACATTACTTTTGAAAACGGTAACATGTTTTTATTACGAATCAAATGTTCTCGCCCCTGGCTTTTTGCCCCTTTTCCCGCAGTCTTTAGCTTACTAGACTGTTTATAAAAACAAATTGCATTTTTGTTTTATTAAGTATAAGACTAAGAAACAAAATACTTTTTATGTAAATATCTTAATCTAAAAAGTCCGAAGATTGAAACGTGGTCTAGTAGACATTCTGAAGATTTGAAACTTATATTGGAACATAAATGCTCAGTTATGTGGATTTTTTTCTTATAATTCCTTTACACGTGGCAATCTTTTGCCTGAAATATTAAATCAAATTAAGAACTGTAAAACTGTAAAACATGATGGACCATGGTGGTCGTTTCCATACGAATTGTTTTGACAAGAAAGCAGCGTGACCTTGATTTTAGATCATGATCTATGATTGGAAACACAGTCACCTGTTGACAACACTTTAAAGCACATAAAATCTGGAAATATAAACAATCTGGTTTTGAATTCTTGTAAACTTAGGTGACTTACGGTTACAACAGTGAGGCCATTTCGTTCATTTAGTCTTTTTTATGACAAATCTGAAATGATGATAACCGCTGCAATCTATTTGATAAATGTAACTTGTCTAGACATGTAAGACACGACGTCAGATGCTCATCGAATTGTCTATATGACTTCATAATATCAAGCATTCACAAAACAAAAACTTTAAATACATATACATATTATGACCTGTGTTTCGCTTCTTGTTCATACATCTTAAATAAAAGGCAACATTCATCTCGAAAACCAATTATTTCAAAAACAGAAAGTTTTTTTTTCGCTCAGGTTGACATGTAAATAATCTGTAGTGAATGTCACAAGGCAACACATATGGACATTTGTACAAAAATCAACGACAGAGGATATGACATTCCGGGAAGCTTCGCCATCAAACCCCCTTGCCAAGGAGCAACCGCCCCTTGGAACCCCGGCTGAGATTACACTCCCTAACACAAAATCCTATATCAGACCCTGATATATACAAGTATTTTGTGTCTAATTTTTGTAATCGTTTTCGACTAAAACCGATGTGATCTAAGTTTTATTTTATTGATACCGTTTGGAAACACATGTACATAAGACAGTCGCATTTGTACTGTGGACCTAATAATGTAGCTTTACCAAACAATTGTCTGTGACGGTAATTGGACAAACTCCGCTAGCTCTATATGATATGCATCAAAATAATAACTCCTGGTGAAGGTACACTTAATCATAACGTACTGAAATTTCAAACTTTGAAATAATTTCAATTTATTCATAATAAGAACTTTGGAGAATCATCAATGTTGAGACAATCCTTTTTTTGTAGTTAACATCCTTATTAATTTAAACTTGCCTGTATTTAGTTATCACTGTTCATCATCCATAATCGTTCAATGTACAATGATCGACTAATCTCTTTGCCAAAACGTTTTAAAACAAAAGAAAAAGAATCTGGGAGGGAGGTGGACGTAGGTTGAACCTTTAAAACATATAACAAAGACAGATATATTTTGTATTTTACAAAAAAAAAACTGTTAGGTCTTGATATTAGCATTCACAATGTCGCATTCTATTGATCCCTGTCTTTTCAGCCATTTCCATAATACTATAGAATTGAAAAGACCGATACGCTTTGTTCAAATTGCATGCTTTTCAAATGACGATAACATTAAAAAGAATTTAAAAAAAATAACAAAAAAACCCGATAAGTCTCTTTTATTCCTGCCATCGTGTTCTTTCTGATTTTACTCCAAGTGCTCTGATCTCAGTTAGGTCTCTGAGTACCTACCTTTTTCACTCTGCGATGCCATAAGCTTTTGAATGTTTATATGTCCATGTGCTTTTGCTAACAGCATTGTTAAGTTGATGGGTGGGTTATAGATTATCCTCTACGACAGCTTGTTCTTGTTTGATCTTATGATAACCTGTTGGAAACCTAAGTGGCAAGTCAAGTCAAGTACGCGGATATTTAATATGTTATTTTACACACACAAAAAATAAAATAAAATAAAAAAATTGAAACTTTCTTTCTTTATTTTTTGAGGTGGTGGTTGAACTTTGTCTTTATTCCTAACGCTCCCTTTAGTCGTAATATTGATCATTTGGTACAAAGATTAATGTCTTGTTAGTCTACAAAGTTTTAATTTCAGAGCAATCAAGTTAAAAGTAACTTTTACTTAAAGGGTACCGTAAGTCAAAAATTTCGAAAGTTTATTTTAAATCAACTCATCGTTTTATTTCATAATCCAAGATATTACGAAAATCTGCAATTTTAAAACATGAATTTTGACTTCTTAACTCGAAAATTGATGTTGTCCCTCGGTTCATGTTTTTGTGTTCTCATTCTATTTTGTAATCAAAAAGCTTTTTCACAAAAGAGCACACAATTACAATATTCATAGTTTAAAGTCTTTTACAAGAAAAGAGTACAATTCCTTTTTTCTTTCTTGTGCTTTCATTTCTTATATGTTGTGATTTATATACCAAATCTTGGGTAATTTTATACATTTGTGTAAACTTATCATGAATCCTCAGCGGTTCTTTAGTTTAAGGAACTGTGTTTATTACTCTTTTTGCTGTGGTCAATTTATTTATGACAGATTATTCTTCATAGACTGCGAACATGTTTGCCAAGTGGTCACATAAACTGTTAAAGAAGGAAGTTTCCACACATGTGTACATTTCATGAAAGCTTATTTTTCATTGTACCACGTCATCTTCCCAGGGTTACGCGACAACCTTCTGAAGCGCTTCTGAAAGTACGTGTGTCTTCAAATAATTTCCGTGTTTTTCCAGTGTCACTGATAATCCTTAAACTGCATTCATGACAATGAGCAAACAAACCTCATTTGTTCAAAGTAGATAACGAAACTTGATATATTTGAAATGTACTGAAATAGGCACAGTCCTGCTCTAGTTTTAAGCAAATCATGCCCCGTCATACCATTATGTTAACTTCCAGAAAAACAGGTAGCTAGGTTTGTGCTGAAACGTAGTTAGCAATTGCTTGTACTTGAACATTATAACAAGGTAATACGATGTTTATGACTACAATAGAAATAGTTAAGTTAAAACACATATGGACTAAAGACTATTTAGCACTCCAGACTATCATATGAGCTTTGCCTGAGGCTAAATGATGTCTATATTTCTGTTGTTTGAAAAAGAACCGAAATTTGACGAAACAAAGCAACAGCATATATGCTTTTGCTTCAGGTGTGCAAAATATGACGCACATGACAACAAAAATATCTGATTGTCTCCAGTTACCCATTATACTTGTACATGTACATACTTAACTATTTTTATTGATGCCGACACTCAGTGTTTCAGGTGTTTTATTCAGTTGTTTGATGTTTATTGATGTATATATAGCATTGCTGGCACAAGGTATTGGATTTAATCCGTACCTTTAAGAGATGCATTAGCGTGGAGTGGAAGCGTTGGATTAAATTCGATACCGCGTGATGAAATGCAATATATTTTTTGTATCACGGTCAAAACAATTCAAGAAACTCCCTTGTCTGGTTGCGAAACCGATTGTGGGCATATGTGAACACCACCTGTTTCAGCCAATAAGCATACTATGGGGATGTATACATTTGTGCACGTTGATGCACGGTGTGCTTTGAAGTGTTCATTTCTTGAATTATCATAATAAGATTATGAATTACTCTGTTGAGTTAGTTGAATTGGCCGAGGTTAGTGTCGTTTGTCGTGGTAAACCCTTATCATTTATCTCTTTTCATGATTCTGAGACTCGAAAAAAGGATTTGAAATCAAAACTGAAATGCATCAATAAAATTGTATTTTTTTCGTCCGACCTAACTACCATATATTTAGGGAAATGAAAAGAAAAGAAAAACAATTTAATAATTTGTTATTAGACCTTACCCTGCAATAACAACTATGCAATATTGCACGATTGCACGAGTTTATTTCGCAGCTAGCATTCGAAAACAGGGTTTACTTTTTCAGAATATTAGCTCCACCCCTTCAGTTATTTTATAGACAAGTGTATATATATATATATATATATATATATATATATATATATATATATAATTTATCTATAAGTGTTTGGGATTTATTTTGCATGGCAGAATATAGAGAATAAATGCAGAATTGTCGGTGCCGTAGCTACATATAGGCACACCGAGGCTGCTTCCTCGGTGTTTTTTTTTTTTTTTTTTTTTTTTTTTTTTTTTTTTTTTTTTTTTTTCTTTAGGGTGGGGGGCATATAACGTTTTCGATAGCTCTAAAAGTAACTTCCGGTAACCTTTCTAATTTGTCTTAGAAGTGCCTAAGAAGATCCACACAGAACACCAAGGCAGATTGAGAATGTCTGTATCTGAAAAAACTTACATAATTTAAATTTGACAACTTGAAATATAATTCTGTTGTGTAAGTGAAATATATAGCGAAAGGCAAAATGTTCGTGAAGTTGGCGGAGTAGTGGCCTAATTTGGACTGCTAGATTTCTTCCGCCGCTAGAACGCTAGCAGCCTTCATAAAACAAATCATGAAAAGAGGCTTGTATTTTCTTTAATTATGAAAATTACACCCTAAACCCCTATTTGTTGTTGTTGTTTGTTGACAAATAGTTCATACAAATCATTTTTATTTTGAAGACAATGTATATCTTAGGCCGCAGGGCCGCTAGGGCCACCAACATCACGAACAGAAGGGCAAAGACAAATAACAGTCGACTAGTTAACATTCTCACATCATACAATTATTTACTGCATGCCGTTATCAAATTTCAACTGATACTGATTTTTTTACTGTTCATAAGTTGTATAAAGAAGATCACGCCAGTCTTTAGATTTTAAGCAAAAGAATGCAGGCCTTTCAAATAATTTCATGTCTTTTTTGCATGCATGTACATGTATTTTAATAAAATATAAACTCGCATAAAAATGGGTGTATCTTAATTTATCTTTACCTTGCATACAAGATCATTCATGTTTTCATTTCTATTATAATATCTTAATTCCGTTTAATAATTTATTTTTGCTGAATATGTACTAGCAGCTAAGCCGAAGCGTTTCTTCCAGACAGACTGAAGGATTCTATTACGATATTCTGCTTTCCTGTCAGAAATAGAATAATGCAGTATAGAAATGATGAAAGTGTATGTTTTATTATAACATTTGAAAAGCTACATGCTTGTCTAAAAAAGTTAAGCTGGGGATTAAAATGTGAGCAACATGAAAAGGATCAGTCTTGAGATCAATTGAAATCATATGAACAAGACATGTTAAGATCAGACAGAAGGTATGCGCCATATTATATTTATCCCTTAATACTCAACCGATTCATTAGTGGAGAACCATCTTTACACTTCAAAAGTGGTAATGATTTTCGCAATGTAAGGTAAGTTGTTAATTTTTAATACATGTATCTCTATTATATGTGTAAATTTCAAAATAGCGAAGTTTTTTGAAAAAAATATCTGTTTTTTCTGTATATTGTTTAAGTAGAAGCACCAAGAGAATATACAAGAGTTACTGGCCTTTTCTGTGTCATGATCTGAGGACTTTGCTCAAAACAATTCTTTACGTAAACTCAAAGCACACCGGCCAATCTTCGGTGCTAAAAAGAAATCGTTTGTTGCAATTATTTGCTATTGTTTCTTTAAATACAATATTATTACACCATTTCTTTTGTGACTAAATATTACAGTTTTAACTACAAAACTCTATTTAACGCTTTGATGACATACCTTGATAAAACGCTATACTGTATTAAATTTTGATTTCGGGTGAAAATTTAACCAATACTTTATCTCTATAAAGTAATGTTTGTGTAACGTAGATACCGCCTTTTAGCGTTTCATCTGGTAAAGATAAACTCGAGATATACTGATATGAAGACCGTGGAACGTGTCCTACCTTTTTACAAATGTCGGGCCATATTTGATTAACGCATAGTGGGTTTATTTGAAGTTCAAAGCGATAAACTGTGTCCTTTACAAATCTTCACAAAGGCTTGTCATGTATCAGGTTTTGTCCTCACAAATTTATTTCATTATTTGGTAATACAAGCTAACTTCGTCTTTTATATGATTTTTAAAACTATCTGTTGTATTCATGATGCTACAAGGAGATAGTGAGCTTTGCATACAAAATGCATTTTAATGTTATGATGCAGAGTGACTTGTACACATTCACATGTTTTAAACATGTATTACAGTTAAATACCTCTGAAGGTTGTTTGTGTGCTCAGTCATTGAAAGTCAATATTTTGATAGATAATTTCAATACATAGTAATGTTGTATGTAAGAGGAATAGAATAAGTAAAAGATAATTGTTTAAACGTCAGAATGTAACCTTTATCTTGATTCAAGACACCGGAACCATGCGCAAGACAGACGGGTCGACACAAATCAGCCCCGCCGAAATGCAATTTCTACGTCCTGTCTGTAAGCATTTCGTTATTTAAATAAGTGTTTGTTGAGAAACAGCACAAAACAAACATTCCTTCTGTTTACCTAAAGAGATAATCACTTTATAAACGTTCCTTCTGTTTACTTAAAGGGCACATCAGATTATGAGAATCCCTACTGTCAAAGCGCACATTTGTTTATAAACTTTCCTTCTGTTACTAAAAGAGCATTCACTCTATGAAAATTCCTTCTCTTTTCTTAAAGAGCGCATCATTTAGTGTGCATCCCTAATGTTTACTTAAAGGGCACATCACACTATGAAAAGTCCTCCTGTTAAATTAAAGGGCACATCAATTTATGAACATACCTTCTCTTTACTAAAAGGCCACATCACTTTATGAACATTCCTTGTTTCACTTGAAGGCCACATCACTTTATGAAAATTTCTTCTGTTTACTTAAAAGGCACATCAGTTTATGAACATTCATTCTGTTTATTTAAAAGGCACATCAGTTTATGAACATTCCTTTTTTTATAATTATTTTTATTCAGCCAAAGCATGTTTATGTATACACATCTACAACAACCACTTTGCTCTACATCTAATAAGCGATCCTTCTAGTTTTATCCTTCGAATACTTAATAGTTCTGTATTTTTCTGTTCTAATATGTTTTCATCAAAATTTTCCGTATTTTGTATGTTTTCTATCTCTTTTAATAAAATATGTTCCCTGTTGATATTTGTTTCTTCTTATATATATAGTCATACCTCTTATCTGCATCATTAAAATTTCAAAAAATAACTGTTCATCAATAGTAAAAACTATATCTTTATTACTATTTCTTCTACAGTTAAATTAGTCATTTGTGTATTTGAACTATACTGTATCTTTATATCTAGTATTAATTGTTTAATCTGCCTCATATACTTTGTATCTTCAAGAAGAAGGTTATTAAATTTCCAATAAGAGTTTCCCCTTTTAAATTTACCCAATTTTATTTCTAGAACAATTAGGGCATGATCAGGTTTTTTACCCTGGAAAAATGGAAGCTTTTTCTACACCTGTAAACAAATTACTTGAAATAAGGAAGAAATCAAGTCTGGCTGTCTTAACTGGGTTCTTTTTAAACCAAGTAAAATGTTTATGAACATTCCTGCTGTTTACCTAAAAGGCAAATGATTTTATGAACATTCCGTACCGTCTGTTATTTAAAGGGCACAATACTGTATGAACATCCTTTCTGTTTACTTAAAGGGTACATCATTTTATGAACAATAAATTCCGACAGAACTATACTTGTACATGTGCTGCATCAAATAATTCTTTACTGATAACAATTTAATTGCTATGAAAGAGCCAAGAAAATTATTACAATGTGACAACTATGTAGACAAAACTTAATTTCTTGGTCAATAAACTTTGAAAATTTCTAAGGTGCTAACCAGACACAAAAAATTGAAAATAGTTATGTAGAACACGTGTTCATTTTCTTCCGCAAGGCATTTAAACACATTCAAGTTGTTTATCCGGAATAAATTGCTATCTATAAAAAACTGAACAATAACAACTCTCTGTATAAACACCAATATAACCGCATTAAGTGTCCTCACAGATATAATTTTTAACCACAGCTTGCAACTGGGCAAAAATCAATTCAACATCATAAACATTTGCATGAATTTTAAGAAAACTGAATATTCCATGTTTTAGAATGAGCGTCTTTAAAATCATTTCATCGCTCTCTGATAAAATTAACATTTTTTAAAATCATTTAGTCACTTGAAGATTTCAAAAGCCTTCCTTCTCATACCGAAATTGATTCTTATCAGCTCATACAAATATATGGTGGCTGATTTCTGCCATTTCGTGTTATTGGTAATAAAAATGTCGTGCCTTAATGTTGTCGTTCTGGTGTGTTGGCGAGGCGACAGGTGTAGTTGAAGGTAGAAAAATTAGAAAATACAGACAGATCTGAGGTCAAATACAGACCAGAAGACACCATAACATGTGTAAACACCAACAACTTAAACACCCTTTACACATTACTCTGGAAAATGGTAACATGTTTGTTATTACGATTCAAATGTTCAAAAAACAAAAAAACAAACAACGAAAATTAGAATAACCGCTTCTACGAAGCTACGTGTTTTACCGTGAATGTAGGCTGATTTCACATTTCTTTAACCAATTGGGTGAGATTGCAACATTTTTGAATTGAGGGCAGGAACGACAGGGTTTTCTTAGCTTTCAGGATCGGTGATTGTCCGTCGTCCGTCTGTCATTCACATTTGTTTCAAATGACATCTCTGAAACAGCATGGCCAAATTTAATGAAACTTGCCTGGGCTGTTCCGTGCATGAAGCTTTAGCGAAGTTATTAAAGTGGTTTCGGTTCGTCGCATATCTGAGACACTGGAGCTAAAATAAATTTCAAGTGGAAAAAATCTTCTAAGAAACCGCAAGACTTCGAGCTGAGGTATATGGTTTGTAGCATCGTCTAATGTTCCTCTTCCAAGTTTGTTCAAATCGTGGCCCAAAGGTCAAAATTGGCCCTGCCCGAGCTACTACATGATTTTACATAGGCTTATTTAGGGAAATCTTTAAAACTCTGCTTGTCTGAAAATACCATGCCTTGGAATTTGTTATTTCGCATACAAGTTCAACTAGAGATCCTTTACAAAGGCTAAAATTATGCCCCTGGGGTCATTTATGGTCCCGCCCCGTGGGCCACTTTGTTTAATAAAGACATATATAGGGAAAACTTTGAAAAATCTTTTTCAATGAAACAACAAGCTTAGGGCTTAGATATTTTGCATGAGTATCACCAAGATTGTTAAAATTATGCTCCTGGGATCAAAACTGACCCGGCCTAATGGGTCATTTTATATTTTTTAATTTGCAAAAAAAGAGAAAAAACTTAAAACATCTTTTTGTCAGAAATCACAAAGCCAAGCGTTTAAATATTTAATGTGTACCAAGTTGGTTCAACTCTCTGCCCTGGGATCAAAATGGCCCTGCCCATAGGGTTACCAAGGCTAAAAGTAGACTGTTTAACTTCTCGCAAAAAGTTAAAAGACAATAAATTTAGTCTGTTTTTGGCCCCATATTGTAAGTTCGAGGTATTTTTATTATTATTTGTACAACTTTGTTTAATGTTTCACTTATTGCATGAAGGTATTTTCTGTAAAGGCTTACACTTTAATACCGATTCTTTCGAGACGCTTTGTTCAAACCCGTTCGAGCCGTAACCTTACTTGATGAAGTTTCTTGTGGTGCAAGGAATATACTGTACTGAGTATTTATCTTAAGCGTGTTAGAAACAATACCCTTTGTATACCTAGTGTCGTGCATTCTAAACCTGCTAGCTGTCTGTTACTGGCATCATTCTGGTATCATTCTTTAATTGGTAAACGGCGAATTAGTGGTAGCCTGCTGTGAAGCCTTATTAATTTGGCGTTGACGGTTTCACCTATTTTATAGACATTTTTATTATTGTGTTACGGTTAAGTGCACACCTTCCTATAACTGTATAAATACAATCTTTGACAACTGCGTCAGGGAATCGATTCTATGGCTCAGTGGTTAGAGTGTTGGCCTTCAATGCGCTAGGATCGGAGTTCGAATTCGGTTATTGGATGTGTATTCTAAGATGCAATGCATCTTTCTGTACGGACTCTCATGTTCGTAAAATGAGGGCTCGTCCGGGATGACCCCTTCTGGAATAAGTTATAAAAATTATTTAAAAAAAAAGTATCTTTCAAAATTTCTGTTTGATCTAAAAAATACACAACACCATTCGTCATCATAAATGATGACCTTCTAAAGAGGGAATGTGTTACGGTCTACGGTGCACACCTTTCTATAATTGTATAAATAAAACCTCCAACATATACGTTCGAGAATCGATTCTTTGGCTCAGTGGTAAGAATTTGGACCTTTCACGCGGGATACTTGATTTCGAATCCTGCTCTGGGTTGGGTATTCTAAGATGCATTGCATCATTTTGTTACGGACTTTCATGCTCGTAAGTATTGTCAAACCGTTACGCCTAATTTTAACTGTCATTTTTGTGCACGGAAAATCTAGCAGCAACACTGTCGGTGGTTTTTGTCGATTCTTTTCTGTTAAAATATAGATTAATCTTCGATTTCCACTAAACATCGAAGAAACATATTTAATTACTGTTCTAGTAAAAAACGACATTAAAACCTCTCGCCCTAATGTGTATTTGCGATTTATTTCACATTTGCACTGCGAAACTCTTTCCGCAGCGAAATGTCGCATTAAGTCACCGTAAAAATAATCATGCTGTAAAAACTGGTAGGAAAATCACTGTGACTTACTTGTAATGATGGAGTTCACTTATATGAAATGGATTTTTATGCTCCCATTGAAGATAAGGGGGCATATAGGTTAGCAAATGTCGGTTGGTCGGTCGGTCGGTAGACACTTTGGTTTCCGATCAATATCAAGAGAACCCTTGAACCCACCCTCCTCAGACATAGTATGTAGGTTGTTCATGACTAGTAAATGACCCCTGTAGTTTTTAAGGTGACAAGGTCACAGTGGCATTGAATAGCAAAATGGTTCAATAACTTTGCAACGCTTAATCCCAGATTGTTCAAAGTTAGTGTCTAGGTCGGTTATGACCAATTGATGAACTTATAGTTTTTCAAATCACCAGGTCAAAGGTCAAGGTCACTGGGACTTTGAAGACCAAAACAGTTCCCGATCAATGACTATAGAACTTTTGGATCCAGGTTGTTCAAACTTAGTGTGTTGGTTGGGCATGACTAGTAGTTGTCTAGTAGTAACTTTTGTTGTTTGTTAGGTCACCATGTCAAAGGTCAAGGTCACAGAGAGCTTGAAAAGCAAAACAGTTTCGATCAATAACTGTAGAAGGCTTAGTCCCAGGATCTCCATACTTAGTGAGTAATGATCAATTTATGATCTCTGTCGTTTTTCTGGACACCAGGTCAAAGGTCAAGGTAACAGTGACCTTGAATAACAAAACGGTTTCCGATCCATAACAATAGAATACTTTCTCCCAGGTTGTTCAAACCTGTGTGTAGGTTGGTCATGACAAGTAAATGACCCAAATAGTTTTCCGAGTCACCAGATCGAAGGTCAAGATCAGAATGACCTTATACATCAAAACGGTTTCCAATCAATAACTATAGAACCCTTGGACCCAGGTTGTTCCAACATAATGTGTAGGTTAGTCATGACTATAAGATGAGACTTATAGTTTTTCAGGTCAAAGGTCAAGGTCACATTGACCTTGTACAGCAAAATGGAGTCTGATCAATAACTATAGAACGCTTTGGCCTAGCTTCTCAAATCTTCATAGGTAGATTGGTCATGACAATTAGATGACCCCTGTAGGTTTTAGGATTATTAAGTCACAAGTCAAGGTCACAGTAATTTTGAAAAGCAAAACAGTTTCTGCAGAATATCTAGGGAATCCTTGGACCCAGGTTTGTCAGACTTAGTATGTAGGGTTGTCGTGATTAGTAAATGACATCTATCGTTTTTCAGATCATTAGGTCAAAGAAAGCTAAATAGTTTCCGATGAATAAAAGTAGAATGCTTGTTCCCATATTCCTCAAATTTTGTAAATAAATTGTAGATGAACCCTTTAAGATTTGAGGTCAAAAGGTCAAAGGCCATGGTCACAGTGTCCTTCAATAGCAAAATGGTTTCCAGTCAATAACTATTGAACGCTTGGTCCCAGCTCCTCAAAACTTCATCACTGCCTCTAGGGATAATGCGTTAGGGGGGTTTATGTTTTATAAGCATCTCTTGTTTTTTTCTTATGAATAATATTGATTTGTAATTATTTGTTTATTATTCATTGCTTATTTTTATTAAGAATATAGGGAGTTCGCGGCTTTCGATGTTTTTTTATTTAAAGTTAATTGAACAGACTGGACAAAACAACGTCTATCCGTATACCTGTACTACACTGTGGTTATTTTTTAGCTATCACCGCTTACCTCATTCCAGCTATTCAGAAGTGGCCGACTCTATAGTCTAATGGCATTGCAAATGAAATTTAAGTAAAATTTGATATCTGAAGTTGTACATTTAACTTGTATAAAAATATTTCTCAAAGGTAATGTTGGTGTTTCTCCTAAAAGATGCTAGTTATCCCAACGACTTCTAATTGGACCTTTTCCGTGCATTACAATGCAACTTGTGGTTGAATATTGGAAAAAAAGACATCGCGTATCAAAACTTTTCTCGGTGTCTCTTCGACAGGTCGAAGTAGCTGGACTACCTGCGGTGGTGATATAGCTTATATGTAAATTAGAGCAAGATATCTAAGCATTTGACATCATTGTATGACTGATATTCCTTTATAGTCTGTGTTTTCCGTCATTTAGTGATTCGATCAATAAATATCAAAGTCACGGGACTTCATAGTCTTCATTTATTTGCAAAAACTGCTTAAAAATCTTCTGGTCGTGGTGTTTAGACAGTTGGTGTATGCATGGACCGTTTATAAAATATATATGCCCTTTAGAAATAATAGTAAGTCCGAGCTGTGTGAAAAAAAGTAGTTGCAGTTGTTAATCAAGTGAGCGATACAAGGTCCGTTCTGGCCTTCTTGTTTTCTAAATGATATTTGTTAGCGATTGTTTAGATCATTTTAAAATTGACATCAGTTTAATAAAATATTTACTTAATATTTGGTTTATATACTTCTTTGTAACCTGTTACACATCGGTAGTCAAGCGTAGCATAGTGGAATCTACTACTACAGTGGTTAGGCTACGTCAAGAAAACAATAGATTTAAAAATATATAAATACTTGTAACACGCCCTAACTTTATTGTCGCTCTTTAGCTCATACGGTGTTCAGCATAAGAAATAATAATCATTTTTTATATAAAACATCAGATTTTTTAAATGTTTTATTTATGATTATTATTATGTGTTATTTGTGATATACAGACATGTAAGTGTTTTACTACGAAACATAAAAGTAGTGTGTGTAACTACATATTTCTATGTTTAGTATTGTGAATTGCACAGACGGTATTATCATGTTTTAGGTAAGTGACTTTTATAACAATTTCATTGACAAATGGCTAAGAGGCGTTAACTTCATTCACAAACAATTCATTCCCAGGAAATTAACCTAAGCATTTTTTCCAGAAGACCCCCCCCCCCCGTCAAATACAATTCACCCCTCTTTATATTTAAATTGACATTTAAATACATACCCATTGTTTTTTATGGGTTTTTTTTAATGTTGTCATGATTTGTAATTTCATTCATATGTTACATAATGAATCAGAATTTATTTATAAAATAATAAAAAATATATCACATAAAAAGCTTTAGTTGTTGTTAAAAAATCTCATTTTAAAATAATACAGGGAAAATTATTTTTTAAGTGTGAACTATCTTACCGATTGATAGAGGAAGGGGCAGGGGAGTGGACGGTCTTGAAAAGTGAGTTGTCTGCAAACTTTTAGGAAATTTTTAGGGGTGCGTTGTCTGGAATTTTTGAAGGGTGAGTTGTCTTGCTTCCCGTTAACCCTTGCGTAACATTTTAGTCATAGTAAATGTGTGAAAAAGAACAGAGAAAACTGTAAGCTTGATAGTTTCCATGATATTCTTTGTTTTCAATTTTACATGTAGCGTAATTGTCTTATGGCTCCCCATTCAATTTCAACATCCCTTGGATTAATAAAATTATTAACTTGTTTAGCACAAAAATTGCCCAGACGATACTAATTTGTCACCCTTAAAGTTTAGGTAAAAAATATAAAAATGAATGAAATATGAAATATATAAAACTACCAAAAAGCATAAAAAATCTTTTTTCGGAGTTTAAGGTGCCTGTCTTAAAATATATAAAACTACCAAAAAGCATAAAATATCTTTTTCGGAGTTTAGGTGCCTCTCTTAAAATATATAAAACTACCAAAAAGCATAAAAAAAATCTTTTTCGGAGTTTTAGGTGCTTGTCTTAAAATATATAAAACTACCTAAAAGTATAAAAAAATCTTTTTCGGAGTTTTAGGTGCTTGTCACAAAATATATAAAACTACCGAAAAGCATATAAAACATCTTTTTCGGAGTTTTAGTAGAGGTATTCCTTTCATATCAATGTAACTTTATTATGCATCAAGAGTTTTTGAAATAACTTGGCAAAAATATTGCCCACATGATACTGATGTATATATAGGGATTGAAATTAAATGATCGAAAATAAAACCACGTAAACATGGCCGCGGAAGTTTGACTTTTTCAACAAGTAAGCCCTTTCTTCACTTTTCTTCTAGTAATTTTTTTTGTCATATACCCTATATAATAAAGATCATTTCATGCTATCTAGAGATATCCAGTTTGTCTATAAGAGTGTCGTAGTTTTTCAGAAATATCGAAGTGAAGGAATTCGGCTTGGTAAAATGTATTTCGGTGAAAAAATCGCTTCTTTACTTGTTTTTTTTCTAGAAACTTGCTAAACTTCATTAGTGTCACATTGAGAACATTCGCAGTAAGCTGTGCAGCTGTCGTATGTGCATTCATTTTACTAAATTAAGCATTTTTAATTAATTGATAGCTAACACGTAAAGATTTTTAATGGATAAACTCCAAGGAATGTTTTGTGAATTCTATTGCAGATGTAACAATAAAAAAGAACGTTTAGATTCAATATATCTCACGGCAAATTGATTAAATGTGTACGCGGTTATAAGTTCTATCTCATATTAAATTCTCATTTTTGCTCACATATGTCTTTATTCCGAAAACAGTATAGACCGTTCCAGAAATTAGTATCTCCTTGATTATCTCGCCTGCGTCCGCCTTGGCGTTGGTCATATGGGGAACCAGAACCGCCGATAAATAAACTCAAATAGATGGAAAGCATCCGCCATTTAGAGTCTTATTGTCTTATTGATTTAAATAGTTCTATAATACTGAGCGTAGAAAATGACCCATTTTTAAAGCTGTAATGTGATTGTGACATTGTATAATAGAGAAACAATTACTTATAAAGCACATGAAACATTGATTTTCATCAAAGATCCATCCCATAGTCTTTTAACCGAAAAAAGCGTATTTGTTAACGTTTTTCTGCTGACATCGCATATCTGTTGAATTGTAAAGAAAAGTTCTTCCTATATTCTTCCGTAGATTTATTCCTTTTTTATTTAATCTCACGAAAATCTGCCTTAAAAGTACACGTATCCACGTATGCAGAGTGGCCATTCCACGTGATATATGATGTCATTTAGGCTATCACGAGAAGCATTATTTTGCCTTGATTAGGAGGAGAAAACTACTGTAAGTATTTTATTTCTACATCAATATATAGTGGGCATAGTGCATGTGAAGCGGAAATTGGTGCTCTACATACAGGCCTTTATTATTCTTTTGCCAGAGATACAGTCTTTCTGAACATTCGGGAAATAAAGAGTTCGTAACAATATGTTTCCTATCGCGAAAAGCGCATCAGTTTTCCCGAATGTTATAAAATTCTGTACATCTGACAAAAGAATCATCAGGACCAATGTGTAGGATATAATATTCAGCTTCGCATGCGCTATTAAAATTAAAACCATTAAAATTGATGAAGAAATAAAGTACTTACAGCAGTTTTCTTCTCCGAATTATCAGAGATTAGTATTGCCATTCTTGGTGATATAGTTTTGAGACAATATTGCAGCGTGTCCACGCTTACAGTCGCTGAGACCGGACACGCTAGTAAACGTCTTTCCACATCTTTCGCAGATAACAGTTTTTGCATGGTACATGTGTCTGGAAAAAATACGCAAAATTATTTTAAAGAACATCAGAACTTAAAATATTTTTCAAACATGATTTGTATTTTAAAAATCATTAATGCATAGATTTATAATTAAGAGCATTAAGTATCGTTTTCCACATGTAAAAATAAAACTTCTCTTAGCAGGCAAATATGGAAAAAAACTATTTTCATCAGTGTATTTTATTACGCTGTTCTCTGAATAAAGACATACGTCAGCAAAGAAAAAATGAGAATTAGATATGTGATAGAACTTAAAATCACTAACACATTTAATCAATTTGCCGTGAGAGATATTAAATCCAAACTTTTTTTATTGTTATATCTGTAACAGAATTCGCAAAACGTTCCATAATGTTTATCCATAAAACATCTTTACGTGTCAGCTATCATTTCATTAAAATGCTTAATCTAGTAAAATGAATGCACATACGACAGTAGTGTTAACTGCGAATGTTCACAATGTGACAATAATGAATTTTAGCAAATTTCTAGCGAGTTTTTCATCGAAAAAGTATTTTTACGTGTACGCTACCAAAACATTTTACCAAGCCGAATTCCTTCATTCCGATATTTCTGTCGAAGTGTTTGGAAAAAATACGACACTCTGAAAGACAAACTGGGTATCTCTAGAAAGCACAAAAGAGTCGTTATTGTATAGGGTTTATGACAAAACAAAATAACTAACACAAAAGTGAAGAAAGGGATTTTTTTTTGAAAAAGTCAGACTTTTGCGACCTTGTTTCTTTGGTGCCTGTTATTTTCGATCACGTGATTTCCAGCCCTGATATAGCTAAGTCTTTTTTTATAGAAAGGTAAAGAATTTTTGAAGAAGTTTGTTTTACACGATCTATAACTCTTAATTACTTATTCAGTTCTTACTTGATACTTTCCTTTTCTCACTGATAAGCGTTATGGTTTGAAGACTTTATCATTTAAAAAGATCTACCGGAACTTATATCAGTTCTGATGTAAAATTTAGGTATGTGACGTCATTTTCAAATGAATACGCGTCACGTATCTCTTCAAGAACCTATCATTTTGTATTTGTTTTACTAATGTAAGGGTGTTTTTTTTTCCAGTTATAATTTCACATATTTAATTTGTTCAAATTATGTACAAAGTTGAGTTTCAAAACAATATGTCACAGTGCCCTTTTTGTGATGCTGGTCATATACATTTGTAATGTAAAAATATATCCTTTGTAAATTTGTAGTAAACTTTTCTTTACATTTTTATAGGACAAATTACCTTACAGGAAATAACCAGTCCATTAATTTGTATCAAGCTGTGTAATTCTGTTTCATTACGATTTTCAAAGTTGACAAAACCTCACCTGTGTTTTTTAGCTAGCAGGATAGTAAAAACAATATCAAAGCGGATTTTTGTCCATTTGAGGGTTGATGGGGAGTCAAGTACCTATGAATAAATAAAGAAACGAACCCGGGGGTGGAAGAGGGGGTGGGGAGTAGAGGGCGGACTGGTTTGGGGATTGGATGGGGAGCCAAGTACCTATGTATTATAAAAAAAAATTGGACCGGGGGGGGGAGGGGGCGGGGGGTTGAGGGTGGATGGGGAGTCAGGTACCTATGTATTAAAATTTAAAAAAAGGCCCGGTGGGGGGGGGGGTAAAAAAAATGGGGGGGGGGGGCGGGGTGACTGGTTGGTGGGGAGGGCTGAGGGTGGATGTGGAGTCAAGTACCTATGAATTAAAAAAAATTGGACCCGGCGGTGTGTGTGACTGGTTGCCGGGGGGGGGGGGTGGTTGAGGTAGTTTTTTTTGGGGTTGTTTTTACTACAGTCCAGGCATTTGTAATTAACGCCTTTTCTCACATTTAAGAAGCTATGACAACTTAAGGTAGAAAAGTTTGAATTGAACGTGAAGATACCTTAAGTAAATGCATTTAACATGACAAGGGCTCATTTCATTACAGGTAACTGAAGAAAGTGTCGATCGATAGTCAACGCACACAATATTAAAATCTTTCACAGATTTAGGACTACAATGAAACAAATAACAACAGTGTAAACAACACCATATTTCAGCGTTTTTATTTTTTGCTAAGTAATATCTATTCACCTGTGTATGTGTCTCGTAGAATGTATGGTTGAATATGGGTACAGCAGCATCGACATATAGTCGGTCAATAGCTATACAAAGCAAATGTTGTATTATTGACTTAACCGACTTTAAATAAAATTTGTATTGTATTGTATTGTATTGTATTGTATTGTATTGTATTGTATCGACATACGACCGGGTTTACTTATTCCGTCTTCAGTTATTGGTAATTGGTGGCGGTACTGCAGTATTACGCAATGTCTTTAATCAGAAACTTCCAACCCAACTGCAGACTTTTCTTGCGATTGAACAAGCGTCAGTCTATTACCTAAAGAGAAAGAATATAATAACACAAGCACAATACGACAAGCTGTATCCCCAAGGTGGTCAACCGAACAGTGCCGACTTTGACATAACTCTCATTATATGTCTACTGAGGAACATTCCATCTCTAGGATTAAATCAGAACTACACATGGCATATCCCTCCCCAGCCGAATGACCAAACACTCGAGGCAGACCTCTATCGCCTCAAAGGATTTCGGAACGAGGTATTCTTGAAAACAATCAATCTTGTAATCACGCATTTCATTTATGTTGTAGAATATGAAGCAATTTGGTAAAGTTAATCATTACACCCTCTAACAGTCAGACATATCATGCAGGTAGTTAACTAACCCTTGTTCCTGGGAAGAAATCATACTCAATTCCCATTCCCTTTTCACATACCGAAATATATTTTTGTTAACTATTCATTTTTGACGTTTATAGAGAAATTGTGAATATTACATTTCATATTAAAAAAAAAAACAAAAAAAAACGTGTATTCAATACTTAAGTGTGGTAACCAGATACTTTTGTAACTCTACTTCATTTTAACCCTAACACAACTCTAACCCTACTTTTAAATGATTAGTAAAATTGTGTTAAAAAACATACGTGTTGTTGTAATTTTCAATTCAGATATGCTCATTGGTAAGTGATTATCACAAGAAAAATCTAAAAACACTAAACAGTCCTTCATTTACATGCAGTGTCTTAAAGTAAAATATAGCATTCCTTTTCTTTATATTCTACACGTCTCGTCTATTGATGTATTTCAACTAGCGTCTTTTCAAGCAAAATTGGCTGAGATTGAGGAAGTAAGTAGAAATAGAAATTTAGTGGGAAAAAACAGATGTCTCTGGTAAACATTAGATTGCCTTGATATCAATTTATAAATGCTATGCCGCTAACTTATATCTCATTGTCAACTGTAACATTGATATACCCATGCGCCCACACTAGTGTATCCACAGATTCGGACCTTATACAGGGGTGATCTTTGAATCCGTAAGTAGTCAAAAATGCTATCTAAAATCAGAATATATAAATGATATTTGTTTGTTTTGAGAAGATATGGAATATATCCCATCGTGAAGTGATACAATTAAATATTTTCACGAGCGCGTAGCGCGAGTGAAAATATAAAGATTGTATCACCTTGAGATGAGATATATTCCATATCTACGAAAAACAAACAAATTTTCTATTTATTTTATGCTAATACCAATTAACTTTTAGAACTGTTTCTTTGCTTACACGCGTATGAATACATGATCGTGAAACTCAAATTCAATACACAGTCCGCCATCTTGAATTATACATGACACATAGAAACATGTTGCATTCTAACGATTTATTTAGTCTACACCTAATCACCAAACATAGAAATAAACAAAGATCTACCTGCATATTCTTCTTTTTTCCCTTCTTTTACTATTCACATTTTGCTGCTTACAGGGCATTCATATAAAATATGCCCTGTGCAATGACGAATCAAAATTCAGCGCCAATGCAAAAGTTCATCCTAAATAAATACCCTTACAAGATCTAGGTTGATCAAGAAGCAATACACGTCATCACATTTTCAAATAGCATAAATCCAGCGTATTCGATTTAAGATTTCACGGTAAAATGCCAGCCTGTGTATGTCTTGGGGAATAAATTGTTCGCCTACGTCAGTATTCTGAAGTTTGTGACGTATAATTAACGAAATGACATAGGATTCTCGAAATGGATAGGTCTGTTGTATACATTATATGACTCTTTAAAAGTCGGACTCTGGATTTTATGTTAGAATTTATTTTTATATATTTTATATTACTTGTAAAAATTCAAATTGTGGTTACTGAAAAGTAGTTCGGCACAGTGACTGATATAGAATCTGTATCAGTCACACTGTGACTGATATGGAATATACTTCACTGTTAGAACTCAGTATTTCATTGGTTGGCATAAAATAAATAGCAGTATTTGTTTTGCCTTATCATCATGACTTCCTTTATACACTGTCTTTTTACAAATGTCTTTTGCAAATGCATTTTATGTCTAGAATTTTACGTTTCATGTAAAACTTACTCATTTCGTTTTTCATTTCTTATTGTCTTTAGTTTAAAAAGATGCATTTAGCGCATTATCAAAATTACACCCCTACGATCATGCTAAACACAATTCACATGTATCTAAATACCATGGACTAGTTTATGATTATTTAAAAAAATAGTTGCAGGGTCAAAAAGTAATTTGGATTGAATCCCATCAGTTCCGCCGACGATTTAAAATTTTTGACGTATTTTCGGTATAGTATAGTATTCTATATATAGTATTTTTGGTAACTATGTCAAGCTCATTAACACTAACCCTAACTCTTTCACAGGTTCTCCTGAGACTTAATTCAGCTGTTTTAAATAAACTGCCAAACTTACAGCAAAAATTAGACAGCTACAAGAACAACGCCTTGGATCCTGCTGAAGACCTCAGGCTCCAAACAGAAATTAGGCAGTGGTTTGAGTTTGAGATACAGCAGGTGAAGACAGAGCTAAAAAATCACGCTGACAGAAGTACTCAAAAACTACAGCTTGAACTTGAAAATATGAAAGGTAATCACTGCTAATTTTAAAAAGAAATTTTGATCAATGACAAATACTTAGTTACAGTTGTTCACAGTTTCAGTTTAGAAATAACAAGAAATGTTTAGAGAAAAACAGATGATAGGCGTAGATACAGTACAAAATGCACGCCCCATAACGTGTATACTGTTCGGACATTGGCAATTGTTGAACAGTTTAAGCTATAAGCAAATTGTAGAGTTTAATGCCAAAAGTGTCAGAATTATGTTCAATAAAATAAATTAGATATTTGATATTTGTCATATGTTCCATTTAATATAATTGTTCAGAGTTTAAAATGGTTTGATATTTGATAACGACTGTATCAATGTTTTTATTATTGCATTATTTTCAGACGCAATATAAAGTAACAAATACGAATTCTGTCCTAAAATTTCGTAAGGGCAACACTTTTGACCAACGGCAAACTCTCTTATTCAGCTGAAGATTTTGTATCTTAAAATCTAATTCGTTAAAAATGTAGGTCAAAATCGATTTTAATACAGTTACGACGAAAACTATAATGAAAATAATTGAACATTGCATTGTAAAAAAATCTATTTGTATCGAGTTCATATTCAAGTGTTCGTGTACAAAAGATCGAAAGTATGATGTGCTGATCATCAAAGTAAATTCACAAGCATTTAGTTGATTGGTAAATAGCTAGTGCGTAAAGGTTACATACTGAACAAAATAGAGAAAAATGCTTTGTTGTAAAAAAAACAAAAAACAACAAATACCCCTTTGCAAAGAAAAGATAAAACAGTTTTTACATAAGTGTTATAAATCTTCCAGCTAATTTCTGAGATACCAGTCGTGTTGGATGACAGAATTCTTATTCATACAGCGCTCATTTCTTGTATGTCTACATTTGTCCATATAATTACTGATTCTGAAATTGATCAATGATTTTTTTTTGGTTTCAGATAAACAGACCGCAGATAAAAGCAATCAGACCTACGGAGAGCTTAAAGAAAGTATGTTTTTTTTTTCTTTTTGTTATTTTCTTTCCATGTATTTTCGTTTAGCACCTTTTGAGCCCATAAACAAACAATGAGGCAAGGATTATTTTTATACAGAAGACAATTTCATACATATTTTAAGTTTGAGTGATATACCGTTAAATATATCATGGTTTGGAATTCAGATGCGTAGTATTTCAATCACGAAGGTTGTAGACTTGGTTGATTAATTAATTACAAATTTGAACGAGAAACCGTAATACATTCGACGGTGGATAACGAAAGCTTTCAAATCTATATCTTTTCAAACAAGTATGTATATTTATAAGGGGCGCAAGTATGTGCGCTACTTGCCATGTCATTTGTAACGGTTGTTGGCCCTGTCTGGCTATTCCGGTTTCTCCGCTTTTCATTTCGAACGTGAAAATGAAAACATTTTTATTTTATCAGTTAAATATTTAAGTTTAGGCAAATATTTATATATTTTTTATCTTAGATAAACATCAAAGAAGATGATGTAGTCCATAACAATACTTCATTAATAAAAAAAATGTTCAAAAGAGAACAACCGAAAGATGTATGCAGTTACATCAGTGTTTCAGCTTGATAAAACTTATAAGATATATCACTGTCATCTCCTTCTTTGTTCATTTTCGGATAGTGTTAGAATAACTGTTTAACTGTGGAACTGAAGCACATCTTCGTAGAAAGCACATCAAATACTTGAGATTTCTAGTACTTTTTAGCAATGACCAACATTGAGAGTGTTTTTTCATTTGTATGTGAAATACACACAGTTGATTAATTTGAATTGGAAATGATTGCAATGCAAAATAGTAAATCTTTCTTTTCAACATATGAAAACCCTTACAATCTTTCTTTTAAACATATGAAAACCCTTACATAAAACAAATATCGAAGAAAAAGTTTGAGGTAAAAGTCGCCACCGAACGGAGTGCAGCAATAGAAATGATTTGCAAGGAGAAGAGTGATTTGTGTAAAAGCTCAATTTACTTTGTCTGTCTGAGATTTTACCGATACGCGTTATCATGACAACAACGGGCCAAACGTTCACATTTTCGCGATTATACACTAACATGCAAACTTTAATAAAATCCTGTATCTTAATGTACATATCATCAAAGCGAATGCACAAGAATTTAGTTGATACATGTCGTCATGCAAGCCTATGACCATCGTCGGATACCCGCGGCCAATCCATTAACATTTATCTGCCGTGGGATTTTTGGACACTATCTAGTCAGTAAGAAGGGTGTCAAAGACAGCTAATTCATTGGTTCCCTCACGATTTCATGAGGCGATTAAAACCAGTCAACGACATGTGTATATCAGCTTGTGAAAAGTTCAAAATTGAAAATGAAGGCGAAACGTTAATATTAGAAAAATATCACTGTAGTGGTCTTTGCTTGTGGAGGAATTGACCTCAGCAATAATTTTGTCTTTATATTGGCAAGACACGCGAAACAGGTTGCAAAATGGGTGCAGCCATTTTGTTTCTGATCGTTTTCTACCCTCTCCGTTGAAGAGTATCAATTTTGTTAAACGCAAATTCATTGGTCGATATGTTAGGCACTTGTTTCTATTTATCGACGCAAATCGATTCATTTTTCCACGGTTTGATTACATGTAATAATCAACCGTGGGTATCCGACGATGACCTATGGCGTGACAGGAAGTTTTGGTTTTCTTCGTAGAAGTTCCATTATTCTGCTACATAGAGCACAGTCACAATTTTCAAGTTCAAATTTTGGAAAATTCATATTTTATCTGTTAATGTTGTAGCCTTATACAAATTAGCAATTTAAGAGAAAAACTGATATCTGTGTTCATTTTGCTTATTTAATTAACAAGAACTCCTTTACCTAAGTAAAATTGTATTGTGTTAAATTGTATAGCAATATCATTCGAAATTGTCGGTAGCAAGATTTGTGAAACTGTTTAAGTCTGACTACTTTAAACTCTCTCTGATGTAACAATGCGCAGCTGCTATCAACAGAAAGTAAAATACGGGAATGCACTTTACATATTACTTTGATATTACAATATATGCTTACGAAAATATAAAACTTTGAAATTGCCCTTTGTTACGGTAACTTCGTATGAATAGTACTATGACAAATGTATCAAAACTGCGTCCTGTATCAGTGTATACATTTAATAAAATTCGTAAAACATGTGTCCAGTAATTCAGTATGAAATGTCTGCAGCTGATATGTGACGTTTGAAATGAAAACTCAATCTGTTAGATAAGTCTTTTCCCTTTCCGCCGTCGCCAAAAATGGCTCTTTCCATTTAACTTCAAAAATTTCCGTATGATGTTGCAAATTTGATTGGGTATTTATGTAAAGGTTTGACGAGGGTTCGTCAAAATGAGATCTTTAAGTATTATAGTAACCTTCCCGGTATGTCATAAATGGTGGAAATGAAAAGTGGCATGTACATTCCACTATTAACAATTGTCCTTGTGGCTATTTTTTTATTTGAAAAGAAGACAACAGAATGTACTGTTTGCCGTATGTTTACATTTTTAATTTTAGATACACACGTGACATGTGTAAAACTTAGAACTATGCACATACTTGATGCATTACTATTTAGCACTTACGACTGTTTTAATATACATAAGAACATGACTGAAGTTTTGGCAACGTGTAATCTTCATACGTTCTTAGTTCGTCAGTACTGTCTGAAAGAATCTCGGTAAAAAGCTGTTCCATCAAATCTGCCCTTTTCAACTGCTTGACTGTGTATGGGTAAATCTAATATACGGTATCCGGTTTTCGACTTTAACTAATCAACTGTGATTTGTACAATCTATAATCTGTTATTATTTCCATGTCAGAACAGAAAGCACTACCACAAGCAATACCCTGTGTTGACAGTCGGAAAAACAAAACAATTTGAATAACTGCTTTTCCTTCCATTCTGACCATTATGATGAACCCGTTTGCGTCCTATTGTGTACATTGTTTGTAATTTCCTATATAAAAGACATTATAATAACATATTTATAAGTTTGGTAAAATAATTGACGCAGAAATGAATACGTCTAATCCAGTGATACAACCCTTAAAAGACCCAATTCCATTTTCTTCTGTCGTTGACTTTTGGCAAAAGGCCATGGGTTAGATACCCATTGAAGCCATTTGTGTTTTAATTTCTTTCATCAAAATTAGACTCAATTTCTTTCGTTTTGTTACAACGATAGTTAAGTCATTGTGAGTCATCAAAAGATCCAGATTTCCTGATAAACAAAGATAGACGAATACAGAAATATGAAGGACAAAAAACGAAATGGACATGTATCATTATTATCATACTAACTTGTATATACCTGGCATGCATATTTTTCGAGTAATCGCATTATCCAGATTTTGCAGGCGGTCAGTCTTACAAACTAACGGAAGAACGCTGGATAGATATATAAATACAGTTAAGAGACTTTTAAAAGGTTTTATGTTGAAGACCTTACCTATTCCTTTCTTCTTTATATTTTTGTTTCAACGTAAATTAGAGAATGCAGACGTATATAATTTTGCGTCAAGGAGAATTCAAAATATATGAACTTAAGGGAATGACATAAAAGTGTGTCATGAACCTTAATCATTCTCACTGATTGTGTATTCCACCTTTCATGCGATCAGTGAATACACAACTAACACATAAATTAACATTTATATAATGTTATGATATTCCGCTTTTGCGGGGCGCAGTCCCCAAATGATGTCATACGGTTACCATCACCTATTTGTCAAGACTTGGTTTTCATTAGCATATAATTTCTAGAAGGAAATCGCAGATTCAAGAAATATTGATTTATAAAGATTCTGTGTGCAACTTTTTCATACATTTTTCATTAATTTGACGAACTGCTAGAATTTTGTAGAATGTTTTAGCTGTAGCTTCTCACGGATATGATAGGGGAAGTAACTCTGTGATGATGGAAAAATTGTTTTCTAATGTTATAGTTCATGCGTGTAACAACTTCCTTGTTTTTTGATAAGATATATTGACAGTATTAGAAGAGAGAAAACAATTTGAAAAGAAAGAATGATGAAAAAAGGAAGAAAATAATTGAAATAAAGAGAAGAAGAAAATCTTTACAGCTTTGTAATGCATGCCAGAAAAAGATACATTGTTAAAACGTATTATTTACAAGTAAAAAGAAGATTACAAGCCACAACTAGAGCTATCACTAAATGTGATTAATACCCCTAAAACACCGCTACAGAACAGAGGAAGTTATCAATTTAGTAACAGAATACTTCGTAAAAAAATGAAAAAGAGTTATTGTTGTGGGCAATTAAAGATCGTTATAGTTCTTGTACATTGCATTTCCTATCATTGCGCTTAACCATTGTATGAAGTTGCATTGAATTCCAAAAAATAGTTTTAAGTTATTCTCCAGACAAAGAAAACTTACAAAGGGCAATAACTGTGCAAACAGTTAAGACAGAGTAAAAGCTCTTGTACATTGCACATCCACTCAATGTGCTTGATCATTGTATGAAGTTGCATTGAATTCCAACCACGAGTTTCCAAATTATATTCTGGAAAAGGAAATCCAATGAAGGGCAATAAATCTGCAAATAGTGAAGATGGAGTTATAGCTCTTACACAATGCACTTCCTCTTATTGTGCTAGACCATTGTATGTAGTTGCATTGAATTCCAACCAGTAGTTTTCAAGTTTGCTCCAGACAAGGAAAACCAATAAAGGGCAATTACTCTGAAATTAGTAAAGATTGAGTTATGATTCTTGGACACTGCACTTTCTCTTATTGTGCTTTACCACTGTATATAGTTGCCTTGAATTCCAACCAGTAGTTTTTAAGTTATGCTCCGGACAAGGAAAACCAATAAAGGGCAATAACTCTAAAAATAGTAAAGATGGAGTTATGATTCTTGGACACTATACTTCCTCTCATTGTGATTGACCACTGTGTGAAGCTGCAATGAATTCCAACCAGTAGTTTTCAAGTTTTGCTCCATACAAAGGAAAACCAACAAAGGGCAATAACTCTGCAAATATTGAACATGGAATTATGATTCTTGGACATTGCACTTTTTCTCATTATGCTTGACCATTGTATGAAGTTGAACTATATTCCTACCTGTAGTTTTCAAGTTATGCTCCGGACAAGGAAAACCAATAAAGGGCAATTACTCTGAAAATAGTGAAGATGGAGTTATGATTCTTAGACACTGCACTCCTTCTCATTGTGCTTGAACATTGTATGAAGTTGCATTGAATTCCAACCAGTAGTTTTCAAGTTATGCTCCGGACAAGGTAAACCCCGACCGAACGACCGAACGACCAACCGACCGAACGACCAACCACCGGGTGACTCCTATATACCCCAAAAACTTCGTTTTGGGGGTATAAAAAGAAGGGATTAGTTATATCAAAGGCGTCAAATAATGATGATAACAACTTTCTTTCTACCGTTGCATATTAAAGCGTATAAAACACGGCATTATGTTATTTTTTTATCCGGTGTGAATTGATTTTTTGCGTTTTATTAAGATGTTTGGATCTAAACAGTGTGTTTGAACTTCGGTGCGACTGCTTATAATTGAGGAGGGGGAACTGTAAAAGTATAGCTTCTTGATGAATCTATATCATGAAGAAAAAGCTCTCTCTCTCTTTCTATTTGAGTGTATTTATCGTGGGTACTGGTTACCCATATAACCGCCACCCCTGCAGAGATTTGTTATTTTATGTTATGGTTCTTTTCCATACTCCGTGTATAGGACTGATACATGGGACCTCGGATTAAAGTCTCATCCGAAGGACAATTTGTAATGCCAGTGGCAGAGCGGTGGATCGAACTCGTGACTCCTGGATTACCAGATTACCAGTGCATTACCACTTGACCACTGATCCACTACTGATGAGTCTTTCTTAAATACATGTGTATTGGTAAAGAGCTGTCAAATACAGAAGCCAGAGCTCGCCGCAATTAGCAAAAATCAGAAAATATAGAGTTATGTTGTGAAGCTCGTCATAAAAACATGCATCTGAGACCGATTTAAGAACAATAGTATTAAATGAATTTTCCCCTTAATTGTTTTAACGCCCACACAATTAAGGGAGTCAAATCTTCATGTAAAAAAAAATTAAAATAAGTAAAGTTGCCTCCCATCAAATAGTCGTGGGATTTAATTATTTCATCAGTACTTTCCAAGATACGGCTAATAACAAAAAGAAAATAATACTGCACTAGTACAAGACTTTCACACTACGGTGGCACAGTTGTTATCTTGTTCACACGAGATATTAGTACGTTCCCACGAGATCTTATCTTATTCGCACTAGATATTATCTCGTTCTTAATATGAGATAATTATCTTTTTTCCACGACATAGTATCTCGTTCCCACAAGATATTTTTTATTGTTCGAACGACATAATAACTCGTTCCCACAAGACAATTATCTTGTTTCCACAAGATAATATTTTCTTGTTCCCACAACATTATTAGACAATCAAAAGCAGTGAAACTTATACAAAAACGTACGGGTACGCATATGTGCCAATACCTACAATAAAACAACACGTAAAGTCTAAAAAAATACAGCGCCGACAGGTTATATCTCGGCGGTTAGTCCACCTAACCGATTTTCTTTGATAAGTAACAAGAATTTACCAATTTCCCCGCAACTGACTGAATACTTCCTCGCTTGCTTCAGAGGTGAGGTCAAATGACCTATAGACGTATTTTCTGAGATCAATTTTCAAGGAGATATTTTGCTGGTCCTAATGGGGATTAAACCTTGAACCCCAGGACTGACAATCGGATGTTCTACCGATTGAGCTAACCGGGTCGGCTTAAGCGGGTAGGTAGGCCAGTCACGTGTTTTATAGCTGTCATTAACCGGCCTCTAAGGTTACCAACGGGCAGAAGTAACTTTAAAGGAAACCTTGACGCTTAAGCAAAAAGGAAATAAAGTTAAAAAAATGTTGCTTTTCTTCATATACATATATAACTTGATAAATAGATATAAACACGGTTTTTATAAAGATACTTTAAAGAATAATGCACTTGATATTTTTCATCAGTATATTAACTTTACACTTCTTTTATATAAAATAATACCTCTTAAATCTTAGCTCGGTCTTAATGAGACCTTTCTAGCAATTAGAACATCAGCATCCTATCTCAACGTATGACTTAGCAACGTCATGCACATGATTGTGTTTTTTGTTTCATTTGTTCCTATTCTTTTTTCCTTAAAAAGACAGTGGTGTAACAAGCGTTGCTATTGTTTAAGAAATGTTATGTAAGGACTATTTCTTCTTTCTTTTTATCATCTCATTACTTTTATAAACATTAACTGAATAGGTATCTAGCGTAAATATAAGTATTTACGCGGAAAGTTTATTTGTATATTCATCTATTCGTTCATTCATTCTGTCCCTGATACATTGAGTTATAAATTATATATCAATTTATCAATTTGATCCTTTTAAAACTAAATAAACTTCATAACAGATACCTCTTAATTACGTGTGCACTATTCAATTGAATCTCTTTATATGATTGTTTTCAGTGAAAAAACTAAGTACATGCAATTCATTTCTTCTTTTCATTCCATAAAATGACTTTTAGACTTTTTATAGTGAATAAGTATTGGATGTTCTTTAAATATCTTTGCTTTACTTTTTCTTGATATTTATATCAGGAAACGTATATTAACAAAAATAGTGTGTCCCATTTTATATAAAACTTGTTTCCATTTCTATTCTATTTAAGTCTAAGTGAAAAATAATTCTATTTTAATTCTTTTATTTATTTTTGTGCCTCCACCACATAGTGTGGGGGCATATAGATTTGCACATCCGTCCGTCCGTTATTTGTTTCACTGCTTTTGACTGGCTAATCTTGTGGGAACAAGATATTATGTCATGCGAACAAGATTATATCTCGTTGGAACGAAATAATATCTTGTGCGAACAAGATTTAAAAAAGGCACACCCATGCCACAACTGTGGGAATCTTGTGGGAACGAGATATTATGTTGTGGGAACAAGATATTTATCTCGTGGGAATGAGATAATATCTTGGGCGAACAAGATAAAAAAGGCGCACCCATGTCACAACTGTGCCACCGTATCACACAGATAAAGTGTGTTTTGTATTAATTATAGAAAATTATCGAGGACTTTACCGGCTGGTATCAGCGAATGGGGCGACAACAAGGGTCAATCATGGGAAATTAATCGAGACGGACGAAGTTTATCATGACTTTCACAGAAACTGACCAGTAAATAAATGTCAGTAAAGTTTTATTGTGAAAACGATTCGTATCCCTGTGGTTATCTGGTGTTATTTATAAATGAAATCAACATTGACAGCTGTCAAATAGTCCGCCTGCTTCAGTACATGACTTTTAAATTTCGTAGCTTCAGCGCAATTTTCTTCAAGTTTGGGGAACTTTAAATGTTTGAAAGTATATTGTATATTTAATGCTAGACATTAGGTATTACTTCTTTTTGAACTGATGTACATTTTAAAATTGAATATTTTCTTGTTTTGCACTTACGGTTTTATCTCAAACATTTTTTTTCCTTTTTCTACATTTCAGATCTGAAACAAGATTTGATAGAATTGTACAAAACACGGCATGCTACAATACAGTTGTCGCCACTGATAGAAAAAGAAGACTTGCCCCTGCTATATTTTTATGTAAAGCCAGATATCAACTCAGTAAAACTAGAAAGATATATTGGTGGAGCAAAACAGGTTAAGACAGCAGTTGAAACATTAGACCGTGTATTCTATAAAGATGAGAAAAACAGGGAACCTTACAGAGAAATATATATTGAAGCAGATGCGGGGCTCGGAAAAACGTCCTTTAGCAAGCGTTTAGCATTAGCATGGTGTCAAGCTGTTAGTCCACACGAAGAGGATGAGGAGCGATTCTCACCTGATGAAGTCAAAGCTTTGATGGGGTTCGATTTCGTTTTTCTGGTGTTGCTACGAGATTGTTGCAACGATTGTTTTATAAATGAGCAGATATGGAATCAGCTATTTCAAAGATCGCGACACAGTTGTGATTATGATAGAGAATTTCTACAACATGTCCTCGATATAGAACGATGCCTTATTATCCTAGATGGTTTAGACGAATGGACACACCCGACAAAAGACTGCCATCAAGGAAAGAGTTCTATCCCACATAGAAGAGTAACAGAAAAAACTACAGTTCTGACTACAACTAGACCATGGAAATTAAGTGTATGCGATTTAAATGCTAGCCAGATAGATAAACAGCTAGAAATTGCTGGTTTTGGCGAGAAGTCGGCAAACAAATTGAAAAGAGCAGTGATATCATATGTATCTGAAAACAAAGATGAAAGTCTAGTAGAGCAGAAGATAGAAAAGTTTGATTCTGAAATAAAAGCCAAAAAATTGTCAGATCTAGCAGCTATTCCAATACTGCTAATGTACATGCTATGTTTGTTCTGTGACAAAATAAGTCTTCGAAAATCTTTGGGTATGTTATACAGTAACATTGTTGAAATGTTGCTGAAAAGAACTGTACAAAAATACAAGAAGAGAGGTATGGATCTACCACAGATACTTGAACATCCAGAGGGCGACATCCCGCAAGGTTTCAGAGAAAATAAGATGTGTAGAAAATATTATTCACTTCTCAAAGCTTTAGGACAGTTAGCATATGAAACATTGTTCCTGGAAAATCAGACAGAGAGCAAGCTAGCTTTTGACCGCTCCGTAGCAAAACAGTATATTACAAAAGAATGGCTAGATTTCTGGTTTAAAGCTGGAATACTTACACAAAAAAAAGACAAAAGAAAATTATCAGAACAGAAAAACAAAATCTCCTTTGCTTACAAAACGGTGCAGGAGTTTTTTGCATCTCTATACATGTACTCTGCACCTGATATAACTTCAGTATCAAGAACAGTGCTGTCAAAATGTAAAAGTCTCAGTGATATCCTTGAAATGTCAACAATTCTTGTGTTTATTAGTGGATTCAATGCAGAAGTGTCATCTTTGATTTTATCCGAACTGATGGAAATCATAAATAAAGATGGAATAACACGCGAATATAGAAGTTCAGTAGGCTACATTGATTCCTCTGAACACCCACTGAAACAGTATCAAGACATGGGTATTTCATGTTTAAAAGAAATGCAGAATAAAAATAAAGTCAGTTCATGTCTACAAGATGTATTTATTGATGACAGTTTTAATCAAGTTCAATACAGTGAAATTCTGCAACACCTGACCTCAAGAAATAAACAAAATATAAGATCAGTTTATATTCTCATGTCAGACATGGATACGACACGTTATAGCACTCCCAGATATGTTATTGATTTTTTCTCACTTAGTGACCTTGTAAACGTCGAGAAAGTTTACTACAAGGGTGATTATGGTGACAGAGATATTTTACCTCTCTTGAACGAGTCAATGAAATGTTTATATTTAGAGTGTAAAAGTTCTTGGTCTCGTTCACTGATGGAGAAAATTAAAAGTTTGCACAAATTAGAAGCCATAGGTATGGGGTTGTTTAGAATGAATCACAATGTGTTGTCTGAATTCTATAAATATATATCACAGACACGTTGTTTGAAGGAGATTATGCTGATGGACTTATCCTGTATTGACCACGAGGATGACTGTCCTGGGATAGATATAGACCTGAGTGGACATTCAGAACTGAAAAAGTTATCACTGGGCTGGATACCAGCGAGAGAACTACGCGTAAATTTGGCGTCGCTACAGAAATGTAAACTAGAGATTTTATATAACCAAGAACTTATGTTAAAGTTTGTAAATAATGAACTAACAGACAGTAAACTAATTTATACACATGTTGTGTTGTTGTTTGTGAAAATGTCTGCTAGGACATTCCGTGATCTTCTTAACAAGATAAGAAATCTTCAACAAACTGTTCGTGTAGACATGGAGGTCTGTACAATAGAACCAGATGAAGACTTTAAACGTGTGAAAAGAGAAATAAAATCATCACAGCAGTTCCACGTGCTGGAGGAATATGTAAATGTAAACGTGTTTAAGTTTGAAACTATCAAATAATATTAACAGGTAAGTGCTAATTTATTTTATTTATCTTTCTTTGCATTTATGGAAAATAACCATTTTTTTAAATGTTGAAAAAAAACAAACAATAAGTACAGTAAGTTGTAATTTACAAACTTGCAAAACTTCAGGGAAAATATGAGACACTGAGGCAGTCATTTGCTGAGTGAATATGATAGAGAGTCAATCATTTAGTCAAAGTCAGTCAGTTTTAATTCTCTATCATTCATTATCGGCTTTAGTTTTGTTTTTATTATGTTAGCCAATTCATTAGCTGACAGATTTTCTGTACAAAAGTGTCTGTATAAGACAACAAACCAAAGTGTGTCAACCTTACATTCATTGAGAGAACGAGTGGGTGAATGAATAAATTAGTCAATTAGTCAGCAAGTCAGTCAGCATGACATATATTTAAACATATTACCCCATTTATGGGTTACTCATTATTTATTCGTCAGTGGATTCAGACTGACAAATGACAAAAAGAAATCTGATAACTGAAGAAAAGTAACTGGCAGCTCTCTTCCATTCATTCACCAATCATATAATCTATGCATCAATTCTTATCTCACCTGATTGAACACAAAGTGCTCATGGTGAACTACTGTCCGGATGTCTGTCCATGTGAGTCACTGCATCGTCAATATGCACCCCAGGGATCACTTATTTTTACAAAATCATATATTGGAAACAACTTCAAAATCCTTCTTCTCTGAAATAAAAAATGCCACAGTTCTAAATTTTTGCACAAGGCATTGCCTAGTGGATTTCTTTAAAGATTAAATCATTTTCCGAGGATAAAATTGGAAAAGTGGTGTATGACAATCATCCCCACATCCAGGCAAGATAACATAACAAGAATTTTGACAAAATTGTGCCCCTTTTTCGACTAAGAATTTCAGTTAATTGTTTGTACCACCACAAATATTTCCTATACCATTTGAGGTTTTACTTTGAAATTTGGAAAACTTGTAAGTGACACCATCTCCACTTCCAGGCAAAAAGACTTGACTCTGTTAAGAATTTTGACAAAATTATGCCCCTTTTTCAACTGAAAATGGAAGGACATTAGTGGATTATCTACCCTGAATACTATCTGGTCCTTTTATTTGGATTCCTCTGATTTTATGGCTATTTTCTCTTTTGGTATGCAGATAATAAAGCCTAATTATTTACAACAATGGCAGTCAGATTACACATTAAGTTTAGCAACATGTTTTGTTAAAACCGTTATCTTTGTTACTTTTTTTTTTTTTTTTTTATAATTCTAACTTTTTCTGTTTGGTCTACTTTTGATGTTATATGAGTAAGGGAGATAACTTGATATCAGGAATGTCCCTCATTTTGATCAACATTTTCCTAGCATTCCATTTATTTCCTTTACCCTTTGAGATACAGTTTTGAAACTTTGAATACTTGTTAGCGACCATCATCCCCACTTCCAGGCAAGAGGGCATAACTCTGTCAAGAATTTTGACAAAACTATGGCACCCTTTCCTACACCATTTGAGGTATTGCTTCGAAACTATGAATACTTGTCCCCTCATTCCAGGCAAGAGACTCTGTCTTAGTTTCTTTTCGAAATTATGTCTCTTTTTAACTAAGAATTTCGGTTTTGTTTATGGTATCATCTCACTGTTTTACAATACCCTTTAAGGAATAACTATGACTCTGAATTATGCTCGTTTTTTCTTTCTGACATAGAAAATGTTTAATTTCACCTGGCTTATTCAATAGACTGTCTTTTGTTTACTTTCAGGTACATGTATACTTTTAAAAGACCTTTTCTTATTATTCTTTCGAGTAGAGCTTTTTAGGACCTGTTCTTATTCCACTATCAAGCACTTATAATAGTAGAGTGCACTGTCTTACAGTGCACGTGCTTGTTTAATTACCTTCCATGTATTTTTCTAGAATAGTACTTAATTACTATTTTAAATAAAGACCTGATATTTGACAGAGTGACATCAACTCTTTTACTTCTGGACCAAAGTCATTTGGCCCATGTGGGGCATTGGTAATTTTCTACCACATCTTTTTTTACATTGAATTTCTTACTTATTTGCAGCAAACCGAGTGCCTTGGTCAAACAAAGAAATCGAAGAGCTTCACAAGCATTTCAAAAAATACTTTATTGGAGAGGAGAAGAGGAGTTGTCGCAGGACTTTGTTGAGGCTATAGTGAGAAGCAAGGCAAATGAAGGAATACTTCAGAAATGACAATGGGAAACAATCAAAAAGAAAGTTCCAAACATGTTATTTAAACAAGAAATGAAAGACTAGATTGTTTTGACATGAGATTTCATCCCATATTGTGACAGTGCACATAATTATAAGGAGATCAGATATACTCGCCACTACTTTTTGTTAATTCCACAATGCCCTGTCCACAAATTATGTTGTGAAAGGTAGTGAGTGGATGTGTATTCGTGTGCTTAGGAATATATCAAAGTTTAGACATTTTAACAGAACAATTTGGATTCAAACCAATCACAATTATCATTATTATCATTATGCACCATGTGACCTTTTGTTAACAATTTGTTTTTGGGATTTATATGTCCCAGGATCTATAGCTTATATATTTGATATGTTGCACCCTTTAGTAGATTTATGTCAAGTTTCTTCATATTATGGCCCCAGGGTCAATATTGGCCACACCTGTGGGGTTACTTGATTTTACATTGATTTATATAGGAATTACTTGGTGTGCACCATCATCTAGTAGATCTCTACCAAGAGTGTTCAAATTATGTCACTTAGGTTAATATTTTCCCAGTCCTGGAGGTCTTTTTGGAGGGGGTAGGGTCACTTTATTTTAAATGCTTTAGGGATAGATCTCCTATAGAAAGAATGAAATTCAGGTGAGCAATTTAGGGTCTTCTTCTTAAAGCATTGCTATCATGTTTTGTGTATTCAAAGATCATTTTTCAATTGTTAATAACATATGCTTTGAAAATGCTGCTGGTTTTAAACTGACAAGCTTTGTTTATGAAACATATGTACAACTGAAGTAGTGGCTGGATATACAGTTTTGGGCAGAATTAAAATTCTTTCCTAAGTAATGATAACAGAAAGTGGTTTCAGTATAATGCTATACTATAGCATAAAAAATTAATACTCTCACTACCATTTTACAGGATGCTTTTATGATTCCATATTGTGAAATGTATCTTGTCAGAATTTAGACTTAGATGGGAACTAACTTTTTTGTTTAAAATTTCACATTTATTAAAGACTTGCTTAAAGTTAAAGAACTTAAAGTTAACTATAAAGCTACAGTTTTATGCCCCTGAAGAGAGGCATATAATAACCGAATCGTCTGTCGGTCTATCTGCCACCATTTTGTCCGGAGCATAACTCCAAAAGTATATAAGGCATTGACTTCAAACTTGGAATATAGCTTGATGGCTATGAAGAAAAGTGCAGTAAACAAAACTCATTACTCAATCCATGCTGATTCTCACCATTTCACTTTTCCTTGTCCGGCCATTTTCTCACTAAGTATTTATCGGATTGGCTTTCACTTGGAAAATAGGTTGTTGGTGATGAGGTGGAGTGCAGTGCACAAGAATCATAACTCCAACTCAATAACATTTTGAATAATTTCCGTTTGTCATTTTTGCTTTTCCGGGGCATAAGTCAAAAACTATTGGACGTATAACTTGAAACTTCATAGATAAATAGATCTTTTTGTGAAGAAGTGCAGTGCCCAAGAAGCGTAACTCTATTTTACATAGTTTGGAATTATTGCCCTTGGAAATTTTTTATACTTCATTTTTGTCTAGAGCATAACTTAAAACATTTTGGAGGTATCAAGTTGAAACTTCATAGATGGATAGATCTCATTGAAGAAAAGTTCACTGCTCAAGAACCATAACTCTTTTTACCATAATTTTGAAATTATTGCCCCTTGAAATGTTTCATACTTGATTTTTGTCCAGGGCATAACTTAAAAAGCATTGAAGGTATCAACTTGAAACTTCATAGATAAATATATCTAATTCAAGTGCAGTGCCAAAGAACCATAACTCTTTTTTGCATAATTTGGAATTATTGCCCATTTTAATTTTCCATAATATATAATTTTAATTTTAATTTTGTGCGGGCAGAAATTAACATGGTCCTATATATCGATACACTACTGAAAAAAACGGCAAGCGGGGGTATTTGCACTAGTACAGTGGCAGTTCTAGTTTTCGCAGACTGCATTTTTGTTTGCACAAATGATCAAGGTAACATAAGGTTATGAGCTACCGTGACTGTGACCATTTCCTTGTTTCGGGGGCATTCGTGTCTGTGATATTTCTTGTTATTTGATATTTTTGTATTGATAATACATGGTTAAAATACGATTCCTTTAAATTGTTGTAACACCAAGGCATAAAGTAATTCTAATTCTCTTTAATAGTCAAATCAAAGGAAAGCCTAGGTCACATTTTTATTGTTCATCAATCTGTGACCGATTTCGTGTGTTTCATTTGTAGTTTTGACAAGGTTAAATTTGGCTAACCTTGGATCAAAACTAAGTCACAATGTCAAACCCATGCAAAACATGTTATCCCTCTAGAAATAACTGTTTTTTTTTATTTATCAAACTCTATCAGAATGTATGTAATAGCAATTAGACTCAAGTGAGCAATTTAGGGTCATGGTGGACCTCTTTTTTGATAAAGCCATGCTGAAAATGAACACAAAACTGTACTTTATAGTTAAAAGGTATTGCTAAAAACAGTTATTAAATATAATTTAAGCTCTTACCATTTAAATGTACTTGATTTCATGCTGATGTGTTATGGGTTTAGTGTTCTACTTTCATGAGTCTGAATATGATACATATCTATTATTCAGGATTTCAGATTCTTTTCTAGAATTCATGTTACAATTGAAATAATGTACAGAACTCATAACCTATGATTATCCAGTTATTATTTTTGTTTATTGTTTGTTTACAGTTCAAGCAATCATGTGGGGTTTTCTTATGAATGATTTTTAGAAATTGTTTATCTATATACGTGTATGCAATTTTAACATGACAGTATATAAATATTACATGTCTGACAGGGTGACAGTAAAATTGTCAACTTGAGGAAATACTGTTAACCGAGGCGAAGCCGAGGTTGACAGTATTTTCGAAAGTTGACAATTTTACTGTCACTCTGTCAGACATGTAACATTTATTTTATTATACCGAAAAACTATTCAAACCATGAACAACTTTTTTTTCAACTTTAAACTTTAAAACGTTTGTTGCTTGCCATTATTGTCGTCTGTTTACAATGGATATGCAAAGATAGATATTGCGCATGCGCGAATGGTACACTATAATTTTCGAACATTCCGTACCTATGATAGCGGGTGACAGTATTTTTCCGACAGTAAATTGTTTACAACGGAAATGAAAAAAATAATATTGCGCATACGTGAATGGTACAGTATAATTTTCGAACATTCCGTAACTATGGTAGCGGGTGACAGTATTTTTCCGACAGTAATTTTTTTCTGACATTACTTATATTTCACGGTGGCCTATTGAAGATTAACATTATAAATGAAATTGAGGTATAATAATATAAACTACACACAAGGTAAATGTTATTATACCTGACACATAATCAGGCATAAGTATCTTTTCATAGGCGTGGAAAATTTTCTGACATGTATTGAAAATAATATGGTTCTACTTGAATGACATTTTTTTCATAGAATGGTAGATACATTGCCGCCTTGTTTTCAGTTTTCTCATAATATGAAAATTTGTCATTAACCTTATATACAGACTTGAATAGTAATATTGTACAAAATTAAAGAAATAAAATAAAGATGTTTAAAGTTTCAAATGATATTTTTTTCTTTTAATACTAAAGATAGGACAGTGAATTCTTGAGTCTAGACAAAAATGCTAGTTCCATATTGGTGTATCTCAGAATGACATTATGGAATTTATGTTTCTACATCAATTTATCAATTTATATCAATTTATTTGGCAAAATGTCCTATCGAAAAGTAGAAATGGTTATATTTCAAGTTGTGGATGTACCTAAAGTTCATAATTTTATAAATGTATTACAATAATAATTCTTAAAAAAATACCAAAAATCAAATCCCTGCACCATAAAGTAAACAAGAGCATCGCTGGACGTAGAATTATATGCCTGAAGGGTGTTTTTTTTTCTAAATATGATGCATTTGTATAATAAGAGAGGAAAACTAAGGCTTTATAATTAAATGAATTGCATTAAATTTTGATTGTTTTTTTTTACCTTTGACCTACTAAACCCAAAAACAATAGGGGTCATTCACTCAATGTGTGCAACCATTATATGAATTTTGAAGTCTCTATGAAAAATGGTTGTCGAGTTACAAAGTGTAAATGATTCTAAACATTTAGGTCACTGTGACCTTGACCTTTGACATACTGATTCCAAAATGTAAAGGGGTCATCCACTCAATGTGTGCAATCATGATATAGTTTGAAGTCTCTATAACAAATGATTGTCAAGTTACATGACAGAAATGGTTATCAATGTTAAGGTCACTGTGACTTTGACCTTATACCCACTGACCCCAAAATCAGTAGGTGTCATTCACTCAATGTGTGCAATGCAGCAACCATTGCCTGAATTATCAAATCTACAAGACAAATGGTTGTTGAGTTACAGAGTGTAAATAATTCTTCACATTGAGGTCATTGTGACCTTGACCTTTGACATACTGACCCAAAAATGCATAGAGGTCATCCATTTAATGTGTGCAATCATGATATAAAGTTTAGTCTTTACAACAAATGATTGTCAAGTTACATGGCGGAAATTGTTTTCAATATTAATGTCACTGTGACTTTGACCTACTGACCACAAAATCAACAGACGTCATTCCCTCAGTTTGTGCAACCATTATTTGAATTTTGAAATCTCTATGACAAATAGTTGTTGAGTTACAGGATGTAAATGATTTTAAACATTTAGGTCACTTTGACTTACTTAATCAAAAATGTATAGGGGTCATCCACTCAATGTGTGCAATCAAGATATAAAGTTTGAAGTCTCTATACTAAATGATTGTCAAGTTACATGGCGGAAATGGTTTCCAAATATAAGGTTTGTGTGACCTTGACCTTTGAGCTACTGACTCCAAAAACAATAGGGGCCATCCACTCCATCTGTGCAATAATCAAATGAAGGTAAAAGACTGTAGAGCAAAGAGTACTCAAGTTAGCCTCCAGAAACCAAATTGCTAACGAACGGACGGACTGACAGATGGACGGAAAGTTGCCCTGGAACTTAACATGATATGCCCCCTTCGGGCATATAAAAAGATTTAGGAACCTCAAACTTAAGAACCAATTTTTTCCTAAAAAATGGTTTTGGCAGAAATAATATTATGGAACTAGAGCGACGGTTCTCAACGGTTCCTGGGTAGTGCCAGTACTTTGCACCTGGAAAGATTTTTGATAAATCCACGCTATCATTGGGGATTTAACTCAAAACCTTCGAAAACGTATTCCACAGGTGCTTTGATAAAGATAGCAATTATTACTACATGTACGTATAATCACATTGCCAATATTACCTGTTGCTGGACCTTGATTTGAATCTTGGAACCTATTCTTATACTGACTGAACTACAAGAATTTAAATAAATCTCTTTTCAAATCAGTAAACTATCGGCTGCTCCTAGAACATCCTTAACGGGGATATCTACTATTGGGTGTATTTTGTTTAACTTCAAAAAACTGATACATCAAATGAGTGATAGAATTAACATAGTTATGTCTCCCTCTCTTGGAGAGACATATTGTTTTTGCCCTTTCCGTCTGTCAAACTTTGTTTCCATTCGATAACTGGAGTACCTTTTGACCTAAAGTCTTCAAACTCCATAGGGTGATTGCCCTTATTGAATTACAGAAGCCTGTTGTTTTTGGATATGTAGGTCAAATGTCAAGCTCACAGTGATATTAAATGTGAAAATGGTTTCCGCTCAGTAACTAGAGTTCTATTTGACCTAGTGTCATCAAATTTCAAGGATGACTGTCCTTATTGAGGTACAGTAGCCTATTGATCTTGGGGTCAGCCAGTCAAAGGTCAAGGTCACAGTGATATTATATGTAAAAATTGGTTTCCGCTCAATAAGTAGAGTGCCATTTGGCAGAGAGTCTTGAAATTCCATATTATGATTGTCCTTAATGAGTAGAAGAAGCTTATTGATTGTGGGGTCAACCGGTCAAAAGTCACAGTGATCTTTAACTTGAAAATGGTTCCGCTCAATAACTTGAGTTCTGTTTGATCCAGAGTCTTCAAACGTTATAAGGTGATTGTCCTTGATGAGAAGAAGACGCGTATTGATTTTGGAGACAGCCGGTCAAGGTCCATTGATCTTTAACTTGAAATTGGTTTCTGCTCAATAACCTGAGCTCTATTTGACCCAGAGTCACCCACCTTTATAGCTAGCCGACCTTTGTCATCTCTTCTGTGCCCCTGTTTCAATGATGCGCTCGGGGAGACATGCGTTTTTTGTTGTTGTTTTTGTTTTACAAAAAAATCTAGTTACATTCAAGTTTTGGCCATATAATGTCTGTGACATAATACTCACTTGTCATTGAAGCTTATGTGGATGCATCTTGATAAGTTCTAGCTGTCACACCCATTTTTCGTCCAAATGTCAAGGTCACTGGTACCTGTAATATGTAAAAGGTTACGGTCATTTTCTCATACACTATCAAAGCTATTCACTTCAAACTTGGTATACTTGTTCATTATCAAAATGTGGTGCCACATTACAAGGACAAAAAAAACATAAATATATAATTTGCAAATGTATGCCTCTTTCTTGACTTAGATTTTTTGCCCTGGTTAACCTTTTTATTCAGATTAATTTCTCAAAGACTATGAAAGATATTCACTTTAAACTTTAAATACTTGTTCACTATCTAAATAAGAATGCATTTTTAAAGGGCCATCATGACCCTTTGAATTATGTATTTTATACTTTCCTAATTTTATCATCAACCATCACAGATACTTACTTCAAACTTGAAGTACTTGTTTAATATCAATGGCAGGAGAATATTCCAATCAGCTTTGCAGATTTACTACCCCTTTGCTTCTTTGCTTTTATGATACTTTCTAGTACAGAGAAAAGAGGAGCCCACAGCTCCACGGACAGCTCCTTTTTTTGATTTTTTGTGACCCACAGCATAGTGTAGAGGCATACAGATTTGCACACATCCTTCCTTATGTAGGTACGTACCTACATCCCGTCTCTTGTGTGCACAACTCCTCCTATACTCATGAATGGATTTGAACCAAACTAGCACACATGATAGACCATGATGGATTGTAGTGCAAGAAATAATGATTTTTTTCCTCTGATCAGTTTTCACTGGATTATTGCCCTTTGTTGTTTTTTGTACATGCCATAGATAGTAAATCGAGTGTGCGCAACTTATCATACACCCGTGGATGGACTGAAACCAAACTCACATACATAATATACCACGATGCGAAGTTGTGAAAGAAGTAAAGATTGTTTTTTCTCTATCAGTTTTCACTGGATAAGTGCCCTTTGTTGGTTTTTCATATATGCCATATATAGTAAATCTTGTGTGCGCAACTCCACCTACCCCCATGTTTAAATTTTTGCATACTTATAAGCTCCACTTTTCGAAGATGTGGAGCTATTGCCATGACCCTCTCGTCAGCGTCGGTGTTGGTCAATTTTTTTGTTCAGGTCCATTTCACAGAAACTATTAAATCTATTTACCTCAAATTAAAAAAACATGTTCACTATCAAAATGTGACACTATTTATCAAGGGCAGATTACCCTCAAATTACCCTAAAATTTATATTTGCAAAGTAACGCCTCTTTTTCAACTTCAAATGTCTTGGTGAACCTTTTTGTTTATGTCCATTTCTCTAGAAGTGTCAAAGATATTCCCTCTAAACTTGGAGGACTTGATCACCAGCAAGATCCCTACCAAGATTGCGGGTACCCATGTCCCCGGGGTCAAAATTAGCCCCTGCCCAGGGGTCACATGATTTTGCTTATATGTAATATATATAATATATAGTAAAAAGTAACCCACAAATAAAACTATTTACTTACATGGAATGGGTAAATACTTCCCTCCTCTTCATGGGGCCCCCTTACCCCCGCCCCCTTTTTACCCCCTCCCTTGATCTTTTTTTTTCATTTTTTTAAATATGTAGCTTGTAGGTACTTGACACTCCTATCAGATTATCCACCCCCCCAACCCCGCCCGCCAAAAACATTTTTTCTTCCATTAGAACCCGACACCTACCCATAGCCTAGAACTAAACTATTAATTTACATTTGGTGGGTAAGTCCTTCCCCACCGGGACACTGACACCCCATCCCTCCAAAAAAATAATTTAAAAAATCTTGAATGAAACAAGAGCCACCACAAGCGGGGTTTACACTCGACTTTTTCCTATTTCCAAAGGCAAACACATTAGAGCAGGCAAATTGTGGTGAATGCTTTTCACAGGCAATATGGAGGTATATTTGGAAGTATAATTATCAAATCCTTCTTTAAATAACGAAGTTATGGCCACTTTCAGCAATATTCAATAATTTGACTTTGAAAGTCAAATGAAGCCCTGATGAAGGCCATTTTCAGGTCAAGGTCACACTTGAATAACTCAACATGTCAGTTTTGTCATAAGTGTTGTCTTGTCCAAATATGAATCAAATCCAGCCATAAAATACAAAGTTATGGCCACTTTCAGCAAAATTCAGTAATTCGACCTTGATAGTCTAGGTCATTTTAAAGGTCAAGTCATATCTGAAGAAACCAAAAATTTGTATGAATCGAATCCGTAAATAAATGAGAAAGTTATTACAATTTCAGCAAAATTCAATAATTTGACATTGACTGTCAAAGTCATCTAAAGGTGAAAGTCATTCTTGAATAATTCTACATGTCGGTTTTGTAATAAGTCTTATTTTGTCCAGGTATGAATTAAATCCGTTAATAAATGACAAAGTTATGACAATTTAATCAAAACTCAATCATTTGACCTTGACGGTCAAGGTCATTTTCATATTTGAATTATCAACATGTGTGTTTTGTCATAAGTGTTTCTTCCAAGTATGACTCAAATCCAACTGCAAAAAAATTAAAAAAAACAAAGTGAATGCAAATTTTAGAAAAAATCGATAATTTAACCTTGATGGTAAGGTCATTGAAAGGTCAATGTCATACTTGAAATATTCAACCTACTAGTTTTGTCATAAATGATTTTTTATCTAAGAATGAATCAAATCCATAAATAAATGACAATGTTATTGCAAATTCAGCAAAATTCAATATTAGGATCATGAAGGTTATGGTCATATATAGGTGAAGGTCACACTTGTAGGTTTTTATCATTAGGATTTTTTTGTTTTAGTATGAATCAAATCAAATAATTTGACTTTGACTGTCAAGGTCATTTTTAAGGTCAAGGTCTTACTTGAAAAAATCAAAATGTCGGATTTGTCTTGTGTGTTGTTTTGTTAAAATATGAATCAAATCCATAAATAAATGAGAAAGTTATGACAATTTAACAAAAATTCAATCATCTGACCTTGACAATCAATGACATTTTAAGGTCATCGTCATACCTGAGTTACTCAACATGTCGGTTTTGTCATAAGTGTTGTTTTTCCAAGTATGAATCAAATCCAACAACAAATAACAAAGATATGGCATGGTTATTTGTAGCAAAAATAAATAATTTGAACTTGTCTGTCAAGATCATTCAAAGGTCAATGTCAAACATGAAAAGATAATAATGTCGGATTTGTCATAAGTGTTGTTTTTTTCCAAGTATGAATCAAATCCAAAAATAAATAACAAAGTTATGACAATTTAAGCAAAATTCAATAATTTTTCCTTGACGGTCACGGTCATTTTAAGGTTAAGGTCATGCTCAAATAATTTAGCATGTCGGCTTTGTCATAAGTGTTGGTTTTGTCCAAGTATGATTAAAATTTAACCATAAAGAACAAAGTTATGGCCAGTTTAAGCAAAATTCAGTAATTTCACCTTGCCTGTCAAAGTCATTTAAAGGTCAAGGTCTAACTTGAAATGATCAAAATGTCGCATTTGTCATTTTTAATTTGCATTGCATTGCTTTGTCATTTTTGATTTGCATTTGCTTTGCAGTTGATATATTTCACAGTAAGTTTTTGTGAAAAGATTGATGACATGGAACCATTATCAAAAGTCGAGTCGACTGCTGACGATTTAGGAAGGGGTAAAAGGAAATGTATCGTATTTAAAAAAAAAACCGGGTCCAAATATGGAAGAAGTGATGGTGTTACAAGTCATTTCTGATTATGTTATTTAAATGTTAGGGAAAAAGGGTAAAGCACCAAGAAGGTGTATATTACGTGATTTTGGTGTTAAATTCGAATTATCTATTGAAAAGTACTTGACTAAAAATCTGTTTTTAACGTTGAGTATGTTCTCAACGAAACAGTTTGGCCGACTGTTTTGTCAGTCAGAATATTTTTCTGAGGACATGTTATTTATTTTTACAACCTTGCGTAACCCAGTTAGAATTTACTGTTTATGAATTATTTATCATTTAACTCTTGTTCAAAGGTTCGGTGATAAAACACTTAAAACAACTTTTGCGCTGAACCTTAAAAGCCTCATTGCATAGAGAATAGATGCAAACCTTCAAAAGCCTGATGGTTACATATTGAATAAATTCAAACCTTCAAAAGTCTAATTAGAATTACTACATACCTTCAAAGGCTTTATTACATAGAGAATAAAAAACATTTTTTACTCCAGTTTTTACAGTGATTTTATTTCAGGAATAACAAGACATATTTGGTAAACGGTAACTTAACTACGCATTTAACGAAATCTTCAAAAAAAAACACCATAAAATAAAGAGCAAGTGTGCATGATGCTTCCAGCATAAAATAATAAAGAATAAAGTAATCAATACTTGACACGTAGTTTTCACTTCATAATTATGTAGTTTCTTTTAAAATGAAAATGTCTTATATCCTGTAATTATTTTTTAAGTTTATGATATCCAGAAAAAAACTCAAGTGCTTTTTTAGTAAGAACAAGAGCCATGTTACACATGGTTAATCCCCCCGCCGGGAAGAAGCTACCTGGAGATTGTTCTTTCAAACACTCAATGTAATAATGTTTGAAGAAAATCCCACAAAAATAGGCAAGGTAGAGTTATTGTTCTTGCAAACTGCACTCCCTACCAATGTTCTATGTCAGTGTATTAAGTTTGAAGAAAATCGCTCAAGCACTTTTGGAGTTATGCTTCGGACAAAGTTTTTCAATTAAATCTGATAAAGGGGAATAATTCTAAAAGTAGGCAAGGTAGAGTTATTATTCTTTCATACTGCACCTCCTCCAAATGTGCTCTTTCAGTATATGACGTTTGAAGAAAATCACTCAAGTACTTTTGGAGTTATGCTCCGGACAAAACTGGAACGGACGGACGCACGGACGGACAGAGACCATTTCTAATATCCCCTCCGCCTTTGGCGGGGGGATAATAAGTTCAAGAATTCAAGAATTAGATATAAATGAATATGCTGGGATTTTTAAAATGTAAACAAGTAAATCTGATAAAGGGGAATAACTCTAAAAAATAGGCAAGGTAGAGTTATTGGACTTGCACACTGCACTACCTACCAATGTGCTCTGTCAGTGTATGAAATTTGAAAAAAATCCCTCAAGTAGTTTTTGAGTTATGCTCCGGACAAAATTTATCAAGTAATTCTGATAAAGGGGAATTACTCTAAAAATAGGCAAGGTAGAGTTATAGCACTTGCACGCTGCACTCCCTACCGATGTGCTCTGTCAGAGTATGAAGTTTGAATAAAATCCCTCAAGTAATTTTGGAGTAAAGCTCCGGACAAAATTTATCAAGTAATTCTGAAAAAGGGGAGTTACTCTAAAAATAGGCAAGGCAAGGTAGAGTTATTGGACTTGCACACTGCACTACCTACCAATGTGCTCTGTCAGTGTATGAAGTTTGAATAAAATCCCTCTGGCAGTTTTGGAGTTATGCTCCGGACAAAATTTATCAAGTAAATTTGATAAAGCGGAATAACTCTAAAAAAAGGCAAGGTAGAGTTATTGTACTTGCACGCTGCACTCCCTACCAATGTGCTTTGTCAGTGTATGAAGTTTGAATAAAATCCCTCAAGTAATTTTGGAGTAAAGCTCCGGACAAAATTTATCAAGTAATTCTGAAAAAGGGGAGTTACTCTAAAAATAGGCAAGGCAAGGTAGAGTTATTGCACTTGCACACTGTACTACCTACCAATGTGCTCTGTCAGTGTATGAAGTTTGAATAAAATCCCTCAAGTAGTTTTGGAGTTATGCTCCGGACAAAATTGTTTCGGACGGACGCACAGACGCACGGACGCACGGACGGACGAAGGGCATTTCTAATATCCCCTCCGCCGTTGGCGGGGGGATAAATAATATATTTAAGCTAAGCTTTTACGCAGGCGTTAGACGCTGAAAAAATCAGATAAAGTTTGGATGAGCAATTTTCTCTTCATAAGTTTTAGTAAGAATAATATATTTTAACTAAGCTTTTACGTTGGCGTTAGACGTTGAAAAACTAAGATAAAGTTTGAATGAGCAATTTTCTTTTCATAAGTAACTTAGATATGAATAACTATTTAATGTTTTCGTTTGTGATATCTTAAATATAGTAAAGTTTATTCTTTATTCAGAATCATATAATTTTAACTAGACTTGAACATGTTGCACAATAGTCGCTCGAAGGGGATACTGCAAATAGTCCTTCTGAAGAGCACCTCTTATATTGATCTTGGCCCGACGGTCCTCAATGTCGGCAGTAGTAACAGGAGCTTGCCGAATCGGATCTTGCTGGAGGGATGGTTGGCGTAGCAATAGTCAGCCAGCATAACCTGGGCTTGATCCTGCAACATCTCAACCTGTAGTTAGTCTTGCAGTACTTTCATCTCTGTAATGTATATTTGTTTAAGTTTTATACCACAAGGTTTTATGCTAGTGACAAAATCTATGAAACGTGCTTAATAACAAAAAAAAAACGAAGGAAATCTTGGTTCGGTCATTGAAAATTCTTTTATTCGGTCTTTTTTGGCTACAAAAGGGTCATTTCATATATATAATGACTTTTTTTTTCTTAAAAAGTTTGAGCAATGAAAGGTTTGACTTTGTTTTAACTGTTTCTTTTGGTAAAAAATATGAGTAATACAGGAATAAATGTGTTGCAAATAAAACTTGTTTTGCTTTCTTTGGTACATAAGTATTTAAGATGATGAAGAATAACATGACCCGTCATCTTCAATGATGAACGAAGGAATGCCATTTTTTTTCAGCGAAACAAGGTTATTGAAATACATTTATAATACATCTGTAAATGCTATGCCAAAAGACTGGTTGCCACAAAAAGGAAATAAAAGCTTTAAAATTCTTACATTCTAATAATTGCTGATCTCCACCTTGTACCTTGTACAGCCAATGAACATCGAGATATTGTTTTTTTGTTTTTTGTTTTTTTTTTTTTCGTTTTTTTTTTTTAGGCCATTTATACATGACGATCGCGGGACCTCTAGGAGCCTCGCAGCTTCTCCAGGTGACTGATTTTTTTAAGTAACAAAATCGAATTAATCAAACTGTTATCAACAACACATGATCTCCAAAATACACAGTTACTTGACTGGTAATTCGATACTTCTAAGCCTTTTTTTATTATTTTACTGCGACCCTAAAAAGGTGACTGTTACGAGAATTCATGATTATTTTTTTGTTTTCGTTTATATCATACTTTTTAACGTAAGTAACGTTTTTAGTTTTTCTGAACAAATTTTTGTCTTAAATAGAAAATGCTCCTGGGTCCCTTTGAAACTTATTAGTTCCCGAAATCTTTTAAACAAGGAAACTATGAATAATATTAAAAAATGTTAAATAAAGTTTTTAAAAATCTTTGTAAAATTTTAAAGACAGTAAAATCTTGGATTTACATTTCTAAATAAATTAAATTTAGGTAAATTAAATTCCTTATATACGGACGAGTATACTGACCTCTCCCCCACCTCCCCCGCCCCCTTTCACTTACAGCTTTAATGTACTTCTATGTAAAGAAAGATTTACATAATACAAACATGTGTGTGTGAAAAGGTAATTTTTCAATGATTGCCCCAAAACAAAGAAGATAGCATTTTCTTCTTGACATTAAGTAGATGTCTACATTTTTACTGAATCTTTATCATACATAAAGTAGATTATGAAAAGCGATGAAATTATGTATTCAAATACTTGAAGACTTAAAACTATTTATATTATAATAATATGTTATGGCTCTTTTCTCGTTATGTTATAAAATAAGATTTTTACTGCTCTGAGTAAGTTCAAGGGGGAAAATAAAGTATCTTTTTATCCATACAAAGGTATTATATATTGAAAATGGTGTATGAAATTATAATAACTCCAATTTCTCGAAGTTTGAAAACCACTTATATTATGATAATATAATTTTCTAATGTTCTTTTTCACCCTTTTCAAAATATACATGAACTACCTTGTGAAATACATAATGTATGTATGAAACCAAAAAATTATAAACTCAGATAGACAAAGTATACTATAACATTTGATTTCAATATCGCAATATGTATCGAACAGACAATGTGAAAAAAAATACATTTTTCCAACAATCAAACGCGGTTTGCTACAAGAAAACGTCTATTTTCCAAAGTTGAGTTTCTATAAAAAAATAGAAAAACATATTTTTTGAATAAACGTACAGGATTTAGTTTTGTAAAATTTTAAAAATATAATCGCCTCAGATAATAAAAGATCGATATGAACTATATTGATAACTTTTAAAAAAAGCATGACAAGCTATTTTGTTAAAATGCATCGCCTATTTAAAACCCTTAAAAGAGGAGTAAGGGGGTCAGTATACTCTAGTTTCACATAGAAGACAACAATTGATACTTCTTATTTATTTTTTGGATAACTTGAAACTTAAATCATCTTTACGGAAAAAAACGTTTAAATGAATCAAATATTACAAAAAAAAGATAGTGAGTATAATCTATTTTAAAAAATGTTGTAGAATAGAATAGAACAGACATAATATTATTCTTTTAAATAAGTATATCGTCTTAAAACATAAATATGATTGAAAAACATGTCACGTATCTCGAACATATATCAAATGTTCAGTATTTGTTTTATTTCCCTATATTTTTAAAAAATAAATACAGTGATAGATATTACCATAGGCAGTAAGAAATAAGTTGTACATCAGTTTAGATCATATGATTTATCAACAAATTACAAAAGCCTCGTTCATGTATTTGCATAAATTAAAAATATCTTATTTATCCGAAGAACTGAGTAAACTATAAAACTTAAATACAGATGGACTGACATAATAAAAAAGTTTAATATATTTATTTCTTATCTGAAAGTAACAGCCACAAATACAAAGTGAAATTCATCTTCAGTATCTCTTGTATTGCAACATAAACAATATCTTTCGTGTCTTGGTAAATTATTACGCACATATCTCCAAGTTTGTATTCTCAGTGTGCACTGAGTGTACACTGATATTCTAAGCTTAACATAGTAAATGCACATTTTTTCGGTAACATGTCTAAGTAATTTTCGAATTCAAGTGTGGTTTTAAATATTCTATAAAGATCTAGTACAGAGCTATTGTTAATATTGCTATACCATTCTTGCTTAAAAGTATCTATATGCTACTTTTGAAGTTGCACATAAACGTATTGGCATGTACAGAATTTACAATTTCACTTCACTGTCATCGTGAAGGACAAATCTATAATTTATATTCGTAAACGTACTTACTTACTCAAATATATTGTCATAAAGTCTGCCCTCGCAACTAAAATAATAAAATAATTTATGAATCATTTACAAAGTATCTCTGTTTGTTTTACACCAGTAGCCATGACTTGTAGACATGGTTTAACTAAAACAGAAAAAATATGCATTTTGTTGAAATATTCTCAACATCAGTTTAACATCCTACAACTGATTTAACGAATGTATTGTAATATAAATAGAAAGTAATTTTAGAAGCAAATAGTCCTAATACATTAAATTGAATTATCAGATTATGACAGATGACAACTGTTAAACATATATACAATTATTTTACCAACCTTAGAAAATCAATAAAGCATGATATCTTAGTACTCAGGCTAAAATAGACATTTCTCAGAACAGACTAAAATGATTCATTTGGATTGGAAATGTATCAGAACGTAAAGAATATTTAAAAGGAATATTTGTATTGAAGATGTAGGCAAGAATTCATAGATACTTGGAAATCGTAGAAACTCTAAAATAAATAGAAGCAAGCGTTACGTTCGAATGAACGCCATGCCCCCAGACGGGCGTAGACCTTTGAATCCGTGACCTCTTAGTGGGTCTGGGAGTAGAGCTCATCTTGGTGCATGAACCTATGAAATTTGACTGTAGGTGGAGAACTTAAGTTTTATTGTGAAGGTTTAGGTTTTGTGACAATCAAACAGACAGGCACACCGACCAAACAATATGCTCCCTCCGGGGGCATTAAAAACAAAACCGTCAAAGACTCTTATAAAATGAACAGAATATTTCATAATTAATTTGGGAAGTGACTAATAAATGGAATATGAGAAAAGAATGAGTTTTCCCTTACACTTATATAAATCATGGACCACAAGAATTTTAAAACTTATTCATTTGAATAAATTGTATTGTAAACATTCGGCTTTTTTGATAAAATCAATTATACGAATGAAGTTGTAATTTGTGATGCTGTTGTATTGAAAATATTGAAAATTGAAAAAAAAAATCCACATAGCAGTGTAACTGCTTGACATTGTCTTAGCCAAAGATTGGTTGATCTTTTGATTATAATGTTGACAAATTTTCTCCTCACCGTACTTCAAGAAATCGATTTTTATCTCCTGAATATTAAGATTCCACGCGATTCCCGATGTAAAGTCAGCGAGTGAGAACCGTAATTGCATCATGAGAGATGTGAGAAGGTCTTACATTTAATTCAAACTTGATTTTATCCAATAGATGGTTTTCCGTCTTCTTCAGGTCTGTTCGAAATCGTCGGCAACCTATTGAAAAATCGTTATAAAGTATTTTTACATTTGGAACATAAAACATTTGCAGACGGAAATTTTTATCAAAGAGATTTCAAGAGAGCAGGAGAATCAGTAAATTCTTTCTGAGAAACAAACAACCAACCGTGGTGAAATTATCATTCATTATTAAAGATTATGTTGCGTTATTGTATTAGTGAACCAATTTTGATCTGTTTGTTTTTTTGAAAGAAATTTAGTGAAAAAAAAGCATACGGTTACTAGCGAGTGTTTGAAAAGTTAAGGCTGATTATCGAGCACTTTTATCTTGTGCATTTGTAAATAAAATCATTAACGCCAATTTTGTTCTAAGTGTATATGTTTATTGTTATCTCCAAACAGAAAGGTATCCCGTGTGTTCTTGCAAATAATGTTTTATTGCACGTGCACATTTCATTAAAATGCACCGAGTGATTAAAAGAGAAACTGATAAACCTATTACTGTGTAGGGTATATTTTATATTTTTTTTAGAAAATAAGACATCGTTTTATCGTATCAGACATCCCTCCTTAGAACGACCCCGACCTTGATCTCAACCGAGCACCGAAGATTCCCATTAATCATGGAATTCTAGTAACTGTTGAGAAATAGCCTACACTCAAAAAGTACTGTATAACTCTGTAAGAAAATCTTCAATCCTCACCGTGCTGGTTATATGTACATCTCCTCTCCATACAGTTTCATATATTTCCAGCAGAAACATTGCACGGAGACAGAAAGTGCTACAGTATACTGCATGTAGCAAATCAAAGAGACTATAACTTTAAAAATAACTAATCCTCAAAAGTGTGGTTATCGAATAATTAGTCCTAACAAGTCTGGTTATCGAATAATTAGTCCTCACATGTCTGGTTATAGAATATAAATTCCAATTAGCTGAGCAAAAACCTGAACATGAATAGTGATATGATATGTTGTATGAAGCAAACCACATTTTGTTTAAACCAATTGTTGCACAGAAATAGCCAGGACAAGAAAATGTGATAGATGGGCGGAAGGACACAAGAAAGGGCTAACGGACGCATTAACAGATGGATGCACGAAGCGGTGACTATATTCTCACGTTCGAAACAGCTTTAAATTGTTCTCGGCCAACTAACTAAGTCCTAAAAAATTCCAGACAGCTCTAATTTCGGCATTTTCCCTTAATGCCGAAGATAACTATAATATTAATATAACAAGAGGTCCAAGATGGCACTATATCGCACACCTGAGAATCATTGCACAGAAACATACAAATCAGGAAATACGTAAGTAGGTCAATCCAAGATCATCCACGGTCAAAGATTTAATCTGGATGCAAAATTATCTAATGTTTCATTATTGTAGCTGAACAGGAGGTCTTCTAAGAATAGGCCCTGTGACCTATTTTTTTGACCCCAGATGACCCATATACAATCCCATTCTAGATCTCACCAAGACAAACATTCTGACCAAATATTAGGAAAATCCAATGGAAAATACAGCCTCTATCGCATACACAATGTTTTTCTAAGATTTGACCTCGTGACCTAGTTTTTAATTACAGATGACCCATATACAACACTAACCTAGATTTAATCAAGACAAACATTTTGACAAAGTTTCATAAAGTTCCAATGAAAAATACAGCCTCTGTCGCAAAAACAAGGTTTTTCTAAGATTTGACCCTGTGACCTAGTTTTTTGGCCTCATATACAATCCCAAATTAGACCTCATCAAGACAAACACTCTGACAAAACATTAGGAAAATCCAATTGAAAATGCATCTTCTATTGCATACACAACGTTTTTCTAAGATTTGATCTTATGACTTAGTTTTGAACTAGATGACCCATAAACATTTTCCACTTAGATTTCATCAAGGCAAATATTCTGACCAAATATTAGAAAAATCGGATGAAAAATACAGTTTCAATCGCATACACAAGCTTTTCCTAAGATTTGACCCTGTGACCTAGTTTTTGACCCCAGATTATCCATATATAATGCCTACCTAAATCTCATCAAGGCAAACATTCTGACAAAATATTAAGAAAATCCAATGGAAAATACAGCCTCTATTGCGTACACAACGTTTTTCTAATATTTGACCCCATGACCTAGTTTTTGACCCCAGATGGCCCATATACAATCCCAAACTAGATTTCATCAAGACAAACATTTAACCAAATATTAGAAAATCGGATGAAAAATATAGCTTCTATCGCATACACAAGGTTTTTCTAAGATTTGACCCTTCGACCTAGTTTTTGACCCCAGATAATCCATATACAATCCCAACCTAGATTTCATCAAGACAAACATTCTGAATAAGTTTCATAAAGATCAAATGAAAAATACAGCTTCTATCGCATACACAAGGCAAATGTGAACAGACAGACGACAGACAGACGACGGACATCAAGCGATCACAATTATAGCTCACCTTGAGCATTCGCCCATGTGAGCTAAAATCAAACATAAAATATCATCGCCAGTACACTGTCACATAAACGTTGCTTTTAACTTAAACAGCTGCAAGTTGCAATGCACTTTTCTATAATAATCGCAACTTAGTGCTTTGACCATCGTCGAAAACCCACGTTCGATCCATTCCGTGTCACTCTATTTATCTACCGTGGGACAAATTGGTTGGTAAAATTTCGTACTTATGAATAATTCATTACCTACTTTCATTGGTTTCCGAAAGATTTCCATTGCGCAGTCTCAGCCAGTGTAAATACTCGTTACAATTTGCCTTTTGTGGATATCTTTAAATCCTGGGAAATACGTCTATTTTAAGTAACATGTCGTTATGCCTACTCTCCACATTAAAGAGTATCTATTTGTAATGCGGAATCTCATTTGATGAAGAGTTACTTTCTTTTGCTAATTAGTATTCATGAAAACGAATAATCTGCATTCAATTGTCCCACGATACATAATGTAGTTGTGGGGAATATGTACCAGGGGTAACCTACGATATGCTTTAATTAAAATACAATGTAGCTGAAAATCTATTTTGAGCGATTTCTGTATATTCCAACAGTCGAATCGTGAAGCTAAAGCAATCATCAAGTAACTTTGCAGGATGAAACTTTACTTAGTTATTCCCGTGTCACTTACATGTTTGCAGGTAACGGGTATTCATTTTGTTTGTATAAAGAATAAGTGGCAAAATTTAGTTTAGAAATAGGATTTTATTAAAGTTTCATTTTTTTATTCTGCTTTATATGTAATTCACACGTGTTTCATGTTTTGCAATACTTCAACCGAAATTTGCAAAATCACGTAAAAATTTAGCTTATAAAAACGTCCTCTATAATGTGCTTTTCAGAAGATAGTTATTGAAAGCAGTGCAAATATAGATGTTATGATTTGGTAAAATGCATTGCTTTAGTTGAGATCAATGATTGCCACTTTAACATTCCATAATCCAAACGTTTTTATCAGTCATAGTTAAATTGAATAAATTAGTTTTGAGTCAAGTCGTATTATTGACATTACAATTTCAATGTGCTGTGTACCGATTTCAGGGTGTACTTTCTACAAAGGCAGAGGAGATGTGGCGTCACATATGCAGCTTAATATGATCATAGTGATTATGAGACTGGATCCAGAACAAAACAGTGTAATCAATTTGTCCATGATGTTCTTGGTGCAGTGGGGTCGGATCCGCCAATTAGGTATTGAATCCACTTTTTCAATACTGACACAAGATAAATTGCTGTAACGCATTTATTCAAAATAATTTTAAGTGACGTCATGAGAGTAGTCTGTGATTATTTTGTTTGGGAGGAGAAGACATTGACCCATACAAAAAGTTATACAATATCTCATCTCGCATAGAATTAACTGATCTAGTAACTCATACAAAACAAGAATTTAATTCACTTGCATTATTCAACTATGATCACCAATATGGCTGACAGACTATTTTGCATCGCAGAAAGTTTCTTCTACAGAATTCTATTGTAATCTTAAAACCTCTAAATATTCATTTAAATCACTCCAGGAAACCCACTGAGCCAATGCCTAGAAAACCATACTAAATTTACTGAATATAATCCATACTTGAACTGACGATAGCTAGTAGACATAACCAGAGACGCAAAAGACGTGTATCTTAATACCATTGAAAGCATAAGGCATTTACTACTGAACTTTGTTGTGTTTGTCCTTTATGAGATCAAACACAGATAACCTCAATATATGAACCAATAATATGAATAGTTGGATGTCACTAACTTAAGGGTTTAGTACTTTTTCGAAACACGATTTTCATCATACTTAGCTAATAATAGCATGGCCCATTATTTTAAATTAGATTTCAGGATAAAAAAAAATGGATCTCGGCTAAACTTAAGGTCGTTTATCAAAGACATCTAAATTCTATTTTCAGTTCTGAGTTTTGTTTTTTGTAGCTTTGATGATAATACTAGAGGCATTTTACCCACTTCTTTGAAGAGTTGTGATCAAAGCTCCATTCAGCACAATGAACGCACCAGATCTTAAGAAACAAGGCGTCTAAGAAGTTACAGCCATTCATTTGTCTAATTTGCAAGTCGTGTATTATAAATTGCCAGAAAACAGAAGAAAATAATCAGAATACCAGAGGAATTTCAAGGATATAGACTACTTTCATATTTTCAATATCAACAATTGTCATGATCCTTGCAAAGATTTGCCATTGCTTTGCAGTGGGTATATTTCACAGTATGTGTTTGTGAAAAGATCGATGACATGGAACCAGGCCAGTGTTTGTCACGCTTTGATTATGAATACAAAGTTATAAAGACCCTATCAAAACTCGAGTCGATTGTTGACGATTTAGGAAGGGACAAGGAGAAATGTCAAGGTAATCGATTGGTTGATTACTTATTGAGATTCTTCTTCACTTTCTTCTTCTCCTTCTGTTGCTGCTGTTTTAGCTACTGCTGCTGCTGCTACTGCTACTTCTGTTCTTGTTTCTGTCTTTGGTTGTCTGATGAGCTATTGTTCTTGATTTAAAAATGTATTGTTCCTATTATATAACTTTAAATATCTAGTGTTTTACGTTTGTTTTTTGTTTATTCATTCTAACATTCGTGCGCTTTATTGGACATAAGTAAAAAGGATAAGGCTTCGCTACACTGTATTCACCAAAAATAAAACTTGAAGTAAGTACTAGGTGATTCTTTTCAGCAAAAACTCATTCTTGCTTAAATTAGTAATCTTTCTTGTGTTTCATTTTACAGAAAAACCTTCAGTGGCGTTCATGGCTCAACTAAAATCTAGTATGACTAACCCACTGACTGGTTCAATCGTTGTTTTTGACGAGGTCATAACAAATGAGGGTCAATGTTATAATCCAGTCACCGGAATATATGCTGTCACGGTTGCGGGTGTTTACAATTTTCAATTGACAGCATCATCACCAGTCAAGGATAGCTCTTCCGGTGTAAGTTTCGATTAATTTTGTCCTTTTATGTAGTTAAGAATTTTCAATTTTTTATTAAATATCATCAATTACAACGATAGAGGTCAAAGGTAACGATTGCCGGCTTGTTATTGTTTTAGCCCAACTGCGAAATTTTTTAGTGCTCGCCCGACTTTCTTGTTCAGTCAGTGATAAGGATTTTTAAATTGTTGGCTCTTTAATCTTTATAGAATATGAACGTAGATTATTATCTTATTCAACTAAAACTGGGTCCAAATATGGAAGAAGTGATGGTGTTATCTGTCAGCACTGATAATATTAGGTAAATGTTAGGGGAAAAAGGGTGAAAAACCAAGACGGTGTATATTACGTGTAAGAGTCGCTAACGCTCCTTTCATTTTACTCTTTCACGACGAACACCCAATGTACACTCTAACCTATGCTTAACAAAGCTAGTAACATCCAACCTGACTCATGGAAATAAAAACTACATTTACACCATCTTGCTTTAGCATTTTGCTATTTTTCCTTAATTTTGGACTCAAAGTCTTTCTTCTGAAGATTAGTACAGTATTGCGCCAGCTGGTTGATAATGTCACTGCAAACCTTCAGAAAATAATCCGTTGCCTATAATAAAAAAGTACATATTAAAAGAGTCCAACCTGTACAGTCGAAATCGAAATAGGATGCCTTCTGTAAATTTGTATCACTAAAATATGGTTATCTAGGTAAAGCAATAGTATGACTAGCATTGTTTTGCAACAGAGAACACAAAATAGTTTGTTCTTCTTTTTTTAGCTGCATCTTTATTTGATGAAGAATTCTGAACAGATTGGTTACATGTTCTTGGATGGAAACAATGGATTTTGGCTCCAGAGGTCTATTGGTGTTGTTATACGCCTCAACAAGGGTGACAATGTATATGTTGAAATTGGAAGCGTCAGGGGAAATGTTGAACTTGCCGGATGTTGCTTTCATACTCACTTGAACGGGTTTCTCGTACAAAAAGACTAGAATGTGTCTGGACAAGGGATATGTTTAAATCCGTGCAGTGCAACTGTTAGCGAGAAATTGTTAACCATGTCTGTACAAATGTGTCTTATTGGATGTTAAGTGTGTAATGATTTTGGTGTTAAATTCGAATTATCTAAAGTACTTGACTAAAAGTCTGTTTATAACTCATGTGATTTTCACATTGAGTATGTTCTCAAAGAAATAGTATGGCCGACTGTTTCGTCAGTCTGTATCTTTTTCGTCGTCGGTGACCCCCGGTACTTATTCCGCACAACTACATTATGTACCGTGGGATAATTGACTGCTGATTATTCGTTTTCATGAATATTTATTAGCAAAGGGACGTAACTCTTCGTCGAATGAGATGCCGCATTACAAATAGACTCTCTTCAGTGTGGAGAGTAGGCATAATGACATGTTACATAAAATAGACGTATTTCCCAGGATTTAAACATAGGCGCGGAAAGCAAATTGTAAAAAGTAATTTCACTGGCTGAGATTCTGCAAGGGAAATCTTACGGAAACCAATGAAAGTAGGTAATGAATTATGCATGAGTACGAAATTTTACCAGCCAATTGTCCCACGGTAGATAAATAGAGTGAAACGGAATGGATCGAACGTGGGTTTCCGACGATGTATCTTTTTCTGAGTACATGTTATTTATTTTTACAACCTTGCGTAACCCTGTGAGAATTTACTGTTTATGAATTATTTATCATTTATCTCTTGTTCAAAGGTTCGGTGATAAAACACTTAAAACAACATTTACGCTGAACTGTAAAAGCCTGATTGCATAGAGAATAGATGCTAACCTTCAAAAGCCTGATGGTTACATATGGAATAAATTCAAACCTTCAAAAGCCTGATGGTAACATGTGGAATAAATTCAAACCTTCAAAAGCCTGATTACATAAAGAATTACTACAAACCTTTAAAAGCCTTATTAAATAGACAATAAAAACATTTTTGACTCCAGCTTTTACAGTGATTTAATTTCAGTAATAACAAGACATATTTGATAAACGGTATCTTAACTACGCATTTAACGAAATCTTCAAAAGAAAATTAAACATAAAATAAAGAGCAAGTGTCTATGTTGCTTTCAGCATAAAACAATTAAGAATCAAGTTATCAATTTTTGACACGTATTTTTCACTTCTTAATTATGTAGTTTCTATTAAAATGAAAAAGTCTTACATCCTGTAATTACTTTTTAAGTTTATGATATCCAGAAAAAACTCAAGTGCATTTTTAGTAATAATAATATATTTTAACTAAGCTTTTACGCAGGCGTTAGACGTTGAAAAACTCAGATAAAGTTTGGATGAGCAATTTTCTCTTCATAAGTAACTTAAATTTGAATAAATATTTGATGTTTTTCGTTAGTGATATCTTAAATATAGTAAAGTTTATTCTTTATTTAGAACCATATAATTTTAACTAGACTTGAACATGTCGCACAATAGTCGCTCGATGGGGATACTGCCAATAGTCCTTCTGAAGAACACCTCTTCTATTGACCTTGGCCCGACGGTCCTCAAGGTCGGCAGTAGTAACAGGAGCTTGCCGAATCGCACCTTGCTGGAAGGATGGTTGGCGTAGCAATAGTCAGCCAGCATAACCTGGGCTTGATCCTGCAACACCTCAACCTGTAGGTAGTCCCGCAGTCCTTTGATCTCTGAAATGTATAAGTTTTATACCTCGCACCTTTTATGCTAGTGACAAAATCAATGAAACGTGCTGAATGAACAAAAAACGAAGGAAGTCTTGGTTTGGTCATTGAAAATTCTTTGATTCAGTCTTTTTCGGCGACAAAAGGGTCATTTTATATAGAATGATTTTTTTTCTTGAATAGTTTGAGCAGTGAAAGGTTTGACTTTGTTACATTCTTTTAACTGCTTCTTTTGGTATAAAATATAGTTGAATAGTTTGAGCAGTGAAAGGTTTGACTTTGTTACATTCTTTTAACTGCTTCTTTCGGATAAAATATAAGTAATACAGGAATAAATATGTTGCAAATTAAACTTATGTCTGCTTTCTTCAGTACACAAGTATATTAGATGATGAAGAAGAACAAGACTCGTCATCATCGATGATGAATGAAGGAATGTCATATATTTTTTTCAGCGAAACAAGGTTATTGAGATACATGCATAATAATCTGTAAATGTAATGCCAAGAGAATGATTGCCACAAAAAGGAAATAAAAGCTTGAAAATTCTTACATTCTGATATTAGGTCTGGCAAAACAAGAAAGAAATTATGTAATTTATAGTTGCAGATCTCCACCCTGTGCCTAACAGCCAATCAACATCTAGATATTTTTTTTAATATTTGAGGTCATTTATCCATGTATCTGAGCAATATGCGCAATATTCATTAAGTGAGTTCATTAATTCGGCGATTTGGTTATTTAAAATAAGTAAAAAAGGCGTCACGCCTTCTCGAATAATTAATTTCGTTTCAGTTGAAAGGGTGAAATTGGTAAAATTTCAATACCTTTCAAAAACTCAACTTTCCTAAAGTCCACTGAAAGACTGAAGATCTTAGGGGTACACGTAATTACGATCTCTGGGCCTCGAGAAGCCTCGCAACTTCCCTAGGTGACTGATTTTTTTAAGTAACAAAACGAAATAATCAAACTTTAATCAACAACACATGACCTCCAAAAACACAGTTACTTGTCTGATAATTCGATACCTCTAGACCTCAGCCAAGCAACAGTGTTTTTCAACGCCGTTTCGCCTGTTAACAATTCTGTGGTTGACTGTTGTTGCAAACATGAAAAGGGTCGCCCGGAAATTGGCGGAGTGAACTATAAGTCGGTTATAATTCACATATTAGAAGTTTTAACGAATTAAGTGCTACGGTTGCTGACGCTTGCACTACTAATTTACCTGATTTGAAAAGTACGAGGGCTTTTAGACATGCGTACTCCGTGGAATCTACGCGCATGGCAGCAAATCTCAAGATCACTTCTTGTAAGGCGCGGAGTTGCCCGTGAAGCAGCATGGCGCGTTCTGATTGGTCAGTCGTCGAGAAACCGATGGCCGTCATAAGAGAACCTGAAAAGGTAATTATTCAAGAAATCTGAATTAACCAATTACTAGAAGAAATTGAAAACGATTCGATGATGTTATTTAAAACGGTATTTTTTGCACTTATGTAATTCAAAAGCTAAGTAGCCTTCTTTTTTTATTTTTCATTTCGTTTTTAAGGAAAACATGTTTCTATTACCTTAGTTTCTTTACAAAATCAGTGTTATTTGATAAGAACTGCGGGCATATATATAAATTCTGCGGTTTTAAACAAGATGGGTAAGAACTTGGAAACATGTCTTAGGCTTTCCATGGCAAAAGTGTTCCCGTTAAGTGTTTCGTAAAAGCAGTATGTAAACCTACATAAAGCAAACATAAAAATTCTTAAAATGCGTTACATGATGTTGAAAAATTATCTTAAAGATAGGGCATTTCTTTTGTGTAATACATGTATAAAGTTATAAAGCTGCTATTACTTACTTATATCGAGTGGGAGTGACCACTGAGCAGCACTTAGTATGAACAATTCACTCCATGACTCTTCCAGGAGGATAGCTTGGTCCCGGAACGGCAACGCAAGAAATGACGGAATATTTCGGGCCCACTTTATTGACATGAACAGAATCTTAGCCGCAGTTTCGTACGTGGCCTCTAGGTGCGCATTAGATGAGACATCTGTGAGACGATTTGCGTTATACGGGGAACACAGGCCCAGGGTAGACATGTTGAATAAGTTATTGCTGGGTAGAAACTTAGGTAAGAAGCTCGTACAATCTGAACGTGTTGTTGGCACCGTTTGCGTGTTTGGGCTGTGACGTGACCTCTCGTCTGGAGAAACTGAAATAGGTATCAATTAGTCTGAATACAGTTGTACGTACTTTGAGTAAAAAGCTAAGGACTAGTACAAAATCCGGAAGGAAACAAAATGGATTTTAAAACGAGTGAAAACATATGTTTACACCAGTCATCCATCATACACATTTTCTCACAACTTTACATGTAATTCGCATATCATACCAACTGGGCCATCTTCCATATTTCCGTGAGTGTAACCTTGCAGATAATAAGGTACAAAAGTCCTCATCGTATGATTCGGTCCTATTGCAAAATATATATAGGTTGTTTTTATATGTATTACTTCATTCAAAGACTTTTATGAGAGAGGATGGCTGATGACGTCAGTGTAGTAATTCGCTCTTCTTTTTCTTATATATGTATCAGTTTAAATATTTTTTTAATAACTACGAAGAAGTTACTTACTAGCACATTTAACATCGTCAACTTCTTCGCCTAAAGATTTTGTGGTCGAAGAGGGAGAAGGACTTTGTTCAGGCAGAGACCTGTCACTCGATTTCGGACTTGCCTCTACTGAGTTTGATACCGGAGATGGTGTCCGGGAAACGGAAATGTGTTCGTGCAGCTCTTCGGTATTTTCCGTCTTTGCTACCTCGATTTCGCCCGTAGTTTCCTTTTTGTCCTGAAAAGACTCGGGCTTTACTGGCTCATTTTTGCGTCCATTCACCATGCTTGTTACACCTGTCGGCATTGACGGCAAAATATTTAAGTTAAACTGTCTTCCATTTGTCAATCCACTCTGATACCTTAAGTTCTGTTCTGTTGTAGATGTAATTCCAGACAGATGCCCGGTACCAAAAGTTCGGAAGTTGTTAAAGTGATTGTAACCGGAAGTGGGTGGAGTTTCATGGAATTGTACGAGACCTTGAGGGACTGCGTGAGGAAGAGGTCGAAAATAAGTAGGACGGTGTTCAGCTGTGGAGTATCTTGTCGAGATATGGCCGTTATATCCGAAATCCGTTGGAAATCCAGCCGGAGATCCGTATGGCATGTGTCGAAAATCAGATCTGAGAATAAAAAATTGGGAACAATACTAGTATTTATTTAAAGAGTTTATTTTCTTATTCTTTGAGATACAGTCTGAAAATACCATTCTAATAACTACTTTAAAAACAAATACAAACCCTAAGATTTTTCTATTATCAGGACTATTTTGCGTTACTGTGTTCGGATATGTAAGATAACTGCATGGAGATGGTTTGTAATTTATTCTCTGTTTGATAATTACATGTACATGCTAACAAGACATTACCTTGTCCTATCTATATAGTCCCCCATGGGGTACGGGGAGTTCCGCTCATGGACATCATGTTCATCTCTCTTGTACTGGAAACACCGCGGGGCCCGCTCATGCTGGACAGCTGAAATGGATGTTTATACAGTTAGAAATATTTTGTATGTTTAAAAAAAATCTTCAGTTAAAAAACGACATCAAAGTACTGACATTAAGAAACGTGCGTGTCTTTGTGTGTGTTCTGAGGGACGCGATCGACGGGGGGGGTGGGGGGGACAACATCCTCTTTTGCAAGCTTGTCTAATTTAGGAAACAGATTTGAAATAATGAAATAATCACTTTATTACTTTTAAAAGAAACATAACAGATTCATCACAAAACTCCAGTTCTGAAAGACAGTTTATCAAATATTGTCAGGATAGAACCATGACTGTATTTCCGAGGCTTCTTCAACTTCTTCGTGATTTTCATGATTCAAAAAAAATCTTGATCTTGAACTAACGTTCCTTTAAAGCATTAAAGGCAGAATATTTCTACAAAGACTTTGGAGAAATAAAATAAAAGATCGATATACTTAATTGACAGGAGAATCTTAAATTATCGTAGAAGATCATTCTATCAATTTCTCAGACTTCCTTCAAGAGCTCTTCAAAATGGAAACCATGAGAAAAACACTCTTACACCGGGCGCCAGCGGTCAATCGAGACCCTCTTGTTTGAGAAAACGTCTGTTAAATTTACAAAGCCAATGGGATACTTAATACTACATTAACATCCCTAATAGGGACCGACTTGACTCTTCAGACCGTCGAGTGGTGTTCGAAAGTTTGATTTAGGCTCGTGTGATCGTCACGCTGTGATTTTCTGACCAATTAGGAAATGTAAGATTGACAAAGAGAATGTGTTGATTGTTTGAACAAGTAATGGACCATAAGGAGTTGTGCGGTCTCTTTAAAATCTTAGAACTGTGTTCTTTGGCAGACAATTTCTCACAATTCTGTCATCACTTTATGCGTTTATAAATCCTCCAACGTACTTTTTTGTTTTGCTTGTTAATTACAGAACAAATCTTTTTGTTGAGTATCTTCTGTATTCATTTATCATAAAGCTTTTTTATTAAATGTCTGTCATATATATAGTTATATACTACACTTGTATTGTTTAGAAAAAAAAGATAATTACATAGACTAATACTTAACATTAAAATGTTTAGTCAAAAGGTCTTTCATAATCAAAGCGCTGAACATCCTCTATCATAAAATATGTAAATTACGATGCAGGGTAGTAAAATTTATTCTTTGAAACTTTTTTAATTTATTGTTAATCTTTATATGCATGCAACGGAAAATGATGAAATTTATATGAAACAACGAAATGGTAAAAAACAAGAAATACTGAAAGATGGAAAGAAAGAAGGAATAAATGAATAAGGACAAGAAGAAAGAAAAAAAGAAACAAATCAAATGTCCCAAATCGAAGTCTAAATAAACAAATACATGAATGCACAAGAGAACAAATCAGTAAAGAAGAAAAAAAGAAAAGCAAAAACTGAATGATACCTGCGGACCTTTTCATCAAAAAGTCTTATCATAAAAATTTCAGAACCGATATTAACTACTAATATATTTACTCCTGTGCCGTACCATTTTATGAAACCGGAAGTTCTTCTACTTACCATCTTTGTTCATATTAACTTCTAAACACTTTTTAAAGCGGCAAGCCTGACACTGGTTCCGTCGGGCAACATCTACCACACAGTTTCCGTTCTCCTTACAGACGTACTCTAGATTCCGACGGATACTTCTTTTAAAGAATCCTCGACAGCCGTCACAACTTTGTACGCCGTAATGTTTACCCGACGCCTTGTCACCACATACTCTGCATAGCACTTCGGGTTTATGTAGCGGGACTGTATCTAGAATTCAGAAAAGGTGTATCATAACTTCCTGTGTGATATAAAGTTTTGAAACACGTATCATAAAAAATACATTGATCTTCTAAAACAATCTTAAACAGATTTGCAATTTCATTAATTCATTAATTAATTCATTCATTCATTCATTCATTCATTCATTATTCATTCATTCATTCACGCATTCATTCATTCATTCATTCAATCAATCATTTTATATATGTTTTTATTTATTTATTTATCATAACTATAGTCTTTGTTTATAGCTTTTAAAACGGCATTATGCAAAAAAATTGTGTAATTTCGTGCTTTCATCAATATTTATGGCAAAAAATTATGCCAATAATTATAAACAGTCAAATTCTTACAAGAACAGAATATCAAGTTAAGTGTATTAAATTACAAAACATTATAGTTAAAGTTACGTATTCTCTATCATTTATCAAAAAGTCTTTGTTCACCTTAAGTATTTTGATAAGTCTAAAATGCTATTCATTCATTCATTCATTCATTCATGCATGCATTCATTCATTCATTTTTTCATTCATTCATTCATTCATTCATTCACTCAGTCACTTATTCTCTCATTCATCCATTCTTTTTCTAATTTATATAAATAATAAAAAGAAAATCGCTTGCTTCCAAAACAGACGTGAGTTTCATATATTATTATGACTTTTGAAAAAAAAAGTTTAAAAAAGAACTATAACTTTTATTTCACTTACCTGAAATAAAATTGTTTTGTCCCGAATCCAGAGTTATTAAATCCAACATTTTTTAAAGCAATTAATATTTAGTATAGCAATTTACATACAACTGATTAATGTAAAATTAAGCTTTACTGCAGGAATATGCGTGCTTATCTATTGCTGCAACTTTTTCTTGTTTGTGACAATGTCACATATTTTTAAGAAGAAAAATAATCGAGCAAATACTATAATTCTGCCATAATTCTATTGGAAAACATGTTTAGGGTTGCCATGTTAGATTAAGAGGAATTAATACCCCACCCATTGTCTTCCACTTACAACAACAATGTGGCCTCTGTGGGGACAAGAGAAGGGGTTAAATATTACGTATTATTGCTCTCTAAGACTGATTATTCTTTTTATTACATGGCCAAACATCAGAAAATACCATTGTATGATTTTATTTTTGAAGAGTTTTTGAAAGAATTATAGAGTAATAATCGCAATATCTCGCGCAATTTTGCGCAAGTATCAGAGATTAAAGATTTCCAAGGACATCCGATTAATATTTTAAATGCATTCGCTCTTAGATTTTTGATCGCAGATCGTAAGATTGTTTTGACTTTTCGCAGCAAATACAAAAATAAATAAATAAAAATGAAAAATTGAATATGAAATCAAAATGTAAATTAAACACAACAGAATGAAAGGTTACAAAATTAATTTAAAAAGAAGAAAGAAAGAAAGTAAACAAAAAACGATTGGAAACGTTTGGAAAGATTTCTTTTTGCTCTTGTTGACCAAAGATATCCCGAATGCCAATTTTTCCCTTTTCCCCATTTCCTCTAGAAGAATGAAAAGAAAAAGAAAGATTTAAATCTAAGAAAAAAACAATGAAGCAGGTTTTTTTTAACTTTAAGGTTTTTATGAAATGAGGCATTGTTTTTTTTGTTGTTGTTGTTGTTGTAGATGTTGTTGTTGTAGTTTTGCTTAAAAAACTATCAATAGACATTGCAGGCTGGTAAACAGTTTGTAATCATATCTGTTTTTTTCTTTCACCAAATTTGAGTGGAAAAAAAATATAACGACAGTATTGTATTTCGAAAGGGGTATACTGTCAACCTCCTTAGAGTATGACCTTATCAAATATGGATACTCAACGCAGTTTAAGTTATAATGTATGACTTCTTTATTAATTTAGTTTCTTGCAAGAAGAACAAAAGAAATAGGCAAAGTAAAACATTCAGAATATCTCCAAAGACCAAATGTTGTTTGAAGTTTCCTTTCATGGAATTTAAATGCCGGTGTTTTCTTTTATGGATTCAACAACAAAACTAATTGAAATGTTGCCGGATGCTTGTAATTGCGGAAAGAAATGTAAAATACTAAAACAATAGTCATCATTCTTACTGGTCATATCATATGTAACATGTATCAAAGGGCAAGACCTTATCGTATGTGTTTATTCAAACGACTGCCGTATGTCACCTGTTAGTGGGAGTCGAACCTTACCTCTCCTTCAGCGCGAAATTTTCGTTACTTTGATGTTGTTGAGAGATAAATGCTTTCAGGAAATAGCACAGAAACATTAGATTTAGTTTCAGTGATACAGAAAAGGAGCTGCAGCCATCAAGTCTTCGTCAGTTTTTACGATCTCGATAGACGTGTTAAGATAAACGTTTAACCAATCACAACAGACTCTGATTGCAAACGTCATTCTTACATGTTGTGAACGTGAAAACTGTGATATACAAAAGGATTTATTTTGTTTGACCCCGTTTTGTGTCGTCTTAGTTGTGTAAACATAAAGCATAATCCAAAAACACATAAATAATATTTTCCTTTTTGTAATGTTACTTAAGTTCGGAAAACTCTCTGTTGTATTTTCTATTAATTTGTTCCACATATATTGCTGAGAGTGATGTTGTTGATGGAACTTGCTAAGTATACTTGTTCTGTGCAGTTATCATCAAGCCGTGCCCTACTGTTCGTTTCGTTTCTTTTCGTTTTGTTAGGGCGCATGCTCATGCTTGTTGTTAATGCATGTAAATAGTGATATGAATCTCTTTGGGTTATCACTTTTTCTTTGAAAGGGTAAATACCTCAAACAGATTTTATAAAGTTTATTTGATCTAGGAACAATCCATCAACGTTAAATCATAACTATCATATAAAAACATAGTATGTATGTTAAATTGTCAGAATTGCATTACACTGCCTCTCCCGGGTGAGATATCATGTGAAAGTTATTTTATACTTTTATACTTTCAATATTTCTATATCCTATCGATTTAAATATTTTTAGGTAATTATTTAAAGGCGATAACAAGTACTCAAAAACATGCTAACCATTCTACTTTTGCTAGAAAATAATTTCTACATAATATAATATGATATCTCGCCATCTTGCCATGCGCTGCAATGTCTATTTGTTATTATGTTATATTGATGCTATAAATGACCCTTATTAGGGTTTTAGTACAAATAAAGTTCTTCTTCTTCTTCATAAAGCGCTTGTTCACTTTGTTGTCCTCCCTACAGAAAGGACCAGCCTTAAACTAGCGGCTCACCAACGAGCCTCTAAAGAAAAAGACGCCGACAGAACTGGAACCAGCGACCTCCCGTTCTGTTAGTGGACGCATTAACCTCTAGGTCACGATACCAGTATGCCGAAGATTACTGGGTTTTACCATCAAAACATAATCTGACTTGTCACAAAGTTTTTTCAACGTTTAAGAATAGTAACATTATCGGAAATTTGAACAATTTTAAAATAATTCGTACTCGACCTTAGTTCACTAATTTCTTAGATATTCATACGATTATTATCATATTGTATAATTAAAACAAAAGTGACATTCATATATTAATAATAAGGTCTATAATCACTAATTTTCCAGTTCGAATGAATATCGTTCACTGTAATCAATGAATGGCTCTACGCTAACTTTTATCTAAATGTTTATGTACTTTGTTCATATTAAAAATGTGAAATTAAAGTAGAAATTTTGGAGCTAAAAGAAAATGTTGTTATTTTCAAAGACAAGTTTTGGTGAAATTATCATTAGTTATTAAACTTTTATTCCATAAAATGTAATACGGAAAAAAACGTGTAAATATTAAACGATACGTAAACATACACACGCGCATTATAACGAAAGAAACACACGAGGGTATCATGAATGGTCTTTTAGTAACCATCTTTAAGTTTTATCAATTAACAGAACTTATTCCACTGAGATAATCGCAATTACGATTGATGTATAGAATGTGTTCCAGTTACCCGGATCAGTGGAAGCCCAGCTGGATCAAAATGGGCTTAGTGTAGCACCTTTGACTGATGCCAAATATCAAGAGCTATGTTGTATTTGGTGACGTCAGCTTGGAAATGCTAAGTAAATAAAAAAGTAAATATAAAAGTTCTCTGGACTGTTTCAATTCTGACAAGAGTATTTTCATTTCCCTACATATCTCTGCTTTTCTTTAGTAATAGCCGCATGTGATACAAGTTTAGCAGTCTTGGTGGAAGTACTCTACGTAATTTTCAAATAACAACGTTTCTAGTTTTCTTTCTAGTCACCAAAGAAAACATAATTTAGCATTGAGTTCAACTCTCGTGCATCTTTGATAAACAGACAAGACTTTGAAGCAAGAAACGCCTATGTCAATTTTATCAACTTCCACGTAGTGTTATGGAAGAATTTTCAACAGTTCATCTCAAGTGAAAAATGTGACGTCATCATTGTTGGATTTTATTTCATGTTTTAAAAATTAGCGAATCGAAACAACTTACTGATTTTCAGAGACTACTAAGAAGTTTTATTCTGTAATAAAAAAGTGAACCTTACCTTCGAGACGTCCCGCCGGTAAATTCATGTTTATTCTTCCTGACGCCGTCGGCAGCTTGGTCCTCTGTCGGATTAGCTGGCCGAGCGGGCTCTTCCACTTTGCGGACAACGTTTTTCCGGTTTGCCGACCACAGGGTTCTTTACTTGGTACACAGAGTGTTGTTTAAACTTTTTAACATGTAACTAAGTTTAGCTTTTGGTGTTAGTAAAATAAGTATGTGTTAAGAATTTCGTCCAAAGATTTTGATGTGCTTTCTAAAATTCACGACTTTTTGGTATAAACTGTGCTCTGGTGATTGAGCAGTTTCCACTATTTGTCAGTCTAATATTGGTGGACAAAAGATTATTTATATGACCGACAATTTGAACAAAAGTTGCACGTGAAACACGATCATTGGCTTTGTCCTTTAAAATCCGTTATAAGGAATTAGTGCATTGCATTTGTAATTCAAATCACATACATATATGTTGTTGTTGTTTTTATTTCAGGCTGCATTCTCATGTCGGGCATTCGTTGAGGCAAATACATTTCAAAACATTCATATGATTCGGTTAACACTACAGATTTATGAGTCGAGTAATACAGTTAATAAATGTTTTACAAGTTCCTATTTTTTCACTGAACAATTTCTTGATTAAATGACAAATAGAGAGACGGTAGTTGATTTGTCAAGAGCACGTGACATTTTCCCCCAAAGAACTTCCATTAGCGCCTCTGATTGGTGAATAAAAGTAGCATCACTTGATGTGATTGATCTAAAATTATTACTCGGATTTTCCTATTGGAGGTCATGGCGTATGTTCTAGGCTGGCGTGATTTATAAAATGAAAATAACAACAGTGTACATCAAGTATTGCACAATGTTTACAAAGAGAATAAAAGTAAATACTTTATTTTCCATTTAGATTTTGAGCCCCACGTAACCATCAAATGTCATGTATACATGAATATTAAGCCTTTTAGAATTTACAAGAAGGATGTATGGTACATCTCAGGAACATATGAAGCAGATATATAACATGGGAACAGAAATGTTTTCTGTGTATTCTTGTCATATTTTTTGCACCTTTACTGAAAGATTTGGCGTTTCTGGTTTCTTTTGGAACATGCTTTAATAATGTGCGTAACGGTCACATTGCCTCATCATCTGGTTGGTTTGAAAAACATAGATACATGTATTATACTTTGCTCTATATGCTTACCTTTATTACAAAAACACACACAAAAATAAACAAACAAATAAATATATAAATAAATAGTATTTAGACTTATCAAAATGTTTAAAGTGAGCAAAGACTTTCAACGAATTATAGAGAATGCTTTACTTTTATTATACGGTTCTGTAATTTAACACACTTAACTTGATATTCTGTTCTTGTAGGAATATGACTTTTTATAATTTTAGGCATATTTTTGGCCATAAAATTTTGATGAAAGCACACAATTACACAAATTTATTGCATAATACCGTTTTAAAAGCTATAGATAAAGACTATAGTTATGAAAAAGAACTTGTGTATTCCGTTCTTATACGGAAATAGACAAACGGAAGCAATCGGAGACAGTCACTATCATCTGGTTATCGAGTCTAGATAGAATAATTTATTTCCGTATAAATGTGTTTGTTCCTTTTCTGGACTTCTCTTTTCTATTAGGGCTCTACTTCTTACTTTAATGTTTCCCTATATATTTCCCCGACTTTTTTTTTTTTTTTTTTTTTTGCAAGGATCATTTGATTATACTACATTGTAACCTTAAATTGTTATAAGTCACGTGCTGTTTGATACCGCAAGCTGTAGCCGAGGTTCAGTTGCTCCAGGGAACCAACGTCCTCTTCTGACACGTGACTTCTGAATGCGAGAGTTATCAAGACCAATTAGTAACTTAACAATCTTTTATCTTGGTCAGGCAGCAAATTGTTATGATTGATGACTACTTGAATGGTTTCTTCATCCTTCAGTCGCTGAAATGGGGAACTGAATCTATAACACGATAATGACATAAGTCCCTTTTTATAATATTTCCTATAAATGTACATTATCAAAGAAAGTAGCCGTGTGACTTTCTTCGTTCAATCTAGTTATTTCTTAAATTATGGAATCTTATTTCATCATAAAATTTCTGGGTGTTATTGGTTAGGACTGCTTTAAAATCGTGTCGCACTAAAGATCTACTGGTTAAAATATTGAGAAACGACCAGTCCCTCACTACCCGAGGTTCTGGAGTCGGGACTGAAACCCATTAAATAATTGTGTAAAAAATATAAGCCTATAAGCTGGAGGTCGAACAGGATTTCGACTGCCTTTAGAAAGCTTTCGGCAAAGACCTTGGATGCATTTTAGATCCTTGAGTAAATGTTTTCATGAGTACATGTATGTTAGAACAGTGGAGTGACACTAAACAAATGTGCGCTTTACTATATTTCATAAATTTTCATAACCTTTTAGTCAATTTTTATAAATTAATTTTAATTTCATTGTCAGTCCGCCACTGAAAGTAAAGAAAATGAAGATTTAAGATAAGATAAGATTTATTTTGGCATTACATGGTATTTAAACACATGAAGTGATAAATAGTATAACACATACATGAGCACAAAAACCATGACATGTACACCAACACCAGGGATAACACAAAAAAGGGTAAACCCTTATTTCCATTGTGGTCCCTAAGCGTTGATGGCATTGCATAGAGAGGCAATGTTAATATTTGATGGAAAGTATCACAGAAAATATCACAAAAAATACTATCACATACAATTTATCACTAATACTAAGAATTATGTTGATACTAAAATATACAATCCATAAGACTAGATTCAATCCTATTATAATAACAAACAAAAGAAAACATTTATATCACAGATTGTATTTTTAATAAATATATAATTTAAACTCAGGATCTGCCTCACAGTTAAGACACATTTATCTAAAAAGATATATAAGCATTATATTATAAAAGAAAATCATTCATGCATGACTCAATACCAAAATTTATCCTTAAAACATATACAGTCATAAAATACAGTTTAATTCAACTTATTTAAAAAGTACTGTTTCACAGCAAGCTTAAAAACAGGCAGAGATTTTGAGTGAGTAATACTGGCTGGTAAATTGTTCCACAGTGAACAGCCTATGTAGGAAAATGACTTTAATCCAAACCCTTTAACCTTAGGAATTGAATATGCCCCCTTTTTACAAAGCCGTGTGTTATAACCATGGACAGTATCTTGAGGAATGAAGTTATCACTCAAGTAGGCTGGTGCTAAGCCAAGTTTAATTTTAAAAACATGACATAAAATAATTTGTTCCACACGATGTTTTACCGGTTACCAATTTAACAACTTGAAATGTTCTGTACCAATATGGGATCTATTGTTTATATTGAGTACAAAAGAAAGAAAGGAAAGAAAAAAAGATCTGAAGGCAAGAAAGAATGCCTGCATATCTGTACAAAAAAACACTTGCAAAATATCTTAATGAATTGGCCTGGTAAACGCAAATAAAAGAAAAAACTATTTTGATACTGCGTTCAGCCAATTTACTCTATTCAATAAAATTAGTGCTTTTAACCTAAGAGCACTAATACACACTCACACCTTTTAAAATTCTCTAGCGCACCGTTTATTTGTTTACATCGCGGAAAACCGATATCTCTCCGCAATAAAAAATTAGACGAACATTGATATGCCAATCCAGTAAAAGAAGCACATGGCATTGATTTGCAATGGGAAAATTATTTAGCAAAAGAAAACATTCCAAATCTAGGTTTATCACATTTAATTTTCTTTATTTTATCTTATGAGTCACGATTATATTCGCAAAAAAATGCGGCCTTTGTTTGAAGTTTTTGGACTGTTGTTGCAGTATACCCTTCGTTAAAGTTCCACGATAGAAATGAATATTTAAAATAAAAATAAACGTTATTTAAACAAAGTGAAAGATAAATACTGTCTTTCACTTACATTTTGTTTTAAATAAGCTAATACTACATAAATAATAGGTATCTACTGCCTAAATTGATAGCCTGCCTAGTATAGTCAGTATTGACTTTTGGCAGTATTAAGTTGAAGTTGAAGTTGAAATTGACTGTGTTTCCAATAGATGTCCATGTCAGAAAATATTACATCTTCAAAAACAATTTTTTTTCAGTACTGAAGGTGGGTTTGACAGTATTGATACTGCAGTTGCTGGGAACCAACTGAAGACAGGTCACAGTATGTACAGGAATGTGTCAAGCAGTTACCGTGAACAGCCAACTGGGGAACCAGTACACTCAGAGGCTGTGGTCAGTCTTGCCAAAATACAGCCTGGCCTCTGTGTAGCAGGTAGCAAGGATAAAGTGAGTGTTTTTTTAAAGTTATTAATTATTCTAGAAAATTTAGCAAAAAAATTTAAAATGGAAAACTGTACTCTGTAGTAATCTGGTTGACAACGTCAGTTTTGGCAAAGACCTTAATGGTATTTTAGGTCTTTGGTTTCAGACACACATCCAAGTGCTAACCATGGATAAAGTTGCTTAACTAGCTAATGTTCCAGACAATCTAACAGTTTCGTTAAAGAGCTAGCCCAACAGTGAGGCTGTCTATCTTGTGTCCACTGCAGTTCTAAGACTTTCATATTGAATACATGAACAAAATGGTTTAAACTGTTATTGTCTTTTGTCTTCTGGGGACACTTGATAGCCTCTTAGGCTCATGAAGTCCGCTTGAAATGCTTTTTCTTTTATTTTCTCCATCTCCAGTCACAGTGAATTTAATACACTTCAGATGTATTGAATCTACGGGATATCCAAAGTTTGTCCAGTTTAGTTTTAAAAGATTGCACACTGCTACTGGTGATAATATCTTTAGGAAGACTATTCCAGTTGGAAATGGTTCTGTGGCTGAATGAGTTCAGGCGAATGAATTTCTTTGCTTTTGCTTTCACAAATTTAAGGTCATGACCCCTTGTACCACTGGCTCGAGCAAATTTGAAGAAATCATCCTTATTTGCATCATCTATATTGTGAATAATTTTGAATATTTTTTCTTAAATTGTAGACTGTGTCACTCAAATTGTAAACCTTTTTCTTTTTTCTTAAATTGTAGACTGTGTCTCTCAAATTGTAAACCTTTTTCTTTTTTCTTAAATTGTAGACTGTGTCTCTCAAATTGTAAACCTTTTTCTTTTTTCTTAAATTGTAGACTGTTTCTCTGTATGACTACCACAATCATCGACTGGAAGACAGATGGACTGGACATGAAAGGGAGATAACAAAGGTAGAGTCTCTTAGTGTTGATCTCATAAGCTCAGTAGCTGGCCCGGCTACCTCAATCAGTAAATCATGGGATCGTCAATCTTGACGATCCCAGTTCAGTCCCCATCAGGGCCGACAAAATTTCTCTGTGATAATTGATCTCTAAATCATTTGTCCCTCACCTCTGAAGCAAGTGAGGAAGTAGACAGTCACTTGCAGAGAAATTGGTAAATAAACTGGTTGGATACCCAGGAACACTGGTTAGGTGGACTGACCGCCGGGATATGATCTTAGCTGTTAAACTGGCGTTAAACCCCAATAAAACCAAACTAAAACCAAATCATTACCTCAGTGCTAAGGGCATTTGCCCCCTTCTCTGAACACACAAGGGTTGAATCTCAGCAGGAGCACTAGATGTGTCTTAGGTCAAAGCCGTATGCCTGCACATGTCTCAGGTCACTCAGCTCAAAGTAAATTCCTAGTAATAAAATATCACAGGCTGTTCTCTCATGATTGGTTCAATCAGAGGTGATGCCTCAAAAGATTTGAATAAGCATGGCTAGTTTTTATCACAAGTTAAAAACAAATTATTTTAATTATCATAGATTTAGTTACATTTTTGTGGTATGTCTAACATTTAAATGTTCATATTTAAGCTGCCTTCATAACAAGCTATTATGTTAATTTGGTAGAAAATAGTTGGTTTGTGATTGTTCTTCCTTTATCATTTATGTTGCAATTGTAGTCGCAAAATTTGAACACCAATTAAGCCACTGAAATTATGGTGTAGTCATAGCATGTTTGAGCTCTAAGTGATCCACAGATTGGTTATATTTTAAATTGGCATAAATTGTACCTTTTCAGGTTTTCTATGGTATCCAATGCCAGGGTATATTTAGTGCCTCCAGAGATAGATCCGTAAAACTGTGGAAGAGAGATAACGCCAACCCTATACGAGAATACAATGGGCATGATTTAGTCGTTTCAGCCATTCATCTGAATAAAGGTGATTGAAAGTTCTTTCACAAAAAATTACAGTGTTATGGCATGGTTAAGTTCAAACTTATATATTTTCATCATTTGAAGACAAAGTTCATGTAACTCATGTCGATACCGTTGTTAATGATTTTTATTATAAATAAATATTTATTATGAAATACTTTAGAAAATATTTCATTAATTACTGTTCTACAGATATTGGCATATCGCATAAAATATATGTATATCATGTAACATAACGTCAAAATGGCATATCGCATAAAGTCTATGTATATTGTGTAACATAACGTCAAAACGGCATATCACATAGAATACATGTATATCGTGTAACATAACGTCAAAATGGCACATCGTGTTAAATATATGTATATCGTGTAACGTAAAATATATGTATATAATTGTGTAATGTAATGTCAAAATGACATATTGTGTAAAATATATGTATATCGTGTAACGTAATGTCAAAATGGCACATTGTGTAAAATATATGTATATCATGTAACATAACGTCAAAATGGCACATGATGTAAAATATATGTATATCGTGTAACGTAATGTCAAAATGGCAAATTACGTAAAATATATGTACATCGTGTAACATAATGTCAAAATGGCACATTGCGTAAAATATATGTATATCGTGTAACATAACGTCAAAATGGCACATTGTGAAAATATATGAAAAGAAATCAACACGGTGTTTGAAATATTTCCCTTTGAATATTTCTTATTGAGGCCTTATTGTTTAGTTACAAAACCATTTTTACTCAGATCTATTCAAGTAAAATATATATCCCCACCCAGGAAGACATTTTGAAAATGAACCAACCACCTCTAGAAGTTAATTTGACAAGAATAGACCCTCCAACCCCTATATAGATAGACTAACTACCCCTGACTGAATTCCTTTATATTGCCTTCCAAGGATGAGATACATGTATTTATTTTACTGGAATGGAATTAAACTCGGTAGAAGAAATATGTTTATTGTTATAAAGGATTTTTATATAACGAATGATGTAAGAGGGTTTTGCGAAAAATTATCAAAATACTTTTTTTTAAAGAATTTCTACATAAAAGAATACTCACCATTAAAATATCACTAGATTTAGAATAAATGAAATGATAAATAATTGTGTTTTTAATTTTAAATAGCATAGATTAACAAGGTTACTTGTGTGTTCTGGTTAAGACATCAAACTTATTTTTGGCTGGAGGTGGAAGGTTTGATTTGTGCTTGTGTGGACAAGGTCTTTTGACGAGTTGTCAGCTAGTTTAAGAATGGTTATCTTCTACATGGCACCTTGCACATAAGATAATGTATTGGCTAGTTCAATAGTATAGAGATATCTCTTAAGAACGAAGCAGACCCTTTCAATAGAGGTGACGCTTAGAAAACCAAACATTTTGGTTTACTTAAATAAGAGTACATTTATTCTTTCAGACAATACTATACTGTGTACTGGCTCCAGAGATAACACTGTAAAACTCTGGGATGTGGAAACTGGGGAATGCCTGAGAGAAAATAGAACATCACGAAATCTAGTAAGTTCAGTTTAGGAACTTGACTAAAAATCACTGGCACTATGATTGAAACTATGGAAACAGTAAAAATTCTGGTGATTTATTGTTGAAAATGTTTAACTCCTAAGGGATGCATATAGTTTTTTAACAGTCTGTCCATCCATCCGTCCATCATTCCATCCATACTTTAACATTGGCCATAACTTCCATATTAGTAAGTGAATGTAGTTCATACATGGGACACAAAACCCCTTGGACAAGACCTTCCCTTTGACCTAATTTGACCTTGACCCCTGAATGACTGGTCCTCAGCTCAAAGGTTAAAGCACCACTTCGGGGGCATTTGTCATCTTACAGTGACAGTTCTTGCTAGATTTAAGTGTTGTTGTATTAACAAGCATGCTTAAAGTGTTTGATACTTTAACTACAGTATATATTTTTAGCAGAGAGGGTCAGCAGAAATCAATCAGATTCAAAACAGTTTAAAAAAATTGATTCAAGTGGAGTAATTGTTTGACTTGCATTTGAATAGATTTTGTTTGCAAGCAATAAGAGTTAAAAGTGTTATGAATTTTCAGGTCACAGATGTAAAATTTGTACCCGACTCTCATTTAATAGTACAGACTGGTGAAGACAAAGACGTAAGGTCAGTTGTATCTTTGATGCTTTTTCCTGGGATTTTAACCCTAACCTGCTGGAACTGAAATTGATTAGCCTTTGCCATCAGTATAGAGCGAGGCCAGCCTGCACATCCGTGCAGTCTGACCATGCTCTATACTGTTGGTAGCTCCATTTTTGTATTTTGATATTGAAATCCCTTAAACTTTGAATGGACTGTTCCAATTTCAAAGCTGGGCAAATCCATTACAAAAATTCAGCATGTTCAGGGTTAAATAAACAACATCTATATATTTATGGCCATGGTGGATCATGTGAATCAATTACTGTCTACCTACTTCCAAATTGATACTTGTTCATAAGTACTGTTGAGTCTACATGTATATGTTCTATGTATTCTTTACTTCAGCATTTTGGCTTGAAATGTATTTTTGAGCTGAACTGATATCTTTACCTTAGAATGTAGAAAGATCCCATTTTTTTGTTTTATTATTTACATTTCTATGATTGTAAACATCTTAATACACAGACTTTCTACCTTCAGACATCTGCAGCTAAAGTTTTGTCTTTCTTACAGTTAATTTGACAAATGGAAATTAATGCCCTTTGAATTTTACTATTTTTTATAAAGCCTATATGAGATTTTTGTTGACTAAATAATTTTGAGACACTCAGATAAATGAGTTTTGTTATTGTTCTTTGTTCATTTACATTTTCTCGACTTTTAGGTTATTTGACACTCGTACCATGTATGTATCACACACATTCCCTCGTAAACAGTATATACAGATGGCCTGTGACGTCAGTCCAGATGGGCATTTCTGTCTAACTTGTAGTAACGGGTTTGGAGGAAATGGATGCGAAGCTACAGTAAGTTAGCTTTTTTATCCCTGTTGGCGGCAGTCTGTAATTGCCTTTCTGATCACTCAAGACTACGATATACCTGCACACCAGTTTAGTCTGACGATGATCCAGCACTGATTGGTTTTTCAGTTCTGAGTAGTTTATATAGAGTGGAAATTAAATGGACTGAATCGTACTTTCAGTCTCTGTATGTCTATGAAAGACCGATACAATATAACAGATAGTGCATTTCAACACAAAAAAAACTGTCATGTCCATTGTCGAATTCGATGAATCGGGTTCTGACTGCTTGTGTTAATGATGTGTGGGTCAGTCAAGACTGTATGATGAAAATTAAGTAGGAGAAAAGGTTTAGAAAAAATTAAGAAAAGTGATGGATTCAGGCTTGCTGTGTGAGTGGAGAAAATGTAAGGCACCATAGTTACAGATAAATAATGTTGTAAATGTATTTTTACACACAAAAATTTATTTATTTGGTCTTCAACAGGTTTGTCTAAAATTTTATTTGAAGTTCTCAGTTCAAACCCAACCAGGGCTGGCTAAATTTTTGTGTCAAGGTCATTTGTGCCTACCCCCTGATTCAAGTAGGGAAGCAGTCAGTTGCTTGTGGAGAGATTTGTTAGTAAACTATACCCAAGAACACTAAGGGGAACTGTCCTCCAACAGGTTAATCTGGCGTTTAACCCCACTGAAAACAAACAGTTTATTTGTAGAATTCTAAAAGAGGCCATAGAAATGAATGCCTTCTTGTTTTTCTAGTTATGGGACCTTAGGGCCTTACAGATTGTTCAGGAGTATAGAGGCCACACTGAGGCTGTAGAGTGTTGTATTTTCCTGCCGCCAAGTCAGGGAAGAGATCTCATTGCGACCTCATCAAGGGACTGTACAGTCAGAGTTTGGGACCAGCACACACGAGGTATGGTGTATATTTTCTGTTCAGTAAATACTACTGTAAGAACTTATGACAAGTGTGTTTTTCAGGACAGGGTTTATTTGGTAGTAACAGTTGAGTTACTGAGACCGTTTATGTGTTTTTTGTCTTTTCATCAGTTTGTCTGCCCACAGTATATTGCACAAGCTTGTGGCTTAGACAACAGCTTTTACCACTGAATTTTTGGGCTCTTAAAGTAGAATTGTGGGGAAATTATCATTTTTATAGATGTGTATTTCAGATAAATAGACACAGTACTTTTACCATTAAAGATCCTTTCTTTGTTTCCATTCTTACACTTCAGCATGTGTATCAAAAGTTCTTGTAATAGTGACAGTCACAGGTTAAAATCCAGCAACCACACTGCTGCATAGAAAGTTTGCTAAATTACTTACTTTAAATCAGTTTATACCAGTATTTCGTGTGAATCGTACATTTAGAATTCTGTATCTCTGGGATATGATTGAAGGTTTTTTAATCAAACCAGTGTTTCAGATTGAAAAAAAAATGCAACAAGCAAAAATGTAATCTCCTATAAATAAGGTTGAAAAATAAATCTAACATTTTCATATTTCAGATACTATAGCCGTAACTACTCTGAGTGGGTCAGGACCTTTGACCTCACTGATTGCCTATGAGGACAACTGGTACTTGCTATATTGATCTTATTTAATTGATTGATTAATTAATTAATTAATCAATTGATTGATTAATTGATGATCATTAGGATAATCTGCAGGAATTTTGTTGTAAACGTAAATTAATAATAATGGGATCGAGATTGAATACGATAGAATGCAATTATGGTGTCCTTGTTCTTTAAAAGGATTCTTCTAATCCTTCACTTTTTGCCAAGAACTAAAGATATGATACAAAAGACTACCTGTAATTCCTAGCGGTATCAAAGTATTTTTATAGTAAAAAAAAATGAAGAACACCGTACATTGAGCATATAAACCCTAAAAATGAAAAAAGTGTTTTCACTTTTAAGCTCACCTGTCACATAGTGACAGAGTGAGCTTTTCTGATCACCTTTTGTCCGTCCGTCCGTCCGTCCACAATTAGTTCGTTAACACTCTAGTGGTCACATTTTTGCCTCAGTTGTCATGAAACTTGGTCAGGATGTTTGTCTCATTAATATCTCGGACGAGTTCGAACATGGGTTATCAGGGTTGGAAAACTAGGTCACAGAGCCCAAATATAGAAAAACCCTGTTAACACTCTAGAGGCTACTTTTTCAGTCCAAATATCCTGGAAATTTGTCAGAAAGGTTCTATCGATGGTTTCTAGCTCAAGTTCAAATATGGGTCATCTTGGTTCAAAAACTAGGTCACGGAGCCCAAAAATAGAAAAATCTTGTTAACACTCTAGAGGTTACATTTTCAGCCCAAATAATCTGGAAATTTGTCAGAAAGGTTGCTTTGACGATTTCTAGGTCAGGTTTAAATATGGGTCATCTGGGGTCAAAAACTAGGTCACAGAGCCCAAATATTGAAAAACCTTGTTAACACTCTAAAGGTAACATTTTTACACCAAATAATCTGGGAATTTGTCAGGAAGGTTGCTTCTATGATTTCTAGCTCAAGTTTGAATATGGGTCATCTGGGTTCAAAAACTAGGTCACAGAGCCCAAAAATAGAAACATTTTGTTAACACTCTAGAGGTTACATTTTCAGCCCAAATAACCTTGAAATTGGTCAGAAAGGTTGCTTCAAAGATTTCTAGCACAAGTTCAAATATAGGTCCAAAAACTAGGTCACAGAGCCTGAAAGTAGAAAAACCTTGTTAATGCTCTAGAGGTTACATTTTTAGTCCAAATGTCCTTGAAATTTGTCAGAAAGGTTGTTTCAAAGAATTCTAGCTCAGATTTGGATATGGGTCATCTGGGATAAAAACTAGATCACATGGTTCAAATATGTAAAAAAACTTTTTAACACTCCAGAGGTTACATTTTCAGTCCAAATATCCTGGAAATTTGTCAGACAGGTTTTTTTGATGATTTGTAGCTCAAGTTGGAATATGGGTCAAAAACTAGGTTACAGAGCCCAAATATGGAAAAACCTTGTTAACACTCTGGAGGTAACATTTTAATTCCAAATAAACTGGAAATTTGTCAGAAAGCTTAATTCTATGGTTTCTAGCTCAAGTTTGAATATGGGTCATCTGGAGTTGAAACATCGAGGTCACAGAGCCCAAATATTGAAAAACTTTGTAAACACTCTAGAGGCTACATTTTAAGTCCAAATGTCCTGGAAATTTGTCAGAAAGGTTGTTTTGATGATTTGTAGCTCAAGTTTGGATATGGGTTATCTGGGATCAAAAACTAGGTCACAGAGCCTAAATATCAAACCTTGTTAACACTCTAGAGGCTACTTTTTCAGTCCAAATATCCTGGAAATTTGTCAGAGAGATTGTTTCGATAATTTCTAGCTCAAGTTCGAATATGGGACATCTAGGTTAAAAAACTAGGTCATAGAGCCCAAATATGGAAAAACCTTGTTAACACTCAAGAGGTAACATTTTCAGTACAAATAACCTTGAAATTTGTCAAAGAGATTGTTTCAATAATTTCTAGGTCAAGTTCGAATATGGGTCATCTGGGGTCAATTAACCAGGTCCATAGCAACTTTGTTAAAAGCAGTCATACTCAGGTGAGCGATACAGGGCCATCATGGCCCTCTTGTTACAAATATATCGACAGTGGATATATATGTAAGAAGTGATTCTTTAAGGGGTTGTATGCCCAGTGATACTGTCACCTGTGATGAATAATTAAATATCCATTTTCTATAAAGGACAGAGATGTATTTGTAAGCATTCTGTACTCTCTTTGGATTTCCTTATTACATACAATAATATGACCTCTATTAATAGTTCATTTGACCACAGTTTTTGACTTTCTTAATTTCAAAGCGAATTACAGATCATAATATTATGAGACAGTATTCTTTTACAAGTGAATTACAGATCATGTTAGACTGTTTTAGTTTTCATGTGAATTACAGATAATATTGGACAGTATCTCAGCATTTTTGGGGGGAAATGCAGAACAGTGCTTCCTGCTGCATTACTCTATAGCATTCAGAACTTCTTGCATTCACCTCTTGATTTGTATATTAAATCAAATTCAATTTGTTGTTGTATACAATATGGTCTTTTTTAGCATTTTTTTTTTCTGAGGAATAGAAATTTTGTCTGATTTTTTTTCAGTATATGTGTGTCCAGTTTCAATACCGGAATACATGAGCTAGGCCTGTCTGTGCCAAAGGGTGTTTTGCTACAAAAGTCAACATTCTAGATGAAATTTATATTCAATACTTAGTGTGTCAGAAAAAGTATTGCAAAATGTGTGAAAATTGTGTTTTGTATTTGCCAAAATTGTGTATACCAGCCATGCTTTTGACATTTTCTGTGTTCTGGAATCTCACAACTTTTTTGACTTGGCTAAAAATCAAAATATTTACACCGTATAATCTTATTTCTTCATTATTTTGATATTTGTCTACAATTTATTTGTTCTGATATACTTGAAAAATGTTTTTTGTGTTGTATAAAAATATTAAAATAGTAAAGGAATGTATTGATATAAATAGAGAAAACATATTGAAGGGAAGAAACCTACCAGTGTTACCAGTTTGCCATGGACATGTAACATTGTCTTCCCAATCACTGATAGCTCATTTTAAAACTGTGTTCCCTTACATTTACCAAAACACTGTGTTAAATGAACATACAGGGGTATTCCATCTAATCTGTGATAAATCTAGTTAATTTTTCTTTTTCTTATGACATAAGCATGTTTCAGCATTGATAATACGTTAGCAGTTTTTTTATTTACAGTGTAATACATATTCATCACTAAGAAAATATTTATTTTACATCATCTGGAAAAGAAGTTCTTGGAACTTAGAAAATAATCCCATTCATTGACCCCTTTTGTATTTTCAAACCTGAAGTGTGGAATGCCTAAAGTGACTAAAGACACTGGAGTTTCACACCCACTTTGGGATTCAATCTTGCAGGCTTTATATTCGTATTCAGTGTTCATTTCTTCACTACTTCTGTTGAAGAAAAAAGTTTAAAAACTTGCTTTGAACAGAACACTGTAAATGTGTGTAAACTTGATACAAAGAAAAGGTCAAGGTCAGAAAGGTCAAGGTTGCATGCAAAATGCTGTTGTCATTTCAGTATATATTTTTTCTGCTTTTTTTTAAGTTTTCCTTTTTTAAATGCAGTTAACTTTGTGATGGGAATTCGTTATTTTTAGTCAACTTAATTTGAAAACCAATATACTTAGTCTCAATTTCTATATATTTGTCAATACTTTAAGCAAAGCAAAAAGGAGTTGTGATTTTCTGTATTATCAGAAACTTAGTATCCATTTTCAGTTGGATATGTGATTTTGGTATTTATTCTTTTTCCAGTGGCAGAGTTACTACATCTAGATATATCAGTTCTATGTTGTTAATGTATTATTTGTTGTTAGGGACAAAGACACTACTGTGTTAAGTTTTATACTTTATAACTGAAGGTCATATCTTGACCTCTGTTGATAAGACTGTGGGCAGTTTGTTTCTGAAGATAAAGGATTTGTAAACAAATGTTAGTCAGGTAAACTGAAGTTAGGGGAGTGATGCAGGACTGTAAGTTAGGTGAACTCTAAGCCATTGTAGCTAAAATACTTCTTAAGCCTACCAAGCTATATGTTTCTTCAAACTTGTTTATCATTCAAACATATCATTTATAGTTTAAAAAACTTATCTATTTTACACCGATTTGGGAAACAAGATTTCGCAGCCTACATCCATACCGCTAAATGACGCTTCCTGGGTTCAAACCAGCTTTCTAGTTGCAAGTGTGGAATGTGAAGAGTCTTTGGAGACTGGTGGGATTTGAACCTGCTACTTCCAAACTGGGAGTGTGACACTCTTACCCTTCAACCACTTCTCCTCCATTTATAAGGATGTTATTTGAAAAAAAGTACTGTTTAGTAAACCAGACCACACAGTCCTGTATAGTCACCCTGGTATATACTAAAAGGGAAAACGATGACAGTCTCCTCAACATTTACAGTTCAAGGTACTAGACAAATTTTAAAAGCATTATTATCACTGTTGTTGGTCATGAAAGGTTTTTTTCACTTATCATTCCTCACTTATATCATGTGATAATTTACTTATTGTTTTGTATTATGTGCCTTATTGTGAAGTTTTTTCTTGCCTTTGTAAGACAAAAATAAAATAAAAAACAATTATAGTTTGTTGTTTTATGTTAAGTTGATCTCAGATAATTAACTAAACATGTGTATATGGTCAACTGAATCTAAACAGTCCAAAACTTGGGTAGCAAATTTATTTCGTAAACAGTCACATATCAAAAAACATTTTCCTTTCAAAACTGGTTACATGTCACAATAGATCTGGTGTTGATGCACCGAGATAAGTTCGTAGATTTGTTACTGTTGATTTTACAAGTTTACATGGTATTGTATCCATCTTTAACCGTTTATATGCTTCGTATCTATGGCAACCACCAAATGAGTAGAAGTAGTCTCCACCTTCGCGACCTTTGATCCACAACACATCAATTGGTGGAACTTTGTGCCTTGTACTTCCATCCTGAAAATGAAAACTGATAAGATTAAAATAAAACTGTGAAAGTTTTTAATAGCGTATTAAAGATGTTAAAAAATCATAACATTGTAAGGAATGATAATTCTTCTTGTTCAATATGACATGTACTGCCATGATTAAAAAGCAGAAAACGTGCTTCAAGAATGTATATATATATTAAAACATTTTATCTCTGTGCAAGATAGTTCTATAAACATATGTAAGACCACAGGTCGAATACTGCTCAACCATATGGCACCCATCGCAGAAATATCTTGCCGAATAGAAATAGCCCAGAGGTTAGCTGCAAGGTATGTTCATAATGATTACCATTATACAAGCAGTGTAACAAATATGATTAAGGAATTAAAATGGTCAACTTTAGAACAAAGGCTAAACCAACCCAGCCTGGTCATACTATACAAAATAAAAAAAAAACAAACGGGTCAATGTCAATCACTATCACCTTACAGACACAAGAACCCGCAATCAAAAACAACATCACATGAACTCATTCTTCCCAAGAACTATAAGAATCTGGAATTAATTACTGACCGAGATAAGGCTGCTCCAACTGTGCTAGCTTTTGTAAGTGGAATGAACAAGTTTTATGGATTTTAAATGTTCACAATAAATCATTTTAATGTTTATGTAAAATCTTTAGTAAAATCTTGTTTTCTTTGTTATTATCTTTTATAATTTTAATTTTCCTGCTTAGTATAGTCAGTATGAACTTTTGGCAGTACTTAGTTGAAGTTGATAAGCTGCAAACATTACTTTCAACTGTAACGTTTTCTGGGGTTTTTTTTATGATTCATATTTTATTTATAACATTAATTTTCGTGTTACATAAAAAAATGATAAAAACATAAAATATCATAAAAAAATTGATGTTAGAGGTGAAAACTGTAGTGCGATGGCAAATTAATATATATAAGCCATCACAGGGGTTCCACTAGTTTCAAAAACTGAAGGGTTATTTTTCATCTGATGCAAATAAAATTACCAAAGTGCAGTCAAAAACACCTGAATTTAAGCTAAAATATACCTTAATTTAAGACAAAATGACCCTTCAGTCAAAATACCTGAGGGTCAAAATGGGATCTTTATTAAATTTTAGGGGTCAAAACCCCTCTAAAAGGGTCAAATGGAAACCCTGCATCACGTAGCAATGTTTCACTTCTATTGATATAGGACTATGTACAGAGATGCCAAAAATAAATACAATTACTTTGATTGTTTCCATCAGTGATTCAACTTTTCCTTCATCTAGAACTGACGGGATTGGTCTAATAAGAACATTAACCGGTACATCATGAACCTCTTCTACATGGTTGGAATGTACACTTTCAAGTTCTAAGTTTCTGTCACAACTACCTTCCATAGAGTTTAATGGTAATGTCAATGAGTTTAAAGATTTATTTTCAAATGCTGAGGCAGCTTTTTCACCGTGTACGTGATTCTGAAAATTTATGAATAAGTTTATTGATAAAATAAAAAGTGAAACACTTCCAAATCCTGTTTGACAGCTGTTCCGCATCGCTGAATGCGTAAATAAACAATGGTGCATAAGAATGTATTGACGTTAAATTTAAAGATTCAAGGACATAAAGCACTAAATCTGCAATTCTGACAAATATTATTTCTCTCAGTTACTGCTCGCTTGAAGTATCAGTATGTACTGTTTCACAACATAGATTTTTCTACAAAATTTTCATACACTGAAACATTTTTATAAGGATCAAAAAATATTTTTGAGCATGGTTACTTCCCTTTATATCGGTAACGCCATTTGTCTTTATTTTTTCATGAAAATAAAATCGAGACAAAGGCATGATAAGTGTTTCTCGCAAATACGAAGAAAATTATTTATCATGTAACTTGAAAAATTAAACATGGTAAAATACTATTGAAGATTATCAAAATAACCTGAAAAGAAGTGACAGACCTGTGAGAACAAAATATTCTGTATGTAGTGGACACCAGATAGATTCATTTCCAACAGTCTTGCTGTTGGGCTAGCTCTATAGCGACATGGTTATAGTGTCTGGAACGGTTGCTAAGTTAAGCAATGTTATCCATAGTTAGTTCCTGGATGGGTGTCCAAAATTGAGCTCTTAGGCCAGGTTATTCTAGTAGTCCAGGAAACCTTGGCGCAGTAGGATATTGATGTATTTTCTGACTGGCAGATAATAAATATCCAAATGAAAAAAGGGTGCCCGAACGTCTCGTAAATGAGAATAGTTATTCTAGATATATCCTGGATACCAAAATAGGTTATTTCTTATTGTAGAGATAGATCTGTTTATCCTCTATTTTGGTATCGTAACCATATTTTTGTAGTAACCTGGTCTATGATGTCAATTTGGGATGCCCATCCAAGTACTAACCATGGAGAACGTTGCTTAATTTGGCAAACGTTTCAGACACTCCAACCATGTCGCTAAAGAGCTAGCCCAACAGCAAGGCTGTTGGAAATGCCTTATATACCGGGTGACCACTACATTTTGCTTTAAATTAGTCATTTAAGGCCACTTTCATATCATAACCCATTTAAGGGCTTCAAAAGTCATTTTTCAACAGCGTTTTGATAAAATTGCATTATTTTAAGCATAATTCCAGCCACCCACCTAAGGACAAGTCCTTACGGGACTCGAACATTAGACTTCCCGCTGGTTCTTTAACCACTAGACTAAGGAGACAGTAGTAAATACTGCTTACCTTCCATTTCAGATGCCTACTGATGCAGAAATGAATGAAGCAGAGGGCAGCAAAGACAGGGAGCCAGTTTTGAGATCAAAGAAATCTGTTCACTACTCATTTCTCCGATTTGTGAACAAAGCAAACAGAAATGTTGATGTTGTGTGGGTAAATTATGAAGGAGCGCGTGTACGATACAAGACTCTTAATCCAGATAACTACCTAGACATAAACACCTTTGCTGGACATCCTTGGATCTTTTTTGATTCAGAGACAGGTGATAGAATGATGGTGCAGCTGAAAGAAATATTTGAACCTGTTGCCTGGAACTCTGAAGGAAATAATTGGCCACCACAGAGAAAAGTTGTAAACATTACTATCCCAGGTAAAGAACTATAAATGCTTTTCACTCTGATATAAATTTACTCTTAATCTTGTCACAGACCACTTAATTGTTCAATTAATGTTTAAAGGCTTACACAGTCTCACAAGTGATTGGTTCAGTTGGTTAGAATTTTGGAAGACTACCAAAGCTTAGTTGATAGATCATGCATCCCAACCAAGCTCAAAACATGAACTGTATACTAAAAAATCAAAACATTTTGTGCAGCTTGATGGAGCGCTTGTTTATGTAATTTATAACTTAAGTGACTGCATCTGTTGTCAGTGAGTACAAGTTGGATTGTTTTAATAAAAGTTTTTACTTAAGAAATAATAAGTATCCAGGCGTGGTTTATCGTAGAAGAACCCACGTTTTGAGTTTTTATGTGTAGGAATGTATCACGAAGGCCGTGAATCCTCATAAATTTTGAATTATTTAATTTTATTACAGTAAATATCAACCAGTAAGATATGTCAAAAAGGGTCTAAATAGTGAAATGAACTTGATAACCCTTGAAGGCCTTGTTGAAAATTAAAACTTTGGTACTTTTGGTTTACTGATCTTTACAGTATTTTTACATGGTCATAGTAGTCTTAATTGAGGAACTTTACTGTGAACATGTGTGCATCGGTAATCAAGATTTCAGAAATAAGTAAAATAGTTTATTTTCTGTATTTTTTCTTAAAAAAATAATTGAACAAAGAGTTGACAGTGCACACTACATCGTTTTAATGATAAATAATTTTGCTACAGTGTACAGCCTTCAGGAGTGTTGTTTGTTGAAGTTACGACAGTTTGTATCGAGAGACAGCATTAATGAGCTGGACATCTCTGATGGACTCAAAGAAGATTTACACAGAGTCATGCTTCGCAAGGGACATCACATGACCACATCAGCTGGTTCATCATCAGTGACTTGATTTCAAAGATAAGTAAAGATTTGTTCATGGTGACATTAACAGTTCTCCTGTTAACACCTGTGCTGGTTATGGAGGAATAGAAGAGTTACCCTCCTTGATCAAGCTCTGAATGTTTTTGAAATCCTAGTGATTCTAGACTGGTTATTCAAACAGAGGCTGAAAATCTGCTGAAAGGCAGATTTAAGGTTTGTTGCCACTGATGTTTTGTCCAGGGTAATTCAATTAAATTTTTCAGAGTCTGCGAAAAATATTATCTTGATTTTTATCATTTATATGAAATGTTCAAAGTGTTAAATTTCACAAATTTTCCTTAAAACAGTGCTTAGGTACAAATGAAATTCCTTAATTGTGTGCATGATGTATAATAAAGTAGACCACGGGACAAGTTTAAATTCTGTATGATGTATAATAAAGTAGACCACGGGACAAGGTTAAATTCTGTATGATGTATAATAAAGTAGACCATGGGACAAGGTTGAATTCTGTATGATGTATAATAAAGTAGACCATGGGACAAGGTTGAATTCTGTATGACGTATAATAAAGTAGACCACGGGACAAGGTTAAATGTTGTATCGCTTTATTTAGGTACATGTATACTGTTCCTTCTTATGGATAAAAATGCTTATTCTGATGTTTTATTGGTATGTCACATAAAAATGTGGAGTTTATTCTTTATAGTTACATTTGTTTTTATCCCCTGCCATAATTAAAGGTGGTGGGGGATATGGTAATAGTCTCCGTCCTTCCATCCATCCATCCTTCCATCCCGCATTTTTGTCTGGAGCATAACTCAAAAAGTATTTGAGATATCAAATTGAAACTTCATATGTGGATAGATCTCATTGAGGAGGAGTGCTGTGCACAAGAATGGTAACTTTTTCCCTTCATAATTTTTGAGTTATTGCCCTTTATTAGTTTTCATGCATAATTTTGGTCTGGAGCATAACTTGAAAAGTATTTGTGTTAACAACTTGAAACTTTATAGGTGGATAGATCTTGTTGTGGAGGAGTGCATTGCACAGAGTGATAACTCTACTGTTATAGTTTTGAGTTATTGCCCTTTGTTATTTTTTATGCTTAACTTTTGTCTAGGGCATAACTGAAAAAGCATTTGAGGTATCAACTTGAAACTTCATATGTGGATATATTTCATTAAGGAAGAGTGCAGAGCACAAGAATGATAACTCTATCTTTCATACTTTTTTTAGTTATTGACCTTCATTATTTTTTATGCTTATATTTTGTTAGGACAATAACTCAAAAAGTATTTGAGATATCAACTTGAAACTTCTTAAGTTGATAGATCTCATTGGGGAGGAGTGCAGAGCACAAGATTGATAACCAAGCAAACACATTTGGCTGGGGATGGCCATAATTTCTCACAACTGAGTCCAGCTAAAGTCATTTCCCTTTTTTCTGAATTATGCAAACAGGTATATGCGGAACAATAGTTACAGTAATGATATACACTTTTAAGTTTTTTATGCCCACCTGCTTGGCTCAATAGGTAGAGCACTGGATTTGTAATCAACGGGTCCCTGGTTCAACCCTTTGGCAGGGCGAAATTTCTCTGTGACATTTGATCTCAGGCATTGTGTCTAATGTTCATTTGTCTCTCACTGCTGATTCAGAGTAGATCAAGTGGGAACAGTAGTCAGTCACTTGCGGAGAAACTGGTAATTACTGGTTAACCGGTTATCCAGGAAAACCGGTTAGGTGGACTGACCGCCGAGATATAACCAAGATGTTGAAATCAAAAATACAAAAATACCCTGCTTTGTTTCAAAGTCAAATGTGAAAATTTACCATAGCTTAGATTTAAAGATAAATGAGGCCAGATATCAAGATCTATTCAAATATTAACATCTCTTTTTGACTGCCTTTTTTCGTAGGTCTTTTCAGTATTCTATCTGTATCACATAATAAGTGTTGTTCCTAATTTAATACATGATAACCCTGACATATTCACACATGTAAATGTAGCAGGGTTAGAATAGTTTTGAGAACTTCCCTAGAAGTGAATTTAAGCTTTTTCTGTCATGAGTTTCTTCCCCTTTAGAAAAAAAGTGGGAAAATTCTTTGTTTTGGCACTTTGGTCAGTACAGTAGTTGGTTTTGTCCAGATTAGATGTTGACTTGAGAAAAGTTTGATGTTTGGTTCTTTTAATTTTTTGTTGAAGTTCTTCAAGCAGACACTACCATGTCGCCATAAAAGCTAGCTGATAGGCAAGGGAGTAGTACACCTCTGCTATGTACACCCCATCCTTTTTTAAGGGGAAGTATCTCATGACAGCAAAAACATAGAACATCTCAAAACTATTGTAACGCTGCTACAAAATTACTAAAAACATTGCCTTTTTATCTGTTATGAAAAAATAAATTGTTGATTGTCATTTCTAGATCTTATCATTTTGCAATATTGTCAGTGACTCTTCTGTTAGAATATGAAATGTAATATTTTAATCATTACAGTATGCATTTGAATTGTAAATATTTCTAGAATGAAATTTCTTTAATGTTGAATGTTCAGAATTTTGCTTTCCTTCCTCTCAATACTAACTGTAATATATTTTCAGCTCAGGTGCTTAAGGGTGAACTGTAAGGATAGGTACTGTTTGTCATCCACCTTCATCTGTCAACCACTGTCAACATTTTCCTTCAAACGACATCTCCTACTAAACTACTGGGCAAACTTTTACCAAATTTAAGTGTTTGAATATAGATTATTTCTCCTTGTTATTTACTTGAAAACTTACATGCTTATATGTGAGCTTCTGTGATCACTCTTTGTCCATTGAGGGTTATCAACTTTTTTGCTTTAAACCAACTTCTCCTAAACCACTCAGTCAGACTTGATGGAATCTGGTGGGACTGTCCCTAGTGAGAAACTCCACCATAGTTCTTCAAAGAATCCAATTCCATGCAGTTCTGTGGTTGCTATGGTAACAAGAACGAAGCATCTTCTGGTGGACATTTACTAGAATTGTTCAACCTTTACTCTTGGAGTCATAATTGGCTCAACCACTTTAAAAATTTTGTCAAATATCATATGATTGAGACTTCTGAAATTTGATATGTAGCATTTTGTTTTAAACGTTTACCAAAATTGTTCAAATTATGCTTGTGTGGTCATAATTGCTCAGTCCTAGGGTTCACATGCTTAACATAGAAATAAATAGGAAAATTAAATCCTTTCTTGTCTTAAACCACAAGGACAATAGTTAGTGGACCTCTGCCAAGATTGGCCAAACTTTGGTCCTGGGGTTATTATGCCTGCACAACTGGTGTCAGATCATTTACAAAGACTTATTTCAACAAACTGTTTAAGAATTTCTTGTCAGAATCTTCTAAATTTTTGCATGCAGCATTGTCTAATTCTTTCTTTTATTTTGATAATAAATCCATTACATTGTTGCAGTAACACTTAGGTGAGCAATTTCTAGCATTCTTAGCTATCATGTTTTATAGATAAAATGTCTTTAAAAAATCTAAACCGTTGCTTCATTTGCGTGAATTCATGCATATACGACTTTACCCCACATTAGAGCTATTCAAAGACACTGTTTAATAACTGTTTACTTCCACATGGACCTATTATTTGTTTATCCTTTTCTTTACACTTAATCATCCTATATAAGTCAGATACATTTACTCATTTTTTCTTCAGAAGTGTTGTGTTATGCCACTTACGGCTTTGCCTTGGACAAAAATTATTGTTTGTCCAAGTGAACCGCCTTCTTAACGTATGTAGAAGACAATTTTGAAGAATTCATATTGTGTCACAATTACACAACCTTTGTTGTAGCAAGCTAAAGGCAAGTATATTGGAAACTTACAGGTGTAAATTAGGTTGTAATGCTTAGGTGATGGTATGTGGAAAAGGGTTTTATTCATGCATATAATGTGTGTTTCTAGTGCAAAAATGACAAAATGAAACAATGATATTTATTGACAAAATCATAAAACTGTAGAAAGAGTCCATGGTCACTGACACTGCACATATATAAAGAAAAGCTGATGTGCATATTAATACATAATGATAGAACATACGTGACTTTTGATGCTAGAATTTGGGGTACTTTGTAAGAACCATTGAATTCACAATTTCTTTCAAACTTATCTCCCAACCATTACATCCAGCGCTTTAATTACATGTAGTTTACACATTGTTAAAGCGACTGACTCACAGTTGGGCAGAAGATGAAAAAAAAAGAAAATGTTCTTACATCTTGAAATTTTTGCTGCAGTTGTGAAGAACATATTTAAACTAAGCTACTGATTCATTTTTGATACTGAAAATTATCAAAATATAAAGTTTTACACATTTTTCGGTAAAAAAATTTACCCAGTTAGTCACGGGGTAGATACTTTAGGTATAACATTAATTTTGACGCGCCTGAACAAGTAGACGCTGTGGCTCAGTGGTCTAGATCGTCGCTGTACATTTTACTGACTGAAAGGTCGTGGGTTCGAATCCTTGTAAAGTCAAAAAAATTTGTTTCAATTTTCATGGTGTTTAGAAGCATAATATTATGTTTTTTCATAGTACATTAAATCCTCTTAAATTTTAAAGAAAAAAAATTTCAGCAAAATTCTGTGAGTCAGTCGCTTTAATTCTTTATTACGATATTTCATATCATTATGCAGCATTTTATAATATTAAAAACAATATATCCAGGCGTGAATGCAAACAAGTGCTTCCTGAATCTTTAATTTTGTAGGACTTAGAACTTTCTCTTTTTTTGCATTCACCTCTGCCCTCCATAAATTGGATTAGAGCTTAACAAAAATAAACATTTGATAATTCTGCTTACATGTATATAACATTTTTAAGCTGTTCAACTATTCCAATTATAGTCTTGCTAAAAGCTCACCTAATGATTTGAGATATATGATACTGACTGCTGTTTTCTTAGGTTATTTTAGTTAATGGCTGTTTTTGTGTTGTTGTATTTCTCATCAGAAATAAAACAAGAGGGCCATGATGGCCCTGGATCATTCACCCGAGTACTTTGGCTGTGGGTTTGGTGTAAGCAAACATCAGAAGCAGTATTACATTTTCTAATTGAAGATTTGCAGGTTTCCTACAAACCAGGTATCTAAAATATCAGTCAATAAATAAAGACTCTGTGACAGATAGTAGAAAAATCTATTACTATATGTGGTTACCTTACTTGACACAGTGACCTCAAACCCCACCCAAGGATAGAGGTCCATGCAAGGAACCTTCATAACAAATATCAAAGATACTGGTCTATAAATGAAGGCTTTATGAGGTAAAGTAGATATATATATTTTAAGCCTTGCTGACCTTTACCCCAATTTAATGGAAAGGGTGAAGGCAAGGGGTCTATATAACAAATATTTAAAATATCAATAAATAAAGGCTATATGAAAAAAAGGGAAAAATCTATTTTTAGCTTTTGTGACCTAGACCTTAACCCAGTGACCTCAAATTTCACCTAAAGGTAGGGGTCCTTGCAAGTTACCTACATACCAATTATCTCAGAGATAATGATCAATAAATGAAGACTCTTTGTAACAGGGAAAAGAGTAAAAATCTATTTTTAATCTGGATGGCCTTGACTTTAACTCAAGTGAATTCAGGGATTCATGCAATGTGCCTTTATACCAGATATCTAAGATATCTGTCAATTAACTAAGGCTCTATGATGAAAATTTGAAAATTCTATTTTTAGCCCTAGGGACCCAGTGGCAGGGATAATTTTTACTCCAGGGCCAAGATTTGAACAAACCTGATAGAGGTCTATTAGGCCAGGTTACACATTAAATGTCTTAACACTAGACCTTGTGGTTACTGACAAAAAGATTTTTTTTTCTATGCAAATCTTCACAAAATCAAGTGACCCCAGAGAAGGGGTTAGTTTTGACTACAAGGGCATCATTTGAACAATCTTGATAGAGAACTTCTAGATGATGTTCAATGCAAAATATCTAAGGACTAGGCCATCTGGTTTCATAGACGATTTTTGAAGTTTATATCTATATAAGCCTTTATTAAATCATATCCCCACCCCCGGGGTAGAGCAATTAATGTCCCCAAGCATAATTTGGACAATTTTCCTAGAGGAGCTCTACGTGAACTTGTATGCCAAATATCAAATCCCAATGCTTATTTATTTTCAGATAAGAAGATTTTTAAAGTTTTCTGTATATATATGCCTCAATATCAACAAGTGACACCCAGGACTGGGTCATTTTTGAGCCCATGGTCGTAATTTAAACAATCTTGGTAGAGGTCCACTAGAACTAGAACTTTTGGCCTTGTGGTTTCAGAGAAGAAGATTTCAAAAGTTTTTTTCCTATAATCTCTATGTACAACATGTGACCCCTAGGGCGTGGCCAATTTTGACCCCAGGAACATAGTTTGAACAGTTTTGGTAGAGGACCTCTAAATGATACACCGTGCCAAATATCTAAGTTCAAGGTCTTGTGGTTTCAGACAAGAAGATTTTTTAAAATTTCTTCTGGTTGCCATAGCAGCCAGAGTTCTGCACGGAACGAAATTATTTGCTTCATGCAAGGAACGACCCTGCAAGGTTTCTTTAACTGTGGCCAGGTAGTTTTAGAGGAGATGTCGTATGAATGAAATTTTTCGCGCACTAAAGCACGATGGACACCATGCGATCACAATATCTCTCATGAGCACGCTGTGCTCAGGTGAGCTTAAAAGAAAACTTCCATTTATACTGAATGAGTTTTTTTTCAGATCAGTCAAAGCCTGTTTAGTCTCATAGCTTGTCTTTTGTTTCGAGGTCAGTGGGAAAAGTCAGAAATGACCATTTGGTTGCAGCGTTAAATCTCTCAATTTGATTCATCAAAGGTCTGCTTACTCCACCAGAGTGATCTCGGCCTCATTGTTCGCAACAGATATAAGTTGTGTTAAGAACCAGAACATCTTTTGAAGAACCTACTTTTAGTATAGGTACAGTTTATTTATATCTTTCATAATTACTTAAGAATCAATGCACTAGAATACAGTGCTGTAATACACTGTACTGAATATGCAACACGTAAAGAACAAATATACGGAAATATCTACAGAACGGGCGTTTGCTGTGTCGCGTACAATAAAACTTTTGACTATATCCAGTGAACCGTTGTTTGGGGCAGGCTGAATACCAAGCAGGTTACACACCAGTGGGTAGATGTCCACAGAATTGAATGGTTGCGTCTTGTATCCCTTTCTTATATTAGGACCACGTGCGAAAAATATTGGCTTCATGGAGGGTAACTCATTGTCGTAACCATGAGCTCCCTTTTCCGGGTTTGTGTACTCTTGTGGACCCTAAATGAAATACACTAATACAAGTAATAAATAAAGAAGCAATAGTAAACATTACAAAAAATGCGTCCAGAGGAAAATGTGAAAATTCAGATAGACAGATTTTGCACAAACTGATTATAAACGATTTTTTGGGGCCGTTTTTACGAAAAAAAGAGACATCCATTTTATAATGTAATTTTGCTGAATTCCAAAATAGTTCAATAAAAAGCGTGACCTACATACTAAGTTTTGCGTGTAAAAAGTCTGAAAAACGTGCTTCAATTGAAAAAGACCGATATCGTATGACCTCAGATGTCGTGTTCAATCTCGGATGTTAATAGGCAAATTTAGAACTCAGATCGAAAATCCGAAAATTTTCATAGAAAATATTTTTTCTTAGTTGTGTCTCTTACGCAGCCATTGATCATAGGTGCTGCAGTTTGAAAGGAATGGTCAGTGTTGGTAAGCAGTAAGCGTCTTCGTATGCTGCCATGTATAAATGCCAGTGTAGAAATTAATACTCCAGCTCTCTGGCATCATCACCGGCACTCTCCGAAAGTCTCCGGAGAAAGCCGAGTTTGCTAAATCTTGTATTTAAGGGAAAATTCTTTATCATGCTGAATTCCTAAGTGGTTGTGATTATTATTTTGTGTTCAGTTAAAACTGATCTTATACCAAATTAATACCTTAACAATCATCCAACCTTCGTCAGCAACAACTAAAATAGGAAGTATTCGTCTGTGGTTTTTATAGTGCCATCGGCTCGGTATGTCTTTCTTCCGGTACACGTGCAAATGAGGCACTCCGCTAAGATTTCGTATAACGTCATCTTCCATGCCTGGCCTGGGTAGAATGTTCGAGACTGGACCGGTGGTTGGGATTTGTTCTATTGCATCCATATCTAAATAGGCTGACAGATCGATATGCATGGATAAATAATCAATTTCGGCCATTCCGTGGTCGCTGGTAACGATAATGTTAACATGTTCTAGAACATCTGCATATTCAAGTTCCCCAACAATATATCCCAAGAGATCGTCCATTTCTTCAACTTTTGATCTAATCTCAGGCGAGTTTGGCCCAAAAACATGCCCTGTGCGGTCTGGCTGGTAGAAGTACAACGTTGCTATGTCAACACCAAAGGTTGAGTTTGATAACCATTGCACCACTGTATCAACCCGTTCCTTAAACGGAACTGATCTGTTATAAGCATAGAAAAAGTCCGGTCTAAATCCCCGTATCGTCGTTTCACTTCCGTGCCAGAAGTATGAAGCAGTTTTCAATCCCTGTTTACCAGCAGTTACCCACACAGGTTCTCCGCCATCCCACCATTTTGTTTCAGTTGTTTGCCAGTTAAATGTTTCATTAAAGACGGGGTCATACATAGCATTTGCTATAATACCATGACTTTCCTCGTATAATCCTGAAAATAATAAATTATTCATAAAAAAAAAATCAGAAAAAAGCATGAGAAGAAATGCCAAAAGTGTGTGTATATCATTTTTGTCATTGTCAAGAATTGTCTCAATAAATTTGACCCAAAATGTGCATTATCAAGGATAAAAAAACCCATATCTGACACCGTGAATTTGATGGTATTTCATAAGAGGGTTACTTTTTAAGTACATGTATATTGAAATTAAAGGTATATAAAAGTCCAACTGCACAAGTTTTACTGTACATTCTGAACATTGAGTACTGGAAGCAGGGGGATATACGAAGCACAAGTCCTACCTGTAACCATTGTGTAGTGACAAGGTAGAGACTTGGTCACAAAACTAGGGTTTATGTAATCTGCCCGTGTCCCTTTAGCAGCAAAGTCATCAAAATTTGGAGTGCTAGCCTGTAGAAGAAAATGCAAAATGGAACCACAGTGCTGATTTTCTTCGATGATCACCTCGGTAACGCTATTATTTCGGTATTTGCTCTCGGTTTGGAAGGTTTCGGGTTCGAATCCAAACCGGAACATGAGGTGTGTCCTTAGAAAAAGGCACCAAATACACGTGGCTAAGTTCTAGCAGTCGTACAAGGGCATTGGCTTTGAATAATATCGGCTTTTCCAAATGATTGGTTCCATTCTCGAGAACAACATGACAGTGCTGGATAAACTTATATCGTAACTGAGGAGTAAAGTATATCCTACGGGGAAAACCGAAGACGCCCGGAAAAGTACGATTTGATCTTTTGACTGACGAGAACAACGTTTAATAATTTTGAAGTACCTACAACTCAGCTTCTTTAAATGTGAACAGTTCATGATATTTGATAATCGAGTGGGTAAACAGAGATAAATTTATCACGCTCTGGTGATTTCTTACCTCTCAAGGTTAGAAACGAGAAAGAAAACAAAATAATGCACTTTTTAAAACGTTCACTTACCATTTCTATATAATCCCAGCGAAATCCATCCATTGATACTAACAATAGCTTGTTTCGGGGAGATGGGGATGGCGTTGTTGTTGTTGTTGTTGTCGGAGTAGCTGTCGTTGTTGTTTTGAAGAAAATTAAACACAGAACCACCATATATGGTCCAGATGTAGTCCCCATTTCGCTCGTATTTTCTTTCACGACATCTGTGACAGCAAATGGAGATAGAATCGCAAGGCAACGTTAATTCGGATGTCGTAAAAAGTAGTATCGTCTAAATCAGAAGAAATGCGCCAACAGATACGGCATATGAAATGTTAAATCATTTGACAAATATCAAGCAGACTCATACTGTTCGACTGCGCATGCTCCAGTTGAAAAAGAGGCCGAAAAGAATTGATATGAGGACCGATATCAAAAATGCGGAAATAAATCGCAAATTAAGAAGAGATATCTTGTTGAGACGATTCCAGCAAAAGTAAATATAATTTTAAATAATGAAAAAATAATAGTACAAAAATATGTCTAGGTACGCGTGTTCCTTAATGAATAAAATAAATCGTTTACGAGGACACAGTATACTTGTCAATAAAATAATTTATTTGAATATACTTTTTGCGTCTAAAGGACAAAAGCTGGTTATGTTGTGGTATGCGGTGTGTTCGAGTAATGGGTCGGATTACTATGCCGGAAGTCTACTGTTCGATTTTTTTTCGGCGGAAATTGACGGAGGCGACCGATATCTAATCAAGTTAATTGTGCAAAGCATACATTCACATAGAGAACAATCACAGTGAAGTGTGATTAGAAACATAAGATAATCCTAATGCTGGTTTGGAGCTGCGGATATCCATGTCGCATCCTATAATGATCCTACTGGAATATAATTATCCTGTATGTCTGAGATTAAAATTGATATCTTGCATTGCATTTTCGATATACATCCAAATGAATATACAATGTGCGTGGAATGGACCAAATGGTCTAGTTGTATTCTAGTTTGGGTCTCAGGTTCGGCTCAACTCCTCTGTTATGATAACTAACTGTCTTACGGATGAGACGTATCCCGAGCTCGAATGTATCAGTGCTAAAAACTGAGCATGAAAGAACCAAGGGTGTCTGTGGAATTGGATGCATTCTATATCTTGTCCTACCGCAGACCCCAACCGCCCAGCCTGTAATAATTAAATTCTTCACTCAACTTGGAAACCGGTACCGACGCAAAATACACTCAGATAGATAGAGACACACAATCTTTTCAATTTGAGTATAAAAAAGAATATATCTAATAATCAGGTGATTTATTTATCCCCCTTTGTCCTGAATCATGTGCATTGTTACGTCCCTTTATCTTGAATACTATGCATAACAACGTCCCTTTGTTCTGAATTATATGCATTGTTACGTCCCTTTATCCTGAATACTGTGCATAACTACGTCCCTTTGTTCTGAATGATGTGTATTGTTACGCCCCTTTATCCTGACTACTGTGCATAATTATGTCTCTTTGTCCTGAATACTGTGCGTAATTACGTCCCTTTATCCTGAATACTGTGCATAACTACGTCCCTTTGTCCTGAATGATGTGGATTGTTACGTCTCTTTATCCCAAATACTGTGCTTAACTTTGACCCTTTGTCCTGAATTATGTGCAATGTTACGTCCCTTTATTCCGAATATTGTGTATAACTACTGTTATATTATCTGTAGTGTGATATTTGATACTCAGGTGTGAGAGTTCTCTCCCTTTAAGTCTATAACCCACCTGACTGTTTGTAAATAAGGCACTTCTCCGTAATGCTTGATGCTAGTTATATCTCTGTATAAATATTGTATAATTAAACTTAGTTAGAACACATTGTCGTTCTTATATTTATCAGAACATATAACATAACAACTACGTCCCTTTATTTTTAATTATGTGCATTGTTATTTCCCTTTATCCTATGTGTATAATTACGTCCCTTTATCCTGAATTATGTATATTATTACGTCCCTTTATCATGAAAACAATGATTTAACAGAATTTCATTTGACAACTTTTTACTTCATGGTGACCATTCTTTTGTCTATACCTTAGTTTTCATTCTTGTTGATCTTTACAGACTTTACAGACTCTTTGCTTGTCAGTTTAAAAAATGCATATTTACAAAAAATTGTAGCATTTTTTTAAAAGAAATCAGATTCTGAACGTCAAATGTGACGATACATTAATTGGGTCATCGTCCTAATATCTGAAATTAAAATGTGATATTTTCACTACTAACATTGGAACGTAAGTTTTCAGTATGACGTGACGTACAATTCATTTAAAACAAAAAACACTAATGTATTCACAGTCCCATTTAAAACAGACGGGCACTTTACCTAACCATCACTCCCGTAGAGTAATTCTAGAATCAGTAAGAAACTTAAGGCCAGCGACTTTAACCACTTGACCAAGAAAACAGGTTAAAATCATAGGGCAGTGGACTACAAGAGTAGATCTTTGCAACACAAACATTACCAGGTTACTGAGAACGCTCGGTCTTGGAAAAAACGTGGTTTCAAATTAAAGCTTTACAATGCTAACCTTGATTTTTCAACCGAAATTGCCATTCCTGTTGAGCACGAACTAAGCAGAAATTGTAATTTCGCGCAGTTGTCACCATACGTTACAGTAAATTTTTTTGAAAACTGAACAACACTCTGATAAAATATTAAGCAGATTAACTTTTCTAACAAGGACAGTCAAGAGCTTGGACCGAATACATGTACATAAGTCTACCACGTTACCATGGTATGATTCTGGCCTATCTTTACCTTAACTCTGGCCCGTCATTACCTTTACTGTGACCCGTCCTTACCTTTACATTGGTCCTTCCTTAACTTGACTCTGGTCAGTCATAACCTTTACTCTGGACCATTCTAACCTTTAATCTGGCCAATCCTTACCTTCACTCTGGCCAATCCCTACCTTCACTCTGGCCTATCCTTACCTTTACTGGCACATCCTTACCTTCACTCAAGTCCTTCCTTACCTTTACCCAGGCCCATCCTTACCTTTACCCAGGCCCATCCTTACCTTTACTCTGGCCAACTTACCTTTACTCTGGCCCATCCTTACCTTTACTCTGGTCCATTCTTACATTTACTCTGTTCCTCCCTTACCTTTACTTTGGTCCATCTTTACCTATACTCTAGCCCTTCCTTACCTTTACTTTGGTCCTCCCTTACCTTCACTCTGGCCCATCCTTACTTTTACTTTAGCTCATCCTTATCTTCGCTCTGGTCCATCTTCACCTTCACTCTGGTCCTTCCTTACCTTTACTGTGGTCAGTCCTCACCTTTACTCTGGCCCGTCCTTATCTTCGCTCTGGCCCATCATAACCTTCACTCTGGCCTATCCTTACCTTTACTCTTGTTCAACCTCATCTTCACTCTGACCTATTTTTATCCTTAATTATCTTTACTCTGGCCCATCCTTACCTTTACTCTGATGCATCCTTACATTCACTCTGGCCCAACCTTTCTTTTACGTATATTCTGGCCCATCTTTACCTTTGCCAAGACCTATCCTTTATTTCCCATGCCCTTAGTAAACTTTGAACCTTTTGTTCACTTAGACCATTTCCTACCGCTAATATGACCCATCCTTCTTCGGCGACGGCTAATATTGGAAGGATTCGTCGGCTATTCCTATAGTGCCAACGTTTTGGAATGGATTCTTTTTTGTACACACTTAGATGAGGAACCTGTCTGAGTCTTTCGTATACAGCATTTTCGAAACCCGGCTTGGGTAAAACGTTCGTTGCGGCTCTAGCTGATGGTATTTTGTCAATCATGTTCATATCAACGTATTTAGGTACAGATATATTTTTGTTTCTGTAATCTATTTCAGTCATACCATGATCACTTGTAACAATTACATTTACTTTATCTGACAGCTTTGCTGTATTCAGTTTGCCTAGAAGATACCCTAAAATACTGTCCATTTCCCTAATTTTTCCTTTTATCTCCGGAGAATTTGGCCCATGCTCGTGACCAGTGTTGTCTGGTACGTGGAAGTATAGAAATGCAAGGTCTATGTCACCAGAATGCCACTGCACGACCTCGTCTACACGTGGCTTAAATTCAACCATCTGGTTGTAGGCCCGGAAAATATTGGGTGTAAAATTTTTAATCTTAGACTCGCTACCCGGCCAGAAGTTGACAGCACTTTTTAGTCCGTGTTTCCGGGCTTTCCGGGCTGTCACCCACAGAGGCTCCCCTCCGTCCCAGCATATTGCGTCCGTTAGAATTTTTGCAGAATGTTTCTCCAAAAAGTGGATCGTACATACAGTTACCAATAATTCCATGACTCTTCTCATAAAGTCCTGAAAGAAGAATAAAAAGGTACTTTTAATTTTATTTGTTTTTATTTTTTTATTACCTCCATTTACATGAAGATAATAACATAAACACATGAACAACAACATGACCAATTATACAAAAATGCTATTGTACAAGATATACATTACCGTACGAACGTATGTTCAAAACAGCATATTATATTATGTACATACTCGACACATATATAATATAATAAAATATAAATACGGCGAGTAGTAAGTGAATAAACCATTCAAACTACATGCATTTAAATTGTGTTTCAAACAATCTAGCGCGAAAACGAAATACAAGATTCTTTTATTCTAACATTGCGATCCTCTCCTAGTCCTCACGTTAAGAATTACATACAACTGAATAAACGGTATTTGACCAATTTAGTAATAAGTTTATCTTGTATACATATCCATACAAGAGAATCTAGGACGAAAATGACCTCGAAGTATATATTAGTGTTCACCTGTACTGTAGAAAGGGAGCCATAGCGACTGGAAATGTTTTTAATTTCTATAAAACGCTGCAGACTATACTAATCTCCTGGCAGTATCTCCCCTTCATTCTTCGAAATTGCTGGATTTCAGCTGTATGTACATGTTTGAACTTTTGTAAAGAAACTGTTTTCCTCTTACTTTGTTTAGTTATAAATGGAATTGCATCAATTTAACATGCCTGGATGTAACGAAATTAAAAAAGGTATTTTAGCATAATGATAACGTTGGCTGCTCACAATGCGATTTAAGCAACCCCATGATACAAAATTGAAACCTGTTCAATACCGACGCTGCGTAGAACAATTTCATATTACTTTTCTAGTGAAATCTAGTGAAAATCTAAAGAAAACGTAAAGTTATTTGCTTCGTATTCTTTCTAATAAATAATATGCCAAAAAAAGCAATTACAACAATTTAGCCAATTTCAAACATAGACAATTTTCTAATTTGTTCTGTAAATGTTTAATCATTTATGTAAACCGATCAAAGAATATAGCAAAATGTGTAAAATGCCTGTGTTTTGTTTTTATGCCCCTGAAGGGAGGCATATAGTAATCGAATCGCCTGTCGTCCGTCAGTCCGTCCCCATTTTGTCCGGAGCATAACTCCAAAGTATACGAGACATTGACTTCAAACTTGGAATATAGCGTGATGGCGATAAGTTGAAGTGCAGTGCGTCAGAACCATTACTCTAGCCATGCTAATTCTTGAATTATCGTCCCTTTTAAATTTTCCTTGTAAGGCCATTTTCTCACAAAGTATACATGGGATTGGCTTCAAACTTGGAATATAGGTTGTTGAATATGAGGTAGAATGCATGAACAAGAACCATAACTCCAGCTCACTTACAGTTTGAATAATCTCCCTTTGTCATTTTTGCTTGTCCTTATTGTGTTTGCTATATAGTATGTGAACTGCTTCACATTGTCTCTACCAATATGGTCTGCCAGGCTTTTGTTTACCAGATATATATGAATTTTAATCATAAGTTTGAAACTTAGAACTTAGAAATTTGTTTAAATTACTCAACATTTTGATAATTATGTTTGATACTTAGTTTAGAGTCTTGTGAAATTTTAATTCTTTAATGAAAATAAGTTCAGTTTTCACTGTTGAGCATTATGATGTAAAAGTAAGCTGATTACAAAATATAATGTCTTACTCAATATATTTTCCTAAAACAGAATTATGTTTGTGAAAAATTGTTAATAAAAACAGAAATCATTCGCTTTATCATTTTTGTTTTAAAACATGCGTATATAATTTAATCATGTTACTAATGTAATCCTGTTAACTTGAATATATCATGCATCTTTTCTTTATTCTTTAAAGCTTTGTTTGATTTTTTTCATTGCATGCAAACAAAATTTTATATAAATAAAGGCAAAGAGCATTATTTGCCTAAAAATCCCGTTGTTCATAAAAAATAGTAATATTCTAAAATTCCAAATAGGCCTCCCAGTTTGCAGGAATGTAGAAGACATAAATAATATTCAGATGCTTTAAATCTGATCCCAGCTAACATGTTGCAACTATGCAATGTAAAATGAGCTTTATGGTATAAGATGGATGTGAAATACTATGTTTTTATACCGCTGAAGACAGGCGTATAGTTTCTGAACTGGCCGTCCGTCATTCCGTCCGAAAATTTAAATATTGGCCATAACTTCCTTATAAGTAAGTGGATTTACTTCATACTTGGACACAACACCCACTTGGACAACGACTTCCCACTGACGTATATTTAGTTGATCTTGACTCCTAAATGACCTTTACCTTAAAGATCCAATGTCCAAAAACTTTAACATTGGCCATAACTTCCTTATTAGTAAGTGGATTTAGTTCATACTTGGAGTCAGGACACAACACCCCTTTGGACAACATCTTCCCACTGACCTATATCTATTTGACATTGAGCCATGAATGAACTTTATCTTGAAGATCCAATTGTCCAAAAGCTTTAACACTGGCCGTAACTTTCTTATTGGTAAGCTGCCATGATTGTGACCTGTGCCATGTTTCGGAGGCATTCGTGTCTGTGACATATTTCTTAGGTTAAACCTATGATTAATCATTAAAACAGTCAGTTATGTACCTTTAGCCCTCATGAATATTCAAAACTGTGTCTTTTAATGACCTCAGCAGCTGCTAAGTAGAATACTTGTTGCGCATGCGCATATATTTTTTTGCTATACAGTGTTTGATTTTCTCTCGACTCCGGAATACATTTGTACTTTGCACTGTTTTGTTACATAGGCATTAACTATAAACCAGTTTTTGTTCTATGAAAGATAGTGTTACGATTTTTAAATAGAAATGTTCTATGGAATTTAATAGGTGAAAGAGGATCATGATGGCACTGGGTCACTCACCTGAGTACTTTGGCTGTGGGTCTGCTGCTGAGCAAACATCAAAAGCAAAAATAACAGGTTTTGAATTGAAGATTTTCGAGGATCTTATATTTTATACATAATAGAACACTGGGGTGGAGCGAATTTTAACCCCAGTGACAAAATTTGAACAAAGTTAATATGTATCCACTAGAAAATGCAACATACAAAATGTTTAAGCTCTAAGATATACAATTTCAGACAAGATTTTTAAAATATTTCATATATAAGCCTATGTAAAATCATATGACCCATGGGCAGGGCCATTAATGACCCTAGGGGAAAAATTTGAAGCTTTAGATGATGAATACCGAACGGTTTCATACAAGACGATTTTCAAGAATGAAATATTTTACACAGAAGGACCCCGGGGCGGGGCAAATTTTTACGTAAATGGACATTATTTGAACAAACTTGATAGAGGTCTACTTGACAATGCTACTTACCAACTATCAGACCTCCTGGCTCAGCAGATTCAGACAAGATCATTTTTGAAGTTTTTTTAATTCTTGTGACCCGGGGGGGGGGGACATAATTTGAACAAATTTGGTACAGGTCTACTAGACAATGATTCCTGCCAAGTTAAAAAGTCTAGGCCTTGTGGTTGTAGACATGAAACGTTTTTAAGATTTTCCTCTATATTTCTATGTAAAACATGTGACTCCTCGGGCAGGGGCCAATATTGACCCCAGAGACATTATTTGAACAATTTTGGTAGAGGTCTACTAGGAAATGCTACAGATTTCAGATCTTTGGGTTTAGCAGATTTAGACAAGAAGAATTTTAAAGTTTTTTTATTCTTGTTGCCAAAGCAACCAGACTTCTTCATGGAATGGAATTCATTGAACAACTTTGGCAAAGCTTCATGCAAGGAACATTCCTGCAAAGTTTTATGAAATATCACCTAGTGGTTTAGGAGCAAGAATCAAACTCACACGTTACCATGGTATAATGTGACGGAAACGTCTTTGTAACAAACGTGCCGGTTATATGCGGTGCCCGCGTGCCTTTTGCCGCCATCTCATCAAAATTTGGTGTCGCTACTATGTCAACGTAATCCCAGCGGAAACCGTCCATTGAAACAAACAATACTTTGTTTCCATTAACTAGGTTTACACAAATCCCAACAACAACAACACTAGTACTAAAAAAACATAATTCAACTCATGAAATGTGTCGATCTGTTTTACAATAAGAATGCATAAACATTGACCTACATAAAAAGGCGCGTTTTGTAATTATAGAATAATATGCACTTGAGATAATATGTTCGTCTTGCAATTCTTCCCCCTTTTTTTCTTGCCAACCTGATACCAGTCTCTCTGGTTACACATTCCTTGAGTCTGATTATGACTACGGATTGGTTACCTTGTGTAGTGGTGAACTCAGGTTGGCAAGAATTTTCCACTATCATGTATGTTAAACATAGTTATCCTCATTCCTTCATAGTAGGGTAAGTAACTGTGTATTTATCTTTGGAGGATTTTATAAAAGTAGCCTCCCTTGAACTTGCGAAAAGATCATGACTCGCAATTTTTAAAAATCTTAGTTCTAAGCTCTAATATTATGTTTATCCCTTTCATTCTACAAGGATAATTTGCATTAAATCTGCTATGATTTTCGGCTATTTATGACAAGGGTCTAGTTCATTTATGAACAATGGAAAATGATCGTATATTTAATAGATGGAACCGATGTAAAATATATATCATAACAAGAAACGTGTTATGGATCATAGAACAAAAGATCTTTGGCCGTTGTCTGAATTGCAATGTGAGCAACTTATTAAGTTGAAATGGGGTCAACTAGCTGGCTAGCCAACAGTTCTGTTCAATAAAAACCGTTTCTATCATCAGACAATCATGCATTGATTTACGTGCTAATTAATTAGATGATCACAATTTCTAATTAAACATTTTTGTGTACTTATAATGTGGATACATAAGTTACGCAGTTACAAAAAGAAAGTATCGTAGATAGTTTAAATAACATTAAAAGAGCGGGTAAAAATTAGAACGCAATTTTATTTGCGCAGTTTTACAATTTCAACCAATGAAATAAGTGTATTTATTTATTCGGGATTATTAACAGGCATTATTCATTGGTCTGTTAAGTGGACTAAAATGTCATATACAAGCTCAGCCGGAAAAAAATCTTTCTTTGTAATACTAAACATAATTTAATTCCTTAGTTAGAGCGGGAAAGAAAACTGTAAAAGGAATAATGTTATAGCTATGGTAGAGGGCACACCAGCCTATGATTGTATAGATACAACCTCTGACAGTTACGTCAGGGAATCGCCTCTTTGGCTCAGTGGCCTAGAGCGATTGCATGCGATTCGGGAAGACCTAAGTTCGAATCCTAACCCTAACCCCAATTTTTTTCAAAATCCATTGCATCTTTCTGTTGCGAGCTTTCATATCCGCAAGAATACTGAAGCATGTAGATTCTTCTTTTTAAACAAAAATATATTGTTCGTGACAATATTAATCGAACCTTGCATCATGTATAAATTTCCCTTCAAGGTCTGTGTATAACTTCGTTGTAGTTTTGGTTTCTTCTGGACATCAAAGAACGTAGATGTGAATTTGTGATCCGATTGTTTTTAAAGGTGTTTGTTTCATTTATAATTCATGCCTATTTGTGTTTTATTTAGCAAATTTCCTCTCTGATAAAATTTTCTGTGGGAAAACAGAACTCTGTAGTTCTATTTCAAAACGTTTCAATATCAAGGCGAAATAAACCAGCGCGTGTCTCGGCTTACCGCGTGAAAACATTCGATATGAAACTATGGGAAAATAGCGGTAAATCTGCCGGTTGACCATCGACAAAATCGTGGGTAAACATACTTCTCTGGGAAACAAAGTCCGGCCTGTAGTGCATTCCCACACATCTCTGTACACAATGGGTTAGAGGCTTGATATTAAATTTTTACTATAAAGTGATATTACTCCCAACAGAGGTATAAAAGGCTTCGGGCAGCAAATGTTATTGAATTTGTTTTATATAAATAAAAATCTCACCAGAGATAGTAAATACTTGAAAGCGAAAAACTCCTTTAGGTGTAAGAAGCATGTTTATTTAAGTTTTGTATAGATAAAGTCTTCAATATTTTTAAAAATAAACCGTTTAAAATGCTTAGTTTTCGATTGCTTCTCAGCAAAATAGTTTTTGCATGTTGTTTTTTTAGTTTGTTTGATTTTTGTTTGCATGGTGATTTTTTTAAAATATTTCTGTCCAATTTTCTTTACTTTTTTGTCTGTTTATTTTTTTCCTTTTTCTATTCTTCTTCCCCTTTTTACAAGATGAGTTTGTTTTGTCATGCTATTTGCTTGCGGTTTATAATCCATTCAGTTCAGTCATTCTGTGACTGTGTTTTTGACCTTTGTATACATTGCCTGTCCGTTATAACGTATTCGTCGTAATGGTCAAAATTTATTAATTGAGAGCCCTCTGACAAGAAGGGAAGAACATTTTATTATGCAGTTTTATTTATAAAGTTTCTTTTCAGAAAATGAAAAAAAATACAAGCTTTTTCTTTTGAATACGGAGTTGGAAAATTAATAAGTGAATAAGAAAAAGTAATAATAGGAAAACTTGTCTTTCAAAAAATCCTAAAAAAGTAAGAATTTTTATTAGATGCATTAAATGTCGCAATTCCGTAAAGAACTTGCCGTCAATGAATTCGTGCCATCAGTAGAGGCAAAAAAAAAAAGAAAATAAGAAAAGTAACAAATTTGAAACAAATCTTTCCTGTCACATCCAGTTTATGCATTTCACTAAAATTGTAACAGTGTTTCAATGTTTTAGTAAAGTTCTCACGTTATAGACAGAGAAAACGTTTGTCAGTACTCCCTAACGGACAGCTGTTCACAACCACACCAGGTTACAAATACTGGCATGTGAACGCTATTCGTCCGAGATACTGACTTCTGCATTCAACAATTCATTCGCAACCATCTCTCTCGAATTTTGTCGATAACTGTTATTAATTTCCGTACATAGAAATCTGAAATTGCAGTAATAGCCTTAAAATGTGTATATTTAGAAGCTGGAACACTTGTAACAGTTTATTACATGTATTTATTCAAATGATTTTCAGTTGGAGAAACGTTCAAACAGCCATCTGCAAATCGTGGCTCCTGCGCATGCGCGCTTTGCTTTGATTATCCAATAATTATGCGTTTTCGTGACACTAATTGTATTAATCGAGCGTTTTTCATATTATCTGATTTTCCATGAGTATTTCTAGCACACGGTGTATTTAACCTGTCATTTTTGGCACAATTGTCGCTAGAACATTTTCGCTTGGCATGGGAGAATTGAAATGATAATCGCTTAAAATTCCCTTGCTTAGGCCATAATAATTATTACTGAATTAAATACCAATTCTATCCTAATTAGGAGACCTCGGTCTTATATTCGTTATCAAAAATATATACAGAGAGGAAGACATATGATAATGTTATTCATTTGGTGTATCGTATCCATTGCATGCCATTCCATTTCATTATCATCATTTTCGGGGGGGGGGGGCTTTGGGGACGGAAGGGGCCTCCCCCAAGAAAATTTTCTAAAAAGGTTGAGTAAATGGCTCATTTTGGTGCATTTAAGGCATAAAAATATAATGAAATTTGCGTGAGAATTTAAAAGGAATATACTGGTATTCTTTGAAATGTTCAACTAAAGCAAAAAACAAAATACGGTATGGCAAGTTTTAACTTTTTTTAAATTTTTTATTTATAAAGTCCTCTGAAACAAATAATTTATCAGTATATTAATTGGCATAACAATGACAATGTCATCACAATATCATCAGGCAACTGATCATGATCAGCAGACGCTCATTTAACAACTTTATCCAATACGTCAAGGTTAATGGACGCTTGAAAACTATACATCGTGATCAGTCTGGAGAACTCTCGGATATTCACTGTTTAATATACACGGCTATAAAGTTGCGAACTCGTTATCAGTTGTTACGCAATATTGCATGGCCGTTGCAAATTGAAAGGTTGATTGTGTTTCTGTAGTAAACGGCTCATTTTGGTGCATTTAAGGCATAAAAATATAATGAAATTTGCGTGAGAATTTAAAAGAAATATACTGGTATTCTTTGAAATGTTCAACTAAAGCAAAAAACAAAATACGGTATGGCAAGTTTTAACTATTTTTAAATGTTTTATTTATAAAGTCCTCTGAAACAAATAATTTATCAGTATATTAATTGGCATAACAATGACAATGTCATCACAATATCATCAGGCAACTGATTATGATCAGCAGACGCTCATTTAACAACTTTATCCAATACGTCAAGGTTAATGGACGCTTGAAAACTATACATCGTGATCAGTCTGGAGAACTCTCGGATATTCATTGCTTAATATACACGGCTATAAAGTTGCGAACTCGTTATCAGTTGTTACGCAATATTGCATGGCCGTTGCAAATTGAAAGGTTGATTTTGTTTCTGTTACGAGGTGAAAAGAGCTGAAAAAATGTTTGAGAGTCTTTAAAAATAATCATCGTCTTCATCATAAAATATGTTATTGATATTATTTGCTTTTTTTATCAAACCCTGTCTGTAATTACATAGGATCTTTTTCTTTCATTCGCTTGTTCTTTCCGTTTTGTGTGCCAGTGTGCGTGCCTTCGTTCTCCCGTTCATTCATTCATTCATTCATTCATTCATTCATTCATTCGTTCGTTCGTTCGTTCGTTCGTTCGGTCTTTCTTTCTTTCTTTCTTTCTTTCTTTCACTCGTCCGTTCGTTCGTTCGTTCAGTCGCTTGTTCAGTCTTGCATTAATTTATTCACTCATTCATTTACTCATGCGTGCATGCTTGCATACCTTATTGATTGTTCCGTTTTTGTCCAGACTTTAAGCCAATCCAATTTTCTATTCAGGATCAACTTTGAAGCTTAAAATCCATTTACGACCCTTACTGTCTTATGTTTCACAAATCAAATAGATTTGTCTGCTTCCCACAATATAAGTTCAGTTTACAAAGTATTTACAACTTAAACCGTGCGAAACAATGTGTGGGTCGTTACAAGACAGTCCGTATGAAAAAATTTAAACAATACGCCATTTGATATGTGAAACAGTCATAAAAGACAATAAATAAAACGTAAATATTTTCCCAGACCTATCTGTGATTCGAATAGGTAATTGAGTTCAACTACAAAAGTTATCTTTCAAAGCCAATTAAAGTATTTAAAAACTTTTTAAAATGCCAGGATATGTGTTTTTCACAAGAGATTGTTTCCTTGATGTTAGTGGTTTGTATTCCGGAAATCTTCAGATATTCTCAGAGTTTAAAACTTCCCCCGGCTGTCAATCAATCAAAGCGGTCGGGTTGTATTTGAAACGGAAATCAACTTACTTACGCTGTATGGAATATTAATATTTCAATCAAAATTTTTAAATCTGATTTGAATTTTTTCCAAGCACAGGTAACTGGAGGCCCACATTGAAGATTAGGAAACCAAATGTGTAGCCTCGTTAAAGAAAGACGTTACTGACTGACTGACTGACTGGTCTAACTGGTTGGCTGGTCTTACCTTACCTTACCTTACCATACCATACCATACCATACCATACCATACCATACCATACCATACCATACCTTAACTTAACTTAACTTAACTTAACTTAACTTAACTTAACTTAACTTAACTTAACTTAACTTAACTTAACTTAACTTAACTTAACTTAACTTAACTTAACTTAACTTAACTTAACTTAACTTAACTTAACTTAACTTAACTTACCTTACCTTACCTTACCTACCATACCTTATCTTACCTTACCTTACCTTACCTTACCTTATCTTACCTGTTTTGCATTTACGTGCTTTATCAGTATTTGTATATTTTTTATTCTATTGTGCAGACCAATCTTTCAAGGTGGTCAGGGTGTGGGGGGGGTCAAAAATAATTATACCTCACACCTTTATCATTCTTGGCGTTTCCACGTAAAGGTAAACGCTTTTTTTCTAAAAGCCTCGTTCTGAAATTAACGTGAGTGCCTGATTTTTATTGAATTAAGTAGGCGCTTAACCCAAGTAAGTCCATTAAATATTAATTTGCGTCCATATTTCGGAATTAATGATTTAATCATTCGTGGGAATTTTCCGTGTCTTTCTCGTATAATATTGACCCACCAGCTACAGTCTTGTTATAAATTATGTTTTTAAAACTTTGGTACGGGTTCAACCGTATTTAATTAAAAGATATCAGATAATATTAAAACTAAAGTTGGCAGAACTTCTGTAAATTGGATTTTGCCAAATCATTCTGTAACCTACGCAAAACTACATTGCCGAGTTTCGAACGATTCTTGTACATTTCTTTATAAGACTGCTTGCTACTTGTCGAGAAAGAAAACAAATACTGGTGGGTTTAGAAGAAACGAAGGTAATAACGTTAAAAGCCAAAGGAAACAAGTTTCTTGGGGAACCTGTAAAGATACTAAAAAGGTCCCCTATGTAAGACAGGGATAAACGAAAAAGCCCTCAAGGATGCTTTAAGATAGATGCAACAAAGCTGAGAAAAAGCCAGAAGGATGCCGAAGGAAAGACGTGACAAGCTATTTAAGACCGTGACGAAGGAGGCAACAAAGACGCCGAAGAAATGAAGAGACAGCAGGACAAAGGACGTGATAAAGTCATAGTACTAAAGGCCAGAAGGATTCCGAATGAAAATAGGAGACAGATGGGCAAAGGACGAAACAAATCCTGGGACTGACCGAACAAGAAACCGGAAGTAAGTTTTGATGAAATCTAAAGGCCAGAAGGATGCCGAATGAAAATAGGAAACAGCAGGATAAAGGAAGTGATAGTCATAGTACTAAAGGCCAGAAGGATTCCGAATGAAAATAGGAGACAGATGGGCAAAGGACGAAACAAATCCTGGGACTGACCGAACAAGAAACCGGAAGTAAGTTTTGATGAAATCTAAATGAGAGAATGATAGGTCGAAAGGCATAGTAGCAAGTACATAATGAAAGGAAGCTGGTAAGACCGAAGGAAGCCGGGAAACGGAAATAGTATATCAAGAAGTCTAGAGGGAACCAGGAGTTTGGTAAGTAGAAACAATGCGACAACGAAAAAAAGCCGGTTGAAAAGTACAAAGACGTCTTGACTTCTTCACGCTTGACAACAGAACCATATTTCTAGCTCTTCTTCTACAAGAATACATCTTTCACGTTCAAGGGTTGCTGCTTTAAAGAAGTTAAATATGTAACACTCGTTTTGAGTGATAAATAACAACTCAAAGCTGGCTGCGAGATTTACCTTGAAAAAAGCTGAAGCAATATCCGGAGGTCTGTTAATAATATATTTCATGAATGAATATGTTCTACTATTCCGAGTAAATTCTCATTAAGCAAATCCTTAGGTTATAAGTGGAAAGTAAAATAGGTGAGGCTTGTCTGTACGCCTCATATATTTGAGCAATAAGTTCCGGAAGCTGAGTACTCCATTTAACCGTTGTTAGCACCTGTTACGTGAATAACATAGAGCCGTTATAAGTAGTTCCAAGTACATCCTGTGGTCCAAACAGTTGTGCTTCATTCATAAAATCTGCCATTTTTTCCTATAAACGTATTCTCAGGTCAAAGCATTCTATATTCAATCATTTTCTAGGATTAGTATTTCCCCCGTGCCCGTAAAACCTCTCTGTGGTTTAAATGTAATTATTTTCTAATTATTCGATTAAGTTAAAGGGAACAAAGTTGATCTTTTTTTAACTAATGAAGCTATATTTGATTCAGCCTTGACCTTCAATGCACATTTTTCAGTCATGCATTTTGCTCGCTTACTTGAGTTAGTTAAGCTTAGTTAAGTTTAAACTTATTCATTGTAAATCAGTTGAGAAACAAAGTGATATCAACTACATTAACCCGCTTGGTATCCGCTTCCTGTGTAGAATGCAGGAGGTCACTAAACAGACAATCACTCATACTGGGATTTGAGCCAGGGACCTCCTAATCGGAAGTCCGGCATTCTCTACCTTTCGAGAAATACTTCTCAAAACATTATGTTAAGCTGTAGTTTCAGCTTTTATGTTCCTCTGAGTCGGCATCTATATAGGTAAGAGCATTGTAGATTGTCCTGTATGATAGTTTTCTGAAAAAAATGCTGAATATATAGATGTATTTTGTTTTATTCATTACTGTATCTTTCAGTACATTCCACATTTTGTCTTTCGGATGAGACGTTAAACCGAGGTCCCCATGTATCAGTGCTGAACACTGAGCATGCAAAAGAACCAGGGGTGTCTCTGGAATGGGATGCTTTCTGTATCTTACCCCCACAACATAAAATAACTAATCTCTTCAGGGGACGTCGGTCATATGGGCAACCGGTACCGACGATAAATAAGCTCTAATAGATAGATTCTATCTTCGCTGAACTTACGATGATTTGATTCGAACCCGTGACTTTCGGATGAATATGACCGACGATATCCTGTGCCTTCTAGGTCCGGGTCGGGGTTGGGCATCAAGACATCGGGGAATTTGTTATCTAAAATTGAAAGGGGTGTTAAAAAATGAGTTTCGTCTAAAACAGTTATATTTCAAAGTATGCCAAAGGCGACGGACACAGTGCGAGGATAGTATAAAACGATCAGCTGTGACCAAAAAAAAAAAAGAAAGAAAAAATGAGATCAAAATTTGTCTTTGAAATTACCTCGGCCCCTTTTAGTCTGAGTACCTTACATAGGCATAGCGTACTTTTTAAAGAAATTTATGTGCAGTTGTTAGGTTTGATCAAAGCATCTTTTTATTGTTTATTCTTTCGTATTTAGAGTTACTTTGATAAGCCCTTCCGACAGAATATTCTAAAAAAAAAATTCTCTAGAAATGTCATATAAATGAAATGTCATATAAATGAAATGTCATATAAATGAAATGTCATATAAATGAAATGTCATGTAAATGAAATGTCATATAAAAATGTTGTAATAGCATTTTCTAAGTATATACATGTACACTTTTAGCATTATATAAGAATTATTCAGTTTAAAAATTTCTCTAAGACTTCCCTTTTTCTGGTTTTCTAGCAAAAACAATTTATATTTATTTTTATTTAGTGTATAAGTTATTCTTTGATTAAGATGATTAAATTTTAGAAATGATTAAATGATTCTTTTTCACAATTTATATTTCTTTTTAGCGGTCGCTTGCTTTCTGTTTGGTTCACACGGTATTTCAAGTTTTTCAACTTTCTCAGGGTTTTTAGGGGCCTGCGCTCTTGTAAAATTTCTCGCCAATCAAAATTAGAGGCATGAATATTAGGGCGTGATATTTTGATCGTGCTAAATTTTGCAAGTGGTAGAAAGTGATACCGTTTAAAAACAGGACTGGGAGAAGTAATTTTATTTATTAATGTCCCGAATGTAAAACGTGGTATTTTTTTATTTTATTGCAAGCAAAAAGTACAAGAATTAATTGTGGAAATATCACGAAACAATGCAGTTTTTAGCGTTCTGTGTCACGTTTACATGAAAACAATACTTTCTTTGCATGAAGAACATTTATTTAATCTGCGAGTCAGAAAGTAACGGCTATTCATAAACAACATAGGAATGCTTTCTTTGTAATAAAGACATGTCTGATAGAACAGAGAAGAATGAGATCTTGAAGGGGTATAGATTTCAGGAAGAAGTATATTCATTGTTATGATTCATGAAGGGATTGTTTTCCCTTTTCGCTTTGATGGTATCTTGATAAATGCTATATACATTTTTTATTTTAAATCTATCTGAAAATCTTTATAAAAGCTCAGCGACACTATGAACTACGAACACATCATCATCATCATTGGCGTCATCATCATTATCATTATTATAATTATTATTATTCAGTCGCTCCAATTCTAGTGATGTAAACTTCCTGCCTCTGATTATTTAAATCAAATAAAAATCAAATATGCCTCAATTTCAACGTTAGAAATTATGAAGACCAAGTCGTGTGAATTATTCATGATTGTAAAAATGCATAAAAAAGGTTACAATGTGCTTCAATTATAGCTTTTGTAACTGAAATGTTATTTTTTTTTTTACAAATTATCGTAAATCTTACTCTGTAAAATAAATGACTGCAGCTTGGGAAAATATCTGGGAAAACCGTTGACACGCGGAGTCATTCGTAGTTTTTCGAGTATGAGTAATGACACGGTGATTTGCCAGCCAGTAGGGAGTAATAAGGGGCAATTAAGGGGTCAAATTGGATGACAAGATCTTGTTTATAGCCGTTTCGGACGGGGCGTGATTAACTGTTGGGCCGCTGCCGTAAAACATCGCGTGGGTAATTTAAACTAGTGTAGCAAACTGTTTTATTTGCAGATCAATATTCTTACTCAACAGATGGTTGAAATGGATTATTGATAAATGTCATTTCCTTTACGTGTTTTTAAAATTTCTTCGTCATCCTAAAACGATTATGATTTTAATGCAGTGGTACTAACACATTTGACGACCCGAATGTACGAATCTATATATGGACAATGACAATAATGATATGAACAAAGACATGACGGGTGGAGGAGAAGAGCAAGCTGAAGTTTTTTTCCTTCAATGTCCCATTTGAAGAACTTCAAATAAAATTTCTTAATTTCTCACAGTATGTATCACTTAGATGTGATCGGCCACCAGTGGTGTTGAAATCTTTAGCTTCTAACTTTACTGAATACTTCTCTCTATCTCATACTTGTTCACACGAGAACTGGCCAGCTCTGGCATTCATGGGAAAGTGACCGCCATTATATAATTGCTAATTTCACGGTGTTTGACATTACACTGCAGCACCGGTCACATTTTGTTCATGGCTAAAAAGTAGTCCGAGAAATATTGACTTTTGACACTACATTTTAACATCACATTTTTTTTTCTCATGGAAGAGAAATAAAAAAGACATGTCCTTCGTGTGAAACAAAATTTATCTTTGAAGTCTATGAAAGATTAATGTCCTCTTAATCTTTGTTAATACTTTCCTGTGTCAAGTCTAATTGTGTGAAAGTATTGGCACTGTTTAATCAGATTTATAAATACCAACAATGTAATATAGTAAAAGTGTAAAGCTTTTTTTCTCACACTGTAAAGTAACAAAGTATATTTACATCATAACTTGGCTGGATAAGATCACTGTACGTATAAAACCTTTCCCAAAATGTACATGTAGCTTCTTCTAATTCAGTCCTTTCTTAAATGCACATAAAAAGCTAAAAAGTGTAGGACGATGCGGTTTTCCCGTGATAACGCGTATGACTTAACCCATGGATCACGAGTTTGATCCCAAGCCCCTACATTAACATTACCAATTACGTTTCAAGCATGCAAGTGGACATATCAGTGGCTCAGTGGTAACGCCCTGGAATTGTAATTCACAAGTCGCAAGTTCGATCCCCGCTACTCCACTTTTATACCTTTAATTGTTATTCGGATGAAATATAAAAAGATTCCAAGGATCAATGCTGTACACAGAGCATGGTCATAGAACCAGGAGTGTTTCTGGAATGGGATGCTTTCTGTATCTTTTACTGACACCTCAGATATCTAAACTCTTCAGGAGTGTGTGTGACTGTGTGTTCGAGAGGTGGGGATCGTTCATATGCAACCGTTATAGAAGACAAAAAAAGCATTTTTCTTCAGAGAAAAAGTTAACTAGAATAATTGATTGATTGATTGATTGATTCATTGATTGATTGATTGATTGATTGATTGATTCATTCATTCATTCATTCATTCATTCATTCATTCATTCATTCATTTTTTTTCTATTTATTCGTTCATTCTTTTTACCCTAGCCTTTGGAACTGAATACTATTAGCGCTGAAAGTTGTGAGATGTTTACATGTGATTGATGCCAAGACATAATGTGAAAGCTATCGTGTAAACTAGACTTCAATGGTATATTCTAGCGTGTTTGTTGAACCAACAGTTCGTAAGTCAGTGCTAATGTATGCATCGTTTAGAAAAGAATGCTTTTGAAGGAGTGTAATGTGAGTGTGAAATGACAATGATAAATGATAAACTTATCTTCAAGTGGTCAGAACAAAGATATCATGAAAGGGTCAACCGTTTGGCAGTCCCCTAAAAAACTGACCCCCTTTGTTGTAAATTCACATGTGAAAAGATGAAAAGAAAGTTTGTAGAGATATGATACATCATCTGTGAAACTGCCTCAGCTTATTTGCCTTGACATATTCTCTATATAAATAAAAACGTCGCCGTGGGGTCAGCCCATATATGCAAATGACAGAATTGAGCGGTTCAGTTATTTTTGCATCTTGGCGGGTTTTTTTTTTCGCTGTTGTCATTCCACCCCCACTCCCACCATTTTTTATATATTTTTTTCATTTAGAATGTTACTATTATGTTTTGAAGTATTATTCAAATATTGTATATTATGTCTTACCCTTTCAATTTCAACCTGATAAGTTTTTTTATACCTTTTTGCAAGCCTGATTTATTGGTTGGATCGCAACAAAAGAAAGAAAAAAACAGAATGCCAATTCAGATTTTTTTTCTTATTAGTTTTTCTTTACAAAATATAATATATTTTCATGCATAATTTCCTATATTCGGTTTCTGATTTTTATAAATGGGTCTGAAACTTTTTTTTCGAGCTATAGGAAGTCGTTGAGGCCGCTCAGTAACTTCATGCTTCTTACCACGCGAAAGGACACCATTGTGGTCATTTAAACTAGTGGGAATGAATGACTATAAATGTAGAAATAAAAAAAAGAAATAATGATAATAATGACAGATTAACATATTTGAGGTGTACGAATGTTGTCTTTTCTGACCACGGAAAAAAATCTTAAAATTCTATCCATCTAAAAAAAAAGTTTTTATTAGTCAAAACTTCGTAAAAAGAAGCAGGTATTTGAATTAGGAGATACTGCACCGTATTTAAATATTTAGTAAAACTCTCCTAATTTTCCTTCGAGTAAACTTACAGTCAACATAAAAGTACTTTAGAAGTTTTATTTTTTATTACGTTTCTTTTTGCGACCTTAGCACTTTTTTACGCATGCGCGTGATCTTGATCGTGTTAGAGATTTATATCGCGGCGTGAAACTATGCAACGGTTGAAAAAATGTGCAAAATTGCAATTTTTAAAGTTAAAAGTATCAAGTTTCTTATAAAAGCAAAGTAAAATTAATTTTCACTTGACTTTCCCACGTGAGAATTACGCGTCATTCTTTGACACTTGTTGTACTAATGTAATGAAATATAATTTGAGGTTCCGATTTAAAAGTTTGAAAAAAAAGAAATAAAGAAAAAAGATTAATCTTACAAAGTACAGCTGGCTTTGGTGAACATGGCACAGGTTAACTATTCGGAACGTATTTGGTCTTTCTTACGCGACAATCGATTCGAAAAGAAGTCCTTTTTCACTCAAAGTTACAGCATTAAATTTGTTATCTCCTCAAAATAGTCACGTGACTTTATAGCACGTGCGGTTTATCATTTTCAACCAGTAAAACAGTTGTGAATTCAGGATTAGCAATTTATTTCGACGAGACCTTTGGCTGGTCTAAAAGTAGGTCAAAGTTTGACTTTGCCGCCTGTACACTTTCAACAACCGTGAAACAAAACTGGAACATCATTTTAGCTCACCTGAGCACAAAGTGCTCAGGGTGAGCTTTTCTGATCGGTCTTTGTCCGTCGTCCGTCGTCCGTCAGTCCGTCCGTCCGTCCGTCCGTCCGTCGTCAACTTTTCATTCAAACGACATCTCCTCTGAAACCAATGGGGCAAATTTAATGAAACTTGCCTGGGATGTTCCTTGCATGAAGCTCTACCAAGATTGTTCAAATAGTTCTGGTCCATTGCATTTCTGGTTCACTGGAGCTAAAAATAGATTTTATAAATTGGATCTTTAAAAATCTTCTCCGTAACCACAAGGCCTGGAGCTTTGATATTTGGTATGAAGCATCATCTAGTGGACCTCTACCAAGTTTGTTCAAATTATGTCCCTGGGGACAAAACTGACCCCACCCCAGGGGTCAGTTGATTTTACATAGAGTTATATAGGGAAAACTTGAAAATCTTCTTGTCAGAAACCACAAGGCCTAGAGTTAAGATATTTGGTATGTAGCATTGTCTAGTGGACCTCTACCAAGTTTGTTCAAATCATGGCCTCTGGGTCGAAAATGGCCCCGCCCCGGGGGTCACTTGTTTTACATAGAGTTATATAGGAAAATCTTAAAAAAATCTTCTTGTCAGAAACCGTAAGTTATAGAGCTTAGATATTTGGTGTGTAGCATTGTCTAGTGGACCTCTACCAAGTTTGTTCAAATCCTGTCCTGTGGGTCAAAAATGGCCCCGCCCCAGGGGCAACTAGTTTTACATAGAGTTATATAAGAAAATCTTAAAAAATCTTCTTGTGAGAAACCGTAAGTTATAGAGCTTAGATATTTGGTGTGTAGCATTGTCTAGTGGACCTCTACCAAGTTTATTCAAATCATGGCCTCTGGGTCAAAAATGACCCCGCCCCAGGGGCCACTAGTTTTACATAGAGTTATATAGGAAAATCTTAAAAAATCTTCTTGTCAGAAACCGTAAGTTAAAGAGCTTAGATATTTGGTGTGTAGCATTGTCTAGTGGACCTCTACCAAGTTTATTCAAATCCTGTCCTCTGGGTCAAAAATGGCCCCGCCCCAGGGGCCACTAGTTTTACATAGAGTTATATAGGAAAATCTTAAAAAATCTTCTTGTCAGAAACCGTAAGTTATAGAGCTTAGATATTTGGTGTGTAGCATTGTCTAGTGGACCTCTACCAAGTTTGTTCAAATCCTGGCCTCTGGGTCAAAAATGACCCCGCCCCAGGGGCCACTAGTTTTACATAGAGTAATATAGGAAAATCTTAAAAAATCTTCTTGTCAGAAACTGTAAGTTATAGAGCTTAGATATTTGGTGTGTAGCATTGTCTATTGGACCTCTACCAAGTTTGTTCAAATCCTGGCCTCTGGGTCAAAAATGGCCCGGCCCCGTGGGTCACTTGTTTTACATAGAGTTATATAGGAAAAACTGAAAAATCTTCTTGTCAGAAACAAGAAGGCCTACAGTTAAGATATTTGGTATGTAGCATTGTCTAGTGGACCTCTACCAAGTTTGTTCAAATCCTGGCCTCTGGGTCAAAAATGGCCCTGCCCCGGGGTCACTTGTTTTACATAGAGTTATATAGGAAAATCTTAAAAAAATCTTCTTATCAGAAACTGTAAGTTATAGAGGTTAGATATTTGGTGTGTAGCTTTGTCTAGTGGACCTCTACCAAATTTGTTCAAATCCTGGCCTCTGAGTCAAAAATGGCCCCGCCCCAGGGGCCACTAGTTTTACATAGAGTTATATAAGAAAATTTAAAAAACATCTTCTTGTCAGAAACCGTAAGTTATAGAGCTTAGATATTTGGTGTGTAGCATTGTCTAGTGGACCTCTACCAAGTTTGTTAGAAAAATGTCCCTGGGGTCACTATTGGCCCCGCCCGAGGGGTCACAAGTTTTAAATAACAATATAGAAGAAAATCTTTAAAAATCTTCTTGTCTGAAACCACAAGACCTAGAATTTTAAAATTTGGCATGAAGCAAGCTTTATCAAGCTTTTTCAAATTATTGGATTAGGTTAAAGGTCACGGAGGCTAAAAGTAGATTTATCTACTGTACCTCATAGAGCCTTCATTTATAGACCAATATCTTTGATATTCAGTATAGAGGTTCCTTGCATGGACCTCTACCCATGGGTAGGGTTTGAGGTCACTGGGTCAAGGTCAAGGTCATCATAGCTTATAATAGATATTTCTACTTTCTGTCATAGAGCCTTTATTTATTGACTGATATTTTACATATTTGGTTTGAAGGCACTTACATATTTTCAATTAAAAAATGAAATACTGCTTAACAGCAAACCTACAGCCAAAGTACTCAGGTGAGCGATCCAGGGCCATCATGGCCCTCTTGTTTATTAAAAATTGAGAAAATTGAAACACTCTTCATAAAAGCTGCATTTATATTGTTAGTTATTAAATTTATATTATATTTATATTGTTTGAACATTTTCTCATATTTGTTAATTCGTTCTCTGTCGATATTGATGTTTTTCCCCTTTCAGCATTCACAATTACATTTGTACCGAACATTGCTGAAATAATTCAGAATAAATATATAGTTTTAAAATGCTCGTGAACGGCAAAAACTTCTTTCAGTTCGGTTGCATATTTATGTATTTGTTTGTCAAAAACACTTCATGTGTTACATATCACACGATAACCGAAATGATAAAAAACTTTGTCATCCATTCACTGAAAACGTTTTCTGAATGAATTCAAAACTTTGTTGGTAAAAAGCATAACGATGTTATCAACAGAGATTTTTTTGCTTACGAAGACTGACACATTTCTATATTATAAAACCAAACTTGCAAAACGTATGCATGTGTATTTTCCCTTTCTTGAATGAATATGAAGTTTTCATGTAGTATCAATTTTACTGTGTGATTTAACACACGAGAAGTACACATTTCTTTTAAAGGGACACAAAGACAAAAAGATCCCAATCGTTCGGCTTGTTTGCACTAAAAGATCCTCCTTTTACAAAGAGTATAAAACGAATTTAACCATCTGATAAAGTGCATTAAATACAAATACAAACTTACAAGTTTACAGAAGTCTGTTTAATTGAAAGCTACCCCCTGCAAAGCAAGTTTCTTCTCACAGCCTTGGAACCCCTGCGAAGATCAAAACGCAGGGGTGAGAACGGGTTATCTTTCCTATCAGCATGTGAAATAGGGCTTTGATTGACAACCATGATCTTGCTGATTACGTATATGTACAATAGTTGTGCTAAATTCATTGAAATATACCTAATTGGATTCAATCTGAAGAGATAATCTATCTATTTACCTTAATCAATGTAACACTGTAATTGTTACTACGTCAGTCAAAAAACAACAACAACAACAAAAAAAACAATGATTTCGGATCGCAGTTTTATCTATACTTGAAGACTAGCACCCATGGTCAACAAAAAGTACGATGCTGATTTTAACAAATTCTTTCTTTGAGTTTATTTTCGTGTATACTGTTGCCCAAATAACCACCGCCATCTTGGAATGTTCCGTTAAACGTGCGTTGTAAGGAACAGGTTTCAGGTCTGATAAGGATACTAATCGCTGATTCAATGTGTAATCGGGGCATCGTACCTGCAACCGTTTTTTGGTTACCACCTTAGTTTCTGGTCATTCATCAGTATTCAGATCCATGGGCTTTTCAACCAAGTAGAACTTAAAATAATTAATTGAAATGGTGGCGTAACCTTTCAATCGATAGGTGGTAATTTTGCGTGTCTTAAAAGAACATTTCGGCGCCCGGTATACCTTTACTAGACATAAATCATGAAATACGCCTAAAGTTAAATAAACATAAATTTTCAACATAGTTTAAATGAAAATAAATTAGCCGATGTTTATCTTGTTCTCTATTAAAGTGATGCTCGTTTAATACAGTTTAAGACATTAAGTAAGTAAACACCTTTAATTCTCCCACGGGGATTGAAATTCTTAGACTCAATTATTTCGAACGACCGTGAAAAAAAAAAAGAAACTGTGTCCAAAATATTTTTTTTTCTAAACAAAACTTGGCGCCTTCAACAGTTTAAGTGCATCGAAAGTTGAGTAGAAGTTGAAATATACTAGGCCTTCGAACGCGTATAGGCAAAAGCAAGTTTTATGTTCCACAATCAATAACCGTTTCTTTAAAAAACATCTTTATGGGATATCTTTATATTTTGTTGAATATGCGACAGGTGACTAGATTCCATTGAAAAGTTTATCTATTTTGTGTCGTTAAGCGACTTCTTTTTTCGATACACGTTGTAGTGTTATATCACAGGCAGACAACGGTTTTAACGTCATCGACGTAAGACAGAATCCTCGAACAATCTAAAGCAACGTCACGGACTGGCACCGAAATCTTGTGTCACCGACATGCAGCAAATTAATGTGTTCACTGGATAATCGCTTGGTAATGTGTCACTGATGTACGGGTGAATATTACTTTTCAACAGTGAATTTAGTTACTTACGAACGCATAGGGTGTCGGTACGCTGGAGCACTCTTCCAGTGACGTACAAGAGGGGTACTGTTTCACTGCCGTATGACGAGAGCACAATCTCAGTGACGTATAACAGGTTTACTGGTTCACCGACGTACGGCGAGATTCCCGTTTGACCGACTTACGACGGATTAGTTTTCACTGACGTAGGGCGAGAGCACAATCTTAGTCACGTATAACATGTTTACTGTTTTACTGACGTATGGTGGTAGTCGCTTTTGACTGACTTACGACGAATAATTGTTTCACTGACGTATGGCGACAGCACAGGTTATTGACGTTTAATAGGTTTACTGTTTCACTGATGTATGGTGAGAGTCCCGTTTGACAAACTTACGACGGGGTAGTGTTTTACTGAGGTATGGCCAGAGTCCCGTTTGGCCGACTTACGACGGATTAGTTTTTCACTGATGTATGGTGAGAGCACAATTTTAGTGACGTATAACATGTTTACTGTTTCACTGACGTATGGTGAGAGTCTCGTTTGACTGACGTACGACGGTTAGTGTTTCATTGACGTCTAGCGCAAGCAAAATCTTAGTGACCTAAAACAGGTTTACTGTTTCTCTCGCCGAGAGCCCGGTTTGATCGACTTACGACGGATTAGTGTTTCACTGACGTATGGTGAAAGTTCCGTTCGACTGACTTACGATGGGGTAGTGTTTCTTTAACGTTAGGCGTGGAAAAGTGTTTCACTGACACGCCGTTTAGTTTCAGTTACGTGACGATATGTTGCACTGGCGTTAAAAGGGTTCAATATGTCCTGAAAAAAAAGATATTTGCTTTTGCCTTGGTTAGAAATTATTATTGTTTGTCGTTGTTATTACTTTCCGTCTACTTATCGTTCCTTTAATAATAAGATAAAATACGCAGATATCTTCCGTGAAGAGCTAACATCAAACATGCCATTAAAATATTTCCTTGCGATAAATAAACGGGTATTTTTCTATGATATCTGATAACCGCATCAATTCAGATTATCCCACACTTAACAAAAAGTCGTCTGCTGACCGTCGTTGTACAGATAATAGGTTAACCTAGTGGTGCATTTTTCACACGGACGTATTGAGAATAAGTCCCACTGTAACAGGATTATCGCGTCGTATTTATTCCCATGGCCTCAATTCACACAAAGTATCGACAGTCAGTACTAAAGGGCAGTCCCTTTGCGTTCGCCGTATACGTGTCTAGGTTTAACGTGTCTCACATAGTTACTCGAATATACAAATTCGGTATTCGAATGAAACGAAACAGCCAAAGAAAAGGAGAGATAATACCATTTAATCCAAACAATTGTCGATTTTCCCCCCTAAAAACTAAAGAAGAACAATCATTTTATCATTTTAACGCAAACGGTAAGTTATGTTGGAAATGTCATTTTATCATTTTAACGCAAACGGTAAGTAATGTTGGAAATGTCATTTTTATCATTTTAACGCAAACGGTAAGTAATGTTGGAAATGACTGTCACGTTTGCGAGTGTCAACAATGATTAATTTGAATGGAAAAAGATAAAAGACTTCAAAGACTTTTCTTTTATTTCAGTAATTTACTTAAAAACAACAACAAAACGCACACACACGACAGAGTCAATCATTCTAAGCGGAGACTAAGGCAAGAGTCTTTCTGCAGGAGTTAAGATTGACGTTTAAACAAATTATAACCCTGCAGTTCCCTAAAAAAATAAAATTAAAAAAATAAACTTAAAATAAAATGACAAAGTGAAGCAGTGTAAATCGTACATACTAGGTCACTGTGCACGTGCAAATTAATTCACTTGGGGTGACCATGAACTATAGCATATGTAAACACACTTCAATCTTTAATGTTTGCAGCTTACCATCATTTTAGTATATTTTTGCAGCATGAGTATTTATCTAGCAAATAAATAATTTTACAAAGAAGTAAATTGGCCGAAAAAATATTTATACATATATTAAAAAATTCTGATTGAAGCAAAGGAAGCCTTTATTTAATTTTGAACGTGGTTCAAATATCAATCAAGTAGGCACATGGTATGTCATCAAAGCTTTGTTTTACTGTGTTCATTCAGGTTATAGCGAAGTTGACTTTTATTCATTTAGAATCATTCAATTATATGATTGCTGATTTTTTGTGCATCTTTTCAGACTATTTAATTATTTCACATTTCAAAGTTAATTTTTCAATGCATCAAATGTTATTTCGCATCAGTAATTTTCTCACCAGAACGTTTGTTTGTGTGAGACCGTACAAGTAAATTCGATTCCCACGCTACTGTTGTGAATAAACGCTGTAGTTATATCATTGAGAATATCTCGTCCAATCAAATGTCGCGTTACACTAAGAGTTTAGTTCTCATCGAATCAGATTGAGTGTCACTAAAATTGACCCCTAGGTCAACATTGGTAAAAAAGAGTGTTTCAATGTGTACACAAATCAGGAATTTAAGCGTTGATAAAATAGTTAGTTTAACGTTTTGGTCCACTGGTTACTGTCTGTATTTGGTAGTTGTGGTGGTTATGGGGAGAAGACTACCTTTAACCGTGTGAACATTTTACTTCTGGTGTGAATTTGAACACAAAACTGCACTGTCGTTTTGTTAAGCTGCGTTTAACCCACTGTGATTTGACACAATTTGATAGCGGGAATCAGTTGTAATAGGAAAACTGGTTCAAATAGCATGTGAAAATATTTAGAATGCTTGGAGTTTATAAAAATTGGATCACTTACTTTAAAATTGTGATTAAACATACTAAAACCTAATTTTGAAAAAAAGGTGGACGAATTTACCAACTTTCTTTTGTTGAGAAAAGAAGATACTTTCTCTGAAAAGAAAAGAAAATCTGCAAGTTTTCGAACAAAAAAAACAAAAGAAGATTTTTCTTCCAAGCGAAGAAAAGAAAAGTTTTGCAAGGCGGTGACAAGGGCTAAAGGCTAAAGAAAAGCAGCGGACGAGTCAGATGTTTTAAACAGAAGAAAGTGACAAAGCAAGTTTTACGATGTCTAGGGTCATAACCCCGTCGGGAAACGCTTACCAGAAAGACTTTCTGCATGCCGTTAGGGACGGCAACAAGGCGGAGCTAGAACGGATTTTAGAAACGTTAGATGGAAAAATTAATATCAATTTATACGACACAGAAGGACAGACGGCTTTGCATCAAAGCTGTCTAGACGGAAATTTCGAACTTGTGAAATTGTTAGTGAAATTTGGTGCTGACGTGAAATTAGCAAACCGTGACGGTTGGAATGCATTACATATAGCAGCATACGGTGGTCACCAAGATATAGCACTGTATTTGATTTCTGCAAACAGAAATGCCAAGAGGTAGTAAGTTCGAGGCCGACACGGCGGGCGTTTGTGCCAAGCTGCTACGGAAATGTGATTGTAATACTTAGAAATTCTCGAAAGTCTTTCTACTAATTTTAAATTACATCGCACACTGATTGTGCTGTACCGTTAGGAAGTAGCATAATTAACTACAAGCATGTCTTTCATTTCCAAATAGTTGACAAGTATAGGGCCGAAATATAAACATATACTTATGTTTCCATTCGTGTGTAACCGTCAATGTATTTCATAGCTTTTTATAAACATTCATTGACAATTTATGATATTCGGAAAAAAGTATGTGATATAAACTCCTTACTGGAATATAACCTCGTTAGCAATGAATGAAGTGTTGTTAAATCGGCAGTGCGTGAGAACAGCACATCGTGAGAACTGCACTGCAATGCATACACTTACTGCAGAACGCTGCACTGTGATTCACATTGACTCTTGCATCAATATTTTTTGCCCGGAGATAGTGAGTTTTCTTTGTTACACCGGCAGTCGCTCAACTGGGCGACCTGGATTTTGGATGAGTCCTTTGTATGCTGTCTATCTCTCGTGTTTTTGTCATTTTGTTTAAAGGGAGATTTCCAAGTACAGTTTAAGTATAAATAGTTTTGCATTTTAAATTTTAATGTAAGAGGATAAAACTAATCGTTTATTTTGAGCATGAAATCCAGCCTTAAACTGCACTAATTTGTTAATTTACTGGTTATATACTTGGCAGTTTATTTGTTAAAATACATTTACTGACCGAAAGCCGGTGTGGAGATGGGAATAGTTTCGTTCTAAATTGATAATGAATTGATTAGCATTAAGAACAAAAAGTTAGTAGACTTGCAGTGTGGTACTGACCATAGTGCCGTGATTAAAGTAATAATTTTCATCTGGTTCAAGGTCAAGCCCACGAGATTACTCTCAAATACTCAGAGCCTTTTTTTATCATCCATCACTCAAGCACATACCTGGCAGCTATCACAATAAGACAACGAGGGTATCTTCCTTAAATTGGGTGAGTAGGACAAGAGAATTTGTGCCCCAGATTTTCTGTGCAAGCGCCTACTGACATCGACTCTAATACACGCGGAACACCTTTCATCTCTGAAAGAGTACATAAAACGGTGATATCATTTGAAAGAATCTCTTTTCTTGTCGAGTAAGCAATTTATATGCAGAAAGTAAACTCTTTGATCCTTTATTGTGAACAGACTTGTGTTGTAAGGTTATATAAGGGGGCTTTTTTTCATCACTCTTTTAATAATTTTTGTTGAAAACCCGAAGGGTATGCCATAGTTAAATAATTCGTCCACAGGTTGACTAGTTTTGAGCGTAAATTGCGACTTATGTGACCTTGAACTGTGGTTATTCAGCTTACTTATTTCTTATTCATTTGTCCTGTTTTTTTACGATAACTAGTGCAAATATCCTTACGCACTTGTCGAAGCAAGAAGGTCGTGTCTAACCACTGAACGAGGAAATAGTAGATGGGCTGGCTTGTTAACTTCTAGTCATATCCAGCCCCATTTTTTGGAAGAAATGGATGTCTTCAGGAACAAATTCACTTTTTTTATGGGTGGGGAGATTGCAAGAGAATTTTGCCATTTTGGGGGTCTATTTTTTTAATCAAAAATTCTTGTTTTTCAAACTCAACTCTTTGTGCATGTTTGAAATATGTAGATGTACAAATTCTAGCACAAAAAAAAAACAAGCGAAAAACAAACAAACAAAAAAATAACAACACTTTGCTTAAATCTCTTTAACTAAGGTGTTTTCATTATAATTTGTAATTGTATGCGGTGAAAAAAATCCGTGATGCATTTATTAGACAGTTTAGAAAATAATCTTCAAATTTTCATATCTATGAAAGCTAGGCTGGAGTAATTTTAAAGTAAAATGGATGCAGACTGACTGACTACATAATTTGAATACAAATGTCAGACTGTTTGATGTGTTAAACAGATTAAGTAATTACTGATAAGCCTCTCAGTTAATCATACATCTAGATAGATACACTATTTACATATTTAATAAATTATCATGAAATTTTAATGTCACTCATCTACATTACTTATGTATAGGTTAATAAAAGTCTACTATTTCCCTTTTTCTCCAATTTTGGATGGATATACTGATTAGACGTTTCCGAGGTCTATCGTCTGTAAACACGCAATGAGCTGTCTTAAAATATAAACCTAGATTATGTGTCTACAGGTTAGGGGATGTCGTACTTTACAGACAGGACACTCGGGTTAAAAAGTTGGACTGACAGACAGACAGGCGGACATACAGAAAGATGGGCGGACAGACAGAAATGCAGACAGACAAACGGGTGGGCATACAGAAAGACGGGCGGACAGACAGACATTCGACATGTGGACAGACAGACGGGCGGAGTGAAAGACTGACATACGGTTGTACTATGTTTTTTTATGCTTTTGATGTCGTTTTTGGTTCACAGAAAGGACAATTTTGAAACACTCAAATATAATTATAACAAACATCTTTACATATCCAGATTATACATAGATGAAGCTGAAATTGCAAATTCAGCAAAAAAAAAACATTGCTGCTGCAGCTTATAAATTTTGTGTTAGACTTGCTTTCAGTACGCATAACGTATGTCAAAACAAAACGAGACAGCATGACAGTTTAAATAACTTCCATATTTTATATAAAGACCATTTTACATGCAAACCCTTTCGTGTGATTCTTTTCAAAACATTCTTCTTTCTATCAAATCTAGACGCGCATCTATAATTTGGGTCAAACTTCCATTTTTAATAGGTTACCTCTATTTTACCTTGTATTAAATATGCTAATTTATTGCAATATCTAAAATACTTGAGTATTCGAGCATGACACTGTATTTTATTGGTACAGTGGGTCATTACTTATTAACTTTTCGCTAAAAATGTTTAGTTGTTTGCACTCGTTTTGTTGTGTGCACGCTCGGCGTGCGTGGCGCACGGTGAACTCAAAGTGCGCGGAAATTCGAAGGAAAAAAACGTGTTGAGCCAGAGGTATTACTTCTAATTTGAAATACAAATTAGTGAACTGTAGAGTCAATATGCTTATAATGTTCATGTCAGTTTTTGAAAACCAAATGTTTTCGTTAATTTTTGTACTGTATTGGACATACTTGTTTTCGGTTTTTGCATTTCTTTAGGTTCGATTGGGAATCTTAATTGAAGTATCGAATCAGCGTTGGATGGTCAAACTTTAGCCTATAAATGCTTCTGTGTTTACTTAATTGTTATTTCGTATAGATAATTTCATATTTACTTTTCGGTGAGTTAAGCAATTTCGAATTATTTGAACATTACACACACAGTACACATTAGACTACTGGAAGGTTGAACTCTTGTTTAATACAAACTGTATGCGGTTTATGAGCACGTACTGAAAATATGAACCATTTCTCGCAATAACTCGATATTTCATTAGATGAAAATATATTTTACATTAAAATTTGTGACAGCTATCCGTCAGGACACCAAATTTGTTTTAAATGATTTGTTTGCATTGTGTCTAGTGGTTGTTTGTACTGCTTCACACAGCTGTTAGAATTGACAGCAAATGGTCTTAAAAACAGCTTAAAGAAGGCAGCGATGTCGCGTTTAATTAATATATATTTGCATGCACTTACCAAGAATATTAAGGCTTTTAAAAGCGTTTGCCTTTAAAAGAGGGATCGAAGTGTCGTATCCATTTTGGTTCTCTGTATTTGCACAATGCATTTTACGTCTGAGATATAGGCTCCTTTACATTAAAGAATTTAAGATTTTTTTTTCTAATTTACTCTATTTTCCATTGTCAAGGTAAAAGCTATTCCCAGTCGATTTGAATTAATGCCTACCTGAAATTCTGGATTGGTAAAGTCTGCTTTTGTCAAAATTTCATGAGATTGGACAAACCATCCGTAAAACCTAACTAGAAACCTCTTGCTGCAAACTGTTGTCAACAAGGCTTTAACGATAGTTGCAATTTGGAATTACCGATATTTAAATGTGAAGAAAGTAGGGGTGATCAAGAATTTGATAAATCCTGCCGGTATGGTCATTTTAGTGTTTTGAACAGAAAGAATATTTTAATTTGTAAGGAAATACATGTATTTTAGTTACAATTATCAGCCTTATATTTAACCCCATCTGAGGCATCTAAGGGTAGGATGTTATGCTTTAAGAATCAGATGTGAATACTGTATCATCCTGTCACTAATAACAATTTCGAACCGATAACAAGGTATATTCTATTTTATCTAAGGCAGATGGTCACATGATCTTGATGTACGGTTACCTGATCATGTGATCAGCCGGATTAATCTAAATCAGAACTTTTAGCGATGTTGCGCTCGCACGTTTTTTGTCGGTAAAAAAACCCCAAAAGAAACTATGTGACATGATAAAAGAATAATACGTCGTCGTCGTGGATGGAAAAAGTTTATTTTGCTCGGCTCCGAAATATATCGGGTTCGCCCTGGGCTCAACAGATAAATTCCTACTCCTCGCCATGTAAACTTTTGCCATCAACAAAACCAATCTATTATTCTCTTTTTACTAGCATCATTGAAACCAGCAGGACCAATTTCTATGACGTAATTGACGTCACAGAAATGTGCTTGTGCAAAGCTGCATAGTTATAACATTTATTGAATACTTCTTGACCAGCCCTCTTACATATTTTGGCAAGTATTTCCGTTGCGTAGTTCTTTGATGGGTGCGGATACCTAAATTTTATTTACAAAAATACCATGGTCTATAAATTTAAGGGCAAATTATGAATGCATCACTAACTTGTGTGACAGTTTTGAATTGTCTGATTTGAGAACCTTGTAACACTTGATGTAAGCGAAATTCGTTTTTGAGACGGGCGGATAAATTATAAAGTTGTTGGATCAAAATAGACCAATTTTTTTTTTCAAAGCAAAAACTAGTGCTCTAAACAGAAAGTCTTCATTCATTTCAGGTATTAAAGTTGCACTTGGTTTTCAATTGCCTTTTGAAAAACGTTAGGTCAAGATTAACATTTTCGCATTAATGGTTTTTGATACGCCTTGTGATAAAAGCAAGGATTTAAAATAAAGTATGCATGTTTATAAACTATCGTTTCATTTCACCGTTTTTTACCATGTCGGGGCTTTTGAGTTTAGAAAATTGTAACATGGAACGGGACCAAGGAACATCTAAGATTTTCTCTCTTTTTTCTGTTTCGTTGTTTCATTTTATTGAATATCCTTCTCAAGGTCTTTTTATTTGAAACGAAGTGATAAGGGAGATTTATTGCATAGATTTTGGCACAAATGGATCATAGGGAAAGTGTTTGTCATATACAGCTTCCAAAAAGTTACCAAGAAACCAGTCTCCACATCGGCTTTCTGTAATCATGAAAAAAAGTTACAGGTACATATAAAATGGTCAGAAAATATTTCGATGAACGGTTTTGTAAATATCTCTCATATAACATAATTATTAAGTTAACATCAGTAAATGTAAAGTTGGATTTTCTTTAGTTTGAAGACATATAATCTATGTTCTTACACGTCATAAAAATGTACCTGTAAATATTTTTTATAAAGCCGCAGAATTAACATTGGTTTGTTAAAAAAAAATCTTGTTCCATTCATAGAAATCGTTATGTATATTTACGTAAGAATAACCTTTGATATATATGTTTTGCCTAAAAAACTGAAATTCACTTTAATAATACGTTTACCTTTGTAAAAACAGTAATTTTTATTGAATGATACATTGAATATTACGAGAAGATCTCAGGTATAAAGCGATATAAAAGTTCTAAAGAATTCTGTATAATTAGAAGAAATAATTGTGTTTTCAATAATGTATGTTATAAATGGGTAAATACTTCGTTTCTTGTAAAACAAGAAAATGTTTGTATAAGAAATTATTTTTGTACATATATATTATTTTACTTTGGCCAGTAAAGCTTTCTACAGAGCTTTTGAAAGCTCTATAAAGCTATTGTTATTCCAGGCTGATTAAAGTTTTTTTGTATCGTATTTTACTGTGTATTCGAAATGTCCAATTCTTTGCCTTCTGATGTAACAGAAACTTATTTTGCTGTTCTCCTCTGGTACTGCAAAGAATGCTAGTTTTTTCTTGCTAAAAGGGACATTTTTTTTTGTAATATTTTTTTAATTAAAACCATATTGTTAGTTCAAATCTAAATTTATGACTGGTTTTTCAACACTGTTACTTAAATCATAGATGTTAAAGAATGGAACAGAATAGATAAGGTCAGAAAAATTTTTTATAAAGGAACAGGGTTACAGATATTACAAATATACAAATTGTAACATAATAGTATTTTTTCATTAAACTATTTAAGAATTTTTATTTTATTTCGTAATTTACTCCCAAACATTCATGACATAGTATGTGTATGTTTATTCATAGCTGAACACAAGGGAGCGTCTAATACACATGACAGTCTTGTATGACAGAAGATGTAGATAGATGCATTGATTATCATTTGACATGGGCATTTTTTGGCATTGAAACATATTCACTTACTTCCTTACAGTATATATTTGTATAGAGAATTTGTTAACTTAATACTGTAACTTATACATCATAGAGTCTCAAATCAGGGTTGATAATGAATTATTCCTATAATGAAACATTAAAGTAAAAGATTTATTACAGCTATCCACAGACTTTCGAAAAAGAGAAGTTGATAGAATTAAACACAATTTATTTGGTAAAAGTTCCTTTTTTTGGTTTAAGCACAGGTAGAAGAAATACAGCTCAAAGGTCATTTTAGGAAATATATTTTGTGACACAAGCTGGTTTAAGGGAGGGGAATTGTGCCAAATTACATTACTTCTGCATGTGTATAAGGGATATTTAAGGGGTACGACTTCTACAGAAGTATGTCAGGACGCATTTAAAAGTATTCTACTTCAGTATATCAGTTTTAAAAAATATATTATATGATTAAAAGGGAAAAAAATCTTGAATATTGTCTGGGCCAACATTAAAGAAATGTTTTATTATATGGGCCAACATTAAAGAAATTTTTCATTATGTGGGCCAACATTAAAGAAATGTTTCATTATATGGGCCAACGTTAAAGAAATGTTTCATTATATGGGCCAACATTAAAGAAATTTTATCAATTTTATGGGCCAACAGCAAATAAATTTGTATTATTTATTGGCTGAAAAAAACTTTCTTTATGTGGGCAAATAGTTAAGAAATCTTAAATATTATTGTAGGCAAAAGAAAAGAAATTGTTTTGGCCAACAGTAAGGACATTTCGTTTTTCATGTGGACCAACAGTAAAGAAGTCTTAATCATTGTAAGGGCAAAAATAGCCCGAAAAAACAAACAACAGTTGTAGTAAAATAATCTAAATTATTTGCTGGGCCAAATTGAATCTGGTTTACTTAGTTTTATTAAAACGATACTCTTGTTGCAGCCACTAATAGTTTTTATTCAAAACAAAAAAAAATAATTCTGCTCACTCTACATAATATGACAACAAGAAGTGTATCCCTTTTCACAGTTTTGAAAAGAACAACAATTCGTGTAATAAATTGATTTTAGTTTGATCAACTTTTATTCTGAAATCCATAGAATGTTTAGCTGCATTGTGTAAATTTTAACTTCAGAAACACACAAAAGTGTGTATACAATTCCATTATACATTATAAAATTGTATACGTCATTGATGTATTAAATATATAAAGCTGTTTATTTTTGCCATGTGAAATATGATGCCTTGATTCAAACACTGCGTTAAGTTTTATCAATAATAAATCATATGAATACCTTATTCTTCTCATCTCCTTTCCTCTGAAATAAGATCAAGGATATGTTACTGTAATAAGACGCAATTTATTTAAATCCCTAGCCGTCTGCCAAAGGTTGAACAAAACAATCTGTAAACCAGTCAGCGGCGGTTAAGAAAATAAATCAAGAAATTTTTCTAATCCCAGAAAAGGTGATAAAGCGTCTGTGTTATTCGTCCGTGGAAAACTTTGTAAGCCGTCCATGCTGCCTTAAATTGATAAACTTATCAAAGTAGTCAGTATAGGTAAATATGTCTGCGTAAGAAGCTCGAGGCGCATTAGAAAGTGAAATCTTTTGCGACACTAGTAACCAGTCAACAGTGCCATAGGTTGATAACCGTCTATCAGTAACCAGTCTCTTGTGCGTAAAATTGATAACTATCAGTGATAAGTACGTAGTACTTAAAGTTGATAACCGTCCACCAGTAACCTCTTCGTAGTGCCTTAAAATTGAAAACCGTCCATCAGAAACCAATCCGTAGTGCATTGAGTTGAAAATCGTCGACTAGTAACCAGTCCATAGTGCCTTAAGTTAATAACAGTCCACTAGTAACCATTCCGTAATGTCATAGATTGATAATCGTACACCAGTAACCAGTACACAGTGCTTTAAGTCGATAAGTGTCTATCAGTATCAAGTCAGTAGTGCCTAAAATTGATAACTGTCCACCAGTAACCAGTCCGTTGTGCCATTAACTAATAACCTTCCACCATTACCAGTGCGTAGTGCATTAGCGTTCATCATTAACCAGTCTGTAGTGTCTTTATGTGATAACCGTCGACCAGTTACCAGTCCGTAGAGTTAGGTGGATAACCGCCAACCAATTACCAGCTCGTAGTGCCATAAGTTGATAACTGTCCAAAAAATATCAATCCTTAGTTGCTTGAGTTGATAACCCTCTATCATTTACCAGTCATTAGTGTCTTAAGTTGATAACCGCCCACCATTAACCAGTCCGTAGCTCCTTAAGTTGAGAACCGTCCACCATTAACCCGTCAATAATGTCTTAAATTGGTAACTGTCCACAGCAACAAGTCCGTCTTGATTTAAGTTGATAACCGCCCACCATTAACCCGTCAATAGTGTCTTAAATTGATAATTGTCCACCATTAACCAGTCCGTAGCTCCTTAAGTTGAGAACCGTCCACCATTAACCCGTCAATAGTGTCTTAAATCGATAACCGCCAACCATTAACCAGTCCGTGTTGCCTTAAGTTGATAACCGTCCACCATTAACCCGTCAAAAGTGTCTTAAATTGATAATCGCCCACCATTAACCAGTCCGTAGCTCCTTAAATTGAAAAACCGTCCACCATTAACCAGCCCGTAGTTTCTTAAATTGAAAAACCGTCCACCATTAACCCGTCAATAGTGTCTTATATTGATAACCGCCCACCATTAACCAGTCCGTATTGCCTTAAGTTGATAACCGCCCACCATTAACCAGTCCGTAGCTCCTTAAGTTGATAACCGTCCATCATTAACCAGTCCGTATTGCCTTAAGCTGATAACCGTCCACCATTAACAAGCCCGTATTGCCTTAAGTTGATAACCGTCCACCATTAACCCGTCAATAGTGTCTTAAATTGATAACTGTCCACCAGCAACAAGTCCGTATTGCCTTAAGTTGATAACCGTCCACCATTAACCCGTCAATAGTGTCTTAAATTGATAACTGTCCACCATAAACCAGTCCGTTTTGCCTTAAGTTGATAATCGTCCATCATTAACAATCCGAAGACCTTAAATTGATAACTGTCCACCAGCAACAAGTCCGTATTGCCTTAAGTTGATAACCGTCCACCATTAACAATCCGAAGGCCTTAAATTGATAGATGTCCACCAGTAACCAGTCCGTCTTGCCATAGGTTGACAACCGTCCACCATTAAACTGTCCTTACTGCCTAAATGTTATACCGATCCACCATTAACCAGTTCATAGACCTTAAGATAATAATTGCAAAACAACCACTCCTCAGTACCAGGTTGATAACCTTCCACAATAAGTGTCTTTATATGATAGTCACCAACCAGTAACCAGTTCAAAGTGTCTTAAGTTTATAACCGCCCACCAGTAACAAGTTCGTAGTGCCTTAAGTTTAAATTTGTTTATTAGTAAAGAGTTCGTAATGTCTTAAGTTTATAACCTCCTACTAGTAACCAGTTTGTAGTGTTTAAGTTTATAACAGCCCACCACTGACCAGTTCGTAGTGTTAGAAGCTTATAACCGCCCATTAATAACCAGTTCGTAGTGTCTTTAGTTTATAACTGCCCATCAGTAAACAATCGTAGTGTCTTAAGTTTATAACTGCCCATCAGTAAACAATTCGTAGTGTCGTTTGTTTATAGCTGCCCGTCAGTAAAAAGTTCGTAGTGTCTTAAGTTAATAACTGCTTACCAATAACCAGTTCGTAGTGTCTTTAGTTTATAACTGCCTACCAATAACCAGTTCGTAGTGTCTTTAGTTTATAACTGCCTACCAATAACCAGTTCGTAGTGTCTTTAGTTTATAACTGCTTACCAATAACCAGTTCGTAGTGTCTTTAGTTAATAACTGCTTACCAATAACCAGTTCGTAGTGTCTTTAGTTTATAACTGCCTACCAATAACCAGTTCGTAGTGTCTTTAGTTTATAACAGCCCATCAGTAAACAATTCGTAGTGTCTTTAGTATGTAACAGCCCATCAGTAAACAATTCGTAGTGTCTTTAGTATGTAACAGCCCATCAGTAAACAATTCGTAGTGTCTTAAGTTAATAACTGCCTAGCAGTAACCAGTTTGTAGTGTCTTTAGTTTATAACTGCCCATCAGTAAACAATTCGTAGTGTCTTTAGTTTATAGCTGCCTATCAGTAAACAATTCGTAGTGTCACTTGTTTATAACAGCCCATCAGTAAACAATTCGTAGTGTTTTAAGTTAATAACTGCCTAGCAGTAACCAGTTTGTAGTGTCTTAAGTTTATAACTGCCCATCAGTAAACAATTCGTAGTGTCTTTAGTTTATAGCTGTCCATCAGTAAACAATTCGTAGTGTCGTTTGTTTATAACAGCCCATCAGTAAAAAATTCGTAGTGTCTTTAGTTTATAGCTTCCCATCAGTAAACAATTCGTAGTGTCTTTAGTTTATAACTGCCCATCAGTAAACAGTTTGTAGTGTCTTTAGTTTATAACTGCCCATCAGTAAACAATTCGTAGTGTCTTTAGTTTATAACTGCCCATCAGTAAACAATTCGTAGTGTATTTTAGTCTATAGCTGCCTATCAGTAAACAATTCGTAGTGTCTTTAGTTTATAGCTGCCCATCAGTAAACAATTCGTAGTGTTTTTAGTGAATAACTGCCTACCAAAAACCAGTTCGTAGTGCCTTTAGTTTATAACTGCCGTTCAGGTACCAGTTTGTAGTGTCTTAAGTTTAACACTGACCGCTAGTAGCCAGTTTGTAGTGTCTTTAGTTTATAACTGCCAACCAGTAAACAGTTTGAGTGTCTTAAGATCATAACTACCCACCAGTAAACAGTTCGTAGCGTATTAAGTTAATAACTGCCCAGCATTCAACAATTCGTACTTTCTTTTGTTAATAACTGCCTTCCAGTTGCCAGATCGTAGAGTCTTTAGTTTATAACTGCCCACCAGTAACCAGTTATTAGTGTCTTACATTGATAACTGACCACCAGTTACCCACCGTAGTGTCTTGAGTTTATAACCGCCCACTAGTAACCAGTTCGTAGTAACTTTAGTTAATAACCGCCCACCAGTAAACAGTTTGTAGTGTCTTAAGTCTATAACTGCCCCCCCCACCCCCAGTAACCAGTTCGTAGTGTCTTTAGGTAGTAACTGCCTTCCAGTAACCAGTTTGTAGTGACTTTAGTTTATAACTACCTTCCAGTTACCAGTTTGTAGTGTCTTTAGTTTATAACTGACCGCTTGTAACCAGTTTGTAGTGTCTATAGTTTATAACTTCCTTCCAGTAACCTGTTTGTAGTGTCTTTAGTTTATAACTGTATACCAGTAACCAGTCTGTAGTGCCTTTAGTTTATAACTGACCGCCAGTAACCATTTTGTAGTGTCTTAAGTTTATAACTGACCGTCAGTAACCAGTTTGTTCTATCTTTAGTTTATAACTGACCGCTAGTAAACAGTTTGTAGTGCCTTTAGTTGTAACTGACCGCCAGTAAACATTTTGTTGTGTCTTTAGTTTATAACTGACCGCAAGTAACCAGTTTGTAGTGTCTTTATTTATAACTGACAGCCAGTGACCAGTTTGTAGTGTCTTCATTTATAACTGACCGCTAGTAGCTAATTTGTAGTGTCTTTAGTTTAAAACTGACCGCCAGTAACCAGTTTGTATTGTCTTTATTTTATAACTGACCGCCAGTAACCATTTTGTAGTGTAGCAGTAACCAGTTTGTAATGCCTTTATTTTATAACTGACCCCCAGTAACCATTTTGTAGTGCCTTTTTGTTTTTTAACTGCCCGCCAGTAATCATTTTATAGTGCCTTTAGTTTATAACTGACCGCAAGTAACCAGTTTGTAGTGTCTTTAGTTTAAAACTGACCGGCAGTAAACAGTTTGTAGTGTCTTTAGTTTATAACTGACCGCCAGTAACCATTTTGTAGTGCCTTTTTGTTTTTTAACTGCCCGCCAGTAATCATTTTATAGTGCCTTTAGTTTAAAACTGACCGCAAGTAACCAGTTTGTAGTGTCTTTAGTTTAAAACTGACCGGCAGTAAACAGTTTGTTGTGTCTTTAGTTTATAACTGACCGCCAGTGACCAGTTTGTAGTGTCTTTAGTTTAAATCTACCTTCTAGTAACCAGTTTGTGGTGTCTTTAGTTTATATCTTCCTTCCAGTAACCAGTTTGTAGTGTCTTAAATTTATATCTACCTTCCAGTAAACAATTTGTAGTGTCTTTAGTTTATAACTGACCGCCAGTAACCAATTCGTAGTGTCTTTAGTTTATAACTGCCTTCCAGTAACCAGTTTGTAGTGTCTTCAACTTATAACTGACCGCCAGAAACCAGTTTGTAGTGCATTTAGTTTATATCTGCCTTCCATGTAACCATTTTGTAGTGTCTTTTGTTTATAACTGCCTTCAAGTAACCATTTTGTAGTGTCTTTAGTTTATAAGTGCCTTCTATTAACCAGTTTGTTGTGTCTTTAGTTTATTACTATCTTCCAGTAACCAGTTTGTAGTGTCTCTTTTGTTTATAACTGCCTTCCAGTAACCAGTTTGTAGTGACTTTAGTTTATAACTGCCTTCCAGTTACCAGTTTGCAATGTCTTTAGTTTATAACTGACCGCTTGTAGCCAGTTTGTAGTGTCTATAGTTTATAACTTCCTTCCAGTAACCCATTTGTAGTGTATTTAGTTTATATCTGCCTTCCAGTAACCAGTTCGTAGTGTCTTTAGTTTAAAATTGGCCACCAGTAACTAGTTTGTAGTGTCTTAAGTTTATAACTGCCTTCCAGTAACCATTTTGTAGTGTCTTTAGTTTATAACTGACCGCCAGTAATCTGTTTGTAGTGTATTTAGTTTATATCTGTCTGCCAGTAACCAGTTGGTGGTGTCTTTAGTTTATAACTGCCTACCAGTAACCAGTTTGTAGTGCCTTTAGTTTATAACTGACCACCAGTAACCATTTTGTAGAGTCTTTAGTTTATAACTGACCGCCAGTAACCAGTTTGAAGTGTCTCTAGTTTATAGCTGACTGCCAGTAACCATTTTGTAGTGTCTTAAGTTTATAACTGACCGCCAGTAACCAGTTTGTAGTGTCTTTATTTTATAACTGACCGCCAGTAACCATTTTGTAGTGCCTTTAGTTTATAACTGACCGCCAGTTACCAATTTGTAGTGTCTTTAGTTTATAACTGACCGCCAGTAGACAGTTTGTAGTGTCTTTATTTATAACTGACCGCTAGTAGCCAATTTGTAGTGTCTTTAGTTTATAACTGACCACCAGTAACCAGTTTGTAGTGTCTTTAGTTTATAACTGACCGCCATTAACCATTTTGTAGTGTCTTAAGTTTATATCTACCTTCCAGTAACCAGTTTGAAGTGCCTTTAGTTTATATCTACCTTCCAGTAAACAGTTTGTAGTGTCTTTAGTTTATAACTGACCGCAGTGACCAATTCGTAGTGTCTTAAGTTTATAAATGACTGCCAAGGACCAGTTTGTAGTGTCTTTAGTTTATAACTACCTTCCAGTAACCAGTTTGTAGTGACTTTAGTTTATATCTACCTTCCAGTAACCAGTTTGAAGTGCCTTTAGTTTATATCTACCTTCCAGTAAACAGTTTGTAGTGTCTTTAGTTTATAACTGACCGCAGTGACCAATTCATAGTGTCTTTAGTTTATAACTGCCTGCCAGGGACCAGTTTGTAGTGTCTTTAGTTTATAACTACCTTCCAGTAACCAGTTTGTAGTGACTTTAGTTTATATCTACCTTCCAGTAACCAGTTTAAAGTGTCTTAAATTTATATCTACCTTCCAGTAAACAGTTTGTAGTGTCTTTAGTTTATAACTGACCGCAGTGACCAATTCGTAGTGTCTTTGGTTTATAACTGCCTTCCAGTAACCAGTTTGTAGTGTCTTTAACTTATAACTGACCGCCAGAAACCAGTTTGTAGTGCCTTTAGTTTATATCTGCCTTCCAGTAACCATTCTGTAGTGTCTTTACTTTAGAACTGACCGCTAGTAGCCAGTTTGTAGTGTCTTTAGTTTATAACTGACCGCCAGTAACCAGTTTGTACTGTCTTTAGTTTATATCTGCCCGCCAGTAACCATTTTGTAATGTTTTTAGTTTATAACTGACCGCCAGTAACCATTTTGTAGTGTTTTTAGTTTATAACTGCCCGCCAGTAACCATTTTGTAGTGTCTTTAGTTTATATATCCCTTCCAGTAACCAGTTTGTAGTGTCTTTAGTTTATAACTGACCGCCAGTAACCAGTTTTTAGTGTCTTTAGTTTATAACTGCCCGCCAGTAACCAGTTTGTAGTGTCTTTAGTTTATAACTGACCGCCAGTAACCAGTTTGTAGTGTCTTTAGTTTATAACTGACCGCCAGTAACCAGTTTGTAGTGTCTTTAGTTTATATTCTCGTAGTGTCTTAATCATAACTCTTTACCAGTAACCAGTCTCTAGTTGATAACCGTCCACCAGGTACCAGTCCGTTTTGTCTTTTTGTACTGTTCTGTATTGTATTGTATTGTATTGTATTGTATTGTATTGTATTGTATTGTATTGTATTGTATTGTATTGTATTGTATTGTATTGTATTGTATTGTATTGTATTGTAGTGACAGTGCCGGTTTGCATTTGGAAATGTGAACTATGTATGGGTAAATGACTTAACACACGACTGCGTCTTGTCAAGATAGATAGTGTCACGGGGGAACATGAAATTTACCCTCATGAAATTTAAGTTTATCTTTATATTAAAACTCGAAAATGATACATGTAAATTTTAAAAATATCCGAATAAAACTCGGACCGAGTGTCGTGCGTGATAAAAACAAACCATGTCAGTGTTCGTTCTGAAAGCTCTTTTCTTGTAAATCAACGAGGGGCGCCCATATTAATTGCCGTCCCCGCATGTAGCGGATGTGGTCCAGTGGTAACGCGCTGGACTGGTATACCAGGGATCCCGAGTTCGATTCCCCGCTCCTCCACTAACATTACTAAAAGTCTTTCGGATGAGACGTTAAACCGAGGTCCCATGTATCAGTGCTATACACTGAGCATGTAAAAGAACCAGGAGTGTCTCTGGAATGGGATGCTTTCTGTATCTTACACTACCCCCATAACATAAAATAACTAATCTCTTCAGGGGGCTTCGGCCATATGGGCAACCGGTACCGACGGTAAATAAGCTCAGATAGATAGATAGCTTTTGACAAATCGGAAAGTACTCGTAGTACGGCGCTTATCAGTTCTGTGGACCGTTTAGCAAAATTTCCTTAAAATATCCTTTTATCATAAGATATATCTTAATGCATAAAAGGTAAAAGTATGTAGAGCAGCAAAAATGATTTTGAATTTTTTTTTTTGCATTATTTAGTCAGCTTACAAACTCATAATGTTTGATTTATCAATTCATCAAACATTTGTGACAATTATTTAAATCCATAAAATCTTTTATACGGATGGGAAAAAAATCTGTAAGACTAATGGAAATAGGTATTATATTATTGGTTTGATCTAAACTGGTACGTATTAATTAAAAGTCCTTCTAGGAATGTTTAAGTAGCAAAAAGTAGACAATAAAAAGGGGACATGAATATATGAGTACAAGAAAAAGATAATGTCGTGCAGGGTCGTAAGTTGAATGGGACAAAGATACAGACCTACATTTGACTTACACGGTCACAAGTGTTAACTTTTTATAGACTAGAACGTATCGGTCTTATTAATCAGGTGGATTATATGTACAGGTCTTCCTAATGTATGTTGCGATATTTTCCTTCCTGATAACTAGAGGTGGTTTTCAAAGACAGAGGCTGTATGTTCACAGCAACTCTCTGTACACGAGAAGTCTACATTTCATGCCAACAGATACTTCCCCTACTGTTCCGCTGAACGATGAAGGGGAAACAGTAAACACAATGTTAAGACATATTTGTGTGTGTGTGTGTCATGCAACATACATGTACCAAGACATTATAAGACACCCCTGTTTCACTCAAAATATTCACTGTCTTTCTAATGAAATGCTAAACCGGGGTCTGAAGTTTCTGTGTGCGGTGGAGGTAAAGTGGGGCAGAGGGTTCGTCCGTTATATAGTTAACAAAAGCCGACGGTTCAAATAGAAATACATGTAATATAAGGAGAAGGGGTTTGTATTAGTTAAGGAAAGATTTAACAAAATCTTGAGAGTTATTTTTTCTATATATTTTTTCTTGCCAGCACCGTGTTCGTTATATGTCTACAGAATCAAGCACGTTTCTTTGTCTCTTGCAGGGAGTTCTGAGAGCTGATGGTAGACGTGTTACGAAATAAATCTTTATCTCAAAGCGTTTACTACCACGCCGTGCTTTTGATACGAAAAGAAAATGAACAACAAACTACATTATTTGTACCAACTAAATTGGCCCTCTGACATTTCTGTTAAGAATGTTTCAAAGATGGCGTTTTGCCGTTTTACGGCCTCATGACGTTTTTGTATACGGCCCGCGACTTAAATAGAATTCGGTGGCATAACTTGTTCACGGTGTGTAGGAATACCCTGAGACTTTGTTTGTACAGGAAGGACCATGACTCTGAGCCCAAACAAAGACAACTCATTGTTAAGTTCTGACAGAGGTTATGATTTTATTTCACGGTTCCTTATCTCTGTCTGGAGGTTGATAGCTGCTTATGTGGTCACATGGTATGAATATTAGCTCCTCAGTATGGGCGGACATGTCATGTATACGATAGTGCTATAGGATTGCAGATTTAGAGGTGAACTACTTGTCCATTCTCACAGCATAGTTCTTGCCTGTTTCGCAAGAGCAGAAATGTCTGTTACTTTGACAATCTCCTTAAAACCTAACCAAGAAATGGATGAATGAAGATTTTTCATAAGACAGTTTTTTATTTCTTATTTCAAGAAGAAATTTCTTAAAAGGCATTTGTCTTTCAAACATTTGAAAGGGTTTCATTTAATTGGAGACGTAAGATTTTTTTTCTTTCAAATTCTCTACCAAACCAAAATAAATGCAACGTTGCACTGTACTTACCACTATGTCCCTGGCTGCTATTTGAAAGACCCTGCTTTTACAACTAAGTTATTAATAGGACTATCATATGAAAGCTATGTGAGAGTTAGGTTTGGGACAGATTTGCTGATCATAAGAGCACGGGAATGTTTGAAGAGTCAAAATACAGCTTTTTTAAAAGGTAACTCCTTCTTGTTATTTAACAGAGTCAGATTGAAATCTGAATAGAGGCAGACGATGTGTACATTGAATAAATATTAGGTGAAACCTTCGTTTTTAATTGCTTCCATTGGTGATTATCAAAGGTAGACTATAATTAAATTCTTTAAAAGGATACTTTTCATATTTACAAACGGTTAATTGGGATGTTTCGCTACAATTGATTGAAATTCCGTTTATATTTTAGGTAAGAGAAGGATAAAGACCTGTATTAAAATTAATTAACGGCATTATTTTGTTTATTTATATGAACTAAAACCTCGGTGCTTTTTCAATATAATTTATGGATTTAAATGTTAATATAAAATGCAATTAACTGTTATCATTCCTCGGATGTCTGTTTAAATCCTGAATTCTACCATAAGAGCATACTATTGCAAGAAAAAAATCAAACAACAACAAAAAAGAATTAAGCGCAAAGACTAGCATGTTTACGAATAAATTTTCAGTGCAACGAAACTTTGTGTACAGAACATTTCACCTTGTAAACGTCATTTCCGGCTTGTAGTTCATCTGTGTCTCTGGTACTGCAAAAGTGGCACGATACTGAAATTATGACTGGCATTGTTCTTGAGAAACAGACATGACAGGACCAAGCATCTAGGTTAATTGTTGGTTCAGCACCTTTTTGCTATAATTAAAGGCGTCATGTGTGGTTTTGGGTTCAGAAGTACGTTAAACACCCGATCGTGAATGGAGGTAACATCACCTGGCTGTCATCTCTTCTATAAACGGAACATTTGAAATTAATGGCTATTGCAAAGAGTCACGCGAATCAAACACGCGCTGAAAATCCAAAAACAATGTGTGGGCGCGTGCGGCGGGCGCGTGCTCTAGGCAGACGACATCGGTTCCCATGGACGATGTTTTGTTCAAATGCAAATTAGGTTGACGGGTAGCATATTTAAACGGCTTCTGCCATCAGTTGAAGACAAAAAGGCCCATTTTAGGAGGACAACCGTGAGAAAATTTTTTCGACATAAACAGATGTTTCACTCGTTGATTTCAAATCATTTCGATTGTTAGATACAGAAGGACATTTCTTTATGAAATAAAAACAACGTAACAAACATTTTTTATGAAAAATAAAAAGAACAGTGTTGTCCTCGGAAGGGGAAGAGTTGCTCAAATCTGTTCTAAATTGTCTGTTTCATCTTTATATTTCAGCTATTTTGTCATCTGCGAACGCATAGTACCAGCACTAAATAAAGTGTATTTTGTATGTGAATTATTTCAAAATTCTTACAGGGATATTTCTGGTTTAATTTACTAAAAAAGCTGGTGTTTAACCTATTTTTAAGAGTTTAAGCAGAAAAAAATAAATTTAAAGCGGAAAGTTTCGACAAAAAGATATTTGTTTACAACCACAAAGTTGTAACGCGTTGTAAGCGTTCATTCATATTTCCGCTCAAAGTTTTAAAGCTGCCTCTTCAAATATTGTTTTCCAAACTTGTAAAATCTTCATATGAAACTTCTGTTTATTACCAGGGTCTTTCAAATAGCATGCTGTTTGAAAGACCCTAGCTGTTATCACTGAAAAGTTTTCGCCGTAGAATGTCAGTTGTTGTTTTGTTGTTGTTGTTTTGTTGTTGTTGTTGTTGTTTTTAATTTCTCTCTAATATGCCTTGAAGCGTCACAGTTCTATATATTAAATTTTCATACATGTACACAAATTCAACGTATTCTGATAGATTTTCGAAAAAAAAAAAACTTTTAAGATTTCATCGAATCTTGAGGATGAATTCTGACTATTTCGTTTAGTAGGATTTTTCAATTGGTAGCTTTTTGGCACAACCGTGAACGACCAGCTTTAAAACGGTTTTTGAAAACTTCGCTGCAAAAACAATCAAGTTTTCAATTTCATTCACTATAAAATTTCAAGACGATCATGGCTCTGGCAGCGGGAAACATCGTCTGGTAATTTCATTCACTTCTGCTGTCAAAACTCGTCTGCCTTTCATAAAACCTTTAAAAAGGCGTCGTAACAGCTTGATCGTGTTTTCTAGAGAAAAAAAAACTCGCAGCGTTCGTGTGTCCTGACAAATGTGAACCATCATTGATGAACGAATGAATGAACGATTGAGTGAGTGTGTGAAGGAACGAATGAATGAATATGAATGAATGAATGAATGAATGAACGAACGAACGAACGAACGAACGAACGAACGAACGAACGAACGAATGAATGAATGAATGAACGGGCGAACTAATGCACAGACGAACATGTATGACTCGAACAGACGCACAAACGAACAGACGCGCAAACGAACAGACGCAGAAACGAACAGACGCACAAAATAAACGAACGAAATTAGAAAGGATCGAATAAATGAATGGTAGGTCGGTTGTCGGTTTGTCAGTTAATTAATCAAACATTCAGTTTCATACAAGTGAATCATTTGGCCCTTTTTCCGCGTATGCAAAATGCTTAAATACACATGGATTAACATGCTTTACTTTCCAGAAACATGTAATAACATGCATATTCCCTGCTCAGAAATAACGAGCGTTAGTAGGCCAGCACTCACTGTTTTTTGACACATCTGTTTTGAATTTAAATCTGGGTCGGCGATTAATACATGGTAAACACTTGTTGTTTATACTTGCCGCCAAAAGACATTTTCTGTCTGAAGTTTATATTTCACTTGAGACTGTTGAGTCGCAGTGTGCTACACTCTTGGACTGCCGCAGGCGACCATGAATGGAGGGTGTAATTGGGGTGTAACAATTTCTAGTCATTTAAAGTGGAATAAAAAACACACAAAATTGCGTTACAAAGAATCAGTCTGCCTTGAAGCACATGATTAGGAAAAGTGCCTGTCGTGTCAGATGTAAAAGTACAATGAAAGTCTTAATCCGATTGGACCGCAGAAGGTACTGAAGGATTTGCAAGGTGAGTGTTTGAGGCCCTTTTCATACGGATTAATGCGGACAGTTCGGTATCCGAATTCGGTAGTTTACTAAAATGAATTTACAATATCTTGAAAGCCATTTTATTTAAATGTAACCCGGAAAATCCATCTGCCCCGAGCTGGGTTTGAACTCGGGTACCTTTGACTGCTAAGCGGACATTCAAACACGTCACCAGAAAAGCTATCTGATAGGCATGAGTGTAGAAGTGTCATCTGCTACATAACCTTTAGTACAAGTTGTCTTGAAGACCAGAAAGTTAAGATAATTTGACTTAGGACGTTGGTACAAGACATGGGGAGCATCCTATTTCTGTGACACTTCTGTGACTCAAAAATGCTCGTTCATCGTCGGGAATTTACGGTTTTTGATTCAGCTACTCTGAATGTTTTTTTTTTTCGACGATATGAGTGTGTGTAGCACCTATACCTTGATTTATCATTGTATCAGGAAAACCGTTTGAATGCGAATGGTGAAAAAAGGAATCGAATCTACAATCTCTGGATCACGGACGAGCGTGTTACCACCGAATTCGGGATCTACTCTCAACTGCTGTAAAGTCCGTATGGTCTCTCTGTTTGGTAGAAATAGAAACCGTTGCAAACCATTTTACCACGTGGCTCTTAAATGCTACCTCATTCTTAAGTACGAACTACTTAGCTTGGGTTGGACGCTATGTTTTCTGTTACATATCAGGGATCCAGATTACCGGGGGGGGGGGGGGGGGGGTGTAAAGAGGGTGGGGGGGGGGGGGGTAAAGAGGGTGGGGGTGTAAAGAGGGGGGCACACCTTGAATGCGGGTATTTAATTTACAATATTAGGACGACAATGACTATATTAAGAGCAATTCTTAACGAACTGAATGTTGGTGGACACGTGCCCCCTATGGCCCTCACCACTATCCTCCAACAGGATGATTTTTAGGAGGCTACGAATTCTGTTACATGTATTGCTCCGTTTGCACGTTTGTATTAGCGTTTTATGTAATTTGATACAACCAGATGTCAGGATTCAGTTTATAACTTGTCTATTCATAAAACCACTATTTCTCTGGTATTTTTCTTATCTTTGTATCATGTTTGTTTTCCTTTCATTAAAAATGTTTTTCTTTGTTTCTTTTTATATGCCACGGTATAAAGATATCATCTTTTAACTTTATTTCTTACTGCGATTCCTAAAGTGTGTTAATGTAAGCAAATTTTCGAGAATGTTGCGAGACTGTTTCTGGTTTCTATACTCTGTACACATTGGAAGGGAGATTAATATGAAACTTACTAATTAAAATTGTGTATGAGTCACTTCCCTTAATTCAAAAATTGCCCTTCTGTGCATTTTCTTTAGTATGTACAGAAGAATTGGAAGAGGTGACTCGTGTGGTAATTGCCTCAATCTAAAGTTCACTTTACACAGGGACCGTATATTATATGTTTCAGCCGTTACATAAAGAACGAAGTATACCTGAAATACATGCACATGTATAGTGGTACTATGATCATAGAGATCTGCTCGCACTTGTAGTACTTCATATCAAATGCCAAGTGATTTTAATTCATACCAAACACTGATATTATTAGATGGTCGAGAAATCAACCTATGCAGCAAAACGATAAACAAAATAGTGAAATAGTCATCATTTGGGATACATAATGGTTAATTTGAGTAAAGATTATTAAATTTTGTATTCGGCCGATTAAGAAAAGTTAAATATTTGGCTCTGAAATTGGGATGGTGGTTGAAGTTTTGGGATATGCTGACTAATCCCAAAATACTTGTTAGTTTTCTTTTTCTCAGACGAGCAGTTTAACTTCACAGCGATGACCTCTTATTCACATATTTTTTTATAATTACAGGGGAGTAATCGACAGTTCATAAATAGATTGCTTCCCTTTACCTCAAAGTTAAAGATAATCTGTTGCAACGGGCCTCTCTGTTTTTGCCGAGGAATTATAAGTTCCAAAAGTTCAAAAACGTGAAAACCTGGCCTTAATACAGAATCAGTCTTAATAGCAGACGATTTATGCTGTTAATTTTAGATTTTGGGTCCTTAAATTTCCCGATTTTGCGTGAATTTAAGACACCTGAAGTTGTCCGAAAAGCGGACTTTTATTGTACCATGTTATTTTAGGTCTTTGGGATGTGTGAGCAATACAAATATATATAAAACAAACGACTCTTTTTTTCTAAAATTTAAAATTCAGTTTAAAGTCCAGAAAGTGTTTATGATTTCTCAGCTTCGTTTAAACGAAGACATGAGGTCAGAAACGTCGACTTTGTTTTCGTAGCGAAAGTGAGATAATCTACGCCTTTAAAATAAGATTTTCCACCTATTTCTGAACCCATAATGATTGGAGATTGTTAAATATTTAAATATTTGCTGGGATGCACTTTCCAATCTGGCTCTGGGACACGATGTTCACAACACTCGCTCCCTGACCGTTTGCAGTAATACCTATTTTGTTATGTATTTCACTAGAATGTCAAATGTTTAACCTTTTTTCTAGAGCGTAATGCAGATAGTTGTCTTTTCCAAATAGCCCCAGGTTGGGTTGATGTATGGGGTAGTCCTCAATGGACTAGCGTATTTTAAATTGATATAGGGAAAGTAGCCTGTTTGTTTCTGAAAACTGGCATGTCGACATCTCTATACATCTGTATATGTAAACACCACACACATACTTGAACAAGTTTTCTGCTAAAAATACAGACTTGAAAAATAACTGAAGACTTTAACCACATGATTCCTCTGAAAAATGGCATCCCTTTCACAGCCTGGATAGTAAGTGTTACTTTGAAATGCTGACAGAATTGTAATCACAGGCAACAGGAGCTTTGGTGGTCTTTTATGAGGGTGGCCTTTGTGGAGAACAGGTCTGCACTTTTCTAAATTTTCCATTGGTCACAGGTAGTTCCTTAACTCAGGTTAAACTCTATAACTCATTCAAATGAAAACTTAAACACAGCATGTTTCTTTTAATTCATTTATTGCATGAAACATTTAAAATTTCTTTTTCACTTTGTCTGCTCAAAATGCTGACAAAAATACAATGGAAGACATACATATATCTAACACACATGTCCCCTGACCAGACGTGATCTAAAACTGCACATTATTACACTGATATGCAGTTTGGTCCTAAACAATGTCTTTACATTATCACAAGAAAATGCTGCAATATCTGGTTTAAAACTCCCAAGTAATAATTACTAAAAATATATCAAATATCAAAGTAGAAATTTAGGTTCTGCAACTAATATTTTAAGGGCTAGTGCAAGACTGAACCAAATGTCGGTCATTTATTTCAACATGGTTTGGTCAAGCACCAAAGCTTGGATTTGTATTTTTTGTTTAAATCTACATACTAGTATTTTGTTTTAAAACAATTTGTATTCTTAAATATGAAATAATTCAAATGTTTATTGACCTTTCTGTGACCTTTACAAAGGTCATTTCATCCAGTAATAAAAATAACAGATACAAAAATAGTATTTAAATTCTGTGAAAAGGTATTTAAATTTCTGTTTCCAGCCAGACAAAAATGAAAAAGAAACAAGAGAAGAAATAAAAATAATAACCATAGAAAATACATATAACAAATTGACCTTTGCTGAATGAAAACCAGCCTCATGCATTTATGGTGTAACACATTACAAAAATTGTCAATGGTTAAAAGTGTACACATGTAACTTTTACAATGTTACTTTTGTTTTTAAAGAGTTTGATTTAATTCTGTGTAAGGCCCTACACAAATGTTCTACACATGTAGACAAGTTATTCAGGTGACCCACATTAACCCTTAACCTGCTGGAACCGAAAGTGATTAGCCTTTGCCACCAGTATAGAGCCAGGCCAGCCTGCACATCCGTGCAGTCTGACCAGGCTCTATACTGTTGGTAGCTCCATTTTTGTATTTTGATATTGAAATCTCTTAAACTTTGAATGGACTGTTCCAAATTCAAAGCTGGGCAAATCCATTACAAAATTTCAGAATGTTCAGGGTTAATGAAGGACACAACAATAAGACTGATGTTCTACACACACGCAAAAAAAATGCCAAGTTCCTCACATAGTCAAGTAACACTCCTCACAACCAGTAATATTGTCAAGTGAGGTTCCAGTAGTGTTAACATGCTAGACACCTTTGCCCAGCCACTAAACTGGTAACTAAACATCACATCACCTGAACGTAATCCAAGTCAAAATGAAATACACAACTAACTTTTGAGATACACTATTCTCCCAAGATTTACCTATGGTTTTCACACAATATGGCTCAGATAATAAAAACTTTGTGTCAAAATATATACAAAGTTTGTCAAAAATATATACAAAATAAAATCAAGACCCATTTTCCAAGAACACATATTATTTCTGACAATCACAGCCAATTCAATAAAGGGAGAGAATCAGTGTCTGAAATTGTTAAAAAAGGGAGATAACCCAGGAACTTTTTGTCTATCAATTATACAAATTGTATGGCTTTACTAAATGACTAAAAAGGATGGAAAAAATGGGAACCTAAAACATTATCTGGTTTTACTAAACACTGACCTCAGACATACTGAACTGTTCTATTATATTTGGTCAGTTAATTAGTTCAACGATACAATGACCAATAGAAACAAGACAGCAGCCCTGTACACAGTGGAAAAAGATTGGACGAATGTTTCTGGACGTATATACAAGTTTATTCAAATAAAAAAAAGAAATAAATAATATTTACTACAGCTTGCAAAACTGATTAGAGTTTCACATATTAGGAAAAAAGTGACGTTACGATGTTTATTTCAGCAGCTTAAACTGTCACTTTACTGATCATCCAATCACAGCGAGGCAGCTTTCTCAGGTATACCTGTCAATAAAACTGTGTCTTGCAATCTGCTCCCAGCCAGAAGAATGTGTCTGGGTGGCACCAAATTTGCTGTGTCGTCATTGTGGCTGCACTGCTAACGTGTTACTAAGTCAACCTCTCGCATGTCATATTTTTACATTGCATACAGCTCATTTGTAAGTTGTCAATTGAACTAGAAAGCAATTTTGTTTATGTTCGAATTTCTTTGGGACGCTGATAAGAGCTATAGAAGACACTAGGATGACACTTTTGACAGGTAAAAGGCAGAGTTTGAAAGAAACAAATTGGGCGGCGCTTTAATTGATTTTTTGACAGATGTACCGACGAGTCTCGTTCTTTATCAAACAGTGTAAACTCTTATCAGTTTTGCAATCGGTAGTATCTCTCTTGCTACAAGCTTGGTAATCGCTGTATGTGACGATGATTTTGAGAAATTCAATGACTAGACACACTTTAGTTGTTGATCTTTTTTTTTCAGATATGTAAGAATGAAAGAATCCTATATGTGAAGTGATTATATAACAAGTGCTGGGGGACACAAATGTTATCTAAATTTTGTTACATAGGACAAGAAATATAACTGAGTATTTCATCTTATTTAATTTCAACAGAAAAACTGACCAAAAGTTTTAATTGCTTCAAACAAAATCTAGCAGCAGAAAAAAATCATTTATACCACATTTTGAGAAAATTTTGACAATAAGAATATCCCAGGTAGTCAAATTCAACAAGTCTTCAACAAAATGTCTTTGAAAACTATGAATTCTTGTGCTATGAATTCTTGTGAAATGCCAAAATTGGCAGATAAAATTTTTTTTGTAAATACCAATTATGCATGAGAAAACCAAATTCTTCAATACATTTTATAACATAATGAGAAACTATATATAAATACACATATACTGTCATTATTATCATATTTTTCTATCTTTTTTAATGTTAACTGATACAAGTGTTGTGTAATATGTGAACTATTAGCACCAAGCTAGGATAAAAAACATATACCAGTATTGCAATTTATAATTTTTTTTTTTAACAGACACAGCTGAAATTCTACTGCACATTATGATGAAATTATCAATGATTCCTAGCATTCCTTGAATATTCTAAAATTTATGGATAAAATACCAGTAAAGAATGAACAAAAACTAAAAATGAAAATACATTTGGTACATTATTTCTTCTGACTGGTGAAAGTGCTGATAATCTTTTAGTAAATTCACAGGAAATTTTGTAGTACTGCATCTATAATTCCAAGCAAAAAGAACTGAAGTGACAGAAAAACTCGTTACTATTTCTCTATCGATATGTTAAATTAAGTTTCTACAGAATATGTAATTTCACGTTCATTTAAATCTAAAAATAGACTCACTGTATAGTGTTACACCCTCACAAGTTACAATTGCTCTATCATCCAAACAAATATATTCAAAGCGATACTGAACTAAAAATAATAGACATAAAATCAAACAATTTATACAAATTGTTGAAAATATACAAATCATTTCTCAAAGAATCGAGAATACCGAGTCTTTACTGATCAATATAAATAGTCAATATGACTAAAATCCATGTTAGTATGAAATAATAAGGTTTGAAAGAACTTCTCTCAATCAGATTTTCATAATTCTTTTAAAAATCAATTTTCAACAAACTTCCCTTTTTTTCATAATAATAACACAACAGAATCCATTTTGTGTCTAATTCACACGTTGGTTCTTGTTTCCTTTTGTTAAAATTTAGATTGGTTGAAACACAAAGCAAGATAAAATGAACTGTCCACTTTTCTCATGTAATTTCTTCAAAAAATATAGAATGCTGCCGATAGAGGTTTACTGTACACACATAATTTAGGACATGTTTCAAGTTAAACAAATTGGCGCAGTATAAGTGTCTGCAGATGAGGTAATTGGTAGGGAGTATAATTCTAGTTGTATAACCAATATTCACATCATAGAAGATATTAACTTAATTTCCTTTGCTTCTGTTTGAATACATCAAATATTTTAAAACTTTGTCTGTTCTAGAAATCTTAATATTTAGCTAGTCAATCTACACTTTAATACATTTAGTGAAATTTTAGTCCAGTATTGTATAAGGGAGGTAACTGTTCTTTCTAAATAAGAATTACTTTAGCACATATTACCTCCCTTCACAACAGTTCCAGTTCAGCAGTTAGTTTTAGTTTAATGCCAACATTTTCACATCCAAACATTGCAATGGCTTGATTGCCAGTAATTCACTCTTTGCCAGTTCAGCAATTTGTAGGTAGCTTTTTTTTTCAGTAAGTAAAATTAATGTGATACATGAAGCTATTTTCTGGTAATGCAGAATGAAAAAAAAAAACTTACCAAAAGGCCCTTTTTGATAAATGTACATGTAGGAACTTAATTTTCCAGCCAGTAGTACACATTAAGCAAACAAATGAACACTTTCTAACAATTTCATTCAAATGTTAAAATTGTCTGCAATTTTTTTTTTTCTAAATTTAGCCACATTTACAGTTGTGGGCAGTACACATGAGCTAAAATTTGTAAAAAATGGTTGCGAAATAAAAAAAATTTTCAGATCAAAAATTGTCTACGTATAGACAGTAGAAGTAATTTTGGCCACAATAAGAAATACACAGCAAGTTGACTTAAAAAATACAGTTACTTCATTTCTCGAGTAATGGTATTGCATCACATGTTTAATGTAAATACGATAACTGAACACAATGTTTTAAAAATTCTGCCTTCTGCAAACAACCAATTCAGTACCAATGCTTTATAACCTGGTTCTTTCATTTTCTAACTCTCCAGGCTGACACATTCCAAACACTAACACTTTCTGCAGTTTCTGCGGTGCGCTTACTTCAACTCTTCAAATCTTTGTCTATTTATTTTAAACAAACATACTAGGTACAGCGTGACTCAACCACATGGCATATCACAGAAACGGCACAATCATTTTCAATGCTGTCAATACTCTCTCATTTGAACACATCACCAATAACTTCTAGCTGTCTCAACCCTCACTGAGGTCGTACCTTTTCATAATGAAACTGCAATGGCTTTGGAATATACAGATGTCCGTCTGACAATAAATATGTCGGCTGATTATGAAAATCAGAATTTTCTTTTAAACTGTCTTCATCTAATTTATCTACTGCCTGAAACGTCAATCGCTTCTGAAAATTGAACTGTTCTAATGCGAATTCATAGAATTCATTCTCCATTTTCCAAATTGTTGATTCTTGTATCTTAGCAACTGTCTCCTCACTTGGAGTGTCTTTTTTGTTTGTTTGACGTAAATGTGACCTTTCTCCTGGAACGGCAAACAAAAAAATCTTTTGATAATAATACTATATACAAAAAGACTCAATTAGCATGTATCTAAATCGTACTCTCAAAATTATGTGTTCTCAAAATTTTCGGTAAATGTCTAACCAATATTTCATAAGTACATGTATAACGTACTGAAATAGTTTGATCACAGGTTAAAGGGTATTTTCATCAAAATTGTCTTCAAATGCATCCTCTTCTAATCAATTATTAAAACAAAATTCCATTTCTTTGCAAAATCTATTTTAAAATCTCAAATTACAAGATTAAAGCATATGGGTGATAAAAAACACTTGGTTAATTGCATGTCAAATGTAAAGCACATGAACAAATTCAGTTGATGCCATTACAGGAAACAATTCTTGAATATTCTACAATTTTGCAGTCGAAGTTTAGTCTTTGATGTCAACCCTCAGTAAATTTATTCGATTATAAAAACCAAGCATAAAATCAGTTGGTTGCCTTTACCATTCAGTGATGTTGAAGGGGAGGGTGTTGACATAAGGAAGCTGTATCACTATCCCATACCAATTAAATCCCACTCAGTTATTTCAGTGGGAAAAATGGTGAAATAAAATAACTAAAACTCCATACCATTTAAATATAAATCCATGGCTCCTTTGAAGAATCTTGGCAATATCACCTCCATCATTGCGATGAAGTCGCCCAACTCTTCTGTGACCCCGACCAGCAGGTATTTGTTTACCAGATTAAACTTAGCTTGGTCTAATGCCCACCTACTTCCTGGTTGTCTAAAATGGAAGAAACTATTTCTAGTTCAACTTTTTTTAGACTCATTTATTTTACATCGATTGTGATACAAGTTCTTACAACTTAGATTCATCACACTCGATGACTGCTTCCTGGGGTCCATACCAGTATTAGCGCAGGGTGGAGGAATGTGAAGATTGTGAGAGAATCTCGCCTCTGACGGGATTCGAAACCCGCGACCTTCAGATCCGAAGCCCTGTGCTCTATCCCTGGACCATGGTGCCTCCTCTAGTTAAACCAGTCTATATAATTCATTTACAAAAGCATATTTACACTTGACTGCTGCATGAAGTACAAAAAAGTATTTCATATACTTAAAAGACCATTCAGTCAAGAACTGATCTTAAAAATGAATCATTCTGAACAGCAGACCTAAATATTTGCTCTAAATTTTCGACTTCGGTTCTTAAAACTTGCTGGTTTTTATGTGTATCTATAAGTGGTTTTATTTGCAGAACTTTACTGTAAATGGTTCCCAGTGACATCACTCTTAATTAAAGTCATCACATTACAGTTAAGTCAGTATCATATAACACTATTATCCGCTTGCACATACATGGACTGTAGCTAGTTTTCAAACCCAAGAACTCTTTAAAACTCTATATCCAGACCAAACCTGATCTAAACCAGAAGTTAGGTAAGAGGTCATATCTGAAATAGTTAACAGCTAAGCAACATGGTGTAAATTACATTGAAAAAAAATGAAAGTAAATTCTGCCTTATAATAAGCTGTCAATCAACCCTTAGCCTGCTAGATATCTTAAAAATACTTGGCCATCTTTCAATTTGGACAGTACCATTAATTGTTTATGAAGGTGCTTACTGAAAATTTGCTGACTGAATGGTGAATAGTGCAGACCATGATCAGACTGCACTGGTCGCAAAAGCAAACACAATTAATGACGACTGCCTTTTTAAAATCTCTTTCACAATGTTCAATCTTTCTTATACATTTATGTGAACAAATTATCTTCCCTGGTCTTCAACTGAGTATACTTGCAGGAATATCTGCCATGCTATAACTGTTACTGCAGGATTTGTCAGTTACTGCACAGTGCTCTCTCTCTGACATTTATACCAGTATATACATGATGATCAGTACTTTACACTATAGTATAAAATATTCTCTAGTTTAAAATATACTAAAGTATGAAATATCATACAGTATAAAATATTATATAGTATAAAGTATTTACAGAAATTTTTCTTGTACATGTGATTATATTGAACACTTTGGAATAATGCCCTTGTGTAAGTATAACTCTCACTTTATTTACACTCGAAAAATCCTGCTCTATACATGTATACAACTAATGTACATAAAAGTTTTAATATTTTAACTTGTTTCCCTTGTATTACATAAACACTTATTTAGCACAACTATTATGCAGATTAGATAGGAATTATAGTTTCTAGCAGTTTATCAAAACCTGCAAATTCCCTCTATCACTTTTATGAGAAATGCAGTTTGTAGTCTGAGTAACAACTCATGAGGTGAAAGCAAAAATGGTTTCTCTGCTTCTTAATGTAAAAGCACTTGGAACTTTTTTTGCTTTACCACTGAAAATGCATATTTCAGACAGTTGGTGATATTTTCCTAGAAATCACACTTTTTCTTTATCACACAGTTTGCTTCAAGCTGTAAGTACTGAAGGGATGAAACAGATAATGTTCTCATAGTAAACCATAACTTCCTACAAAAGCAAAATGCACAATCATGTTTCAACTGGTGTTATATGCTTTCCTTTTTTCCACATACAGAATTGTACTTGACCTTTAATAAAGGCCACAATAAAGTAACAAAACCCCTTTGGACAAGGCCTTCTCACTGACCTATATTTGTTTGACCTTGACCCCTGAATGACCTTTACCTTGAAGATCCAACTGTCTAGAAACTTTAACATTGCCCATAACTTCCTTATTAGTAATTGAACAACTAAGATATTTCTACTGTTCACTACTGTAATATATAAATACATGTGATGCTACAGATCTGAACCTTAAACAATTAACAAGGTTAAAGGTCACCTTTTTCTTTTTATAATGACAGAACTGCTTTTAAAACTGTCAATAAAACGACAGTTTCTTGTTGGAAACATATTGCTTTCTGTTTAATTTTCTATTTGCATAAGCTATTCCATGGAAAATGTGCTGTTTAATGCAAGCCGTACCTTAATTAGTGAATGATTTGCAGAAAGCCATTCCAGAATAATTGTTCAGTTTGATGCAAGGAAATTCTTACTTAATTTTTCTTGTGACACAATTAGTCAGACACTAGAGTAAATGAGATTGAAACAGTTATATGTAGTCACCAAATTTGTTATGTGCATCAAGTCTATTACTAGAATGAAAGTCTTTAAAATAGTGATTGAAACTGGGAACCTTTGGTAGTGTTAATCAACTGACAAAATTTTGCTAGCAAAAACTGTCCCCAATCAGATGTTTGCCACACAAATCTGACCTTGACCTTCTGAAACTATTATTACAATAAAAGGTCTGATTAAAACTCAGATAGCAGGCAATAAAAAGACTTACAAGAAATGCCACATTTCAACTTCACATTGACATAGTTATAAGATTTTCAATTATACATAACATCTGTTAACAGATTTCTGATAACAAAAAAACTTTAAAAAAAAACTTAATTCAATTCCCGTTAAAAGCACCAACAATGTTGAATTTCTTGTCACAAGGCATTAAAACCTCACCCACTCCTAATTTCTACATATTTATGTTATATCATGAAATCTCTCACACAGCATTTTTAGCTCAAAACTTCCACACAATATCCTAAAAAATAAAATCTAACAAAGGATACTGCTTTACACTATTTTTGGTTGCTAGGTGATAATAATTCCAAGTCTTGTTGCTAGGCAACAGAGCTTATAAACCAGTGAAGTGTTCATTTTACTATTTGCTTGTTTTGCATCATGATAAATGGTTTAAAGTAATTGTTCTTAATGAAACACTTCATATCTACCATTTGGCAGAAGTGGTCTGATTATTTATTTTGTCGATAAATCATTGACTCAGATGTCGATTATTTATTCTGTCAATCAATCATTGACCCAGATGCCGATTATTTATTCTGTCAATCAATCATTGACCCAGAGGTCTCTGATTAATCCTCAACGAGAAATTTTCTTAAGTGGAGGGATAACGTTTAGAGGAGAATTAATTAACGAAGATTGTTGTTCTTACATGTAATAAGACATCTGTGTATCAAATTTTCTTTTATAATACCAAATTGAATATGAATGAATTTTCATAGACATGCATAATATTTTCAAAACACAATCAAATAATCATGCTTTTTCATCACAGTAATACTGTATGAATTGCAGATAACAGTAAATACATTCTTTTCGACCTTCAGTTTTAGTGAATAATTATAAAATCTTCTTAATACTTCAGAAATAAGGTTCATTAATCATTAATCAGCTAGCTATGTGACCTGATTAATCACTATTTATTTTTTAGGCTGATTTCACATACTGCTGTTTGGACCGCAAGCACTAAACCCAAATAATTCAGTTTCTTTTCCATTAACAGAAGAGTTCCAGTTAAATCTTTAGCTTAAATATGGTAAAATCTTTTTCATTTAAATTGTAAAGTATTATTTTGCAATATAATCTCTTGACAATCTCTTAATCATGACAATGTATGTGTGAAAAATATATTTTTTCTTGGTGAACATCATAATGTATCTACATGAATCTAAAGGGAACCTGTTTTTAGTGTAAATTGAAAATTTTGAATTTGGAAAAGTCATTTTCTTGTCCTCTAATTCTCTGTCAATGTGAAAGGGCCAGGAAATACGGAAGTCTTTTTCAAGTTTGAATGACGTGTAACAAGCCATAAAATACTTGTTCAATAGTGTAACAAACCAGGAAATTGGAAGTTTTATGACTCACGAAAACGAAAATGAATCCGACATTCAGGCTTTTCTACATTATGCAGGACAAAAATGATGACCGACTCTATTTTATGGCTGTTTTAAAGTTTCATTTTCTGCGTCTTTGACTTAAGAAATTCATATGAATCATTTATTAACCAATAATATTCCAGAATCATCAGGAAGAATAAGTTCCCCCCCCCTCTATTTTGCTTAGTTCATGGTAATAAAACGTTTTGTCTTCAAAAACCGTAAAACCATTCTAGAAATTAAATCTTTAAATCTCTCAGCTCCATGAAACAACAACTTATCTAAATTTACATAAAATTTGTTATCTATAAGATTAAACCCAAAGGCCGCTAGGTGTCTCTCAACCATATCACTATTACAACCAAGATGTCTAAGAAATATGGCTGGAAATCTGTATTTTATTTACTAAATCTCCTAACAGACAGATTGACAAAATTTTGTATATCAGTGAGACAAATTACACATCTCCATCTTGATTTACAAGGAGACTTTGCCAGACAGCCACCTTGGGAATAAATACCATGATTTATTGTACTCTGGAGGCAATATTCAACCTGAAGATATTCAGGCATTTTTTGGACACTGATTTACAATATCAGAGTTTCCTCCCTTAGCACAGATTATTTTTTTTAAAAACATGTTTCTAAAGTATTCTGAAAACTTTTATGCTTTAAAAAATATCTTCACCCAGAAGAATTTGCAAAACCTTTTAGACATAAATTCTACCATTAATATATTTAAAATATAGACCATAGTTCAACACTAAGTAAACTATATCAGTTATGAAAGAAACCAGGTAGACAGATTTTTTACGAATAAAAAACACAGTAGGAAAAGATAAGGAATTTTCCATGGCAGAAAGATATCTTGAATAAAAACAGACAGCAGTCAACAAACACAGCAAGTCTCTTATTTTCATAACATTATGGTTCATTATTGATTAAAAAAGAAAACTTTTGTTATGTCACCTCTAGAGCTCCATTTGACCAATTGATAGACTCCATTCTGCAGAACTGTTTTTTTTTCTATTTTTTTTTTCTTAAGGAGTGGATAGATGAGTCAAGCTTTTGACAAAAACTGATGACGTAAAGTACATACAAAACAAAAACAACAACAATAAATTTAAATAGCTCTTACAGCTCCATAGCTTTAGTTACCAGACACTTTAGATCTGTGTAAATCTACAGGTGAGCACAAGTGCTTCATATTTTGACATTAACCTGCACATGAAGATCTGACTCAACACTGATACAAATTTTTTTTTCAATTTTCCATTCCTTATTTTAAGAGAGAAATTTGCCGACAATGTGATCTTTAAGCAAAATCAACCACAAAACAACCAATGGAATTCTCACATACATGTACACTAGTTTACCCACAATGCCATTTACCTGCATCTGTAAGAGTGTCCACAGAAGAACGGAATCTGAAGCCACAGATTTACAGGATCACAATCTTTATTGTTCATAGCCACACAGTCGTCAAATGTCTGTAAATAAAATAAAAATATTCAATCAATGGCAGCTTTTTATAAATACAATTTGAACAACTCTGCCTCGAAGTGATATCAAAGGGGCTTGATACATATCAAATTAATTCTCTGAGTGTTAATATTACAGAGAGTATATGCTGGTTCGAATCCTACCAGGGGTGAGAGTATCCAGTACACTGATCTACATTCCATATTCCTCATATTTGGCACCAGTACTGGTTTGAACCCTTGAAGCAGTCAATGAGAGGGATTAATATCAGCTGCAAGAACTTGCTTCATATTCAAAGTAAAATAAGTAAGTTTAAACTGATCATTATGTCACCATTATGACATCATTACTTTTCACTGTGGTATAAAATATTTACAGCATTTTGTTCTCGTACACACAATTATACTGCTAACTTGAATCTTTGGCTCTTGTTAAAGAATTCAAAGCATATACATGTATTTGAAAAATCTGCTCAGTACATGCAGCTAAAGTGGATATCAAATCACTTTATTTGTTCCAAAAGGACAGAATGCCTTCAAAGTACATCACAGCCACAGGAACGGTAAAACATGCAAGATCATGTTTCAATTTCTGTAACAGTTTCCAGATAAACTGTTATTCTCCATAAAATGAGTTTTTAGTGTAATTTCAAATAGTTTATCATCTTTCAATAAATTACAAGTTTCAGCTTCTAAGGAAACAGGGATACTTTAATTATCTGACAGATACTCTTCATTCAAGATCAGTGACTAAATCTTTTGTTAAATAATGATCAAGTTACAGTCAACAAAGTTTCAGACATCAAACAAACATGTATTTTCCATCTTACGAACATGAAAGTCCATAACAGAAAGATGCAATGCATCTTAGAATACACAACGCAGAGCGGGGTTTGAACTCTGATCTCCCACATGACAGGCGAACACTCTAACCACTGCTCCAAAGAACTGATTTCCTGACGCAATTGTCGAAGGTTGTATTTATAAAATTATAGGTAGGTGTGCACTAGACTGTAACACATCCCGTCTTGAGAAAGTCATCATTTATGATGACGAATGGTGTTGTGTATATTTTAGATCAGGGGATAAGACAGAAATCTTGAAAGATTCTTTTTTATTTGATTTTTGTATACTAAATCCAGGTGAGGTTTATCCCGGATAAGACCCCATCTTACGAACATGAAAGTCCGTAACAGAAAGATGCAGTACATCTTAAAATACACAACCCAGAGTGGGGTAGGTGTGCACTAGACCGTAACACCCAATACAACAACAGTATACCTTTTTGCGTTAACCAGCTATTTATCTAGCCAATAACATTTACTCTGGTAATCTTTTTTAAACAAACTTATTTTTATATTTGAACATGCCAGCGTATCATTATTAAGAGTAGAAGCTCTGGTTGAGGGGTTAGAGTGCTGGTCTCTCGATCCGGAAACTGCTGGTTTGAATCCCACCAAGGGTGAAAGTCTTTCATAATGGTATTTAGAGATTACTCACAGACTGAAAAAAGTTAAACAGTGTAGACCATGGTTGAAAAGCATATATAGAACTGCCAACATGTGACGTAACAATAATCAAGGTAAATTAAACAATCACTGACGGCCACTGAAATTATAACATTTCAATTATTTTCCCACGGTAGATCAAAATGCTCTCCCTGATTCGATAATCAATTTTCATTTCAGTCTGATTTTACAACATTACTGCAAACTGACCACAGTCAACACTTGCCGTAGGTTAGAAGGTCGAAGGTTAGAACAGTTATTCAGTGTTAACTCACCATTTGGTTACCCATTTTTCTCCGTTTGAGGTAAGGTCTGAAGTTATCTCCATAGCGTACAAAATAATAATATGACAGCAGCCTATCAAGCGGTTTTCTTATGATGTTTATATACACTGGTTTCCTCTCATTGTACCCAAGCCTGAAAATAAAATATCAAAAAAAATATTGTAATTCAAATCTGGTCTGCTTGAATTCATTCACAGAATAGGGACCTGTGGTCTCATTTTAATTTTCAAGACTTAAAATCCATGAGTTGCGAGCTCGATCACCGAAGCTAATCAAAAACTACTAATTGTCTTTTGGATAATATGTTTAACTGATGTCTCACTGTACACCGTGTATCATAAAAAAGGGCAAGGAGTACCGCTGGAATAGGATGTTTTCTGTATCTTGCAATCAGTAACCCCCAAAACAAATAACTAAATGTAAGAGTTGGAGGTGTGGGGGAGGGGGTTGGGATGGCAGTTTTTTGGGCAACTAGTTCCAACAATAAACTTAGATAGAAACATGTTATGGTTCAGTGCACGGTGACATATGATAGTTTAAATAAAACCTCTGACAACTGCATCAGAAAACTGATTCTTTGGCTCAGTAGTAAGACTGTTGGTTTTTTGATGTGGAAGGACCTGAGTTTGAATCCAACTCTGGGTGGTTGTTTACAAGTTGCATCGCATCTTTCTGTTCCAAACTTTCATGTTGGTAGAAAAAAGAAAAGACAAAAAGTAAACATGCAAAAAAAAGGAGAAAAAGTTCAACGAAAATATTCATTCTGTGGGATGTCGTACAACACTTTTTAGCGGTAAATACATACATGACATCTTGGGTACTGGAGGGTTAATCTTAATAGACTTAAAAAATTCCTTTAAAATATTATCATTTTGACAGAAGTGAAACAAAACTTTTGGTAATCAGACAGACAGAGAGAAGCAGACGACAAAACAAATACAGTAATTTTCTCCATTCCCATCCTCAGTAAAGATGAAGGTATAAACCGCTGGCCAGGGCCAACACAATGGTAAATCAATACAGAACATAGGTTTATCATTGTATTTGCACAGGGCCATTAAAAGACCATGGTGATTAATGATTGAGGAGACCTTAATGTGTGTTTTATGAAGAAAAAACACATCTATTTTAAGTAATCACACTGGTTTTGCATAAGTAACTCAATCTTCTCCTGGGAACCTGCCACTCATTGAAGTATCAGATCTCAACTCAAAACAAAATAGGTTTTATTGACATTAGTTTGATTAAATTAAGAGACAAATTGAATATAATCAAACAGAAAAAAAAGGCACAATTTGATTTCGTTTCGTGGGATATAGATTTTTTATGTATTTCTCTGATATCTTATAACATTGTTTTTTTGTTTATAAATTGTAGCATGATTTTCAGTCTATAGTTCCCTGCATATACCACTAAATTATGATGTTAGTACGAATAACTAATGGAGGGTCATCAGTTCAATCCCCTGCTTCTCAGCTTACACTACTAATTTGTATTTAGAATGAGATGATAAACCAAGGTCCCATGTATTGGTGATATACATAAAGCATGTAAAAGAACTAGGGGTGTTTCTGGAATGGGATGCTTTCTGTACCTTATGCACTATCGCCAACAAATAACCAACCTTTTCAGTGGGCATCTGACATAATTATGGGAAACTGGTACCAAAGATAAATAAAAAACAGAGAATAACTTAATACAACTATCAATACCGTAAAAATTCTATTTACAGCCCGGGCTGTTATTAGAATCATGGATTGTTCGAAAGTTGGGGATGGGCATTAATTGGAGACACATCTTCACAAGACAGTCTGATTTTCTAAGCAGGGCTTTATAAATCCACCCTCCCCTCATAATTACAAGAAGAAATTGAATCCGGAGAAAGAGCGGATGTTAACTTATTGCAGACAATGCTAAAATCCGTTCATTTCCGCTATTACTGTACATGTAGAGTCCGGTATGTGTGAAAGTTTGCCGAGCACGGGAATAAAAAACAAGAGGGCCATGATGGCCCTAGATCGCTCACCTGAATACTTTGCCTTTGGGTGTGCTATTGAGCTAACATAAAAAGCTTTTTTAAGAATCTCCCTATATAAATCTATATGAATACAAGTGACCCCTAGGACAGGGCCAAATTTCACTCAAGGGGCATGCATGTAACTTGAACAAACTTGATAGATGACCTCTAACTGATGCTCCATTAAAAATATCTAAGTTCTAGGCTTTCACCCCAGAGGCAGAATTTGAACAAACTTGGTAGAGGTTTACAAGACAATGCTACATACCAAATCTTAAGGCTCAGGGCCTTGTGTTTTCAGACAAGAAGATTTCCAAGTTTTTCCTATATAAGCCTATGTAAAACCAATGACCTCGGGGTGGGGCCAAATTTGACCCCTGAGGTATAATTTGAACAAACTTTGTTAAAGTCCACTAGACAATGCTACATACCAAATCTTAAGGCTCAGGGCCTTGTGATTTCAGACAAGAAGATTTTTAAAGTTTCAATATATAAGCCTATGTAAAATCAATTGCCCCCACGGGGCAGGGCCAAATTTGACCCAACGGTATAATTTGAAGGAACTTGGTAGAGGTCCACTAGACAATGCTACACACCAAATCATGGTTCTTGATAGAATTGAATTCTTTGAACAATTTTGGTAGAGCTTCATGCAAGGAATATCCCAGGCATGTGTCGTCAATGTTGGCTCAGTGGTTTAGGAGGAGATGTCGTTCAAGTCAAATTGTCGACGATGCAAAAAGCATGATGGACACCGATGGACGCCGGACAATCAATGTCCCAAAAGCTCACCCTGAGCAGTGCTCCTGTGAGCTAACAAGCCTCGCGCATGATCTTTACTACTTTCTTAGGGCAAACATAAGGGAAATTAAAGTAAAATAAAAGGGCAATAAGTAAAACTGAATTGTAAAGGTAAGCTCAATTTTGCTTAAAATCAGGGATGGGCGTTAAAAAGGGGCAGTTGATTTTTCAACTTTTGGCTGAAAAATGGCTGTTTTTTTGTCCAAAATATAGGGGTGGGCGTCTATTAGAGGATGGGCTATAAATAGAATTTTTACGGTATGTCATGTGTGTGATTTGAGAAAAATACAAACAGCAAGCACTATCTACAATTCTACCGGAAACACCAGAATCACTAACATGATAATACATCAACCTAAAGCAAAATAGTGACAGCCATGTGTGAGGTCACGAAGGAAAACTTGATGATTAAACACAAAAAACAGATCATTACATTAAGAATCAGAATAAAATATTCTGAAAGTAACTGCTCATAAAAGGGAGCAAATTTTAAAATCTATATCATGTTTTTTATTCATTAACTACTGAGGAATTTAATCACAATTTATGGGGCTATGAAAATCATTTCAGAGGAAACGTGAATATACGCTGTAGAATAAATCACAGAACACTAAATTTTCATACCCTTAAACACGATAAAAGACAAGTCAAGATTTTCTCTTGGAGCTAATATTATGCATAAATAAATGTGTTTACTGTCAGGGGATCGTGGAACAATTTCCCGCTAGATCTGATCCGACAAGACTGACAGATTTTATGTGTAAATTTCATTCTCTTGGATGCATCATTCGAGATTAGGCCGATTTTCACTACCAAATATGATTTGCTGCTAAGAGCGCTCCACAATAAGCTATTCCTCTTGGGACATTACTTTCATATTTGATCAGAAATATCTTTGGAAACAACCTTCAGAATAATGACTACGGGAGTAAATTACATGCTATATTATATCCTGTATGGGTAATAAAGTTAAAGTTTTCCACTGTCAGCATCCCATGAGCCAGCCCGTAAATCCACGCTTAACTGTGATAGTATTTATTAATTCTTTCTGTAAAAAGGTAGGTACGTATCAAAAAAGTAATGATTTTATACATTATGAGGTCTGATAATTGCGAAAAGTAATGACTTATGTCTTTTGTTACAGTTTATAACGAATATATCACAGCAATTAAAGATCTAATATCTGTCACTAGATTGTCCTGTACCATGGACATATCATTAATAGAATTTATCAAAGCATTGAAAAAAAAAATTTTTTTTTTTTCACCAAACATTTTTGTTTGAAAAAAGACTATAAAAGTTCATGACTGCATCCCTGAATCTCTGGGTTCAAGAAGAATACAATGGTAAAAATTCACATTAAATTTCCACTTTTATAATAAGGTGAAAATGTTTCTCTAACAGTATCTTCAAGTAAGTGTGTACTTCCCAAATTTTTTTTGAATGGCATTCTTCAACAATTCTTGTAAAAAAAAAATGTGTGAGAAAACAACATCTATACACCTACATTTTTCTTTACCTGATACACTAGGATATGTTTAGAACTCATTGGTAGACAAATTATGTCTAAAGAAATGAATTATTGAGCAATGTTGAAAACCCTAGGAAATTTACTGTTCTCAGAAAAAAGGGATTGTAACACAATTTTGCCTATAACTGTTATTTCATGTGAGCCAAATAAAATGTTTAAGATCAGTCACAATTTTTTCAGTTTTAACCCAAAACAGCTGACCTTAAACACAGTCTAAATCTATTCACAAATTAACTTTGTGAACTGAAATCTCACTACCAAACAGCATGACTTTCATGAAAGAAGTCTCAAGTGTTTTGTTAATATTCAATGTGACAAGTTACCCTAAAATTTACAGCATACCAATTTTTTCTTTAACTATAGAAATGCCTATAATGCTAAATGTGTCATTACCCTATGTCAAGTTGTACCCTATGCCAAGTTGTACCCTATGTCAAGCTGTATTCTATGTCAAGCTGTATCCTATGTCAATTTGTACCCTATGTCAAGTTGTACCCTATGTCAAGTTGCACCCTATGTCAAGCTGTACCCTATGTCAAGCTGTACCCTATGTCAAGTTGCACCCTATGTCAAGCTGTACCCTATGTCAAGTTGCACCCTATGTCAAGTTGTACCCTATGTCAAGTTGTACCCTATGCCAAGTTGTATCCTATGTCAAGCTGTATTCTATGTCAAGCTGTATTCTATGTCAAGCTGTATTCTATGTCAAGCTGTACCCTATGTCAATTTGTACCCTATGTCAAGTTGTACCCTATGTCAAGCTGTACTCTATGTCAAGTTGCACCCTATGTCAATCTGTACCCTATGTCAAGCTGTACCCTATGACAAGTTGCACCCTATGTCAAGCTGTACCCTATGTCAAACTGTACCCTATGTCAAGCTGTACCCTATGTCAAGCTGTATATTTCAGCTGAGAGTTCTTGTCATATAAGTTTTTGGGTCAGATAGCATTTCATTACCTCCAAGTCTCTATATGCCCAAAGGCGAAAAAAAGTTCTAAGATTAGAACATGATTATGACGTTCTAATTTCTATCACCAATTATTTTTCATTTTATAGAGAAGGCTCCAATATTAACAGTTAGTTTTAGGGTTATTTGCTTTTAAACCATAATTTAGTTAATACAGATATTGCTGGGTCAGTCAACGCCAAATTTAATGCTCAGCTAAGACTTTACTTAGGCTACTAGCAAAATAATTAAAATTTAAAATCCACCATGATTTTTTTATCTATTAACTGAGCAGAAATAAACTAACATTTTCCTTTCACAACTGTGAAAATAACCAAGTAGAACTTCATAGAAAAGAGGAAGTAACTCCTTCAGTTTTATGTATAACAGTAAGCATTCAGAGAATGATGTGGACTTGAGAACAGTACAAAATGCTAAGGACTTGAGAACAGTACAAAATGATGTGGACTTGAGAACAGTACAGAATGATGTGGAATTGTGAACAGTACAGAATGCTGAGGACTTGAGAACAGTACAAAATGCTGAGGACTGGAGAACAGTACAGAATGATGTGGACTTGAGAAGAACAGTACAGAATGATGTGGACTTGGGAACAGTACAAAATGCTGAGGACTTGAGAACAGTACAAAATGCTGAGGACTGGAGAACAGTAAACAATGCTGAGGACTTGGCAACAGTACAAAATGCTGAGGACTTGAGAACAGTACAAAATGCTGAGGACTCGAGAACAGTACAAAATGCTGAGGACTTGGCAACAGTACAAAATGCTGAGGACTTGAGAACAGTACAAAATGCTGAGGACTGGAAAACAGTACAAAATGCTGAGGACTTGGCGACTGTGCTAAATGCTGAGGAATTGAGAACAGTACAAAATACTGAGGACTTGAGAACAGTACAAAATGCTGAGGACTTGGCAACAGTACAAAATGCTGAGGACTTGGCAACAGTACAAAATGCTGAGGACTTGAGAACAGTACAAAATGCTGAGGACTTGAGAACAGTACAAAATGCTCAGGACTTGGCAACTGTACAAAATGCTGAGGACTTGAGAACAGTAAAAAATGTTGAGGATTTGGGAACAGTACACAATGCTGATGAATTGGCAACAGTACAAAATGCTGAGGACTTGGCAACAGTACAAAATGCTGAGGACTTTAGAACAGTACAAAATGTTGAGGACTGGAGAACAGTACAGAATGATGTGGACTTGAGAACAGTACAGAATGATGTGGACTTGGGAACAGTACAAAATGCTGAGGACTTGAGAACAGTACAAAATGCTGAGGACTTGGCAACAGTACAAAATGCTGAGGACTTTACAACTGTACAAAATACTGAGGACTTGAGAACAGTACAAAATGCTGAGGACTTGGCAACAGTACAAAATGCTGAGGACTTGGCAACAGTACAAAATGCTGAGGACTGGAAAACAGTACAAAATGCTGAGGACTTGGCGACTGTGCTAAATGCTGAGGAATTGAGAACAGTACAAAATACTGAGGACTTGGGAACAGTACAAAATGCTGAGGACTTGAGAACAGTACAAAATGCTGAGGACTTGGCAACAGTACAAAATGCTGAGGACTTGGCAACTGTGCAAAATGCTGAGGACTTGAGAACAGTACAAAATGCTGAGGACTTGAAAACAGTACAAAATGCTGAGGACTTGAGAACAGTACAAAATGCTCAGGACTTGGCTACTGTACAAAATGCTCAGGACTTGAGAACAGTAAAACATGTTGAGGATTTGAGAACAGTACAGAATGATGTGGAATTGAGAACAGTACAGAATGCTGAGGACTTGAGAACAGTACAAAATGCTGAGGACTGGAGAACAGTACAGAATGATGTGGACTTGAGAACAGTACAGAATGATGTGGACTTGGGAACAGTACAAAATGCTGAGGACTTGAGAACAGTACAAAATGCTGAGGACTGGAGAACAGTAAACAATGCTGAGGACTTGGCAACAGTACAAAATGCTGAGGACTTGGCAACTGTACAAAATGCTGAGGACTTGAGAACAGTACAAAATGCTGAGGACTTGGCAACAGTACAAAATGCTGAGGACTTGGCAACTGTGCAAAATGCTGAGGACTTGAGAACAGTACAAAATACTGAGGACTTAAGAACAGTACAAAATGCTGAGGACTTGGCAACAGTACAAAATGCTTAGGACTTGAGAACAGTACAAAATGCTGAGGACTTGAGAACAGTACAAAATGCTCAGGACTTGGCTACTGTACAAAATGCTGAGGACTTGAGAACAGTAAAACATGCTGAGGACTTGAGAACAGTACAAAATGCTCAGGACTTGGCAACTGTACAAAATGCTCAGGACTTGGCAACTGTACAAAATGCTTAGGACTTGAGAACAGTAAAAAATGTTGAGGATTTGGGAACAGTACACAATGCTGATGAATTGGCAACAGTACAAAATGTTGAGGACTTCAGAACAGTACAAAATGCTGAGGACTCGAGAACAGTACAAAATGCTGAGGACTTGGCAACAGTACAAAATGCTGAGGACTGGAAAACAGTACAAAATGCTGAGGACTTGGCGACTGTGCTAAATGCTGAGGAATTGAGAACAGTACAAAATACTGAGGACTTGGGAACAGTACAAAATGCTGAGGACTTAAGAACAGTACAAAATGCTGAGGACTTGGCAATAGTACAAAATGCTTAGGACTTGAGAACAGTATAAAATGCTGAGGACTTGAGAACAGTACAAAATACTGAGGACTTAAAAACAGTACAAAATGCTGAGGACTTGGCAACAGTACAAAATGCTGAGGACTTGAAAACAGTACAAAATGCTGAGGACTTGAGAACAGTACAAAATGCTGAGGACTGGAGAACAGTAAACAATGCTGAGGACTTGGCAACAGTACAAAATGCTCAGGACTTGGCAACTGTACAAAATGCTGAGGACTTGAGAACAGTACAAAATGCTGAGGACTTGGCAACAGTACAAAATGCTGAGGACTTGAGAACAGTACAAAATGCTGAGGACTTGGCAACAGTACAAAATGCTGAGGACTTGGCAACAGTACAAAATGCTGAGGACTTGGCAACTGTGCAAAATGCTGAGGACTTGAGAACAGTACAAAATACTGAGGACTTGAGAACAGTACAAAATGCTGAGGACTTGGCAACAGTACAAAATGCTGAGAACTTGGCAACAGTACAAAATGCTGAGGACTTGAGAACAGTACAAAATGCTGACGACTTGAGAACAGTACAAAATGCTCAGGACTTGGCAACTGTACAAAATGCTTAGGACTTGAGAACAGTAAAAAATGTTGAGGATTTGGGAACAGTACACAATGCTGATGAATTGGCAACAGTACAAAATGCTGAGGACTTGGGAACAGTACAAAATGCTGAGGACTTTAGAACAGTACAAAATGTTGAGGACTTGGCAAAGAACAAAATGCTGAGGACTTGAGAACAGTACAAAATGCTCAGGACTTGGCAACTGTACAAAATGCTGAGGACTTGAGAACAGTAAAAAATGTTGAGGATTTGAGAACAGTACAGAATGATGTGGAATTGAGAACAGTACAGAATGCTGAGGACTTGAGAACAGTACAAAATTCTGAGGACTGGAGAACAGTACAGAATGATGTGGACTTGAGAAGAACAGTATAAAATGCTGAGGACTTGAGAACAGTACAAAATGCTGAGGACTTGGCAACAGTACAAAATGCTGAGGACTTGGCAACTGTACAAAATACTGAGGACTTGGCAACAGTACAAAATGCTGAGGACTTGAGAACAGTACAAAATGCTGAGGACATGAGAACAGTAAACAATGCTGAGGACTTGGCAACAGTACAAAATGCTGAGGACTTGGCAACTGTACAAAATGCTGAGGACTTGAGAACAGTACAAAATGCTGAGGACTTGGCAACAGTACAAAATGCTGAGGACTTGAGAACAGTACAAAATGCTGATGAACTGGCAACAGTACAAAATGCTCAGGACTTGGCAACTGTACAAAATGCTCAGGACTTGAGAACAGTAAACAATGTTGAGGATTTGGGAACAGTACACAATGCTGATGAATTGGCAACAGTACAAAATGCTGAGGACTTGGCAACAGTAAAAAATGCTGAGGACTTTAGAACAGTACAAAATGCTGAGGACTGGAAAACAGTACAGAATGATGTGGACTTGAGAACAGTACAGAATGATGTGGACTTGGGAACAGTACAAAATGCTGAGGACTTGAGAACAGTACAAAATGCTGAGGACTTGGCAACAGTACAAAATGCTGAGGACTTGGCAACAGTACAAAATGCTGAGGACTTGGCAACTGTGCAAAATGCTGAGGACTTGAGAACAGTACAAAATACTGAGGACTTAAGAACAGTACAAAATGCTGAGGACTTGGCAACAGTACAAAATGCTTAGGACTTGAGAACAGTACAAAATGCTGAGGTCTTGAGAACAGTACAAAATGCTCAGGACTTGGCTACTGTACAAAATGCTGAGGACTTGAGAACAGTAAAACATGCTGAGGACTTGAGACCAGTACAAAATGCTCAGGACTTGGCAACTGTACAAAATGCTCAGGACTTGAGAACAGTAAAAAATGTTGAGGATTTGGGAACAGTACACAATGCTGATGAATTGGCAACAGTACAAAATGCTGAGGACTTGGCAACAGTACAAAATGTTGAGGACTTGAGAACAGTACAAAATGCTGAGGACTCAAGAACAGTACAAAATGCTGAGGACTTGGCAACAGTACAAAATGCTGAGGACTGGAAAACAGTACAAAATGCTGAGGACTTGGCGACTGTGCTAAATGCTGAGGAATTGAGAACAGTACAAAATACTGAGGACTTGGGAACAGTACAAAATGCTGAGGACTTGAGAACAGTACAAAATGCTGAGGACTTGGCAACAGTACAAAATGCTGAGGACTTGGCAACTGTGCAAAATGCTGAGGACTTGAGAACAGTACAAAATACTGAGGACTTAAGAACAGTACAAAATGCTGAGGACTTGGCAACAGTACAAAATGCTGAGGACTTGAGAACAGTACAAAATGCTCAGGACTTGGCTACTGTACAAAATGCTGAGGACTTGAGAACAGTAAAACATGTTGAGGATTTGAGAACAGTACAGAATGATGTGGAATTGAGAACAGTACAGAATGCTGAGGACTTGAGAACAGTACAAAATGCTGAGGACTGGAGAACAGTACAGAATGATGTGGACTTGAGAACAGTACAGAATGATGTGGACTTGGGAACAGTACAAAATGCTGAGGACTTGAGAACAGTACAAAATGCTGAGGACTGGAGAACAGTAAACAATGCTGAGGACTTGGCAACAGTACAAAATGCTCAGGACTTGGCAACTGTACAAAATGCTGAGGACTTGAGAACAGTACAAAATGCTGAGGACTTGGCAACAGTACAAAATGCTGAGGACTTGAGAACAGTACAAAATGCTGAGGACTTGGCAACAGTACAAAATGCTGAGGACTTGGCAACAGTACAAAATGCTGAGGACTTGGCAACTGTGCAAAATGCTGAGGACTTGAGAACAGTACAAAATACTGAGGACTTGAGAACAGTACAAAATGCTGAGGACTTGGCAACAGTACAAAATGCTGAGAACTTGGCAACAGTACAAAATGCTGAGGACTTGAGAACAGTACAAAATGCTGACGACTTGAGAACAGTACAAAATGCTCAGGACTTGGCAACTGTACAAAATGCTTAGGACTTGAGAACAGTAAAAAATGTTGAGGATTTGGGAACAGTACACAATGCTGATGAATTGGCAACAGTACAAAATGCTGAGGACTTGGCAACAGTACAAAATGCTGAGGACTTTGGAACAGTACAAAATGTTGAGGACTTGGCAAAGAACAAAATGCTGAGGACTTGGCAACAGTATAAAATGCTGAGGACTTGGCAACAGTACAGAATGCTGAGGACTTGGCAACAGTACAAAATGCTGAGGACTTGGCAACAGTACAAAATGCTGAGGACTTGGCAACTGTACAAAATACTGAGGACTTGAGAACAGTACAAAATGCTGAGGACTTGGCAACAGTATAGAATGCTGAGGACTTTGGATCTGTACAAACTGAGAGATGAGTAGCTATAGCCAATCTAAGAAGAAGAAAAAATTCAGTGTGTGCCAGCATACTAGCTGTTAGGTAAAAGCACTGAATCATTTTAAAATTGTACCTCATGTCAACCTTTACAGTCTAAATTTTCAAGGGATTTTATGACAATTTGCATTCACAAAAAAATGTCTGTGTAACGATTACATTGCAAAAAAGCCCACATTTTTTCCCTTTCTAGAAAACAAATGTCTGATTTCCTACAATAATATCTGAAAATTATGATTCAAAATAATAGCCATTTAGCTTAAACCATCAAAAAAAATAACTCCCTGTATTATTGACAAAGGACAAACTTCTGTGTTTTCTCAATAATTGCACTAAAAACTTGTTATTAGTGCTCTATCTTAACAAATTATAGCCCTTAATTAATGCTCAATGGTTTCTCAGATTCCAATATTCTATGTTGAGAGAGACATTACGGGCAAAACAAGCGGTATTTAATGACCAGCTCTCAAATGTTCAGAGATTTTTTCCTGCATAATATTGCACTGATATTCATTATTAAATAAGAATATAGCGCTTAATACAAAATAAATCCTGAAAATTATATGACAAAAGAATTTAACTTCCATTATGCTTTGAGTTTTTCCAGCTGAACAGTTTCACCATTCTTGAGACACCAACAATGGTGCTACCAATAAACTTTGAGAGAAGAGTCAATCATGTCCACCAACTTACAGTTTGGTAGACAAACGGATAACATGATACAAGTATGGAAGGAGGGGTTAATCAGAGGTCCTTTATTGTAATGCACAGGACTGAAAATCCTCAAATTGCAAGTTTTGTCCCAGCCTCTTCCATGCGCTATAAACAGCTAATTTTCCTTTGGATGAGATATTTAACAAAAAGTATTAGTTAAGGCAGAGGAGATATCAACTGGAAAACACCAAAGCTTAATGTGACCAATATAACACCTCATGATCTTACAAAGAGTTTACCCATGGCTTAATCAAATCAATAAACCTTAAAGTGACTAATATAACACCTCATGACCTTACCAAGAATTACCCATTACCTAATCAAATCAATACACCTTAATGTGACAAATATAACACCTCATGATCTTACCAAGAATTTACCCATGAACTTAATAAATCAACAAACCTAAAAGTGACAAATATAACACCTTGTGACCTTACCAAGAGTTTACCCATGCCAATAATCATATCAACAAAACTTGATGTGTACAAGATAACACCTCATGATCTTACCAAAGTTTATCCATGGCTTAATAAAATCAATAAACCTTAATGTGACAAATATAACTCCTCATGATCTTACCAAGAGTTTACCCATGGCCTAAACTAATCAACAAACTTTAATGTGACAAATATAACACCTCATGATCTTACAAAGAGTTTACCCATGGCTTAATCAAATTAATAAACCTTAAAGTGACCAATATAACACCTCATGACCTTATCAAGAATTACCCATGACCTAATCAAATCAATACACCTTAATGTGACAAATATAACACCTCATGATCTTACCTAGAGTTTACAGTACGCTCAGCGCGGATTCTGCCTTTTCCGCGATACCACCGCGGACATTTTTTTCTTATCGCGGACAAACGCGGCGGACGTCCGCGATGAGAGGGCTAATTTTCGCCGCGATCCGCGGTGTCCAGTTGTTTCCACTGCGGACAAAATACCGAAGATTATATTTAAATTATCGATAAAATCGGTAACCTGTTTCTCGCGGCGGAACGCGGCGGCCATTATAACTATAGCTCAAAAATAAATGTTTATTTTATCAAATTTTCACCGTGTTCTTATTTTACAAGATGACTTTAAATGGTACATTAGTTAAAATTTTAGATGTTAAAATATTGAAACGGCATTTAGAATGAAAAACGTTACCTTTGTTTTGATTGTAAAATTTGGAGTGACCGCGTCGATAGACACAAACTACATACTACAGAGTATACTACAGCATCCTTGTTCCCTTGAACAATCCAAAACCGTCGCAAATTAGAACATTCCTAACAACAATTACTTGTTACACATGCTAATTATCGGGGTTATTTTAAGTGAACTGCTTTAACTGTCAAAGAAAATACGTCACTCAATAGCGGCTTTCAACTTGTTATAAAAGGCGCAATGTCTTCAGATTAACTCAAAATCACAGCTGACACCTGTGTGAATAACAAACCTTAATACAAACTAAATCACCTTTTTTCAAACTAGTTTATAAACCAATCTGAGCTCTGGTTTGAAAGTGAAATCTACAGATCTTGTATAAACATATTTTTTCGATGCATAGCAAACACTTGTAAATTTCAGTGGCTCAACACTTCCCTTTTATATTTCTATCATTTGGGGATGAATTTCACAATCTTTGATATCGTAATATTGTTGTGAAACCTATATGTAGCCTCAAAGGAACAACCTGTCAATCACAATTCCCGTGACCTATGATCTTTACACGTGATACAACACCGTATTTTTATTGGTTGTAGTTCAAGAGCTAACCTTTGACAGCAAGCCTGAGTAATTTTCCATAAACAATTCCCAGTATTTTACCGCCTTTTCCATATCACATGATCTAATGCTGCATGCTTTTGGATGCTTGCTCTCTACTTTCAATTCTCATTTTCGGAAAATCTATTAATAGTAACACCTAGTTTTGTCAGGAGATGATTAAGTTTTCATGGTGTAAGAAACAAAAGTTGACGTTTTCATTGTTGTCTCTTTTTACTTTTTCGTACATGCCGTACACCGAGGTTATTCAGTATTTGAGTTAAAAGTGGTTTTCACAACCATGAACTTGCATATCTCTTCTATTTTCGAATTTATACGACTATGATTTGCCGCGATTTAAAGTATTTTTGTTCATGGTAATTCAATAACGAGAGAAAAACAAGATGAACAAACAACAAAAACATTGTATCTACATAATTTTTTTTATTACAAAATCAAATTTTACATATTTTAAGTAGTAAAGTTTTAATAATTAATCGTAAAAAGCTACAGTTTTCACCGCGTTCCGCGGTGATTGACCATCGCGTTCCGCCGCGATTTACCGCGGCATTCCGCGGGGGAAACGCTTACGGCCACAGATTCATGTCCGCGGTGGTGAACATTTTCAGTCCGCGGGGTTTCGCGGACAAATTTTGTGCAAAATTTGTCCGCGATGAGTCTCATCCGCGGGGTCTCGCGGGTTTTGCAAAATCCGCGCTGAGCGTACTGTACCCATGAACTAAATAAATCAACAAACCTAAATGTGACAAATATAACACCTTGTGACCTTACCAAGAGTTTACCCATGGCTAAATCAAATCAATAAACCTTAAAGTGACCAATATAACACCTCATGACCTTATCAAGAATTACCCATGACTTAATCAAATCAATACACCTTAATGTGACAAATATAACACCTCATGATCTTACCAAGAGTTTACCAATGAACTAAATAAATCAACAAACCAAAATGTGACAAATATTACACCTTGTGACATTACCAAGAGTTTACCCATGCCAATAATCATATCAACAAACCTTGATGTGACCTAGATAACACCTCATGATCTTACCAAGAGTTTATCCATGGCTTAATAAAATCAATAAACCTTAATGTGACAAATATAACTCCTCATGATCTTACCAAGAGTTTACCCATGGCCTAAACAAATCAACAAACCTTAATGTGACAAATATATCTCCTCATGATCTTACCAAGAGTTTACCCATGGCCTAATCAAATCCACAAACCTTAATGTGACAAATATAACACCTTGTGATCTTACAAAAAGTTTACCCATGGCCTAATCAAATCAACAAACATTATTGTGACCTATATAACACCTCATGATCTTACAAAGAGTTTACCCATGGCCTAATCAAATCAACAAACATTATCATGACCTATATAACACCTCATGATCTTACCAAGAGTTTACCCATATATGTCCGAATCAAATCAACAATACTATTGTGACAAATATAACACCTCGTGACCTTACTAAGAGTTTACCCATGGCCTAATCAAATCAACACACCTTAATCTGACAAATATAACACCTTGTGACATTACCAAGAGTTTACCCATGACCTAATCAAATCAACACACATTAATGTGACTAATATAACACCTTGTGATACCCATGGCATTAACAAACCAACACACCTTTATGTGACCAATATAACACCTTGTGATCTTACCAAGAGTTTACCCATGGCCTAATCAAACACACCTTGTGATCCATAAAACAAGGCCTAATCATATCAACAAACCTTGTGATCAATAAAACACCTCAATGTCTTGCCAAGATTTAATATTTAAGGCCTAATTAAATCAACACACCTTGTGATCCATAAAAACCTCAACATCTTGCCAAGATTTAACCTTGGGCCTAATAAATCAACACACCTTATGATTCATAAATCACACAAGATCTTGCTAGAAATTTCACCACTGGCCTAATCAAATCAACATACCCTGGGATTTATAAAATGCCCCTTGACCTTGCCAGAATTTAACCACTGGCCTAAAAAAATCAGCCTTCCCGTTATTCTATCAGCTAAATACAACCTGGTTTCTTCAGATCTGCAGGAAACACCAACAGGTACACCGACATTTTTACACTGCATAAAAAATTTGGTTTAATTTCATTATTCTAAGATGAGACATTAAAATGATATGAATATTATAGTTCTATGGTACAGTCTATAGAATTGTTAAAAGTTTAAGAGTTTGTTTTTTTAATTATGAATAATAACAAATCTTTCATATCAAGGGCTCAATGCAAAACAGTTGGTATCTCATTCTGATTTTCATCGTCGGAAACCCACGTTCGATCCATTCCGTTTCACTCTATGTATCTACCGTGGGACAATTGGCTGGTAAAATTTCGTACTCATGAATAATTCATTACCTACTTTCATTGGTTTCCGTAAGATTTCCCTTGCGGAATCTCAGCCAATGAAATTACTTGTTACAATTTCCCTTCCAGTCCTATGTTTAAATTATGGGAAATACGTCTATTTTAAGTAACTTATCATTATGCCTACTCTCCACACTGAAGAGTGTCTATTTGTAATGCGGCATCTCATTCAACGAAGAGTTACATCCCTTTGCTAATAAATACTGTGGAATCATTAATATTCGTGGGGGATTAATTTTCGTGGATTTCGTGGTTCAGGTAACCCATGAAATCAAGTCCCGACGAACAAATTGTGCCAAAGATAATGTTAAGTATGCCCAATCAGGCAGCAGCGCCAAAAAAGGTGAGACGTGGTTCGTAGTTGGTACAACCACTGTTGACAAGTTGTGTGCTTAACCGCGGCTTTTTTGTATTTCATTAAATGAATCAACGATAAACATAGGTATGAATCGGAAACTAAACAGATATATGATTTTTTTTTTTCAGGTGTGTACCCGTATTTTGTTTGTTTACTAAGTGCATCCAAACTGAAAGTAGAAATTGTAGTGATGTAGCGTCACGTGTCTGTCAAACCGCACTATACTGCGGATGCTATTTGCAGTTATACGGTCCCTGAATGAAATGTTAATTTTTACTGATATTGAGTAAACTATTATTTCTTTGAAACTTATTACTTAGTATAGTAAATTGACAACTGTATTTTGTTGTACTAATTACAGTGTTGCAAACAAAAAGGTTAATTGGCGCTAATTTAGGTTGCATCATCAAAGACGGAAGGCTGACGTTTTTCACAGCTTAAAAAAATCATAAAGACCGTTTTTACACACCTTAAATTTTAACAATGAAAAAGATGCGCAACATATCACAAAGTATCTTTGACACTTGACACTTGTTAATTGAGAAGACCGATCGATAGGTTAATTACCATAGTAACGAATCTTCGGTTGTTTGGTCAGGTGGAAAAACGTTAACTTTCACGTGTCAACAATTTCAAAGCACAAATGCCGGATATTGCCGAATGATGAAATCAACGAATTTTCGGCCCCGTATTTTTTTACCTGGCAATAGAATTCCACGAATTTAAGACCCCACGAAATTGCCTTCTGCCGGCAAACCACGAAATTTTATGCCCTCAAATTTAAATGATTTCACAGTATTCATGAAAACGAATAATCAGCAGTCAATTATCCCACGGTACATAATGTAGTTATGCGGAATATGTACCGGGGGTCACCGACGATGACTGACTTTATGTGTAGTTACAACAGTTTGCAGTGAGTCCTCCATATACTGTATACAAAATTGCTGATGAAGTTCTCAGAAACAATATGGGGGTGGGGGGGGGAAGGTCCTCCTTGTAAATCAAACAGGTGTGTATTTCATTATATTAAGTCCTTTCAGCATTTATACTCTTTGCCTAATTGATTATCTGTTTCTCTTGAGTAAAGACCTAAATCAAAGGTTTTATGCCTCAAAATGGCTTCAATGTAATCAACTGCAATAGAATAGAGCACCCATTTTGTTTGGCCTATCAATATTCCAGAAACATAAAACTCTTTCATTTACAGAAAATCTATAGTAAACAAATTTCTGTGTGCTTCATTTTCCTGACTGATCATAAAAATGAAAATAAAGAGCTTCATTAAAAGTGGAAATAAAATATAGGCTTATTAATAGCTCTTGCATTATTTATTAGACATATGATCATTTCAAAAATTTGTCGATTTTGGAAAAGTTGTCTCCGGATGAGTATGAAATTGACATTAGATGCTAAAACAATTAATGTCTGTCTCTGGATGAGTATGAAATTCATTAGCTACTAAAACAAGTACCGTATTCGCCCCATCTAGCACCATTGTCTCTTAAAGCACCCCTGACATGTTCTTTTGGCCTGCAAATGAATAAGTGCCTAAATCATAAATAAACATGTTTCTGCTGCACTGTTGTACTTTCATTTCATTTTTGTTAAAGCATGTACATATTTTACAACTGATCTGGCAAAATAAACTTCCGGTTTCGATTCTACAAACTTTTCTTGCCTCATGAACTAAAAAACAGGCTTTATATTAGTACCCATTTAAGTGCCCCCCCCCCCCCCCTCGAATTTTTTAAGCACCCTGGGTGCTAGATAGAATGAAAATGGTAGAGACAATATTTTTTATGACTGAAGTTTTTCCCTTTTCCATATTTTGATTTAAAAAGTAACAGATATTTTCTCAAACTGCTGAAAGTCTTGCACAAAAGTTGCTTAATATAACCAGTGTATCACATCCCCAGGGTGAAGCAACAACAGGCTTAAAATAAAGAAATTCCATTTTGTATACTGCAAACAACAGCTAGAACTCCTCCAGTTCAAATTTTTTTAACATTTATATTTTACCCTAGGAGCAAGCTGTAACAACTTTAATAAAGACTTATTGTTAACTTCTTTCTGGTTTCAGGAAATTTTTATATATGTTAAATTTGATGTAAAGATAAAATCAAATCATTACAAATACATCAAATAACTTGATATTAATAAAAATAAGTGATTCAGTACCATTTAATTCATTTTCTCATGCATCCAATCAGTATTTGATGTCAAAATAATGATCCATTATACCAGGGTGGTAGTGTATAGAAGTTCTGAAAGTGTTTCCAATATGTTTATAACATTTTGATTATTTTATTTTAGTAAACTGAAATGCTAACAGCTTCCTATACGATTTGAGAATCAATTTAATTTCAGTCTGACTTTTCATTTTAGTCACTAGTTTAAACTTATATGCTTTGTGAGGAATGCAAATGTAGCCGAGTAAAGGTATATTAGTGATAAACCAGTGAGTATCACAGTGTGGCTTGTAGCTAGCTCAGTTGGTAGAGTGCCTGCCCTGTAAGCAGAAGGCCCTGGGTTCAAGTCCTCGTCGAATCACATTTTTTTCACCACCTGTTACACATGAGTCAAGAGCCCTCAGCCGTGTTGGGATTCGTGCAAGTGATCTTTGTATCCAGAGTTGTTGTTGTTCTATCTCTTGACCACTGAAAACCTTAACAGTCTGAAATTTGTTCCTACTCCGAACAGATCAGAAAAAGTAAAAAAAATTACTATATAATGGTATTTTGCAAAATATACAAAAAAAAACTTAATGCATCTGGTTAAGTGTATTAAATTAGCCTTATTTTCTAAAAATAAAACACCTTTTTAACATGAAACATTTTCTTGCATGGGTCAAAACAGTAAAATGGTATGTTACAACACCTATAATACTACATAACATTAAAACACCTGCAGTAAACTGGTATGTTACAACACCTATTATACTACATAACATTAAAACACCTGCAGTCTGTAACTTATTATAGCCAGAGTTTTGCAGTTTTGATAACTGTAACTGAAGATGCAAATTCAAATACACTGGGGGATAAAATCTGAAGGCAGAAGCTGTTATCCTATTTATAGGCTGCAGATATGTGAGAGCAATTATAAATACCTTCCTAGAAAACAATTTTTTTTTAATGTGCCATTACCATGCATGCATTCACTGCGCAATTTTGCAAAACAATATAATAAGTTCTCATCTGCAAAATTAGTGAAATAAGTATTCTTATTAACTCTCAATGTTAACCAAGTGGTATTAATACTATTGTAATTTCTGTAATGTAAACTTAATTGGAAACAGTATTATTGTAATGTAAACTAAAGTGAAATCAGTATCATTTTGATGTAAACTTTGTGCAATCAATATTATTGTAAACTAAAGGAAATCAATATTATTGTAAACTAAAGGAAATCAATATTATTGTGAACTAAAGGAAATCAATATTATTGTAAACTAAAGGAAATCAATATTATTGTAAACTAAAGGAAATCAATATTATTGTAAAGTAAACTTAGAAGAATCAGTATTCTGTAATGTAAACCGAGTGAAATGAGTATTATTGTAAAGTAAACTTAGAAGAATCAGTATTCTGTAATGTAAACCGAGTGAAATGAGTATTATTGTAAAGTAAACTTAGAGGAATCAGTATTCTGTAATGTAAACTTTGTGAAATGAGTATTATTGTAAAGTAAACTTAGAGGAATCAGTACTTTTGTAAAGTAAACTTAGTGGAATCAGTTTTATTGTAAAGTAAACTTAGAGGAATCCGTATTCTGTAATGTAAACTTAGTGAAATCAGTATTATTGTAATGTAAACTTTGTGAAATAAGTATTACTGTAATCTAAACTTAGTGAAATCAGTATTATTGTAATGTAAACTAAAAGGAATCAATATTACTGTAATGTAAACTGAGTGAAAGCAGTATTATTGTTATGTAAACTTTGTGAAATAAGTATTATTGTATAACTGTAATGTAAACTAAGAGGAATCAGTATTCTGTGATGTAAACTTTGTGAAATAAGTATTATTGTAATGTAAACTTAGCGTAATAAGTATTATTGTAATGTAAACTTAGCGTAATAAGTATTATTGTAATGTATACTATGATAAATAAATATTACTGTAATGTAAACCTAGTGAAATAAGTATTATTGTAAGGTAAACTTAGAGGAATCAGTCTTCTGTAATGTAAACTTAGTGAAATCAGTATTATTGTAATGAAAACTTTGTGAAATCAGTACTATAGTAATGTAAACATTGTGAAATAAGTATTATTGTAATGTAAACTTAGTGAAATAAGTGGAATTAGTATTCTGCAATGTAAACTTTATGGAATTAGTATTATTGTAAACCTTTTATGTAAACCCATTTAAATAAGTTTTTGTTGAATTTTCAATGTTAGTAAAGTGCAGTTATTATTACTGTACAGTCTGTTATCCTTTCACAGTAGAATCAGCATTAATGTAAACCAAGTGGAATTACTATTACTGTAATCTATATTATGCAAGCTTAGTGGACTCAGGTCTAGGTCTAGGACCGATTGAGATTTCAAAATTTTAGGAGCCCTGATATGTATTTAAAGTAAAAAAAAAAAAAAAAATGATAATGTAAAGAAGAACATCTGTTCACAAACGTTTCTTTAAGGCATTTTAGCAACAAAGTTAATTTGCATTTGTGATAAATTGTTATCCCCAAACAAATGGCACAATATCTATCTGTATGAAGACTTTCATTTGATTATAATTTCTGAAGTTACAGCTATATCAGATACAGACAGCTTTTTGTCAAGCAACAACCATTACAAAATAATCCAGACACGAAATTCTCAGCTATTTCTTGCCATTTAAAACTGGGAATTATTTTAGTAGAGATGCACCATTATTCCTCTGATAATGAAAACTTGCTGCATTGAAAATAACATGATCCAGTACCAGAATGAGATAATTTAATAAACAGCTAAGATTATATTGAACATGCCATGGTGATATTTCACATGCAAGGCTGATTTTTCACATGAATGGGTGATATTTTACATGTATGTGCAAGGGTGATATTTCACATGTAAGGGCTATATATATTCCATGAAGAAGGGTTATATTTCACATGAAAGGGTAATATTTCATGTGCAAGGGTGATATTCCATGTGCAAGGGTGATATTTCATGAGAAAGGGTAATATCATCATAAAATTCGAAAGAGTTATTTTTCTTAATTCTCATACAATGTTTATATTGTTTTACTTGTCATGAGGGGTATTTAAACAGATATAAAACATTCTAGAAAAAAGTCTATACATGTCTGAAATGGATTGAAAATCATTTCAAAGTATGACCTCTCAAAATAACTAAGACAACCTCTCAAAATCCCTAAGATCTTGAAATGTATGACCTCTCAAATACCAAACCTACAAAATCAAAATATGTCCTCTCAATATGGCAATAACCTGCAAAGTTTGAACACTTAAAATGCCAAAATTCTTTTAAAAAATATGATGTCTCTGTCCTCTTATAATGACAAAACCTTTACAAAAAAGTGTAACCTCTCACAATGCCAAAACTATAGAAATACAATCCTATTAATTTCAAAACAGTTTGAAGTACATGTCTATAATATATATGATGTATGCTCAAAATGTAAATTAAGATTTTAAATAATTATTATCTCTTAAAATACGGAACTTTCACATTAATTTTCTCTGTTTTCAAAGAACCACTTTTTAGATGCTTTTGAATGGGTGTTTTGGCTGTTTTAACTTGAAATGATATAAAATTCCTATGAAATCTGACATGTTTTCATTTTCCAACCATGATAACTTCTGAGAGACAGTAGTACATGTAACACACTGGTTCTGAATCACAAACTATTCAAAACTTTCTTTCAAAAAATTTATGTTATGTTAATAAAACTGGTTTTACAGCAAGCTGTAATTGATAATCTTTGTCTCATTCAGTGTATACTGTTAAGTCATAATTGTCACCGGTTTTTGGCATCACTTAACCCTAAACTGTTGACCATCTCATTCCGTGGATATCGGTAATTAAATTACGACATTGGCATATTGCCAAATGGATGGTAAAACTCCATAAAAGTTGGTAAAGTAGCACCACTTGCATCTGTAGGATGGAGATAAAATGCCATTAATATTGGAAAATGTAGCACCTCATGTCCGAGACTGTCCAGTAAATGGATGGTAAGAGGATTTACACTGACATTCTGCAGGACAATTAGTGGATGCCAATACTTCACGAGATATCCATTTCCATTTTATCTCTCCGGTCTTTCCTAATATGCTAGCTGTCACCCAATAGCCAATCTAATCACTTGTGAATAATCTGATTTCTGTGTTATCACAAATGTAACTAGTTTAACAAACCATCTGATATTTGCACTGACTGGTGAAAACAAATCTGTTTGATTTGATGGAACAGAGTTTCACTCATAAAATTATAAAAAAATAAAGAAATTTCTAAGAAAAAAATATTTTCCAAGGCTATCTACTCTTAAACTTGAGAAAATTTAATCCCTAAAAAACATAGCTCAAAATACAACAGTACTGAGAGTCATGCATTTATTGACCTTTAAAAATCAAAGACAGAAGAAAAACAAGTGCTATGTTTGAATGAATGCCATGCCCCTAGCGGGACCTTAAAAATGTTTAAATTTTGTGACAAGCAAACAGAAAGACCAAAAACAATATGCCCTCACTCCGGGGGGCATAAAAAACCAATCAAAACTGAAAAATGTTCAGAAGCTATAAGTGTTTTGATCTGGGCTAAAACTAAAAGAGCCTCTTTGACCTTACTCAGTTCCCAATCTCTGAATGCTATTTTTCATTACCGGTAATGATTCTGACCTAATGTGGATATCAGATGAATACATGTATTATATAAAAGGAAAAGAGTGGGACACAGTCTTCTGGAACAGTAAGTACAAATCAATGCCAAATGCAGTCCATGGGACACAGTCTATCAAAATGGTAAGTACAAATCAATTCCAAATACAGTCCACATTTCACCAGCAGCTGATCCCAGGAGGAAATTACCTAATACAGCCATCTATTTGCATGTCAAATAACATTTAAAGGTTATTTTCCACATTAACACTTGTTTATACACCAGGATTTCCATAAAAGCCGGAGTGCTTTGCAATGTAAAATATTTTATACATACATACTGAACAGACCCAGATGAAATGGCTAGGCTTCGTAAAATGTTTTAATTAAACATGTGTTAAAAAAGAGCAAGATATATATGGCTTTATTTGGATTGACACCTAGTTTTCTTCAAATACTGTCTTATATAGATTTTGATTTATTATTTCAAAATAAATTCCATTTAACTGCTTTTCAATTAATTCATTTTCAGAACAGAGTTATAGTGATGTTATCACATAACTCAATGAAAGACTGTGGCCTTTCTCATAACACTGAATTTCAAGGTCACCAAAAAAATGTTCAGTGCAACAGATAGTAACAGTAAAAGAAAATCCAGTATTTAGAAAAAAACTGTAGAAGTTATGCCCTCAGTAATACAGGAGGAGGTTGAAGGTTCAAGTCCCATCAGGGATTGTTCTGAGAAGGCTGACTGCTGATCTGAGCAGCTGGCTTAGTTCAAAGGTTACCGATGGCTTATATGTGTCTGACATTTCAGATATCAAAGGCATCAGCAAGCAAATTACTCATAAGCCCAGGAAACTGTCCCTTTCAGTATGGGGGACACTTTATAAACAAGCACTCTCACTTTTATATCAAGGAAGTTATAAACTGCATATTATCCAGAGGGAAAACAGTGCTACTGAAAAGATTTGACAGCAACTAAGTAAATCTATGACATATAAATTACTTACTTTAGAAAGTCGACATAGTAGAAATGCCCATGATAGATAGCTGGCTTTTTTGCATACCAGTTTGTAATGTTCTGTATAAAATGCATCTGAAAAAAGAGAGAAAAACACATGCTACATTAAGTTGTGAAAATCCTACACTTAATATCAGATTCTTCTTTCTTCTGGCAGCTATTGCATTTGTCTTTGCGACCAGCGCAGACCATAACCAACCTGCATATCCATGCACTGTTCACTATGCAGTAAGTATTTTTACAACTAATAACCCTATAAATGGTAAATGGTACAGCCCAAATTGAAGAATGGAAAAGTCCATTTTAGAAATTTAGGCAGGCTGGGGGGGGAAAAAAACATAATCTATACAAATTAACATAAATAATAAAACTGTTCTAAAAACACTTCAAAATTTACTAGGTTAATTATTCTCACTGGAACCATCTTGCAATATGCTACATTTTCATTGGTATTCATTTTAAATCTCTGTTTGACATGATTCTCTCAAAAATCTTTACGCATCTTATCTCCTTAAAATTTACTCTGATTCCCATCTTTAAAGACACAAACTGTAACTTACCCATATAACTACACTCGGGGAATAAAACGGCAGTAAAGCACTGCAGAAATATGGACTAGAAGAGATAATCTTCCATCATACTGTTACAATTTCATGACAGCGGCATTCTCCATTAAAAGACAGAAATGCAACATGCTGCAGAAAGACTGCAATTAGCCATGGAAATCTATCTTGTTTGAACAATTAAAATGACAGGCGCATTCATTCTTTACGACAGCTTATCGGCCATTACTTATCTTAACATGATAATTCTAAAAGAATTCAACAACAGACTCATTCATCACTACATTAGCTTGGAATCTGCAGATTTTACTAAAAGCAGCTTGTATGCATTTTCTGTCAAGATTCCAGTAAATTTTTGTTTACAAAAAGTTCTTTATTGAGGCTCCAGACAGCCATGTGAGCCAAAAATGCACAGCAAAAAAGGACTTGATTTATAAAAATTACAAGTGGAAACTGGACTCAAAATGATTACAATATCACTTAAATGTCATCATGCCATAAACTAAATTTCTTGTGAACTATCATGATATCATAAACTAATATTGTTGTGGTATCACTGAACTATCATGATGTCATAAACTGATCTTCAGGTATCAAAGAACTAACATGATGTCATAAACTATTTTCATCATGGTATTATATAGCTATCATGATATCATAAACTATTCCCATCATGGTATCACTGAACTAGCATGATGTCATGAACTATTCTCATCATGATATCAAAGAACTATCATGATATCATAAACTATTCTCATCATGGTATCACTGAACTAGTATGATGTCATGAACTTTTCTCATCATAATATCAAAGAACTATCATGATATCTATTCTCATCATGGTATCACTGAACTAGTATGATGTCATGAACTATTCTCATCATAATATCAAAGAACTATCATGATATCATAAACTATTCTCATCATGGTATCACTGAACTAGCATGATGTCATGAACTATTCTCATAATAATATCAAAGAACTATCATGATATCATAAACTATTCTCATCATGGTATCACTGAACTAGCATGATGTCATGAACTATTCTCATAATAATATCAAAGAACTATCATGATATCATAAACTATTCTCATCATGGTATCACTGAACTAGCATGATGTCATGAACTATTCTCATAATAATATCAAAGAACTATCATGATATCATAAACTATTCCCATCATGGTATCACTGAACTATCATAATGTCATAAACTGATCTTCAGGTATCAAAGAACTAACATGATGTCATAAACTATTTTCATCATGTAATAAGAGCTATCATGATATCATAAACTATTCTCATCATGGTAAATTTTGGTTATAGTTTAGCTGACTGTAATAATTGTTACTGTTATGGTATCACTGAACTGTCATGGTGATAAAACTTAACTATTTAAATCTAATCTATAAACATTTGGGTTTTTGAATCACCAACTATTATGACTGACTTCGAATATTTTTAAACTTATTATTATAATTTGTTTCTGCTCTGTTAATATCATCATTCTTTGATAAACTATCACAAAGATCTAAGAAGCAAAACAAAATGATCATTATCTCCTAGGAGCAATAACTTGAGAGAAATTATAAAGAACATTTATATTTAGAACTTAACATGATGACACCATGGAGACCATGTTGCCATGTTCAAGAAAATATAATTATCTGTTACTGACAAATATGCACGTTGGCAACTATGCATGAAACCACTGTGATCAAATGAAAACTACTAAACTCAATAAACATCCCGCTGTTTTCAACAGCCAAACTGTCACTTATTTCAAAAAGTCAACTAACAAACTGAAAAGCGACTTCTAAACAGATTGAAACTAGATCACATTATTTTTTTGGTTTATACAAAAATCTCCATTTTGAAGACAGTCCCTGTTTCATCAGTAACTCCCGAAATCGACCTTGATTATGATAGATCATTATAATTACTTGCCAGACAGGTCATGTCTCCAGACTGTGTAGTGAATGTTTCTAAATAATGAAATATATTTTCAGAAGATATCTGCCAGCATCTCACACCATGGAACCTTCTGTCTGAGTAAATTCAATTCTTGAGACAAAACATTGTCAATTCAGAGAAAAAAACATGCAGGCTAGAAAGTACCGTATTTTTTCTTTTAATTGTTCGAGGCACACATCAGTGAGATACAAAGTTGTCTATGGCAAACAATTTTGCTTTGCAGATGGTCTGTAGATAAAAGTAACATTATACTGCACTGAATAACTGAAAGAATTAAATCAATGATATAAATAGCAGCCAAGATGCTGTGATAAACTTCCATGACTGATGCAGTGATAAATCAGGTAGCCTGGAAGCTATGAAAAACATGCAACACAGTCATGCATTCAGAAAACATACAGTGATGAACTTAGCAGCTTTTATACTTCAGACAAACATCTAGCAACCCAGTTGCTCTGATCTGGAAGCACAGATGAAATGATAAATGTGTAGCACTGATAAACCTACATCAACACTGATGCTGCGATAAACCTGACTGTCAAGTCACAATGATAAACATGGCTGCCCAGTGGTAATGATAAACATGGCTAACAAGATACAGTGATAAACTTAAGCTGACAAGAGGCAATGATAAACTAGTCACAAAAGAAAGATTACAGAAATGGTAATTTAAAACCTGCACTTAGTAAATAATGATAACATTAACTAAAAACTTATATATTTGACATATTTCTTTCTTTTATTTATTCATTTTTTATTTAGTTATAGACAGCAGGTCATTGGCACATTTAACACATAAAGTCATCACAGTAAAAAAAAAACTTCTACAGATAAACTTTTGACAGGCATGTTAAAAAGGAGTAACATACACTGGTAAAAAACAAACATATATTTTATAACTGACCATTCATTACATTGTTAAAATAGATAATTAGTACTAAAAACAATTGTTTTAAAAACATCAGAAAATTCAAGGGCTACAAGTATGTGAATAAATATGATGAGTCTTGTTAAACAAGAAATGTTTGTAAAACATAAATGCCCCCCGCAGCACCTAATTGCTTGTGGTTGGGCCAAAGCGTTCTCTAGTTATTGATCAGAAACCGTTTTTAGGATCAAGGTCCCTGTGGCCTTGACCTTTGACCTAATGACCTCAAAATCAATAGGGGTCATTTACTGGTCATGACCAACCAGCATACCAAGTTTGGTGAACCTAGGTCAAAGCATTCTCTAGTTATTGATCTGAAACCGTTTTTAGAGTCAAAGTCTCTGTGAGCTTGACCTTTGACCTAATGACCTCAAAATCAATAGGGGGTCATCTACTGGTGATGACCAACCAGCATACCAAGTTAAGTGAACCTAGGTCAAAGCGTTCTCTAATTATTGGTCGGAAACCGTTTCTACCTTCAAGGTCAATGTGACCTTGACCTTTGACCCCTTGACCCCAAAATCAATAGGGGTCATCTACTGGTGATGGACAATCATCCTACCAAGTTTGAAGTTCCTAGGCCTAAGCGTTCTTTAGATATTGGTCGGAAACCGTTTCTACCTACAAGGACAATGTGACCTTGACCTTTGACCCCTTGACCCCAAAATCAATAGGGGTCATCTACTGGTGATGGACAATCAACCTACCAAGTTTGAAGTTCCTAGGCCTAAGCATTCTTTAGTTATTGGTTGGAAACCATTTGGTCTACGGACCGACGGACCGACCAACCGACCGACAGACAAATGCAAAGCAATATACCCCCACTTCTTTGAAGAGGGGGCATAGTAAGCTGGCAGAAATAACATGCCCTTAAAATTTTAATATTCTGACCCCAGCTGGCAGAAATAACATACCCTTAAATATTCTGCCCGCAGCTGGAAGAAATTACATGCCCTTAAATATTCTGACCCCAGCTGGCAGAAATAACATGCCCTTAAATATTCTGACCCCAGCTGGCAGAAATAACATGCCCTTAAATATTCTGACCCCAGCTGGCAAAAATAACATGAGCTGGCAGAAATAACATGCCCTTAAATATTCTGACCCCTGCTGGCAGAAACAACATGAGCTGGCAGAAATAACATGCCCCTAAATATTCTGACCCAGCTGGCAGAAATAACATGCCCTTAAATATTCTGACCCCAGCTTTAACCTTTAGCTGAATATATTTCAACAGTTCTAATTATCATGTATAGAGTATTCAATAAAATTTGACTGGTTCCTTTAAGCCAACAAATCAGACAGCACAGATTTAGGTAGATCTCAGTCGATACTACTCGTAAAGGCAAAACCCATCACTGCTAACAGGGAGACCGTTCAAGACAGACAGAATAACAGATATACCTTGGCAGGAGAACACTTCATTCCAGACTTTTGGGCTGCCCATTACAGTTAATCCCATAATTAATCAAGAGATATAAAGAATGCTCACAACACAGACTTACCTGATCTAAATATTTTAGAGAAACTGCCAGCCTCCAATAGCAAATGATCGCATCAAAAAGGGGCGCTAAACTGACTTAGCGGGAAAATCTTAATAAAATTAATTACCTGGTCAGGTATGGAAAGCGTGTGCACATTCCTTGTTGTATTCACATGTAACACATGGTATCTGTTAGTGGAACAAAGTTCATATGCTATCCCGGCAAAAGAGGTACTTCCCGTTTTTGGCACTCGGTTGTAAATGATAATGGTTTCATCACTGTTGAAATAATCCGGGTATGCCTGAAAAATAGAGATTGTGCCATTCCGAATCATATTTTTTGGGGGCTCAAATTTTGTTTATATTTTAGGGATGTAAGTGAACGTTCGAATGTATTTTTGGCATTCGAATGTTTAGAAAAAAAATCTATCATTTTTGTTTTCATGGGAAAATGAAATCATGAAGTGTTGAAGAAGTAAGAAAGGCGTTATAATCAGGTGAATTCACACCTATTGTTGCTTTAACACCTCTGTTAACACGTCGGTCAGACGACCGTAAACTTCCGTCATCTAATGTTGGTGACCTGTGCTTTAAGCAAGTGTCACCTACAAAAGCTAAGTCAAAAGGTACTGGTATGTCCGTGTCAGAGTGTCGAGTCTGTGGTTAAACTAGGAAACAGAAGGAAGAAATTAAATACACAGACGTGTCAGTCAGTTACTGGCACTAACCCCGATTTTACTTTATTGTGGCGCGATTTTCGGGGTTATTTTATTCTCTCGCAAATTCTCTAACAGTTCACATCCGTAACGCTTATAATCAGTCAAAATGTCAACCATAACTTGGGCTTCGTCTCAATTTCTTTTTCTTTTCGACCTTCTAAGTATAAATTTAAATCGAAAGGTGATTTACCCTTCTTTCCTATTTATTTAGGATACCGGATACCGAGAAATACACATTGTGTCAATGAATTGGAAACACTCGGATCTTATTGAGTTAACCACGTCGAGAAGCAATCTCCTGGCAGTGATCTCCCCTTCACTGTTTTCAGAAATTTTTTTTATTCTTTTTTCATCAGTTATTATTGGAATTGCATGGAATTAACATGTCTTGATGTAATGAAATTGAAAAAATGTTTAACATTTTGTTTATTTACGTTGGACTATCATCACGTGACATGCCTTTGTACTGAAATGAAAGTAAACGCTGCATGGAGTTTGGCTGAGAAGTTCGTGAAAACACTGTGTAACTATTGAGTACGAGTGATTCGAACGTTCGAATGCAAAATGATCCAAACATTCGAATACTATAATGAACAAATTTTGCCATCCCTTATTATTATATTTCAATCTTATTGTGAAAAATGCAGAACTTTGTATTTACATACTTATTAGGGATGGCAAAATTTGTTCATTTTAGCAGTCGAATGTTCGGATCATTTTGCATTCGAACGTTCGAATAACTCATACACAATTTTCACTGAATTTCTTGACCAAACTTCATGCAGCAGTTACTTCCCTTTAAGTACAATAATCACTGCCGACAGGCATGTCGTTGATAATGGTCGAAAGTAAATAAACACATTTTTTGAAGTTACTTTTTTTAACTTCGTTACATTTAGGCATGTTAAATCGATGCAATTCCAATTATAACTAAACAAAATAGAGACAAAAATCTGAAATCTAGCTAAGACAAGAATGAAGGGGAGGTCACTGCCAGGAGATTGCTTTTTGTTGTGGTTAACTGGATAAGATCCGAGTGTTTCCAATTCATTGACACAGTGTATTTCTCGGTATCCGGTATGCTTATTTGGTAAATCCCCATTTGATTTTAATTTATATTTAGAAGGTCGAAACGAAAATGAGACCAAGCGCAAGGTATGGACACTATCATTACATTTGGCTGAATTGTAGCGATACGGCGTGAACTGTTTGCAAGAGAATAAAACAACCAAAAATCGGGCCAGTATAATAAAGTAAAATCGGGGTTAGCGGCAATAACTGACACGTTCGTGTATTTCGCTTTTTCCTGTGAAACAATCAATCTGTCTTCAAGTTTGACCCTTAACTCGACACTGACACAGATATACCAATATCTTTTGTCTTACCCACTGCAGGTGACACTTGCTTAAAGCACAGGCCATTAAGATTACACGACGCATAATTACGGACATCTGACCAAAGGTGTTAACAGGGGTGCTAAATCAACAATAGGTGTGAATTCACCTACTTACAACAGCTTTCTTACTTCTTCAACACTTTATCATTTAATTTTGTGATGAAAACAAAATAAATTAGATTTTTTTCCGAGCATTCGAATGTCAAAAATACATTCGAACGTTTGGCATCGAGTCCGAACGTTCAAACGTTCGAATGTTCACTTACATCCCTAATTATTATTCAGAACTGTTGTCTATGCTTGCAACAATCGAGTGCACACCAACCTGTGGTTGTATAAATTCAACCTCCGATAACTGTATCAGGAAATAAGTCCAATTCCTTGGCTTAGTGGTCAAAAGCATTGGTTTCTCCTGCAGACTGCTGTATGCATGCAGGCAAAAGTTTGCATCCCACAAAAAGCTTGTGTGGTGCTGATGCATTATTGACAGAAGTTTGTAAGAATGAAGAAAAAGAAAAAGACCCTCTCCATTACCAGTTACTGTTGTCACAAATGTTCAATGTGTAATATGGAACAGAGGAGAAGCAGTGGTCAAATAATATCAGTGCAAGATGCCCAATCTATAAATCACTGGCTGGAACCCTACCATGGCTGATATTCTCCAGTCACTTTCCGCAAAATATGATAAGTCCACTTATTTTTTAGTGAACTGAAAAAGTGTGACCTCGAAGCAGAAATAAACCATTTATTCCAAATCAAATGAGTGACTGTGTGACAGTAAAGATGTAGTGAAATATTTCTTCTGGTCCTTTGTGATTCTGCATTTCAGATGGAATCACTTAACCCTTAACGTGCTGGAACCGAAGTGATTAGCCTTTGCCACCAGTATAGAGCCAGGTCAGCCTGCACATCCTTGCAGTCTGACCAGGCTCTATACTGTTGGTAGCTCCATTTTTGTATTTTGATATTGAAATCCCTTAAACTTGAATGGACTGTTCCAAATTCAAAGCTGGGAAAATTCATTACAAAATTTCAGCAGGTTCAGGGTTAATTAGTGTGTAGTGTAAACCAAACACCATGATTTCTGATCCTGGTAATCTTCGCTTATTTTTTGCCTTGAATCATGTGAAAAACCTGGTAAAGCACTGATCAGATTATTATCTCGTTTCCCCACCCACTAACTATTCTTTATTGTGCATCTCCATTCAACAGGCTATATAAACCGTAGATAAGTTGAAATGCTATAAGATGATAAATTATCAACTCTTAGATTTGTTTCTGTTGAAATGAAATAACGAAAGCATTTTTTGGCAAACATTTCCCTAAAAATTCAAAATACTAAAACATAATTTTATCTGCTTAAGATTGTTATCTAAGAAATATTTCAGCAGGTAAATAAAAGTAGATCTGATTTAAAAAAAAAAACTTGAAAAATTAACAAAGAAGTTCACAGAAACTTTAAAAACAACAACAACTTGCAACATTACATTGTAAAAAGCAAAAACTCTCTTTTTCCAATACTATTAAATTGTTAAATTTCATTAGCAAATATTTTTCTTGCCATAAAATATCCCCAAACTAGCACATTATATGATTAGAAGTAGCAGTTTCTAATTCACGTGTTTCTATTGAATTACAATGTTTTTTTTCAAAGCCATAGGTACAATGTACTTGTATATCTTAGTTAATATCCAGTATTAGGACAGAAAAGCAGACAGTGGATATTTTTGCTTCACTTGCATTAAATTTTTTATACTCAGCTCTGCTTTTTTCAGATAGGTAATATAAACACCTGAACATTATATTTGATTACAAGTATATGTGAATTATACTCACACTAGTGCTGTATAGGCCAGACTGCAGTGTGTATTCATACAAGGGTACAGTATAATTGCTTATACAATAAAACTGCTGCAAATATTTTATACAAGAAAAAAATGACCAAAGATTCGAGTGAAGATACTGTTTTACTGCAATAAAAGGCCAAAAGAGATGCTATAACTGACTAGACCTGAAGTTAATGCATTGATGGATGGATCTGCACAGGATATCAATCATAAACAAATAAAATTGCTGTTCACCATGCCGTGATGATATAAGTGTCAGTATGGTAACACTGCATTGTCCGAACCCACTCTAAAACTATGATATAACAAGAGCACCACAAGGCGGAGCAAAATAGGCCTGTCAACTGAGCAATTTGTTTCAATACCATATATTCACCTATTAAGTTTCAAGTCAATAGCTTTGATAGTGTAGGAATTATGCTCCGGACAAACATCAGGGCGCCGCCCGTCCGCCCTGGGTGATCCCATAATACGTCCCGTCTTCGGTGGGCGTATAAAAACGGTACAAGACTAGTAATATAGACTAATAGTAATCAGTCTATATGAAGTGAAAAACATCATTCTCAACTAGAACTATCGCTGAATGCGATTCATACCCCCACCAATGTCCTTGACAGAAGACGACATTGGAAAGGTGGTTAAGGGAATAACTTTAGTGGCACAAATACAATCATATACATAAAAAGAAATTACCTCTGGTGAAAAAAAAACAAACAAATTGTACAGGTAATAGTATAAATATATATTGTCAAATCATGTTCGAAACAGTTACAAATAACCTTTCATTTTCCCAATGTACTAAAACAAACAAAAGCAGTGAAGTTAAGAAAATAGCATAATTATGTCAAAATGTAATTAAGAGTGGAAAAACTTTGCATACTGAGCTTACTTGTTCTAGTTTTAGAAATATTCAAGTGTTAAAATTTCAGAACATTTTCTAAGTCAATTTTTGACCTTCAAGTGTGGCCTTGACCTTAGCTGGTACAAGGGTAAGATGGGTTCTGCCCATTGCCCAGTTGGGGTGAACATTTGAGACAAGTTTGAAGAAAATCCTTCCATTAGTATAGAATTTATAGAGCAGACACAACATATTGTCTAGTATTGATTGTAAGTAAATTAAAAGACTTAAAAAGGGGCATAACTTTGTCAAAATGCAATACAGAGTTATGAAACTTGACCTGCATATCTTACTTGTGATACCTCATATATCTTTTAAGTTTTAAGCAAATACCTGTGTTAGTTTCAGAAATATTCAAATACATGTTAAAATTTAAGAACATTTTCTAAGTCAATTTTTGACCTTCAAGTGTGACCTTGACCTTAAGCCGGCAAAAGGGTAACATGGGTTCTGCACATCTCCTTGTTGAGGTGAACATTTGAGCCAAGATTAAAGAAAATCTTTTAATTAGTGTAGGACTTACAGAGCAGAACACGACATAATGTCTAATATTTGATTGTTTGATATTTGACCTTCAATTGTGACCTTGACCTTGAGCTGACACATGGGCAACATGGGTTCTGCACATCCCCTTGTTGAGGTAAACATTTCAGCCAAGTTTGAAGAAAATCCTTCAATTGGTATAGGATTTATAGAGCGGACACGATAATGGAGACGGACGGACGGACCGACCGACGGACGGACCGACCGACCGACGGACGCGACAAAGCGAATCCATTATAGCCCCCCCAACATTTTGTGAAGGGGGTATAATAAGTAAATCTGAATAATCCATACTATCCCAACAGTTGCATTTAAAGTTCTCTATTTTTGTTCAGAATGAATCCTGTGCCATAACAATCAATGAATAATTACACAGTAATTGGATAAAAAATGCAACAGATTCACGACTGTTCATGAACAATCAGTCCGTCTCCTAAAAAAATCACATGGGAAATTTTCCTGTAATCACATGAATGTGTTCAGCAACTAGATCTTGGGGTGGCAACAATAGTGGGGCAATCGGTAACAATAGAGACCAATCTCATGTGTCCATAGAAACATCTGCTGTTTTTTTTCCCCTGATAAATGTGATATTCTAATAAATCTGATATAAATAATTAATGCAGCCTTAACTATATGATTTAACTACATATTCATAAAATTCAGAGATGAGACAGACAGGTGGACAGATATTTCTCCGTTTAGAGGCTCAATGTTGTACAACAGTTCAAACATCATTGCTGGAAAGTTACTCTCCATTTATCAGTAATGATAACAGAATAAGGTACTGTGGGTAACCAATGATGTCAAAACAAATACATGTACATGTGTTAAAGAATCCCTCAAATACTGCCGGATTTATGAAGAAAAATAAAATGAACAACCCAGCATTTAGAATAAGCCCAACAAATATTGATTTTCGGGTATGATTGATCCTAAACCTTCTGTTAGAGAAGTTGCATTAAGCTGTTAACAGACAGATGAATGAACAGACAATTTGGTCATAACATGAATGTGAGACTTAAGGCTAGTAAAATATTATGTCAAATGTATGGTGAAAAAATATATACCTGATCCAAGGTTTCAGCAAGGTGGCGTCGGCTATTGGATGGCTGTATCTGTGACAACTGATACTCTAAAATTTAAATATAGCTTTAATTATTCATTATCCTTTCTGTAATAATGTTTTAGAACTGCAATGTTTAAAATCAATTTGTAGTTCCTGTCCTAAGGCTACGAAAATTCACAACAAATTTAATTTATCCAAATTTGTAATCCTTTTGCCTGAGCCCACTTTCATAAACTTTTAATTGCATCCTATTTTCTTTCTTTTTTTTCAATTTTATTACAACTTGAAGTTAATATAACCATGTCAGCACAACCAGTAACTGAAAAACTCAATGGCTACTTAAAAGATAATTTTAGAGGATTATTAAAAAATAAACATTACACAATTTCTGGTAAAATCACTTGAAAATAAAATATAATTTAGATAATTAAATTAAAGCAAATTATTAAAACAAATTTATATCATAGTCACATGACTGTATGATATCAGTCACATGACTGTATGATTTGGTCTGGATATCATTTTCTTCAGGACAAAAAGAGACATAACATTGTATGCTAAAATCAAGGCTATACCATGTATTCTCTTCAAGATGCTTGTAAATGTTATTGATATTGAATAGATCATTACCAAATGTCAATGTGTCAAAAATTCTAAGTAAAACAGGTACACTGAATGTATTAAAATCAGAGAGTACAATTTTGGGGTAAATTGCCTTTTGTGACAAATGACTGAATGAAATGTTTTCTTTAAATCATCCACTATTTTTCGGTTTGGTTTATTTGGGTTTACACCAGTTTTAACAACTATGGTCATATCCTGGCAGTCAGTCCAGCTTCAACAAGTGCTCCTGGGTATCCAACTACTTTAACAACCAATTTCCTCACTTGCTTCAGAGGTGAGGGACAAATGACCTATAGATGCAGTGTCTGAGATCAATTATCAAGGAGAAATTTTGCCGGCCCTGATGGGAATCAAACAAGGATCATCAAGATTAACAATCGATGCTCTTCCAATTTAGCTAGTCGGGCCTGCCAGGAGATGAAAACACCAATGCCGAAAAGTCCAAGAGGTGAAATGTCTGAAAACCAAACAACAGTGTCCATGGATACTGAAAATTCAGAAGAGCATTTGGAGCTAAGCTGTGGCCCTGCAATTTCATCTGGGATCGAATCTGATGCTCTTCCATTTCAGCTAGCCTGGCTGGCCCACTATATTTCATTTCATACAGAATGCTGTACATGTACATAGAGCTGAGTATATAATTGGTGAATTGTACGGTATGTCCTTTTTAAGTTACTGACCTCAGACTATTAATGCTTTGCTTATTTTCAAAATGAAGTACCTTTGAAATTGTACTGTTTTCAGAAAATATTTTGAAGACAGTATCAGTTTAACTTTAGTTTTGGAGTGTGACTGTCTTTGAAATAGACACAGACCTTACTTCTTTAATTTCCATTTAATCAGTACCTGTTGCGTGAATACAAAATAACCTGAGGCAGAGTGTGGTGAGGGGTGGAGGAAGTCTCAAAATATGTATTTACAATAAAAGAATAAATAATGGTCGAAGGGTTAGAGTGCCGGACCATTGATCTGGAGGTCGCTGGTTCGAATCCCACCAGGGGTAAGAGTCTACACTCACATTCCACACTTTCGGCACCTGTACTGGTTTAAACCCAGAAGGCAGTCATCAAGAGAGATAATACAAGTTGTAAGAATCATGGTAAAATAAATAGGTTTAAACTACAGTACAGCTCAAGCAATTTTTCCAAAGTCCGCTGATCCCCGCAATTTTTTACGGGTGGATTGTCACCGCGATGTCCCTACGTCAGTTGTGATTTTCCGCTCGTCCACTCGATCGGGTGAAATTTGTGCTGCGGGATATCATCACCGCGGATCACTGTGAAATATTGCAGTGGTATTTCGCTCTCTGGGGTGACCATTACTTTATTTATTACACGGGGACATTTATTACTATTAATGTATGTCTGTAAAGTATAACGAACTCAAACACATCTTTTAAAGAAGAAAATCTTTATGTTATGTATTTAAACGACGTAATACCTGTCGTATGCAAATAATTAGAAAATTTAAAGATATGCATGTGAAATTTCCTCGATGTTTTTCACAACTGCTATATCATGTTTATTCACCTAAATAAACATATTGATCATGACTGCTACAGGGTTCCCGCTGTCGCTCGCCAAAATTTTAATTCTGGCGCATAAAATCTTTAATTGGCAAATTTTACTGGCGCCAACGTAAGATAAAAGCATCCGACAACTAGTACACTTAAAATATCATAAGTGGCCTCGTCAATTTCATAAGCGGGCTTTGCCCAAATGTGAAAGGTCACGCACGATTTATCGAACACATTACGTCATCAATTGTGTGATGACATACAAAAAAAATTAATTCTGAAAAAATGCCATAAAAATATATTTTCTTGGCGACTTAATGTGAATGTAATCAAACTTTAGTCATTAACATTTGAAATGACATACATGTAGGTGCATTTTTGAGACCAAAAGGCATCCTATTGAACTCATAGATTCCGGACGGAACACAAAAAGCTGCCTTGTGACGTGTTTTTGGCTCCATTGGGACTTGCCAAAATCCCGAGGCCATGTCTTAAGTGGAAAAATATTGAGCACGAGAATCACCAATACAATCAAAAATTGTTTCCAAAGTCGGTAAAGGATGAGCAATACTAAGACTGATACGGTTTAATTGTCTGTAGTCTACTGCAAATCTGTAAGTGTTATCGTTTTCTTTACAAGAACCACAGGACTATGCCAAATTGAATTGGATTCTCTAATTATTTTACTATCTAACATCTTCTCTACTTCCTCATCAATAGCTTTTCTCTGCAACGGATTTACTTTATAATATGGCAGATGGACAGGACCTTTCCCAGGCTCCGTATCAATTGAATGACTGTATATTGATGTTTTCCCTATGTCATTTAAAGAAGTTGAAACGATATCCCTATTTTTCTGTAAGAATTCTGTCATCTTAGTATATTGATTTAAATCAACAGTAACATTGTAAGTCTTATTGATTTTTTAAAAGAAGACTACGTTGTACATTTATGTGAACATTTACATGTATATGCGAATTAATCACGGCAAATCTCTGTGATTTTCCACCGCGGATTGCGGGTTTTTTTTACTACCCGTCCGCGGTGATTTGTCACCGTGGCTGACTATAGTATGTCCCCCGCGATTTTCCGCTCGCCGTTAAGTGTCCGCGGTAACAGAGCGGAAAGTGGAAAAATTGCTTGAGCTGTACTGTAACCCTAAAAATTGATTATAAGGGATTAGTTTAAGTATCTCCACCTATTCTAGTATTCAACTGTGTTTCAATTCATTGACAGATGAAGCATACTGTCACACAAGTGTAACAGTCCAAAAGTTTACCATTAGATAATGCATATCACTTGTAATTATAGTGGACATACATGTAGTATATTAAATATACGTGTTAATCACACTTTGACATAAAGTGAATTTGTTTGAAACTGTCTGCATTGTCTGAATTGATTGGCAATGATAATTTAAGGATATCTTTTTACTGGAGTTTTTACTAACAAAATCAGTATTCATATACAATAAGCAAATACAAACATGAGTAAAAAGATTAAGAAACAAACTCTTTAAAACAAATAACATCAAGCGAATGTAAACATAATATGGCATTTTTTATAATATTATGTTTTTTGTAACTTACAGCCAATATCATTAATATGTGTTATAAGCCATCATAGTAATTCAATATTTCTTTATGTTTGCTTTGTCTCATAAAATAGTACACTAAGTCGCTTGTTCTCATATGCTAACAGCTTTGGTCTGAAGAAAAAGCTTCCTTGAATATGAAAGTCTGAAATTATTTCAACTTAGAACCTATGTTTGTGATATGAACCGTATAGAACTACTGAAAATCAAATTTTCAAATGACCAAATTGTATCTGACAACGTTACCGAACAAATCGGTAACACGACAAATCGGTAACATGATTTTATATTGTAAACAATAGGCGAAATCGGTAACAATAGAAATATTGCATATAACGGTGATCAAGTAGGTGTGAAAAGGCATATGGGGGTACACTGCTCGTCAGAAAAAGGTGCTAAAAACACGTGTCGGTCGTTAAGGAAGTTAGGTCTATTAGTTTGTCTCAGCAGGTAATTATATAATTTGTGTTTGTCATGCAATTATCATTGTTTAAAATTATTAAAGTTTAATTTATAATATTATAATCATAGTTACTTTTAGGATGAAAAGAGAAAAAAATTTGATATAATTTGTTTGTCATGCAATTATCATTATCAAAATTATTAAAATTGATGCGATAATATTATAGTCATAGTTACTTTAAGGATGAAGGAGAAAAAACTTTTTGATAGCGCTTTAATGTTTTAAATTAAAAGAAGTTTGTTTCTCACTCATCGTAAGAGATCTCGGGTGACCTGCTGACCATCGTTCTGTTCTAACCTTGATGTGATTTGACTTGAGAAGTCATTTTTTGTGACAATTTGTTAAGTTGTTATACTGTTGATATTTCTCGTATCATAATAAAATACAAATAAACAGCTTATACGAAATTTAATTCTATATTATGTTTTTTTTTCCTTTAAATAAATATGTCATTCCTTCGATGTTACGGTATGTAAATAATAAATATTTATAAAATATTTAAAACATCTGAAAAAAAAACCAATTACAGTAATCTCGGTCATTAACGGTACTATTCACACCTACTACATCACTTTCTCTGACAAGCAGTGTACCCCCATATGCCTTTTCACACCTACCTAATCACCGTTCTCGGTATATGCAATATTTTTATTGTTACCGATTTCTCCGATTGTTTACTATATAAAATCATGTTACCGATTTGTCGTGTTACCAATTTGTTGGTAAATCTCTGACAACAATTAACATGTCAACATTAAAACTAAATTCTAAAATTCATAAGTTTAACTCATAAATTCACAAGCTATCAATATATTCAGGAGCAGTCCAGTGTATTTTTTTCTTTGAGGACATAAAATGGACAAGAGGTAACAGCAATAAATGAGCTTTAACTAAACTTACCAAGTCGTGCCAATGCTGAATCTCTCCTGGAAATTTCATGAAGCAAAAACAATGTAAAAAACAAACATGACACAAAAAATATCAGCAAAATTTTGTTCTTTTTCAACTGTGGCTTCATTTTTACGCTTGATGTCCTTATGAATGAAACTGTCACGAGAGATTCATTTTCTGTCACACATTTCAGTTGTCTGCAGAGAAATTCCAATAATGTTCTTTCTTGTTTGTTGTTGTTGTTGATTTTCAAATCCTGACTTTTAAACCATATATACGAATATAATATATTGAAATGTTCAATAAAATTTCATTTCATTTGTTATTTAAAATCAGTTATTTAAGAAATATATACAGCTTTCGCTGTCAAATCTTTCCTACAATTTTTTTTTTTTTAAATCTCTGCGAAACTGTGGCTTTTATTTTTGAACATTCGGATTTGCTCGGTGTTATTCGCCCAAAGCATGGCGGAACCGGGTGCAAGTCCTAAAAGCGAAAGGTAAATTCAGTTTCTGTTTATTTTTCATTGATGTTTTTTGGAATTAACCCCATGAAGCATTGAAGCTTTTAGTTTTATTGTCATTCATGCCACTTTTTCATATCGAAATCAAATTTCTTAAAAGTTCTTTTAAAACAAGCCATTTTTCGGATAGGCATTTTATGGATACAGACCTATACCAGTAGACAATCTTGTAAAGTTCTTTGCTGATGCCAATACATTTGTTTGTTAGACACTGCTACAGCCGTAAATCCAGAGCCTGGGGTAGATTTTGGGACACACCTGTTAATTTTTGCCACTTTGTAACAGAATTACGGAGAATTTTCGTCAATGTAGTGGGCACAGGGCATATTAGTTCTGGCTTCCAAAACTTTATAAGCCGCTTTTTTAACATTTTGTTCATTTACATGATGCGGCATTAAAGTTTTGGATCAGACCCTTTGCGAAACCTAACCAGAATAACACACATACTTTTAACGTCGTTTTACCTCGCAAATACCCTTTTCACAATTTAATCTTGTGCATTATTCGATGAAACAATGAGTTCAATATCATTTCATACCATTTAAACTATTAAAAATATTAATAAATACAATTAAATTGCTTGTTTCGCAGAGAAATATCAGTTTCTCCGACTTACTGTCAGAAGCTTCGCGAGATCTTGTATGACGTAACCGCACGAACCGCTTAGAAAACAAACATGACTATCTATTTTTAGACTAAATCGTAAACGAACTGCTTGACAGCACCTGTTTGTAGAAGTAATGAAACTATAAAATTGACAAGTGACAAGTGTCACAGAAAGAATTGGGTCTATATTATGACACTCTTTCAATGATTATTCTCTTGGATACTTGTAAACAAATGTTGCGGAGTTAAAAGCACATGGTATTGTTTTCTTAACCGTCCGCGCTGATGAACCCGTCGAGGTCATTCTCGTGATCACGTGGTCAAACATTTTGGCAAGATGGCGGCGGTGTGCTGAATTTTAAGGCATATCGGAAACTTTAAGGCATTTTGTGTTCGAAATTAGTTTTTTATGTGTTAATATTGGGCTTAGTAAAAATATATATAATTCTATCAGGATATGGTTCACTTTACTCAATGGCATGCTTGATGAATTGATGCGAACGTGTCAGATTCCTGGCACGATTATTGGTAGACTTTCCCTACGGCGTTGACTTCAGCGTACACGTCCTGTAACAGTATATAAATCGTGTACGCTGAAGACCTTAAGCTAAGGGCATATAAGGCACTTCAAACAGCCTTGCTGTTGGGCTAGTTCTTTAGCGACATGGTTGGAGTGTCTAGAATGTTTGCTAAATTAAGTAACATTGTCTATGGTTAGTTCTTGGATGGGTGTCCCAAATTGAGCTCAAAGGCCAGGTTACTACATTGGTGGCAGCAGTATTATGTCTCCCCCCAAAAATGGGGGAGACATATTGTTTTTCCCCTGGTTGTCCGTCCGTCCGTCCGTCTGTCCGTCACAAAATCGTGTCCGCTCTGTATCTTCCAAAGCCCTTGAAGGATTTTTATGAAACTTGGGTCAAATGTTCACCTCATCAAGGCGACGTGCAGAACCCACTTTGCGGGTGTGGTGTCTCAAGGGCAAGGTCACACTTGGAGGTTAAATGTCAAATGCCACAAAGTCGTGTCCGCTCTGTATCTTCCAAAGCCCTTGAAGGATTTTTATGAAACTTGGGTCAGATGTTCACCTCATCAAGGCGACGTGCAGAACACACTTTGTGGGTGTGGTGTCTCAAGGTCAAGGTCACACTTGGAGGTTAAATGTCAAATGCCACAAAATTGTGTCCGCTCTGTATCTTCAAAAGCCCTTGAAGGATTTTTATGAAACTTGGGTCAGATGTTCACCTCATCAAGGCGACATGCAGAACCCACTTTGCGGGTGTGGTGTCTCAAGGTCAAGGTCACACTTGGAGATTAAATGTCAAATGCCACAAAATCGTGTCCCCTCTGTATCTTCAATAGCCCTTGAAGGATTTTTTATGAAACTTGGGTCAGATGTTCACCTCATCAAGGTGACGTGCAGAACCCACTTTGCGGGTGTGGTGTCTCAAGGTCAAGGTCACACTTGGAGGTTAAATGTCAAATTTTACAATCGTCTGACTCAATACTACCTGCAGCAACTGGCTGGGGGGAGACATATGTTTTTGTTCAATCAAAAACCCATTTCTAGTTCAATTTCAGTACGCTCCAGGAGGAACACACATTTTGAGCGTTGAGCTGATGAGAAAGAAATATCTGCTGCGACAATGAGAAAAAAAGATGGACGTCCTTGATGTCTCATCATCGCGAAATATCTCCGCAATATTTGACGACTAGCGCGAAATTAATTAGGGTCATAACTCACCTGGATAAGCTGAACATTTACTGAAATGACCGTTATGAAACTGTTGTCTACAAATTATGTGACATTTGGTAAAAATAAAACCAAACCTCAAATACATTTGCTGTGTAGGTTTTTGTGTACTTTCGTCGTTGAAATTTTGAAAACGCTTGTTATTATATCACAGAATCGATCAATAATTTTTGACAAGTGCCTAAACAATACAGATGTCGCAGCAGGGTTTACATGTTGTATGTTTTCTGTAAATAGGAAAGCAGTTTCAACACGTCTCAATCGGAAACCAATCAATTTATTTTCTGAAAATATGATCATCTGTTTCAAGAAGCGATTGCTTTGAATTGTCATTCTTTGTGTTAACAAATAGGAGCATTCATAAACAAATGCATCAGAATGAGAGTTTTATACATTTTATTTGATATTTTTAAAGCGTAAAATTTCCCCGAAATGCATGTAATCAGAAACTTTGTGAGTCTCGATATCAGTAATTAGCTGTGAAAAAGTTCCCGGAAACCATTTAGCCAACTTCCGCCGCTATATTTGGTGACCATGTCCGCGAAAGGGATCCTCGAAATGCGGTGGATCTGGTCGCGTTTTATGGAATGTGTAGTCCGCAACCACCTCGAGGAAAACGAGTTCCTCCTGGCATGTACTTTACCTTGGTCTGACAGTGCCTGTGTGCACTAGGAATGCAGGGTTGAGACCCTTGCATGGTTGGAGCGGAATGATGTCTGTCTCCTGAAGGTTAAAGAGGGGAGAAGTGTAGTAGACACTGGGTATATAAGGTATTTCCAACAGTCACACTGTTGGGCTAGCTCTTTAGCGACGTGGTTGGAGTGTCTGGAATATTTGCTAAGTTAAGCACTGTTATCTATGGTTAGTACTTGGATGGGTGTCCCAAACTGAGATCATATATAGGCCAGGTTACTACATCACACTCCTATTGTATATTGAATGCAATCATTAAAGATTGATTATTAAAGTAGTCATTAAATGCATGGGTGTGATTGAATTATAATGAAACAAACACATAATCATCAGCATATTTAACGTAATTAGTGTTAATGTGACCAGTCTTAACGTTACTTAAAGGTTTGTTTTTAATAACATAGCAGTTTGTTGCGAAAGCGATGAATGTCAGTCCTGGGAAAATTTATCCTAAAACATCTATTATTTTGATGCATAAAAGATCATTAAAGAGCAATAAATGACTGAAATTTGTGCAGTTATTGCAAATTACAATTATCCCTTTTAATAATGTTTCTAAAAACTAGATCAATCAACTCAGTTAGATCATACAAAATAATTGCTTGTTATTAACACCCTGTTGCCATCAGCAGTTTTCTATTATCTACTATATAAATTAATTTGGACGAAATCTCATCCTATTTTGTACGGGAAAATAAGTGTGACTAACCGATATTGTGATGAACCTCTGGCATGCTTTAAAACATAATTATATCATGTATATTAGAAAGAAAAATTCTTTCAGTGAATCAATCATTTCAATGAAACGGAGAGTTTCAGTGAATGACAAGTTTGGTAAATTGATCGTTTATAGCAAACAAATTGCAGGTTTCCATTGAAGGAATAATATGTAATTATTTAAAAAGCTATTGCATGAATTAAACTAGAGTATATAAAACTTTTTAAAAGTGGACTCAATACAACATCAACTATATCTAATACATTTAAGTTAGTAAAGTAATTATTGTATTCAGTTACATAATTAATCACAATAATCATCATCATCACCTATAGTAACAATCCTTCTTACAGAGACCACCCAAGCTATTTGCTAAATAAGATCAATTTACCAAACTTGTAATTTACCTTACTTACCAGCACCCATAGCCAAATTAGCCAGAGGCTATTAACCCTTAACCTGCTGGAACCAAAAGTGATTAGCCTTTGCCACCAGTATAGAGCCAGGCCAGCCTGCACATCCGTGCAGTCTGACCAGGCTCTATACTGTTGGTAGCTCTATTTATGTATTTTGATATTGAAATCCCTTAAACTTTGAATGAACTGTTCCAAATTCAAAGCTGGGCAAATCCATTACAAAGTATCAGCATGTTCAGGGTTAATTATTTTGAAATGATGCCAGGCTGTACTTTATACTGGCTGTATGAAATTATAAACAAAGGAGGAACAGTGGTCAGAAGGTTAGAGCCCCATCTGGAAGTTGCTGGTTCGAATCCCACCAGGAGTGAGAGTCTGCCTATAGACTTCTTACATTCCTTCTCACTTTCAGCATGAGTACGTACTGGTTTAAACCCAGGAGGCAGTCTTCATGAGGGATTAATATAAATTGCAAGAACTTGCTTCCCAATCAATGTAATATAAATAAGTTTAAATTAAACTGATAAAAAAATGTTTTTTGATAAAATGGAAAGTTTTGCTTCTAACTTTTGTTACTTTCTAAAACTTTACATTGAATACTCTTCTTTTCAGTTTTGGTAACAGACGTCTGTGGCAGTTTATTAGTGGCACAGGCATCTTAAGACCAAGGGTAGGTAATGTTTGAAGTTGTTTTTGCTAGTTCTGGGTTGTATGGTTCTCCTCATTTTTTTTGTTTTGTTTTGTATTTGCATACGGAACTGACATTGAAATGAAGCAAAGTGATTGTGTAAAATGTTATTGTCATTTCATGGTGGAGCGAGCAAGAGGAGCCTCTTGCCAAGTCTCAAGAAAATGCAGTTACACAATTTTAGGAAGCATGATGTAATTTTTGGTTGGTTTTGTTTGAAGAATCAACAGAGGTTTTTGATGAGATAACTCTAAACTGAATCTACTCTGTAACTACCCATTAAATGAGTCTTGTACTGTGAAACTTAAATGAAAGTCAATTATTATAACTGTATTTACAGGAGCTGATTAAAAGAGAGTTAAACAGAAATACTGAGAAAATCCTAAATGGCTTGTTGTTTTACAAGAAACCCAGGTTAGACAATGCATTATCTTTATTAATCTTTGAACTGTTAGTTAACCTTTATGTTGAATAAGTTTTGTGTGTATTTTCTTGTCTTTAGGAAAGACATCTGGTACAACTGGTCAATATTTAGTTGCATTCTATCAGTGTCAAATAAAGATTATCTTTTTAACATACATGTATGTTGTCTAACTCACTGACATTTTAAAAACTTAGAAAATTTAGTAGCCATTGTATTAAACAGCCGTCCATGGGATTGCCAAAATATGGTCTCTTGATAAAATGGGCTCTCAATTGATTTTAGTGATTTGAAATGACAATTTACATGCTGAACTGTTGTTGAATGTTCTTAATTGTTTCTGAATTCTGAGTTTTCCATCAATGAATACCTGGCACATTTTGTTTTAGAAACTTTAATAAGTTCACTGAAATCCTCTTGTCTAGATTTAAAACTTTATGCTTCGATGTTGACTCCTTGATTGCAAAAGCTGTACAGGAAAACTATGGTAAATGTTGTTTAGTGTGGTCAACACTTTTTTGGCCATTCAGATTGATTGTTTGCTTGACAGTTTCAAAGGCTGATTGTGTACAGATGCAAAAAAACTTTCTAACAAGACAGATTCATATTAAATGCCTGCTGGTATTTCTGTCACAGTTGTTTAATCGATGTTTCTGCAATGTATTTTTTTTTCTGTCGGGACAGATTTTATAGGGTTGCTGGTCGCATAATGAAAAAGTAATTTAATGTGATGTAATTATAATGTAAAAATGTTCTTGCTGGATTTCGAATGGTCGTTAAATAGAAAAGTCACTTAAAACAGATGATCGCATGTACGATGTCTACTGAAGTTTGAAATGAATTTCTGAACTTAACTATCAACCCAGTTACAGTAACAATATTGCTGATGAAAGACATGTACCTTACATTGATATATTTTGTGTATTTTATTGTTTTAGGGCTCCGCAAGGAGAACTTCTGAAGAATAAAAATCTGAAAACACAACAGAAAGACTTTGTTCTGAAATTAAGAACATTCTTGGTTAGTATAATGCTTTCTGCCAGTGTTTATATATATTTCAGCCTACATACATATATACATGTATATATACATGTATATATGTAGAATTTGTGTGGCTTCTCGTATCAGTTAATTAAATGCATACTATATAAGTTTTGTTTTTGATGGCCAAACCTTTGTGATGTATACATGTGTCATAGAGTAATTCAGTTTGAAGAAAAGGGAAAAGACGTCCTTTGATATCTCTGAAAAGGATGTTTTATAAAGGAATAGAACCAGATATACAGTGGTAGAAATAATCTTTCTGTATTACAAGTACTCCTTAGCTTTCTCTCAGATAATTTGATAAAAAAATGAAATATGAATAATATAATACTTTACAATGTCATATAGGCAAAAAAAAAAATAGGAAGTCAGCCATAAATTATAGTACAGTGCAATCTTATCATAAGATCTTCTTGCATTTTGAATGAACCAAAATGTCAAAGTTAAGAAAGGAATTTTCATCGTGTTATAATTAAGGTTAACAGTGTCATATCTTTTATATTGGAGGACAAACCACAGTTCAGGATTCACATGCTTGCTCTAGCTAAAGCCCTCCTGGTTATCACATGCTTGCTCTAGCTAAAGCCCTCCTGGTTATCACATGCTTGCTCTAGCTAAAGCCCTCCTGGTTATCACATGCTTGCTCTAGCTAAAGCCCTCCTGGTTATCACATGCTTGCTCTGGCTAAAGCCCTCCTGGTTATCACATGCTTGCTCTGGCTAAAGCCCTCTGGTTATCACATGCTTGCTCTAGCTAAAGCCCTCCTGGTTATCACATGCTTGCTCTAGCTAAAGCCCTCCTGGTTATCACATGCTTGCTCTGGCTAAAGCCCTCCTGGTTATCACATGCTTGCTCTAGCTAAAGCCCTCTGGTTATCACATGCTTGCTCTAGCTAAAGCCCTCCTGGTTATCACATGCTTGCTCTAGCTAAAGCCCTCCTGGTTATCACATGCTTGCTCTAGCTAAAGCCCTCCTGGTTATCACATGCTTGCTCTAACTAAAGCCCTCCTGGTTATCACATGCTTGCTCTAGCTAAAGCCCTCCTGGTTATCACATGCTTGCTCTAGCTAAAGCCCTCCTGGTTATCACATGCTTGCTCTGGCTAAAGCCCTCCTGGTTATCACATGCTTGCTCTGGCTAAAGCCCTCTGGTTATCACATGCTTGCTCTAGCTAAAGCCCTCCGGGTTATCACATGCTTGCTCTAGCTAAAGCCCTCCTGGTTATCACATGCTTGCTCTAGCTAAAGCCCTCCTGGTTATCACATGCTTGCTCTGGCTAAAGCCCTCCTGGTTATCACATGCTTGCTCTAGCTAAAGCCCTCCTGGTTATCACATGCTTGCTCTGGCTAAAGCCTTCCTGGTTATCACATGCTTGCTCTGGCTAAAGCACTCCTGGTTAAATTACTACGCGTCTAACCTGGTTTATGGTTTACATGTCAATATTCCATGCTACAGTTTTCTGACAATATACCATGTTTTGTTTATTCATCAATATGCTATGCTACATTTTTATGACAATATATCATGCTTTGTTTATTTTGTTGATATTTGTTGCTTCATTTTAATGATGAAATGCCATGCTACGTTTTTCAATGATACACCATACTACATTTTTATAAAAAGCCATGCGATATTTATTCGCCAAGTTACAATGCAATGTTTATATCTCATTCTAAACACTTTCCGCAAAATGCCATCAATAAACAAAGGAGCAATTGACCGTCATATATCATATATGTTTTATTACGCTGAAGACAAGTGTGTGACTGCTATCGTCATTGCAAACGTTACTACATGTAGTAAATAGTTCACATACTTGTGCCCTTTATAAATATATGTATGTATTGGAATTGAAATAGATTTTAAAGTTATTGTGATCTACCATTGTATATGTCACAGTTTCTCTTTCATATGCATAATTATTCAATCATTCAGGCCTATGGCCTTCCTGATTAAATTTCTACGCATCTGAACCCGACACCGTGATATATTCAACGGTATCTCACTCAGACTTAAAATCTTTTTCCTAAATATACCATGATTATACAAAGTTGTTCATTTTATAAAATGAATTACTACTTTTAGAATTTGGAAGAAGACCAGAGCTTTGAAGTTTTCTGTTCATACTTGTCACAAGATTTCAGGGGCTCAGAAAAGAATTTACAGGTAAATGGTATTCTGTTTAAATATTGGATGGCAACAGTTATTGAATCAGTATTTGAATGTTTGATTTTGTATATTTCAGTAAGTAAAATAGCAAACAAACTTTTCAAGCCAATCCTTAATGCTTTTGTGTCAGACACGTGACCTTTTAGGGGCATTTGTTGCTTTGTGTGATAGATCTTGTTTTTATGTTGAAACAGAAATTTCATATTTTTAATATGACTATAAAGATAAGAAAAGATATTGTGAATCATTTACTAAATTGGAAGTTTTTAGTTGGAATATGTCATTGCAGAAATAACTTATTTGTCTAAAAATACTGAATCTTATCCAAATATAAATAGCATCTAAAATTTACAGTGGTCTTCACTGTAGTGTTACAATTTGCTCTATTGGAAGAACAAACTGACATACAAAAGAAATAATCTTAATTCAGATATACAAGGACTTTGCATCAGTTACCATAGTAGCAGATGGCTTTTTTTATTCTTTCCTTGTTCTTTTTACAGCTATCACTTAGTACAGAAAGGCATAGCCATGCATTTATGGTGAAAATACGTGATTTTTACTACGGTGAACGGTTATACTTGTTACAGTGCATAAGACATATTCTGTCATTCTGGCCAGAGGCAGAGAAACACCCATACAGAGTAAGTTTCTTGTTTTTATGAATAACTGAACCATGAATAAATTTCTCCCCTTGCAAGGGCTTCTGTAGGATTTTTCCCCGTAGGTAAATGAGAAACATTTTCCTTTTTAATTTGTTTACTTGCAGTTACTGTCTGAACTTGAAATATATGATCAACAACCCTTTTACTTGTTAAAGGTTGTTAAAAACTTTTCTTTGTTGGTGATACAGTTATCAGTTGTCGTTATCCCTTATTGACTTGTAAAACACCTCAGCCTGTCACTGCTTAAAGTTCATATTATTGAATCCTTCCTCTAACCTGACTGTATGTTTAAAAGGTAGCAGTTTCTTTCAAATATGTTGTCCACAGTATAGTACTGTCCATCAGTTATACTGTAGTTTGGAATTCTTAGGATAGGGTGTTTGGTCAGTTTTATTGTATTGCTGTTAGTCTCTTCCAATATCTTTGTACATGAGTATCATGCCTTCTTACATAGTAGCTTAAAGGTGGAAACTAAGGGAATATAACTCACATATATATTCCATGGACTGTTGAAGGGCCATTAATTGATTTGAAAGTAAAAAATTAGGATTGACACTTATACTGAATCATTCTAGGAGGAGTATGCAGCATTCCTCAATGTACTATTGAAGGACAATGGATTTATCAAAAACTTGCTGGAACAAGTCAGCCTTGTATGTGATGACCCTTTACCTACTTGGGAAACACATGGAAACCTTATGGTATTTATGAATTTTCTAGAATGTTTTTGCAGTGTTTTCCAACCATTTGTAAAATTGTTATTTTTTGTAGAGGGTAACAATTGTATTTTTGACAGAAAACTCTTTCATGGCACAAGAGTTTAGAATCATACACCAGTTCTATAAAAGCAGAGCTTGAATTGTTGAGTGGGTGTTGAATTCTGTGTTTTATGTTGAGTATTGTTCTAAAATTACCATTTTAAATGCTAAACCGAGCAAATTGGTATCCCAAAGGCACAATAATCTAAAATAGATATTGATTCAATTGTAGATGATAATTAAGGAAGTTTCTATGTTTTAACAGGCTGTAATGTCAGTTGAAATTAATGTTTAGCATGCAATTCTTCCAAAGGCAGTGATAGAATTTACTAAATATATTTCATGGTTTTACACAGATAAAAGAAAATTTGGTTTTATTTCCATTTACAGAATAAAAGACAAGCATTAGTGTGGGCACAGCAGAATCTGAAGGAACAGGTAGGTACAGCAGTATGAGACCAGTCTGAAATCTCTTGCTTCTGATTGGTCAGATTTGAAATTCATGTAATCACCAGCCAATCATATGTCACAGAATTTAGACTGGTCTTTGATGAATATCATTAGTCATATTACAAGAGAAAAAAATTATAATTACTTAACCCAGTCAAAGATTGTGTATTAATTCTAAATTTTGAAAATAAAAATAGCTATCAAAAGTGTTCTAAAATACAAATGTTTAATACGACAGAAAATTATTTTCAAGGTAAGAGTGATAAAGTTTCAGAATAAATGCTTGAAATACTGATGCTTCAGGTTTAGTGTCTGTCTGCTTAGTTGAAACTCTTATTATACAGGTCTGTAATACATATATGTTTGTTAATCTTTAGAACTCTATTCATTTTCAGAAATACTTACTTTTGTTAGAAAGTGAAATTCAGTAAAGCTTTGTTAATGTTACTATGTTGATTATTTCGAAACAGACGAAAAAAGAGCAGGTAATTTGAAAGTCTAAAAATAAGAATGAATAAGATCTGGTCAAGAGTGATAGATGGCTATGACCAGTTTTTAATTGTTAGCATAATTCTGATATTGGTGTTATTTGTTTCCAGTTAGAACTGTTGGAGATACTTCTTGTGTACTGGAAAGAGTTCGAAGTCTCTGCTGCTGCTGATTTCAACAAACTGTTGGAAAAATTCAAGGTATACACCATATTTGATATTATATGTTATTTGGGTTTTTGAATGATATATGTGGATATATTACCTGCCAAGATTTTATATCACCCGAGCCGTTAGGCGAGGGTCATATTTTATTTTGGCAGGTAATATATCCACATATATCACTCATAAACCCAAATAATAATTTTATTACCCTTCCCCTGCCGAGTAAGACGATTTTAAAATAAATTATTGCTTTTTCAAATAAAACATCAAATAACATTCCCTTTAGGGTGCCCTTTCACGGCAAAATGACGTCACGACATAATTTGTGCTTGCTAAAAGCGGTATTTTCCAAGAAGTGATCTGTTTGTTTGAATATTAAATATATATCTTTAATGAAAGCCATAAATTTGGGTTAATATTTCTGCGCATACAGATTATTTTCTTAAACTTTTTTTAAATTTTATTTCAAAAGTTTGTCTGTAGATCTACAAAAATATTTGCTTTCGTACCTAACGAATGTAAACAAGAGAAAAGGAGTAGTCTGTTGAAGACACTTTTTGTGATTCATATCGAGGTTTGGCGAGGTCATATTTGTTTCAAATACTGATTAGAATATTTATCATTACTCTATTCTGGTAGATATATTCTATTTGACAATTAAAAAGTGCTTGTATATCGGACTTTACACTTTACAACATCGAACCGTACGCGCATCATCACAACGCATGTTGTTTACAACATGGGGTACCCAAAGGGGAAATTTAATGTGTATATTACCAGTCTGGCTCGGTAATATCAATTTCTTTCGACGGATCAATAGCCAATCAAAAAAGAGAAAAAAAATCTGGAAGGGTAATAAACATGTATATGTGGAAACATTATATTAATGTCATGTGATCAAAACATTTACACGATCCTGTACCACTCAAATAAATGTATCATAAGAAATGAAAAATACGTTTTTTAGGCTTGTAAGAATTTTTTTTTTTACTCATATTGAAGACAGCTTGAGAATATTTTATTCATGAATACAAAAGAAATTATTTTCCTTTTTGACTTTGCCACTCCTTGAAATATTTATTTAATGCTTTCAGTCAAATTCATATTAAGATCTTAACATAAGGAAAAAAAATACTGTTGATGTCTACTTAGCTTTGAATGGTTTATATTTGTTATTTCATGTTTCAGAGACAAGGCTTTGGCCGAAGACAGTCGTATAAACATATTCTAGATGAATCCTTTGAAAAAATTACCAAACAAATTGGGTAAAAAAAATCATTTTTACAAAATGCAGAAATATCAAGATGTTTCTTGGGATTTATTCTTTTATATGTTTGGAAAAAAAAACTTTTCAGTGTAGTTTTAAAAATATTTTAAGCATTTCCTGAGAAATACTCAAACATAAAAAGCAAATTTTATATTAAACTTCCATCACTTTTGAGCCGTTACCTGTTTTTGATATTAAAGACTTATGAAATAAAACTTTTCTAAGGTTTAGTATTACCAGAAAACAAGTGAAGAAATTTAGAATAGAACAGAATAGAATGTTTACTTTTATAATTTTAACGCCTACAGTTATTTGTTATATAAAAATCAGTACTCATAAGATATATATTCATTATTGAAACCACCTTTAAGTCATAGCTGGAAATGGTTCGTAATTTTTGTAAACTGTTAATTTCTGTACTTTCAGATCACTTGAAGTTCTGGTGTTACTACAAGCTATGGATATGGAAACAGTGGAAAGGTGTAGTTATATTAAAAGGTGAATATACAGTTGTAGATATACTTAAAATTATGTTGCTTTTCAAAGATGGTGTGTGGAAAAAATGGTGGTCAGAAAGCATAGCTTAGTCTTTCTGAATTAAGCAGATTGTAAAATTAAAAAGAAATACATGTAGTTTAATGTTGCCAAATAACACAATACGTATTTGATAATCTCTGGATTTAGTCTAGGCTAGTATTAAATATCAGAATATGTTAACATAGAAAAACATTTGACATATAAGTTAAAATGTCTTCAGTGTTATCAGTTTGTTGAAATTGAAATTTACAGCTCTCTAAATGTTTGGTGCATGGGAATTTGGGACTAAAATAAGAACAGATGGAATTATTTTACATTTACAATGTACTCAATGGTAAAAATTGTTTTTCAGTTTTGGTGACCATAGCCTACTGAAAGACAGAGAGACTTTTCAGTCAGTTGAGAACACCATGCAGTTATTAGGGTCTGAGCAGCCCCATGGCCCCTTGCTGCTGAGCTGGGCAGTAATTAGGCAGTTGTACTTGGAAGAAGAGGGAGCCAACCTGACTAGGAAATATGGGAACCAAGCATTACACCTTTGTGTCTTTGATTTCCTGTCCGAGATGCTAGAACGGGAACCAATGGCTGGAGCTTCTGTTAGTAAACATAAACCTGAACTTTGACCCTAGAATAAGGCTTTCCTGTTCTATTTACAGACTTCCTTAATGTTCACATGGTTTGAATTACACATAATAATTCGGAATAAACTTTATTTAATTGATACAGTTAAAATGTAGTCAGTCAAGTCCCATTAAAGAATTAATTTTAAGAAAACTTCCTTTTTGTTTCATCTGTACCTTTTGCTATTAAGAATAAAAAGTGGGATATATAGCGAAAGGCAATTTGATGAAAAATTACATGTGTCAGGTCCGTCATTGAGTTGAAGAACTGCATTTTGAACGCGTTTTAATGTTAAGTATGTATTTAAGATCAAGTTTCTCGTGCAAAGATAAAATATGCTAAAATATCTAGATTTACCCATATGCTACAACTGTTCTTATAATGAGAATCTTCTTCTAACAAGCATCTAAATTTATAACAGACATTGGTTATTTAGTTACGTTTGTAATAAACTTAGATATGTCTAAGGTCTCTTGACGAGCCATGTGACCATAGCAGATTTGCATTTAGTGGATATATCATCAAGTTAGTGAGTCTGTTGGTGCTCCCTTCAAATTTGTAGATACTGAGTTTAATTATACCTCATATACACTGCCAATACTAAATTCCCATCTATTAGGCGATCTGGCTTTTAAACCTAATGTTACATTTTGCATCAGCTCAGAGGGTAACATTTTTTTTTTTTTCAAAAACCCGCCAGGTGTTTTTTTTTGCACAACCTGCAGAAAATTCAAGCATCTGATGACGTCGAAGGCGCTTATTGAATATATTGACTGTAAGAGTTTAACTGAGTTTGATTTGATTTGTTACCAAACGTAAACAGTCCTAAGGTATATATAACATGATCACATGTATGGTTCGGTATAATTAAATAAATAAAACACATCAGCGAGGGTGATAGGGATTTAAGGTGTTACTGGTAAAAATGATAGTGATCATAAGTTGCTAACTTAAATAAATTTAAATGATCATTAACTTAATGTCATGGATAAATGGTTATTATAGTTTTTATTCATTCCTACGTCAAAACTGCCATGTAAATTGTATGATAAACTTTTCTCTGTTGTGGTATGGGATATTTCATCATCATCAGTGGTAATACATGTCTATTTCAGTTGACGGCCTCACTTTCACACTGTGTGATATATACAGTGCTGTTGGCAGCTTTGACCGCCTTCGAAGAAACCACACTCACCAGAAGTAATGCAGAAATGCAGGTATAGTGTTTCAGTTCACAATATTATGTTTAAAAAAGTTTCTTATAATAATTTTTTCTATATATGACAACAGATTGTTGGATACATGTTGTACAAAAATGATGAAGTCATCCTTTGATCTCCTTAGTACCTTTTCTAAAAAATGACAAATGGTGAGAGATGCAGTTATGCAAATAAGATTATCAGTCTTTGTCTGTAAATGTAGCTATCATTACCGATAGTAAAGTCAGTGGTTACTAAATTTTCTGAAATCGGTTGAAAATAAAACCTTCATGTACATGTAGTAGATTCATGGTAAGATAATTTTAAAATGACTTATTTTGTTTATAAATTGCAAGGTAATGCTACTTACTTTAATTTCTAAGTGACAGTCTATGCTTACCTGAGTTCCACCTGTGTTTTAAAACTGTCTGATAGTGAATACATATAAGTTTATTAGTGTACAGGTTATTTCCAGACGACAAAATAAAAATTTTTAATTTGTACTATCTCTGGTGATTAAGGTGCCCACTTAGGGAATGAGAGGTAGACAAGGTGGGTTGGCTAGCTGCCATTTAGCAAAATGTTAGGATGATACTATAAATAAACTGGCACTTGAATTTGTAGACCTTTTTTATGGCCCCAGAGGGAGGGCATATTGTTTTTGGTGTGTCTGTGTGTTTGGCTGTCACAAAACTAACCTTTTTTAGGCCCCGCCAGAGGCCTGGTGTTTATTCAAACCTATCACTTGTTAAAAATCAATATCTAAAATTGATTATAGATGATTTCATTTGTAATTATTGTTATAGGTGCTGTATGATATAACATGCAAGCTTATGAAGAGAGAATTCATTGCTGGAAATGTTTGGAGCAAGGTAAATATGTGTATAACCCAGTGAGCGCTGACAAGGCTAGTTGGTGAGACGTGAGTTAATTAAGGAATGGTTACCAGCTTCATGCTTGCCTGGTTCCTGGCATGTAGGATAAGAAATCAAGAAATGGTTACCAGCTTCATGCTTGCCTGGTTCCCGGCATGTAGGATAAGAAATCAGGAAGTAAATATGTTCATGAGAAGTGGTGTCTTAGATGTTGGTACCATGATGCTGACCATTTTACTAGCAGTAAAAGAAGCACTTTATATTTATTTCTGTTCCAAAATATCTCTAACTGTTGTAACAAGTTTAAAACAGGCATACCCTACAGTTTTGAGTATTCCGTTTTCTTCAAAATCATTAATATGAATGTTATAAAATGAATTATTACACAATGTTAAGGTGTCTGTCAATAAATTCTAAGTACAAACAACATGGCTGAATGCACTGAATGACTTTAGTCTTTATAGAGTTGTTGTTGTATCTGTTTTGGATGCATAACCATTCATTACAGATGTGTTCTTATTGTGTTACTGTATGCCATACGGAACATATGTTCTTTTTTAAATTATCAATTATTTATCATTTTAAAGAGATTAAGTCAATAAGATACATAGGTAGTGTATCATTGGTAAAATTTTAGGGTATGTCTTTTTAAGACAGTCTTCAAGGATGACCTGTATGATTTATGCATGAAGTTTAGAGGTCAAGGTCATAATAACACTGAAGAAGTTTTGAAAAGAATTGCCCCTCACGTATGAATTCTACACGTAAAGACCTTACGCTTTAACTGCAAATAAAACTGTTTGTAGTATCCTTTACTTTTGAATATATTTTCTCCCTTGAAGTTGAAAGAGGAAGGAACAAGTTTTGTTTTGTAGTCCTATTTTTATCCCCATTAATTGTTTTAATTTTTTTTGTAAATTTTTTTTATTCAGGGTCTGGATCAGGGTGTAGGCAGCATGTTTCAGACAGCATTGTTGAACTTTCCACTCGACTTTTCAACATTAGTCAAGCTAAGCACAGCTCTGGCCTCTGCTAATGCTGACAGTGCATCAAAGGTATGACAGACTACTTCTTATCCACATTAACATGTAGGTGTAAGATGAATATTCATATAGTTGTTGAACAGCTCACTATAGCACAAAATATTGGTGTGCTATGAAAACACATTAGGACCCTCTTTTTATGTCTTGCCTGGAATGAATGATGTGATACGGTGAAAAACTCAATAAAATGAATTCCAGTCTTGCCAATTTGAGAACCAAGTTTTGAATGTACCTAATATCAATAGAAGTTTACAAATAATCCAATGCATGTTGAATGTTACTATTTTACCAGCTTTGATACATGGACAGATCAATTAACTTTAGTTTAACTTTTTTCATGGTTTTTAATACTATAGTATATGTACATGTAGGTCCAGCAAGAAGATTTATCAGCTCACTGGTAATTCATTGTTTTTGTTATGAGTGTCTGACAGAACTCTTTGTTACTCATTGAGATATTTTTAGATATCTGAACACTTCTTAGTGTCATGATTATGTCCAGCAATCTGTTGGTCCATTTAATGCTTTTGTACACAGGTACTAGAGCTATGGTCAGAACTTCCTCGGTACACAGAATATCTAGACAGAAACAGTTCCCAGGACCTTATTTCCACCAGGGACTCTATGGTTTGGCAACTTGCCAGGGATAAAACTCCATATAGTGCAGGTAATTATCCTATTTCTTTAAAAAGAAATTTAGACTCTTTTAAAGTGAAAAAGAAACAGTATACATCAAAGCTCAGCTTTTTCTGTGACTACCGTCTGTTTACCGTCAGAAAATACTTGTACATGAGAAAAGCTTTGAAAGTCACTTGCTGTCCAAGAACTTCTCACTTACAGAATCATGGCACTGAGAAAAAAGCTAGATTTTGTAGAAGCTGACTTGTTGTCAGTTGGTGGTCCACAGGGCTTTTAATCCAGGGTTGCCTGTTTGATCATCAGAATGAACAGTTAAACTGATGTCTCGTGAATCAGAGCTATGCACTAAATATGAATCAGGAATCATTTTTCAATCTGGGATAAGTAAATTTTTCTGGGTGCATCAGTCCTATGTGGAGCTGATACAGATGATAAATTTACTTGTATAGATAGTTTTTTTCTTAGAGTATCAAGATGCTATAGTTGCTCTCAGCAGAACCTGTAGTTTTGTCATCTATGCTTAAATCTCCAACTGACCTAATTAAAGATATTGCTGATATTTTATATAGATTAATAAAACAACTCAAAAAACCCAACAAAATTTAATGTTTACAATGTTTGACACTAGATAAGTTAATTTTTTCTAGAATTCCTGCTTTAACTTCATATTTCAGGGGATTTCCGCATCCCAGCTGGGGTGTATGGTCAGTTGATATCTATGGGGCGGAAACCGGTGTCAGACCTAGAGAAGCCGGTCATACAGTGGGAGGTGACATACGACGGCTGGCAACTGTTAAAGAGTGAAGTACAGGAACTGTTACAGCAGGTTGCTAGGGGTGCTGGTAAGTGGGTGGCGGCATAGGCTTATCATAAAGTTGTCTTGCATTAAATAAATTTCATAATTGCTTTATATAAACTGACTCCAGAAATGCAGATATTGATGGTAATGTTTGGAATAACAGCATTTATATGTATGAAATTAATTATTTTGTATCACAGTTGTTTTGCCTTTGTGAGTATTTCCGACTATGATTAGTCTGTAAAACCATGTTCACCATTCAGTCAGTAAGTTAGCTGGTTTATACCCTGTATAATGACAAAATGAGTGTGTCCAAATAGAATAAAGGGCAAGGCATTTTTGAATTTTTAATAGGATAAGGGTGAAGGAATTTTTATGTAAACAATAAAAGATCAATATATAATTATGTAACATGATACATTTTCTAGGTATGGTATTACCAATACAGATTCTAAGAGTGACAGATATTGCCCAGTTCATGAGGGCGATATGTCAGTCTCAGCGGACAGCTGCCGACGGTCTCACAGACATCATGACCCTTCTCTATACACTGATACAGAGGTAAGTCTGAATGGTCAAAATTGCTTAAGATTTATGGTTGAAATTTCACAGGACTAATGGAATGTAATGATACTTTTACAAACATACTATTTACCAACCATGTAGCTTAGTAAATCAATTACTGGGTAACATGCAGGCATGGGGTCACAGTTGGAGCCCAGGTTTGTTGTTTTTTACCACTCAGCAGCTGAAGAAATAGGAAAGAGTATTTGCCATATTTGATAACTCAAATGTTTTGTTTTGTTTTATCAAATATTTCAGAAATATTCACCTTAACTCTGGTTTGAAATGATAGAAATTACCGGTATTGCCTCAAAAATTCAAATTTGAAACCTTGTAAATGAACAGAGTGAACAAACAATATTGAAAGCTCTCTTCAAATACATTACTGTTATACAGAAAATTTTAAGGAACTGTTTTATTCATATAGGTTTTCAACATTCAACCCCCCTCCCCTGGAGCTGTTGGCAGCCTGTGTAGACTGTATAACCTGCATGGCCAAACTCCACCCAGGACAGGCATGGCATGAAATGAAACAGACTGGTCTTCTACCATTCCTGACAGAAAACATTGACAATATGGCCGAATTACTGAGGTAAGCTTGCGTATAGGTATAGGGAAGGATAAGATATGTAAGCAAACTTGCAATAAACCAAAAAAATACAAAACTAGTAGGGATGTTAAAGAATACCAAATTTACTATCCGTGTACTCGAACTCTTTAATACTCAAGTACTCAAACTTAAATATTTGAGTTTGAACCGTTTACTGATTACTTATTATCCCCCCGCCAAAGGCGGAGGGGATATTAGGAATGCCCTTCGTCCGTCCGTGTGTCCGTGCGTCCGTCCGAAACAATTTTGTCCGGAGCATAACTCCAAAACTACTTGAGGGATTTTATTCAAACTTCATACACTGACAGAGCACTTTGGTTGGTAGTGCAGTGTGCAAGTCCAATAACTCTACCTTGCCTATTTTTAGAGTTATTCCCCTTTATCAGAATTACTTAATAAATTTTGTCCGGAGCATATCTCCAAAACTACTTGAGGGATTTTATTCAAACTTCATACACTGACAGAGCATATTGGTAGGTAGTGCAGTGTGCAAGTCCAATAACTCTACCTTGCCTTTTTTTTAGAGTTATTCCGCTTTATCAAATTTACTTGATAAATTTTGTCCGGAGCATAACTCCAAAACTTCTAGAGGGATTTTATTCAAACTTCATACACTGACAGAGCACATTGGTAGGTAGTGCAGTGTGCAAGTCCAATAACTCTACCTTGTTTATTTTTAGAGTTATTCCTTTTTATCAGAATAATTTGATACATTTTGTCCGGAGCATAACTCCAAAACTACTTGAGGGATTTTATTCAAACTCAGTACACTGACAGAGCACATTGGTTGGTAGTGCATTGTGCAAATCCAATAACTCTACCTTGCCTATTTTTAGAGTTATTCCCCATTATCAGAATTACTTGATAAATTTTGTTCAGAGCATAACTCTAAAACTACTTGAGGGATTTTATTCAAACTTCATACACTGACAGAGCACATTGGTAGGTAGTGCAGAGTGCAAGTCCAATAACTCTACCTTGCCTATTTTTAGAGTTATTCCACTTAATCAGAATTACTTAATAAATTTTGTCCGGAGCATAACTCCAAAACTACTTGAGGGATTTTATTCAAATTTCATACACTGACAGAGCACATTGGTAGGTAGTGCAGTGTGCATGTCTAATAACTCTACCTTGCCTATTTTTTAGAGTTATTCCCCTTTATCAGATTTACTTGTTTACATTTTAAAAATCCCACCATATACATGTTTATCTAATTCTTGAATTCTTGAACTTATTATCCCCGCGAAAGGAGGAGGGGATATTAGAAATGGTCTCTGTCCGTCCATGCGTGCGGTCATTCCAGTTTTGTCGGGAGCATAACTCTAAAAGTACTTGAGTGATTTTCTTCAAACTTCGTATACTGAAAGAGCACATTTGGAGGAGGTGCAATCTGTAAGAATAATAACTCTACCTTGCCTACTTTTAGAATTATTCCCCTTTATCAGATTTAATTGAAAAACTTTGTCCGAAGCATAACTCAAAAAGTGCTTGAGCGATTTTCTTCAAACTTAATACACTGACATAGCACATTGGTAGAAAGTGCAGTTTGCAAGAACAATAACTCTATTTTGCCTATTTTTTGTGGGATTTTCTTCAAACATTATTACATTGAGTGTTTGAAAGTACAACCTTCAGGTAGCTTCTTCCCGGCGGGGGGATTAACCATGTGTAACATGGCTCTTGTTAGATTTATACATGATGGGGTGAAAAAATTGCAGTTCTACTATATACGATGTACCATGTTGTACTGTGTACTTTAAAAGGAGCTTATTCAGATTGTGAAATACATGGTTCTGTGATCATACTTTTGTTAAAATAATTCGTTAGATATTGTATTTATCGTCAGAATTTGAAATATTACAAATTACATATGTATGGGAAAATTAAAAGATAAATACAAGCAACTGAAAATTGTTTCATTAATTCTTTGCTTTGGGATGGCTGGTTAGACCCCTGGGCAGGGCAAAATTTCTCCGTGACATTTGATCTCGGACATTGTGTCTAATGTTCATTTGTCTCTCACCGCTGATTCAGAGTAGATCAAGTGGGAACAGAAGTCAGTAACTTGCGGAGAAATTGGAAACGACTGGTTAGTTATCCAGGAAAACCTGTTAGGTAGACTGAAATAGCGTTAAACCCAAAAACAAAATCAAATCTTTGCTTTGGTCATACATCTTGCTTTGTCTTAATAGCAAGTGCATAGAATTTTATCACGAATACATGTTATTTTGGCACAAGAATAAAAATGACAGACTTTAAAGAGATAACACTTTTTATCGTCTCATGGTGTAGGATAACCAAAATGACTTAAATAACTGACTGCCTGATACGACTTTCATTGTAAGAGGCATTTAACTAAGTAAACCAAAATGTCTGTAGTCAAGGTCATTATACAAGGTACAGAACATACACGTAACTGTTGTCTGAGGACAATAGGCTAAGACCAGCAGTTCTAAATATCATCCTGAAGTCTGAAGAAATTTCTAAAGTATTATCTGATTCAAATAAAAAACCGGCATGTTGAAAGTTTGTCATTTAGTAAATAACTAGGCGATATGTCAGAATGCCTTAATATTGGAAATGTACACAGAAAATCAGTCATAGAATGCAAACTGGAAAGTTATTCTTGCAGTGGAAGAGGTTTGAGCCCTGGACTGTATGGTGCCCTCCTGGCAGGATTTGAGGTTCCCCAGGGACAGTACCAGCTTACTGTAGCTTTCCTTGACTTTATTTCAGAACTAGTCTTGGTAAGTTAAGGTTATCCTCTAATTTTTTATTTAATTTGCTTTTTGCTTTTAAGCTCATTTACAATAATAAAGCTTTATATAAGTGAGCTTTTGATGTCTGTCATTCATGTGAAGAATATTAATCACAAGAAATCCTGGGAAAGAGCCAAAGAATTATTTTTTCAGGGGTATATTAGTTAAACCTAATTAAACCTTGATCAGTGGTCAGGGTTTGTGCACTAGGTTCAAAGTCTGAGCAAAATTTCTCTGTGATAATTTATCTCAGACAATACGTCTACAGGTTATTTGTCCCTCACCTATGAAGCAAGATAGGAATTAGTCACTCACTAGCAGAGAAATTGGTTAGTTATCTGGTTGGATACCCAGGAACACTGGTTAGATGGACTGACCGCCGGGATATGACCTTAGCTGATAAAACTGGCGTTTAACCCCAATAAAACCAAAACCAAATGAGTCCTATCTTTAGATTGAGGTTAACCTTCTTGCGAAGACATTTTATCCACATATGTACTAGATTTTCTATGATATGGGGCCCAGGTAGCTCATTTGTTAGGGCATTTGTTTTTGGGTTTGGAAGGTTTGTGGTTCAAATCTGAACAGAACATGAAGTGTAGTGTGCCCATAGCCAAAGATACATTATCCACTGGTGTCTCAGTCCACGAAGCTGTAAGCAGGTACATGTAATGAACATCTCTGGCTTCTCTCACAACAGTCAGACAATCATAAGGTTTAATTAAGACAAGAGTAAACTAAATGGCCTCTCGAGTGTTCACAAACAAACTGCAGACATACATGGCATGGTGGTTGTCTGGCAACCTAGTCACAAAAGCTCACTCAGCATACCTAGTGTGATAAAAACAAGTAGAATATATCTTACATTTAGCTATAAAACTTTATAAAATACATATTAAGATGGAAAATTAATTGAAAAATCTTCTAACATAAACCAAGGAATAAATTTCACAAAAAGATTTGTTCCATAACAAGTGGTGGTACATGAGATGTTTCTTGAGGGCTTTGAAACTGTCATGGAATAAAAACTTGTATTGCCTTTGAGCTGAAATGAAGTGAAAATTAGACTAACTATCATATTATCATATAAATCTGCTAATCTTTTGATAGTAAGTAAAAGCAAGCATTCTTAATATCAATCAGTAGGTTTTGTCGAGCAGAAAAAATTCAAACCAGTTGAAACCGTAGATGACTATACCCCTAAGCTGTCCGTGAACAGCTGTTAACAGAAAATATGGTGGTCGGCACTAAATTTGCTTGATCATTTAACTTTTAGTGCATATAACCTACAGGGCAGTTGTAACCTGTTGGTAGTAATAAGACAAGCATCGTATGTTACAGAAGTACAACTTTCTTTTTCAGCCGCTGCATAGTTTAGGACAGGAGGACCAGCTACAGCCATCAGTCATGTACATACTGCGGGAGATCTTTCCAGCATTTCAAAAATGGAGATACTACAACTCTGTTAGGAAAGAGCTTTTAGGTAAAGTTATTTTTCAATCCATATTGTTTACTGTTAAAAATGGATACCTTTATTGCAAATGTATGGAAAATACTGGTGACTCTTTCATGTTAAGAAAATGTTTTGTTTTAAAGTTTCAGACTAAGTGTAGTGTTTTGGGTGAGTTCACAACTTTCTGTTCTAGTTTAAACTCAACCTCTGACATCTGTTTCTTGGCATTATTTCTTTAGCTCAGTGTTCTACAGCCTCGGTTTTGACCCAGCGGCCATGTTTTCAAATCTTAAATAAGGATGGTCTTTTCTGATGCAATGGTTTTATATGTTACAGATGGAAGGTTGTAAGAGTAATAAATACTATTTCTATGAAATTGGGGTAGGGGCTCTCCACTGCTGTTTTAGGTTTTATTTGGCATTATCAGCAAATCAACTGACATGTTTCTCAGTTCACCCAGCTGAAACAGTGACCCACGATTGTATGTTCCTAGCTCATCATGTATACATGTATAGATTTTTACAACTGGCCCTTGACTTGTAATCAGGGGATCACAGTTCGAGTTCCAGTAGGGCCTGTCCCTTTATGACCTCAGTTGTCGACAGCGACTATAAACTCAAAGTTCACTCAGTCATTCATGCTTGTCAACAGTTGGCCATTTCTTACAGCTTATAGGATACTGATTACTATAGATTCAGTTTTTCATAGAGTCCTGTCCTTCTGTTTTTCTGAAATGAAGGCTGTCTTTGGCCCATGATCATAGAAAAACCATTGGCTTGAATATGATTTAATTCCCACAAGAAAACAAATGTTTGAAAAGTAAAAAGACTATTTTATATTATTTGGCTTTCCTACCTAGAAATGGTAATCTGGTGTAACAAAGAAACAAGGTAGTCTATTGTTGCAGAAAGATTTTTATAATGAAAATTGACTTTTTCAGTAATAAGAAAATTTACAGGCCTGATGTAACTTTGGTCTGGTAAAGTTTGTAGCCTAGAACAGTAATTTATTAGCCAAGTTGGCCTATGGTTTGTTAGGCAGACTGGAATCGTTCATAGTCTGAGGTCTCATTGGTTTTCTTTCATATGTTTCTATTTTTAGGTAATAAATGTCTAAAAATAGCTCACAAGATCCTCAACTTCAGACTATCAAAAGAAAAGAAAAACTCAGACAAGTAAGTGAAAAATATGTACTGAATTGATCCTGTTTCTGCAAAAAAATTAAATGATATTTTTTCAGTCAAAATTTGAAAACCATCTGACTTTAACCCTTAACCTGCTGGAACCGAAAGTGATTAGCCTTTGCCACCAGTATAGAGCCAGGCATGCCTGCACATCCGTGCAGTCTGACCAGGCTCTATACTGTCGGTAGCTCCATTTTTGTATTTTGATATTGAAATCCCTTAAACTTTGAATGGACTGTTCCAAATTCAAAGCTGGGCAAATCCATTACAAAATTTCAGCATGTTTAGGGTTAATGAATAAACAGGAGATATATATATATGATTTTTCATGATAAACCTTGAAAAAAAAATGTTTTATAAATATAATTGAAATAAAAAATAACTGGTACTGCAGAGCTTAGTAATTAAATCATAAAGTTAGGCCAAACAGTTGACTCAGAATTTAGTCCAGAATTTTGTCATACACGTACATGTATGTTTCAGACCTCACATCCAGAAATTGTGTGTATATAGTCTGCTGTTCACTGAGGCAGGGAGAGCTTTACTGGAGATTATAGCTACAGGTGTAGAGCCAATAGAAATGTTACTTGCACAACAATCTAGGTATATGATGTATTTCTTTACAGTTTTTAAAAATTTTTGATAAAAAATGCGGAAAAATATTTCCACCATTTCACTTTCAAGTTCATGATTATAATACTAACTAAAAAAATAACTAGTTGTTTTCACTGAAACTAAATTATTTCCGAATGCTATGGAGTTTTCAGCAAAGTTTCCATGGGTATTATCTAAATATACTTACAGTCAATCTGAGGGAAGTGGTGAAGATCTTATACAACTGATACAGATTGGTTTCTCTGTAATGAACCGTTTACTTCTGCTGAGAACCAATGATCAGCTTTCTCCAGTAGAGATGGCACTTTCCTCCCAGCCAGCCGGGTACCAGAACCAACACATAGTAGCTGTTATAGCAGGTAAACTGGGTACCAGAGCCAACATATAATATAGTATGATATAGCAGGTAAACTGGGTACCAGAGCCAACATATAATATAGTATGTTATAGCAGGTAAGCTGGGTACCAGAGCCAACATAAAATATAGTATGTTATAGCAGGTAAGCTGGGTACCAGAGTCAACATATAATATAGTATGATATAGCAGAGAAGCTGGGAACCAAAACCAGCATACAGAAATGCAAACTATGCACAGTGGATTTGTCATGTTCTGCTACTTAAATCGCGTCAGTCAGACATAAATGTATCTTATAACCTCAGGCAAGTTCATATGATGTAATGAAATCAATGGTTCTTTGCTATTATTTCTTTTTTCAGTTTTAACGTTTTACTTTGATATGCTTTCAGTTAAAATTACGTTTTGAAAAGTTAAATGTAAGAAATTCTTCTCCATCTGTTGATTTTCAGAGTACATATATCACAGAACTAACCCATTGTTACCAAAGCTTGCCACACTGTTTCTACACAGACTGGCTGTAGTGTTACCGATGTCTATATTGGCATGTCTAGGTGGACAAGGGGAGGCAATCAGGGATATCTATCTGATGAGGCTGCAGTCGGCAACTGAGGTACATTGTAAACAAAGATCAATCAAGGGCAGATCTTGGAAGGGTTGGGTGGGTTAATACAGGTGGAGGTTTCATGGGGGAGGGTTGGGGAGATATTGCACTGGGAAATATATGTTAAGATACTATCTTTATATTTTATAGAAAAATTACCAAGTGAAGATTTTTGGTGTTCTCTATAGCTACTTCAAAATAAAGCAATGAAAATGAACAATGAAACTGTATTAGCTTTGAAGTACACACTGTGTCATGTGACATTTGTAACATATGAAAACAGAAAGTTTCCAGTTTTTCTCGTAAATTAGCTTTGATGAAACTGTTGAGAATGTTGATTTTAACATGAAGTCTGTTGAATAAATAACAGTTAACTTCCCATGACTATTGTATACAGATTTTCAAGGAATAAAATTCTGCCTATTATACGTGTCAACATTACAGGATCTAAGTTTGAAGACAGGTATACTAGAATTATTGTCGGTGTGTGTGGACACCCAGCCTGGTTTGATTGAACTGTTTCTCAATGTGCAGACTTCAACCCCTTCGGATACCAGCAAGGTAACATAGCATGCTGTTGAATTTAGCTACATGTATATACATGTATAAACATAGTTACATGTATATACATGTACATATAAATATAGCTACATGTATATAAGTGTATAAACATAGCTACATGTATATATGTGTACATATAAACATAGATACATGTATATACATGTATAAACATAGCTACATGTGTATATGTGTTCATATAAACATAGATACATGTATATACATGTATAAAAATAGCTACATGTGTATACATGTACATATAAACAGTACATGTACGTGTACATATAAACATATATACATGTATAAACATAGCTACATGTGTATACATGTACATATAAACAGTACATGTACGTGTACATATAAACATAGCCACATGTATATATGTGTACATTTAAACATAGCTACATGTATATACATGTACATGTAAACATAGCTGCATGTCTATGTGTACATATAAACATAGCTACATGTATATTCTTGTTCATGTAAACATAGCTACATGTATATATGTGTACATAGAAACACAGATTCTTGTTCATGTAAACATAGCTACATGTATATATGTGTACATAGAAACACAGCTACATGTATATACGTGTACATATAAACATAGCTACATGTATATACGTGTACATATAAACATAGCTAAATGTATATACGTGTACATATAAACATAGCTATGGACATGAGGTGCAACAGATCCTCTGAATTTTTATTTATCTTCAGTTACCTGTTGCCTGTATGACCATTATCCCCAGAACAGTTTATTTATATACATGGAGTTACATGGTATCTAGCAGATAGTGCCAGATACAGAAAATGGTGTCCAGGTTCCAGAGACACCCTTGATGCCTTTGCTTGCTCAGTGTAAAGCACAGATATTTGAGATCTTTCTTTAACATGCCAGCAGAAAGACCATTAATTTAGTAGTGTAATTGGTGGAGATGCCACCTTTAGACCTTGTTGGTATATCTAGTCCAAATTTTAATATACAGAATGGTTTGTCATTCATATTTCTTTATGCATGAGTACACACTTGCTGCGGTTACTGAAAATCTAAACTCTTACAACTGTGTAAGTGAATCAGTTCTATAGACCAGTCTCTGGTGTAAAGCATAGGATTTACCAACTGGATTGTGGTTGTGAGTTCAATCCAACACAGTTTAGGATTTTTTCAATCTTCACGGTAATGGCTGAAGTTTGTAAGGATGAATTTTATGAAAATGACCAAACCATTTCTAGGATGTGATGGTTGGAAGAACCAGCTGCTTGCAGACTGTGCTGGATCTGATGGACATACGGAAGCAGGGCTCATACCAGTGTCCTCCAGACCTGCTCTGTGCTTGCACCAACTTCATCCAGGCCCTCTGGATGGGACTGCGAGAAACAGCAATGTCTGCTCTGAGGGCAAAGTAAGTTTGTCTAGAGCTGTGTAATCTTCTATCTTGATATTTAACCATTCTGAGAACATTTTACTCATTTAAACATTTTTTTTTATTTTACTTTGATTGGGAAGCAAGTTCTTGCAACTTATATTAATGCTTTTGTTGACTGCTTCCTGGGTTCAAATCTTATCCAGTACTAGAGGTGAAAGTGTGGAATGCGGAAAGTCACTGGAGACTGTTGCCTCTGATGGGATTCAAACCAGCAACCTTCTGATCGCGAACTTCAGCACCACAACCACTGCTCCAAAAAACATTGCTAACAAGATAATTTAGAAAGTGGCTCAGTAATGAATTGAACTTTACAGTAGACCTTTTAGAGTTTGGGTCCTCCCAAGTTGCTACATGTAGTTATTATTTGATATTAAAAAGTTAAGAGTTGTTTTATAAATGAGTTTTTTTTTTTCAACATGATGAACAAAAACTTTTTGGAAATTTAATAGCAGACAGCTTAGCTTCCAAATGTTAGTTCAAGTACACAGTTGGCATTTATCCAGTTGGACATAAGCCAATAGACATAAATCAAATAAAAATGAAGATTTTTTTTCCAGTCCCCTTCACTCCACTTCACATTGCTCCTGTCTACTTTTCTCCACACCTCTATGCTTCAACACACCACTCTTCTTTCTGCTGCATTACACCACTTCGCTGTACTCCTTTCTGCTGCATTACACCACTCCGCTGTACTCCTTTCTGCTGCATTACACCACTCTGCTGTACTCCTTTCTGCTGCATTACACCACTCTGCTGTACTCCTTTCTGCTGCATTACACCACTTCACTCTACACCTTTCTGCTGCATAACACCACTCCGCTGTACTCCTTTCTGCTGCATTACACCACTTCACTCTACACCTTTCTGCTGCATTACACCACTCCACTCTACTCCTTTCTGCTGCATTACACCACTCCACTCTACACCTTTCTGCTGCATTACACCACTCTGCTGTACTCCTTTCTGCTGCATTACACCACTCTGCTCTACACCTTTCTGCTGCATTACACCACTCCACTCTACACCTTTCTGCTGCATTACACCACTCTGCTCTACACCTTTCTGCTGCATTACACCACTCTGCTCTACACCTTTCTGCTGCATTACACCACTCCACTCAACACCTTTCTGCCGCATTACACCACTCTGCTCTACACCTTTATGTTCCATTACATGACTCAAGTCCTCTACACCACTCAGTTCTGCCTTGCACCTCTGCACATCACTACGACACAGGAAACCAAACCATTCCATTCCATTACACCACACCAGATCACACCAAGCCACACCCTACCATTCAACACAACACATCCCCACACCCAAACCACACCAAGCTACACCCCACCATTCAACACAACACAACACATCCCCACACCCACACCACACCAAGCTCCTCCACACCATTCAGCACAACACAACACATTCCCACACCCACACCACACCAAGCTACACCACACCACTCTTAATGCTCAACAGTGCAAGCCAGTCGACCATTTGTGACAGTATTTCAGACCTTGTAACATATTACAACTCCATTGTACACAAATACATGAATATGAACATTTCTTCACAAACTTATTGTTGTAGTGGACATTAGATAAATTGAATGTATATACAGTGTAACTTGCTTTTAACGACGCTTGATTTTAACTACATTCCCATTGACATGTATGTTCGACCCCATTTTTATTGTGTCACCTGGTACGGAGTAGCGACGACATATAGGAATCACTTCTCCGTCGTCTGTCCGTCCGTCCGTTTGTCCGTCCGTCACAAATCTTGACTGGACTACTCCTCAGAAACTACTGGTGCGATTTCATCCAAACTTTACAGGAATGATCAGTACCAAGTCTAGTTGTGCATATCGTCGGCATTTTCAAGTCCAATGATTTTTGTGAGAGTTATAGCCCTTTTATGATTTTTATTTTTAAAGTTTGTCCGGACTACTTGTGTCATACTACTAATGCAATTTTAATGAAACTTTACAGGATTGGTCAGTACCTCAAGTACTTGCGTATATCTAACGGGTTTTTCGGTTGAATGATTTTTGGCTGAGTTATGGCCCTTGAATGAAAAAGGCGTTTTAGCCAAATAATGAATTTTGTGTTGCAGGCTTCACAGTAGCTGTGACATGCTAAAAAGTAGCCAAGACATATAGGGATCACTTCCCCATCATCTGTCAGTCTGTCCATCCATCTGTCTGTCTGTCCATCACAAAACTTGTCCGGACTACTGCTCTGAAACAGCTGGTGCGATTTCATCCAAACTTTACAGGAATGATCAGTACCAAGTCTAGTTGTGCATATCAGCATTTTCCGGTTCAGTGATTTTTGTCAGAGTTATGGCCCTTAAATGATTTTTTATTTTTTAAAGTTTGTCGGGACTACTTCTCTTATACTACTAAAGCAATTTAAATGTAATGTTACAGGATTGTTCTGTACCTCAAGTACTTGCGCATGTCTTACAGGCTTTTCTGTTGAATGATTTTTGGCTGAGTTATGGCTCTTGAATAAAAAAATGCATTTTAGCCTACAAACTGTCCAATCACCTCTCAATACTACTGTTTAATTGGCTATCATCAGGCGACACATGTGATCACTGATCGCCCTTGTTCATATTCAATATTCCTAACTTGTCATATCTGACAACCTCCCATGACTGACATAACCAACTAGTCCCAATGAGTGTTGGTAGACAAGTTTTACTGTATATACATCTTACATGTATGTTATACAGTCCAACCTGTCTTAAGCAGCCAGCCAAGGGAAACAGTCAAATTGGCTGCTTAAGCCAGGTGACCACTTAATGGAGGGTCAAATGAAAATGAGAAATATTTTGGAAATGTAAATGCCCAACACTATATGCACAAAATAATAAAAGATATACAATGAAGGTAACATTTTACTTATTTTAATAGCCAAGAACTACATACATGTTTTATCAAATGTACTTGCATGAAATAACAAATGATTAAAATGTTTCAGCACATTTAAGAATTGGCAGCACATAAAACAAATTTACAAGTAATGATGTACTTATATATCATGTAGACTACGCTCAAGCTACATTAGATGTCTACATACCATGGACAATTCACTTATAACACAGTAAACATTAGCACATTAACACACTTTTTCCAGATTCGAGTAATTTAATACATTTCACTCTCTCTTCTAAAGTCAAACATTTTCGTTTTTGCGGTTTAGACATTTTTTCCTTAAAACATTTGGAATTAATCAGGTCTAATAACTGAAAGTGTACTATCAAAAATGATACCATGGAAATAATTCGAGCACATTAAATACAGAATATGAAGTGATTAACAATTAAAGTCAATTAAAATATCGCAGCAAACGTAATCTTCAATAATTAAAAGCAATCAAACAAAAATTAATTAAAACAAGACTTTAATCTATTCCCGGCAAATTCACACTTTTTTCAAACATTCTGCTTTCATCTTTCACTAATTGGTTCAGATAGCGCTAATTTTCAATGTTTGTAACAGTTTCTCAGTACCCGAGTAGCAGTCGATATCAATCAAAAGAAGCCGCGTGTATTGTCATCGGACGTGTCAATAGACATTTTGTTAATTGTACCGCGATGTAATTTCCGCTTTCGATTTTCACGAATTTCAAATTTTACAGTGACCGTTTAACAAAGAGCAAAAACTGGTTTTTGGAGGCATTTAGACTGGCCGTTGGCCGCAGACATCAGGTGACCGCTGAATTAAGTTAAAATAAAGAACAAATTTCTTCGGGAGCGTCATGAATTGGCCGCTTACACAAGGTGACCGCCGATACAAGGTGACCGCAAAGGCAGGTTGGACTGTATATTAAATATTTTCTCAGTTCAGGTCATTTTAGAAAGTACATGTTTGTCATTTTCAGTATTGATTGATTATGTTTTTAATATTTCAGAGTAAACTTTTGGCCAAGCCTTTGTGGACCTCTGTTAAAAGATTTGTCTACATCCAGTGAAGAACATGTAAGTGATAATATTGCAGAGAAGAGAATCGTTAGTTGTGAATGTCTATACATAGTGGTTGAATGTCGTTATAACAATATAAAGTGTCCATTTGTGTTTTGGTAAAACATTGCAATTTTGTTAAGGAATCTGTTTGTTAAAAGTCTGCTTTTATTTTACGCTCAGGTTCAAAGTTTTGTCTTTTGATGTTTACATAGACTTAAAATTTTTATTCTTTACTCGGGTATTGATTAATGTACATGTATAAGCGAACTATTTTGTATGAGTATCCTTGTTTTCAGCTGTTGACCTTTAAGCTGAAGACTGTCTCTCACATTCTGAAAGTTCTCGCTCAGGAGATATATGTAACCAGCAGGTTTGTAGAAGTCATGATTAACTCTTACCTCACTAATGGCAAGTTTTCCTGCCATTGTGGTCAGCAGATATCAGGGTCAGCCAGTGCATTCATGGTGCCTCATTCTGATATGTACTTTTCACTGTTAAGTCGGAAAAAAAATCCTTTGAACTGAAACTGGTACTGACTGGATTTAAAGAAAGGAACATGTAAGCCCAAGTTAGAGGATTTAAAGTTAAAGGATTGTAATTTTGTAACAGGTGGTCTTTTAAGAAAACAATTCTAGTAGTCTAATGAACCAGCACACTTTACAATGGTAGCAATTGCATTGCCATTCAAGCAGTACAGTAATACACAATAAATTCATACAGGTGTTAGGTCACAAGGCATAGGCTGTTCTTATATGCCAGAATTTGTCCTTATTTATAAACCCACAAAGAATGAATTTAGACATGACATTGGCTTTTTTTTTGTGTAAATTCCATAGATAATGGTTAGTTGTTTGTGAGACTTGTATGAACATATGTAGCATTTAGTGTTTTAAAATTTTCCACTGCATAGCACCAAATTGGACAACAATTTGAAGAAAATCTTGAAGGAACTTGCAGAAAAAGGAAGAATCAAGTATTGGTCAGATGTGAGTATAGGGCATATAATGATTAACCCTTAACTTGCTGGAACCGAGTGATTAGCCTTTGCCACCAGTATAGAGCCAGGCCAGACTGCACGGATGTACAGGCTCTATACTGTTGGTAGCTCAATTTTTGTAGTTTGATATTGAAATCCCTTAAACTTTAAATGGACTGTTCCAAATTCAAAACTGGGCAAATCCATCACAAAAATTCAGGAGGTTAAGGGTTAAAAGATGATACCACATACATAGCTGCTAAGTAGAAAAAAAATATTAAAGGTTATAGAACACTATAGGCATGAGGCTAGCGGCAGATGTTCAAAATGCTCCAGAGTTACACTTTCAAATTAGCATCCAGGACTTTCATACTGAGCAGAGTATTAATTCCAGATTTCCTATGTAAAGTTTAACTCACCAAATATCTGACACAACTGAAAGCAGAAAATGAAAGTATAATTGTTTCAGTTACGTGCTAGATTTGTAAAACAGCTTTGTGATTCTTAAATTAATGAATTACTGTAAAATTAGAATGTATCATTTGAACAGATGCGTTATAATGCTATACATTTTTTTTTTTTTTTTCATTTCAGTACATAACAGATTGTATAAAGACGGCAGATGAAGGGTCACATGACTCGTCATTGGATACAGGCACTGACCTATCAGAACATCCGATACATAAATTACTTCTGGCATGGAAAAACTTTCTGGTTGTCTTAGCCAAGATAAATGTAAGGATGCTTTTAATGTGTAAATATAAATAGAAGACTGAAACTAATTGGTTGGGAAATAAAATTATGTCCCCCTGCCGATTTCACACATCTGTTCTGTTCCAAGTATACATGTATTTGTGCGTGTCATCACTGTTATTGCTGTCTATGCTTTTAGTAAAGTGACTAGTGCCAAGCTTTGTTGTGCATAATTTCAACATTTTGTGGTTTATTGATTTTAAGCAGAGTTGTTGCCCTTTATGCATTATGCAGTATTTCTCCTATACTTTCTGGCTGATTTCAGCTTAATTTTATGTACTGAAACTAGTCCCTGTTATTAAACTATAAGACAACTGAATTTTCTAAATTGTAATTGCTTAGTTTAATACTACAAATATGAATATTTATACTATATTGTTTGGATGGGCAGATAAAAATCATTGTATCATAGCATTATTGTAATAGAATGAGGTGAATATTCCAGTTTATAGAACTGGCTAATGTCATATTTACCAAAGCTGTTGGCCAAGGTAAGTCGTATTGCTAGGGCCATAAACTAGGATATTTGCTGATATCATACAGTAACTGTTTACCAAAGCTGTGGGCCAAGGTAAGTCGTATTGCTAGGGCCATAAACTAGGATATTTGCTGATATCATACAGTAACTGTTTTGTTTTATGACTTCACATATGAACAAAATGGAACTAAAACATGTAGAAGTTTCACTCCATCAGTCTTAAGATAGTAGCAACCCTGTAATTGTTTTACATGTTCTTTTTTTCTCTTTTTACGTTAAGAGAAGGAATTCCTGGGGATACCCAGTGCTAATAATGAATTAAATTTGTACATTGTGATAATGCATGGTTTGTTTACATCAGTATCATTTTTTTTTTAAGGTTAATACCATGTTTTACTTACTTATACATGATCAGTGATGAACTGGTCAGAATTTCAGCTAATGTATTGGTGATATAATAACATACATCTCTGGTTCTTGTGAAACAGGTAGCAGAACTGAAGTTGGATGATGGTCTGAAAGAACTGATAGTGGTGGATCTTCTTGAAGCCATACATGCACAGGTAAAACACTGATGTGATTCCGTCACAGTTAGGTTTGAGGTTATATTAATTATACCAGTTTTAATATAGCAATGTTAAGATACATGCACTGTGTAGGGGGGAACTTAGGAAGAGCTTCAAATCTTCAAATACAACACTGAATATGATCTATATATATGTATTGAAGAGGACCTGTTGTACCAAGTGATAGATAAGATGAAATTAACAAGTTTTGATTGGCTGATAGTGAGCTTAAAAGTTCAAAGTCAACCAATCAGAACTTTATTTTAAAAATGACCTGGATATCAGAAAAAGGCACATTGGAAATAGGTATCTTTTGATAACTTTTTTTTTTTTTTTTTTTTTTTGAAGATGCCTGTTAAAATTTGAAGTGGTGAAAACTAACACTCAGAACCAAGGTGACATTCTCTAGATATACTTCACTCTCAGCATTCCTCAGCACTAATAGGGGTTTAAACTCGGGAAGCAGTCATTGAGCAGGATAAATATCAAGTTACAAAAACTTGTTTCCTGATCAGTGTTAAATGAATAGGATTAAACTAACTCCTATAAACTACACCAGTTTTTGTTGCTTATTCCATATCAGATTATTTCGTTTCAGTTTACCAACGGCCTGTCAGAACTGAGATATAAACTGTCACAGACATGTAGTGCCCTCTACCTCACACTTGTGAAAAACTGGACAAGGTAAGGTACATTCTTATCAAGGTGATCACGTTTCAAGTTTTTCATAGAAATGAATGCTGAGCTTTTGTAATTATTAACATGCCTGAAAAGGAAAACATATCTTGTTCTTCACCGCTTGAATTTAGCCAGGTGTCTTTATGGTGAGAGTGTAAAAATGTTCCCTTTCCTCTCTTATTCAGTTCTATCAAAGTGTGGCGTCAGGTTTTAGACCGGACTTTAGAGACGTTGACAATGACAATGTCAAGCGGAGACATGGTAATCCCCTCTGTACAAACAGGCCTGCTAGGATCCATTACAGCCATACTACAGTATTTAAGGCTGGAAGCCCACAAGAGTAAGTCATAACTGATTTTATAATACCTTGCATGACATTGCTGTCGTAAATTTCTGTATGTATGTAATAAGCCAGTCTGTACTATCACCCTGTGATATAATATTTTTATCCTGTGACATATGGAATTTACCCACACACTCATCTATAAATACTATTTAAGATTTCCAAAGTCTGAATGAATTAGTGCTTAATATAATGTGTTATTTGACTGCCACTGCATTCAGAACTGCAGTTTGTTTTTAGATTTCAAATTTTTTATGTTTATATGGTGAGTTGACAGTGATTATCAACCATTTGTATTTTTAGCTCACCTGTCACGTAGTGACAGAGTGAGCTTTTCTGATCACCTTTTGTCCGTCGTCCGTCGTCCGTCCGTCCGTCCGTCCGTCCACAATTAGTTCGTTAACACTCTAGTGGTCACATTTTTGCCTCAATTGTCATGAAACTTGCACGGGACGTTTGTCTCATTGATATCTCGGACGAGTTCGAACATGGGTTATCAGGGTTGGAAAACTAGGTCACAGAGCCCAAATATAGAAAAACCTTGTTAACACTCTATAGGCTACTTTTTCAGTCCAAATATCCTGGAAATTTGTCAGAAAGGTTCTATTGATGATTTCTAGCTCAAGTTCAAATATGGGTAATCTGGGTTCAAAAACTAGGTCACGGAGCCCAAAAATAGAAAAATCTTGTTAACACTCTAGAGGTTACATTTTCAGCCCAAATAATCTGGAATTTTGTCAAAAAGGTTGTTTTGACAATTTCTAGGTCAAGTTCAAATATGGGTCATATGGGGTCAAAAACTAGGTCACAGAGCCCAAATATGGAAAAACCTTGTTAACACTCTAGAGGTTACATTTTCAGCCCAAATAATCTGGAAATTTGTCAGAAAGGTTGCTTTGACAATTTCTAGGTCAAGTTTAAATATGGGTCATCTGGGGTCAAAAACTAGGTCACGGAGCCCAAATATGGAAAAACCTTGTTAACACTCTAGAGGTTACATTTTCAGCCCAAATAATCTGGAAATTTGTCAGAAAAGTTGCCTTGAGGATTTCTAGATCAAGTTCGAATATGGGTCATCTGGAGTCACAAACTAGGTCACAGAGTCCAAATATGGAAAAACCTTGTTAACATTCTAAAGGTAGCAATTTCAGTCCAAATAACGTAGAAATTTGTCAGAAAGGTTCTATCGATGATTTCTAGCTTAGTTTTGAATATAGGTTTTCTGGGGTCAAAAACTAGGTCACAGAGCCCGAAAGTAGAAAAACCTTGTTAATCCTCTAGAGGTTACATTTTTAGTCTAAATGTCCTTGAAATTTGTCAGAAAGATTGTTTCAAAGATTTCTAGCTCAGGTTTGGATATGGGTTATCTGTGATCAAAAACTAGGTCACATGGTTCAAATATGTAAAAAACTTTTTAACACTCCAGAGGTTACATTTTCAGTCCAAATATCCTGGAAATTTGTCAGACAGGTTTTCTTGATGATTTCTAGCTCAAGTTGGAGTATGGGTCATCTTGGGTCAAAAACTAGGTCACAGAGCCCAAATATGGAAAAAACTTGTTAACACTCTAGAGGTAACATTTTAATTCCAAATAACCTGGAAATTTGTCAGAAAGCATAATTCTATGGTTTCTAGGTCAAATTTGAATATGGGTCATCTGAAGTAAAAACATTTAGGTCACAGAGCCCAAATATTGAAAAACTTTGTACACACTCTAGAGGCTACATTTTCAGTCCAAATGTCCTGGAAATTTGTCAGAAAGGTTGTTTTGATGATTTGTAGCTCAGGTTTGGATATGGGTAATCTGGGGTCAAAAACTAGGTCATAGAGCCCAAATATGGAAAAAATCTTGTTAACACTCTAGAGATAACATTTTCAGTACAAATAACCTTGAAATTTGTCAAAGAGATTGTTTCAATAATTTCTAGGTCAAGTTTGAATATGGGCCATCTGGGGTCAAATAACCAGGTCCATAGCAACTTTGTTTAAAGCAGTCATACTCAGGTGAGCGATACAGGGCCATCATGGCCCTCTTGTTTTCTTTACTGCTTACAGTTTCTGATTTAGTTAACCGAATAAAACATTATGAACTTTCAACATTATTTTTGGCGGGTATTTTTTCTTTCTTTGATTTTGTTCAGTATTATGAAATAATTACGTGTATTAGTTCCCTTTGATAACATATACCCAAGAAAATTGATGTGAGCTTTGGTTAAAGCCACATGGTTAAAGCCACGTAGTTAAAGCCACGGTTAACATTAACTTTCTAATGTTAACATTATGGACTGTCATCATTCTGATATTTATTGGTTGCTTATCTCTTAGCTAATTAATTGCTTCATTAATTAATTATTAATTGGTAATTAATACACATTGACAGTTAGAGGTTTGTTTAATTCATTAGTTGATTTTATTCTTAGGTCAGCTTAAAGATTCTTGTTCTCAAAATCTAACCAAATATGTGTTTTTGTTTTGCCTTTTTGAGAATTAAAATTGTGTTACATAAAAGTTAGTGTGCATTTTGATTTGTTTATTTTTTTATTATGAAAAGTTGGTGTATTCATATTTTATAATGACTTTAATGAATATTCTGCTGTATAATACACATTGCTTTATAATATTTTAGGGGTGGACATGCAGAAGTTGGGACCAATACTGGTGTCAACCTGTGAGGTGTTGTTACAGAGTACACGGGAACTTCCCTCTCCGCAGGAGTTACGTCAACTGAAGGAAACACAAGAAGGCTCAGAGAGGTCCTTCGCACATACAGATTACAGGTTGAAGGTACTGGTTTATTACAGTTTGGACCTAGTTAAAGGGACTGACATTGAAACTGACATTTTTTTCTGCACTTGTTATTAAAAAAAAATGCTAGATTTAAGTGAATTTATAAATAATTGCTTTATAAGGAAGAACATTTGTTGCGACAGTTGTTTTTTGTATAAAAATAACAAGTTTAATCTTTCCTTGTAATAAATTACAGTCCACCACCCAAAAAAAACTGAGCAGTCCTCTGACCAACAGAAGTCAACAAGCAATCTAAACATCATTAATGTGTGAAACTGAAACCTTACAGGAGTAACAGGGCTTGTTGCAGAAATACTGTTACCTTTGTGTCATTCATAAACACCTGAGTTCATTTGCTGATGATCTCTTATTTGATAGACTTAGTTTGTTTATTGGTTAGAAATTAACAATTTAAGAAAATTGGATTTAAAGGATATGCCCCTTAAAGCAACTTCTTGAGTAAAGTCTTGCTAATAAGACTGGTTAAGAAATGGTCTTATGAATGAGTCGGTCTAAACAGGTCTTTTCAGTGGGTCGGTCTTAACAGGTCTTATCAGTGGGTCGGTTTTAACAGGTCTTATCAGTGGGTCGGTTTTAACAGGTCTTATCAGTGGGTCGGTCTTATCAGTGGGTCGGTCTTAACAGGTCTTATCAGTGAGTCGGTCTTAGCAGGTCTTATCAGTGAGTCGGTCTTAACAGGTCTTATCAGTGAGTCGGTCTTAACAGGTCTTATCAGTGAGTCGGTCTTAACAGGTCTTATCAGTGGGTCGGTCTTAACAGGTCTTATCAGTGAGTCGGTCTTAACAGGTCTAATCAGTGGGTCGGTCTTAGCAGGTCTTATCAGTGAGTCGGTCTTAGCAGGTCTTATCAGTGAATCGGTCTTAACAGGTCTTATCAGTGAGTCGGTCTTAACAGGTCTTATCAGTGAGTCGGTCTTAACAGGTCTTATCAGTGAGTCGGTCTTAACAGGTCTTATCAGTGAGTCGGTCTTAACAGGTCTTATCAGTGAATCGGTCTTAACAGGTCTTATCAGTGAGTCGGTCTTATCAGTGAGTCAGTCTTAACAGGTCTTATCAGTGAATCAGGCTTAACAGGTCTTATCAATGGGTCGGTCTTAACAGTGAGTCGGTCTTAACAGGTCTTATCAGTGAGTCGGTCTTAACAGGTCTTATCAATGGGTCGGTCTTAACAGTGAGTCAATCTTAGCAGGTTTTATCAGTGTGTCGGTCTTAGCAGGTCTTATCAGTGAGTTGGTTTTAGCAGGTCTTATCAGTGAGTTGGTCTTAGCAGGTCTTATCAGTGGGTCGGTCTTAACAGGTCTTATTTGTTCTTAATTGTAGACTTCGGTTCTTTCAAAATGCTAATTTTCACAAGATTTTGAAATAATCACATAGGTGTTATTAGCGGGTCTTTAATATACATAATTCATATTATTGACTTGTTATATACTTTACCTTAATGAAACTGGGATATTTACAGGAACTTTTTTTGTATATGAATGTGCCATGCATGCAAGTATGAATCACATGTACTTGAAAGTCATGCCGTAAATATTACATATTGTAGATTGTTGAATTTGTGATTCAGTTGTGTTCATACATGTACTTTTACACACATTTACACAGTTAACATCCGCTATTCATTATAATGTGTTCATTTTAGTATGTGATTCATTTATCCATGTGTAATCTGTTCCAACAGTTACAGACAGTTGCATGTTGTACAGTGGAAGAACTGTTACATCAGATCGGGAACAGTGAGATATGGCTTCCAATCCTACAAGAACACATGATCTTACCTGCCCTACTGTCATCAGCTGACGTGTACCTTAAGGTAAAACTTCTTTTTCATAATCTCAACCAAACATAAATCAGTTTGGTTTTTTTTTTGCATTTTTAACTCCTGTAATCAGTGTTAATGGTTTTATGTTTTATAAACTTGTGTATTTTACCTCAGATGGGGAACAAGTTCTTGCAACTTTTACTAATTGTATCCGTCCTGCTCCATGACTGTTTTTTCGGGTCAAATCAGTACTTGTGCTGAAAGTGTCAAATGTGTAGCTTCTGTTCCCTAGTTGGATTTGAACAGTTGAAATTTTGAATGGGAGAACAGGAGTTTGAAATAGGGACTAGGAGTAAGGGATTATTTGAGAACTGGAGTTTGAAATAGGGACTTGGTGTAGGGGATTATATGAGAACTGGGGTTTGAAATAGGGACTTGGTGTAAGGGATTGTATGAGAACATGGATTTGAAATAGGGACTTGGTGTAAGGGATTGTATGAGAACTGGAGTTTGAAATAGGGACTTGGTGTAAGGGATTGTATGAGAACATGGATTTGAAATAGGGACTTGGTGTAAGGGATTGTATGAGAACATGGATTTGAAATAGGGACTTGGTGTAAGGGATTGTATGAGAACATGGATTTGAAATAGGGACTAGGAGTAAGGAATTGTATGAGAACTGGAGTTTGAAATAGGGACTTGGTGTAGGGGATTAAATAAGAATTGGGGTTTGAAATAGGGACTTGGGACTTGATGTAAGGGATTATACAAGAATTGGGGTTTGAAATAGGGACTTGGGACTTGATGTAAGGGATTATACAAGAACTGGGGTTTGAAATAGGGACTTAGTGTAAGGGATTGTATGAGAACTGGGGTTTGAAAGAGGGACTTGGTGTAAGGGATTGTACGAGAACATGGATTTGAAATAGGGACTTGGTGTAAGGGATTGTATGAGAACTGGGGTTTGAAAGAGGGACTTGGTGTAAGGGATTGTACGAGAACTGGGGTTTGAAATAGGGACTTGGTGTAAGGGATTGTATGAGAACTGGGGTTTGAAATAGGGACTTGGTGTAAGGGATTGTACGAGAACTGGGGTTTGAAAGAGGGACTTGGTGTAAGGGATTAGAACTGGGGTTTGAAATAGGGACTTGGTGTAAGGGATTTTACGAGAACTGGGGTTTGAAATAGGGACTTAGTGTAAGGGATTGTACGAGAACTGGGGTTTGAAATAGGGACTTGCTGTAAGGGATTAGAACTGGGGTTTGAAAGAGGGACTTGGTGTAAGGGATTGTACGAGAACTGGGGTTTGAAATAGGGACTTGGTGTAAGGGATTGTACGAGAACTGGGGTTTGAAATAGGGACTTTGTGTAAGGGATTATACGAGAACTGGAGTTTGAAATAGGGACTTGGTGTAAGGGATTATACGAGAACTGCAGTTTGAAATAGGTACTTGGTGTAAGGGATTATACGAGAACTGGAGTTTGAAATAGGGACTTGATGTAAGGGATTATACGAGAACTGGAGTTTGAAATAGGGACTTGGTGTAAGGGATTACACGAGAACTAAAGTTTGAAATAAGGACTTGGTGTAAGGGGTTATACAAACTAAAGTTTGAAATAGGGACTTGGTGTAAGGGATTACCGAGAACTAAAGTTTGAAATAGGGACTTGGTGTAAGGGGTTATACGAGAACTAAAGTTTGAAATAGGGACTTGGTGTAAGGGATTACACGAGAACTAAAGTTTAAAATAGGGACTTGGTGTAAGGGATTATACGAGAACTGGAGTTTGAAATAGGGACTTGGTGTAAGGGATTACACGAGAACTAAAGTTTGAAATAGGGACTTGGTGTAAGGGGTTATACGAGAACTAAAGTTTGAAATAAGGACTTGGTGTAAGGGATTACACGAGAACTGGAGTTTGAAATAGGGACTTGGTGTAAGGGATTACACGAGAACTAAAGTTTGAAATAGGGACTTGGTGTAAGGGATTACACGAGAACTAAAGTTTGAAATTGGGACTTGGTGTAAGGGATTACACGAGAACTAAAGTTTGAAATAGGGACTTGGTGTAAGGGGTTATACTAGAACTAAAGTTTGAAGTAGGGACTTGGTGTAAGGGATTACACGAGAACTAAAGTTTGAAATAGGGACTTGGTGTAAGGGATTACACGAGAACTGGAGTTTGAAATAGGGACTTGGTGTAAGGGATTACACGAGAACTAAAGTTTGAAATAGGGACTTGGTGTAAGGGATTACACGAGAACTAAAGTTTGAAATAGGAACTTGGTGTAAGGGGTTACACGAGAAAAGGAGTTTGAAATTAGGACTTGGTGTAAGGGGTTACACGAGAACTGGAGTTTGAAATTAGGACTTGGTGTAAGGGGTTACACGAGAACTGGAGTTTGAAATAGGGACTTGGTGTAAGGGATTATACAAGAACTGGAGTTTGAAATAGGGACTTGGTGTAAGGGATTATACAAGAACTGGAGTTTGAAATAGGGACTTGGTGTAAGGGATTACACGAGAACTAAAGTTTGAAATAGGGACTTGGTGTAAGGGATTATACAAGAACTGGAGTTTGAAATTAGGACTTGGTGTAAGGTGTTACACGAGAACTGGAGTTTGAAATAGGGACTTGGTGTAAAGTATTATACAAGAACTGGATTTTGAAATAAGGACTTGGTGTAAGGGATTATACAAGAACTGGAGTTTGAAATAGGGACTTGGTGTAAGGGATTATACAAGAACTGGAGTTTGAAATAGGGACTTGGTGTAAGGGATTAGAACTGGGGTTTGAAATAGGGACTTGGTGTAAGGGATTATACTGTAGATAAGACTCAAGAAGTTGAAGGAAAATTTCTGTCCATTATTGCTGAACAATTACAAAAGACAAAATTCACTTAATTAAAATGTAGGGTTATTTATGACTTCAGATCTCAATTATTTGTCTTCTCTTCAGTTGCTTTTTTTTCAGGCACAAGAGTGTATACACTATCTGCAACCTTTATTCATCCTCTTGCTGACCATAGCACAGGATAAAAAGGTAATTGAAATAAAATATTTAGTTGTTGAATTTATATTTTGTACAGTTGTGTTGTAGTATATTTCAGATTTCATGAATACTTTATATAGAATAATCAATGGTTTTAGTTTGGACAAAAAAAATTCATTCACCATACTGCCATACCAAATTAATTAATTAGTACATACAAAAATGCATAATAATCTCTGCTAAGAAATTAGTATTTATCTAAATATAGACTAGAGGATTCAGTATACATGTAGTAATGACATTGTAAAGTTATTGAATGCTTTTTTTTTCATATTTATCTTAAAAAAGTGCATTGAAAATTCTAATAACCTGTTTTTCAACTTAGACTTTTCAACATTTTTTTTTTTCATTTAGTTAAAAAGGTTATGATGTCCCATGGACGTATATGTTTTGTTAAAGAAGGGCCTATGATAAATTGAATGATAATTTGGTCTTTGCATGTATTGAATAGAGGATATTTGGTTTTCGTTTATATGCCGGTCAAACTGTGTTTCTTTGTAATTGGGGTGCAGTGAGGGGAAAAAAGTAGTCAAGCACAGTGAAAATTATATTTTGTAAAGAAGGGCCTATGATACATTGAATTATTATCTGGTCATTGTATGTATTTACGTTCTGTAATCATTTCTTCTTGTGTGGCCAATGGTAGTGCACTGACATCTCTATGGTAACTGCTCTGCAAGAATCCACATTGCTGTCAAAGCACTTATTTTTTTTCACCTGATGATTTTATTGTTCATTTTGACTTTCCATTTACTTTTCTAGGGAGCAGAGAATTTGGCAATGGCAGGCCTAACCAATCATGTGTGTTTACCAATCACTAACTGTTACCAGAATGGAGATCCCATCTATACTTCAGCCAAACCTACTCCAGTAAGCTTTTTGCATACATGTATATATATTTCTACTATCTCTTTTCAGCATTAAAAATTTGTAAATAAAGGACATTTGAGGGAAATGCAAAGACCCACCAATTTCTAGAGGTGGCCTTTGTTGGGAGGCAGATTCTGATATACTGGTAAATGTTTCTTATGCATGCAGATGGCTTAATTTCCAAGATGGCTGTTTGCATAGGTTTTAATTCTGCCATTCCACCCACCATGTTTGGTAGAAGCTATCCAATTATTACTTTCCACAGTGTAATGGGATTGTTTTAGGTTTTACCTGTTTACCAGATCTTTCTTGTAACCAGATGACTTACATGTAGCTTGTTTTGACATAGATGGCAATACCATGATAAACTTGCATAGGTTTAAAATTAGATCAGTTCTTAAGCAAAACTTGCCTCACAAAAATATCATTCCATTTATATACATAGAATTTGTAACAGTTTCTGGTTACAAAGTGTCCTATTTCTCTTACTTGAATGTATTCAGGGAAAATCTAGGAAGCCCCAGCAAGTAGCTCAAGTGACATGGCATGGTGTATACTGCCTGTGTTTAGAGCTGTACTCAACCATGCTAGCTACACTCAAGTACTCATTTCTGGAGGATGCTTTCAACTTTGTTGGCTGTCATCAGGAGAGGCTTCAACAGGTATGTTAAAATGTTGACTTTCTGTTTTTGACATGTCCATATCTTATTTCCTGGAAATATACCTCAGCATAAAAAACAGTTATAAAACAACCCAGTTGGACTAAGAGTTTATTTTATTAAGTATAAGCAATTGAAGGTTATGATTTGGAATTGTTTTGGACTAAATTATTAAATGAATTCAACCGAATACAGGTCATAGGAAAATTTTCAACAGCTACTGGTTTGATAAATGTAGCTTTTTCTTTTTAGAAATCAGCTTGAAGGGCAGAAGGTCCTCAGGATTGATGTCAATACCTTTTCTGTCATTTTCCATGTCATATATAACAAACAACATACATGTAGTTAAAGATGCCCTAGATTTTGTAAATATGTTCTCTGTTTACAGTGTTTAGAGATGGCAAGGTTTAGTCTAAGTGTAGATATGTTTAGGGAGGTGGAGAAGACATGTTTGTTTGTCAGCCACCTGGCCAACTACAGTAGAGAGTGGAGATTACACCTGCCCGAACCGCAGAGTAAAATACTTGTAAGTAGTATAATCCGGACACTTAACTCTTACAGTTGGAGCATGCAATCTTTGAATAATCCTAACCTTAATGGGACCACAATGAAAACAAGAGTTTTGACATACTCTTTCTTGTGTTATCCTTGATATATAGTGTTTGTTGACACTGTGGTATGTTATATTCATAAATGTTATTTTGCTTGTTGGTGTGTCATGTCCATTTTATCTCTATTGTAACACCATGAAATCAGACATTTTATATGGAAATAAATCTGTCTGCCTTGTGAAATGCCTAATCTGATGAGATAAAACATGCAGTCATTGAATTTATTAATGAGCCGATGAAAAATGAGATGACAATTTTTTTTGTCAGTGATTACGCCATTTGCCACTTATGCTTATGATTTGGTAAGGTCACTTGAGCCATACGTGCCTCATTTCACCCTGAGTGAATGGGTACAAGTGATGAATGGGTACCAGTAATAAACTGGTCCCTGTAATGAAGGGGTGCCAGTTATAAATGGGTACCTTGTATTAAATGGCCACCAGTAATGAATGGGTACCAGAAGTTAATGGGTACTAGTAGTGAATGGGTACCGGTCATAAATGGGTACCAGTAATGAATGGGTACCAGTCATAAATGGGTACCAGTAATGAATAGGAGTGATGGCTACACATTCTTCTTGAAGGAGATTAATTTTTACACATCTCAAATCAAATTAGAAAAAGCTTGAATAGTTTCTTTGGGATGTAGTGAAAACAAATGTGTAAATATATGACTGAAGAATGATCACTTAGAATGCATAGTGTATGTTTTATTTCCTTTTCAGTTAAGTATTTTATACATGTGTCAAACCTTTGTGTCTTTGCTGATTCGACCAAGGTATTTGCAGTATATACTTGAGGTAAGGATTGTTTTCTTCTGATGTAATCCGAAGGTCATTGTTTTTGTAACATTATGATCTCATGAAAAATGAATTTGAAAAAATATGTGTGTATAATTTGTAAAATCAAAGCATGAATATTTGTCATAGTATTTAAAAGACTGTGAATAAGAGAAGAATTTTTTTTTTTAAAGTTGGCAAGTGGCATACCTGAATTTTTTGAAAGATCTCCTAATATATGTATGTTGGTGCACAGTTGAATCCAGAAAATAGAATTAGTTCTGTTAGGTACAGAAATATTAACAAACATTTTGGTGCCTAGGCACTGCTAATAATCTTATACAATACAAATTTTAAGTATGAAACGGAAAGTTTATATATATTGTCAGCACCAGGGTATAGAGCAGCGTGAGAGACGTGTCAGCGAGCTTCTACCTGTACCAACATTACAGCATCAGTCATCCACCGAGGATATAGACACTCCGACAGAGCAACTGATGCAAGTACAACATAGGTTTGTGAAAATAAAACATACATTTACATTTGTCGGAGAGTCCTTGCAAGAACAATGTACTTTTATAGGTAGCTGTTTATAGATTTAGAAATCAATTACTCCAGTATCTAGGTGTGAAGGACTGCATTAATGATCAAGTGAAATTTTGGTGTTTTTTTAATGATAAGTTCTACTTAAAATTGATGTTTTTGGAAAATATATAGACCAATGTTTTAAGGAGTTTTGGACATAAGAATCAGTCCAGGAAGCTGAAATTTGGTAAAAACCAACAAATTTTCTGTTTTCCGGAGTTTTGATTCTAAATATATACAATATGTGATATAAGGATGTTATAAGGATGCATTTTTTCGTGAAAGCTTATATAGTAGGATTCTCTGCATTTTTATGAAGTTTTACAATTTGTATTTTGTATTTTTTTCAGCATGTTAAATGTACTCGGAGAATGTTTTGTTGCATTAAGAAAATTTAGTCCAGATCTTGTACAGATTCTGATGGACCAGGTAAGAACCTCATCTATACCTGGTAACTTTGAACATGGTAAAGGTGACCATTTTTGTCAGAAAAAATGATAATAACACATTGCTTAATGAAGTTAGTGCTACTTGATTTAAGGTAATTTCATCAGAGATTATCACAAGAACATCATGATATATTTCGTGACAAAGGAGTCCTTCATCACACTTAAAAGATGGGTATTGAAAAAATGTGTACATAATAATACCCCCCTAAACGAAGTTTGGTGGGTATATAGGAGTCACACAGTGGTTGGTCAGACGGTCGGTCGGTCGGCAGTCTGTTGCAGTTTCCTTGTCTGGAGTATAACTTGAAAATTAATGGCTGGAATTCAATGCAACTTCATACAGTGGTCAAGCACAATCAGAGGAAGTGCAGTGTTCAAGAATCATAACTCTATCTTCACTATTTGCACAGTTATTGCCCTTTGTTGGTTTCCCTTGTCCGGAGCATAATATGAAAACTAATGGTTGGTATTCAGTGCAACTTCATACAAGGTCAAGCACAATGACAGGAAGTGCAATGTATAAGAGCCATAACTCCATCTTCACTATTTGCAGAGTTATTGTCCTTTGTTGGTTTTCCTTGTCCAGAGCATAACTTAAAAACTAATGGTCAACCGCAGTGGAAGGAAATGCATTGTACAAGAACCACAACTGTCTTTAATTGCCCACAACCATAACTCTGTTTCAGTTCTTTTTCAAAGTATTCTGTTACTAATAACTTCCTCAGTTTGGAAGCAGTCTTGCGGGGTATTAATCACATTTAGTGATAGCTCTAGTTGGATTCTAATGAATTATTTTGAAACGTGTACTAGTTTTTAAAAAATTACACACACAAGTAATTAGTACAGTTCAGAATAGCACAATATGATGTAGTCGAAAATCTTTTTATTTTACCCAGTCTGGATTCAGGTTTTAATTTAAAAGACAAGTTTTCACATCATTGTCAGATCATGCTATGCAATCAATTAATTTATTAATTAATTAATTCATTCATTCATTCATTCATTCATCTATATTTACAGAACATGGATGTGGGAGAGTTTGAACCACTGCTTGCTATCGGGTTTAGCACACCACCAGCAGATCAGGATACCCCACCCACTTTTGGTACACTGTTGTCATGTGTAAGCGTAGGACTGCGCCTTCTGACCAAGGTAAGACAGGAAGTCGGTTCAATGATGAAAGGAAAAAACCAGATTGAAGCGGCTGAACTTAAATCAGTACTATTTTGCTGTCTTTTTTCCCATTTAAATTTGAAATAGGAGGAGAGTTATACTGATGTCCTGACAACCTTATATAGTATACAGATAAGGTCTGACGGACAAAATGGACCATGGACAAAATGGACCAGACAAAACGGACCATATTTTGAGACAAAACAGACCATATTGTGTGATGGAACAGACCATATCCAGGGACAAAACGGACTAAAAATAATTTTTACTCGTTTTGTCTCAAAATATGGTCTGTTTTGTCTTGTCCATGGTCCGTTTTGTCCATAATTCCAGATGAACTTTAGAGTGCAAGAAGATATGAAATATTTGTTTTATAAATTATCATTAATCACAAATGTTTTCTGTTTTTGGGCTGCATTTAAATGTATATCTAGATATATTTGTAAAATCAGTGGGTCGGGGAGGAAGAGAGCAAGTATTGAGTTAATAAACAAGGTTTTCTTACATTCCTTTGTAATATTTGTATTAGAAGATAGACAAATCATTTATTCATCTGCTTTGTATACCAATTTATTTCTGTCTAGATGGATGCCAGTAGATCCCCACAGAGAACAGATCCTAATGCTACATCACCCAGTACACCAATGCTTAGTCAACATATCTCAAAGTAAGTGTTTAAGGTTATTAGCTGAATCCTCTGTGTGACTGAATATCATTTGTTTGAACTTGTCCATTGTATCAACAATTTATGTAACAAAGTGAAACGTTCCTTATGAAAAATAGTGTTCTAGAAATTTGCACTTCCAAGAAGGATGTGTATGTTAGCTGTCCACTCCCATTACTGAAGGATTGTTCAAGGGTTTTAGAAAAAACATAAAGGTATCAAATTGTTAAGGCCTTTTTCAGAGTTAGTGAAACATACCATTAAATTGATTAAAGCGACTGACTCACAGACGATGATAAAAAGAAAATGTTTATACATCTTGAAATTCTTGCTGTAATCGTGAAGAAGATATCTAAACTAAGTTACTGACTCAGTTTTTGTGAAAGAAAAACATCAAAATATAAAGTTTTACACACTTTTATCGGTAAAAAATTTACCCCGTTAGTCACGGGGTAGATACTTTAGTTATAAGATTAATTTTGAGGCAATCAAATAACTAGACGTCGTGGCTCAGTGGACTAAGTCGTCGCTCTACATTTTACTGACCGAAAGGTCATGGGTTCGAATCCTGGTTAAGTCAAAACTTTTTTTTTCAGTTTTCATGGTGTATAGAAGCTTAATATTAAATTTTTTCCATAGTATATTAAATCCTCTTAAATTTGAAACAATAAAGAATTTCAGCAAAATTTTGTGAGTCAGTCGCTTTAAATTGTAGTAAAAGTTTTCTTAGATCCTATTCTTTCTTCTGTATCTGTACAATACTGGAAACTATCTCAGTCACTCTGCAAAAATTATCCAGAGGTGTGTGCACAGATGTTTAGTAGCACGAAATAGCGTTCTTGAAACTGTTCACTGTATCAGATTTAATAGCTCTTTTAGGTAATAGATTCCAGTCTTTAATAGTGCGTGGGGAGAAGGAATTTTTTGTAAATGTCTGTACTTGTAGCTATTATCTGGTTCTTGAAGGTCATTGGTTGAAAGCAATGTGATCGTTGGCAGGGATAGTTACCAAGCCATTTACAATCTTGAAGAGTAGTGTGAGCCTTTGTTCTCTCCTGCGGCATGCAAGTTTGATGGTTTCCATCCACATTCATTCATCATGGATGTAACACTACTCGTCCTCCTGTAATCCTTATAAACAAACCTTGCTCCTCTACGTTGGATGTTTACGATTCTATCACTGTCTTTTTGCAGATAAGGATCCCAAACAGTTGCAGAATAGTCCAAAACTGAACGAACAAGAGATATATAAACTGTTTCTTTGAATTCTTTATTACAATGTTTTAGATTTCTTCCGATGATTCTCAGAGTGGAGTTTGCTTTATTACACACTTTGTTTATATGAGAAGCCCACTTGAGATTGTCAGTGATGGTTAGGCCAAGATACGGATTTTCACTAACTTGTTCAAGAATATGTTTGTTCAAAGAGTAGTGGTACATTAACGGATATTTTGCTCTGTGTCTTGACATAATATAGCACTTGGTATCATTAAATCTCATTCCTTATTGTTTGGCCCAGATTTCAAGTGATTTCAGGTCTTCTTGTAACTTTATTTGATCCTGGATAGTTTTAACAGATGTATATAATAGGCAGTCATCTGCTAAAAGTCAACTTCGGATTTTACACAGTTTTGTAGATCATTTATGTGGCATAGGAGCAGGGGACATAGAACTGTTCCTTGTGGCACATCAGAGTCTACAGAGCAGGATGTTGACCATTCTTCTTCTACAACAACTTGTTTCCTTTGCATTAGAAAGCATCCAATCCAATTGTTAATTTTTCCATCTATTCCATAATGGTTTTTAATCTATATGAAGTAATTTTTTGTGCAGTATGTATCAAACACTTTGCTAAAGTATAATATTGCTAAGTCAGTTTGTTTCTTGGCATCAAAAGGTTTCATAATGTTGTCTAATGTTATGATTAACTGAGTCTCACAAGAGTGACCACTGTGGAATCGATGTTGCAAATTTGTTAGGACATTGTGTTGTTGAATTAATGTCATCTTTAAAAGATTTTAAACTCTTCAAACATATATACATATACTTGATAAAGTATGAGGCAGTTTTAACTCCATATATTTGTGCAGTAAAAGAGAACTCTATTGTAGGTCATATATATGTAATGTTAAAGTACAATTTTCTCTTATTTTTTTTCTCTCATAATTTTCAGGTCTCTTGTGATGTTTGTGCTAGAGAATGCCCTGTATCTTACCATGTCTCAGGGAATGTTATATCTTAAGGATCCCGCCGTCCATCAGAGAGAAAAACAGTTACTGAAAAGAGAACTAGGCACTGAAATGGTACGGAGTTTTTTGTGTGATACCCCCCCTGAACATTTATGTGTTGTTCAGGTCAAAATTGAAAAAAAAAATTAAATAGAACATGCTATAAATGAGCACATTTCAGGCTTGAAATGATACGAATTATTTTTCGAAAATAGTTGAACCTTTGTCAGTTTGTTTAGCCAGTATTAAATATATGTGGTCAGTTGATTGGATTGCAGCCTTGTATATAATGGCAATGGTAGCTTAAGTAAAATCTGTCTTTTTCCTTTGCTTATTTGATTTATTCATTGAACACATCAGCTCAGAACTTAAGCTCCTATCGGTCACCTTACTGTCCTTCTCTTCAAACAAAAAACAAACGGAAAGACTTATGTAGGGGTCACAGAAGGCTTTTGTTACAACTACATGTACTTGAGTATTAGACAAAATGATTTTCCACAACCTACCAACAGCTCAAACATTTTTGTTGCACTGAAAAATATAATTAATGAATTATTTTATGAATACTTTCTTATTGGTACTTTTTGTCTAACTTTCAGAATTCCATTTTGTCTGGTATCCAGCGCTACATTCGCAGGGGAGGACCCCAGTCCCCTGCAGCCCCAACTCAACCCAGCCCTAGATCTCAGTCCCCTGGTGGACCCACCCTGAGTCGGTCAATCTCACAGACATTCTTGTCCAATCAGGATCATGCTATTTTTAGACTGGTGCAAGAATTTTCCAAACAGGTTCTGAGATGAAAGTGAAAGTGAAACTGAAAGTTAAAAAATGAAAGTGAAAGTAAAAATGAAAGTGAAAGTAAAGATGAAATGTTTCCACAACTTGTGTTCATGCTGTTAACTGCAGAGATATTGAGAAGATTTTTAATTAAGATACAAATGTTGATTCTTTTTATAAATGATGACAGATTGTGTAAATAAAATGAAAATGTGACAAAAGTGGTCTGGTTTTGTTTATTTTAGTTGCCTGAAACATAACGGTTTCAGCTTCTTACAACTATTGAATAAATATATATATAGTAAAATTTACTCGTTGACAAAAGGAAATCTTCATAAGTCCTAAAGAAAATTGCTTTTATCAGCATAAAGTATCTCGGGACAACAGACTGTTTGGTAAGTAAGTAATGTCTGTGCGGTAATAAACTTTGATATCCTGGTTATTCATCGGGGGGGCTTGTTTTAATCACAAACGAAATGATTCGTGAAGAGATATTGACCAGTTACATGGATTTTTAGTTTCAATTAAATGGAATTTACAGCCATGTTTAACACTAGAAGTTCTGAATTTGGTAAGCAGATTTCGTCGACTTGTTTAAATGCCTGATGCAAGTTTTACTACTGTAAGTGCTGGTGTGAGCTCAGCTTACTTATGCACTCTCTTGCCTGTAATCCTGTCCAAAAATACATCTGACAGTTTTATTGCTATAACAAGTTTCAACAAATTAAAGGATTTTCGTTCTTATCATACTGCAATAAAAAGTGACCTGACATTAAATCGGTGCTGTTGTTGTTGTTTTCTACCCACGTCCGACCCTGTACGCTACTTTCAACGGATTGAGGGACCATGGGTATCCAACGATGATTATGAAGAAGTTTGTAGGATAGGGTGTGGAGATAAAATTTGTTATCTGATTATGGCTAGATACGGACAGAAACCTGAGCAAAGCAAACTTTATGTAGAAAACATACGTGTATAACTTTTTCTCGAAGATTTTTTTCCCCAATTCCAAAACAATATCAGTTTTAAAATGTTATTTATGCATTTCATATATATTTGGCCCACACAGATATAAAAAAGTATTTCTACTAAGTTAAAAGTCTGGGTAAACGTACAAAGTAGCATTTTATCTTGACGACATGTTAGCAAAAAATCCACTTGAGCGACAACCGTTAATCGAATGCATGCATGCTCTGTGATAAAGTAGTTTTATCCACTATCTGTTTCTGACATGCAATCAAACGTTATTTGACCTCGTGTTTGTGAAAAAAATGTTGGAAGTAGAAGGATCTATTGGGGCTCGTTTCTTAAACAAGGTTGCTGTGGTAACGGGGGGATGTTCTGGAGTGGGACGCGGATGCGTGGAAGTTCTAGGTAATAGAGTGCAGGTTATAGTGGATGTTGCAGTGGCAATTATATATTGTTAGTTGTTCGGTTCCTCAGACCCAGACAACTAGATTGGATATTTTCCAGGTCTTAAAGGTTGGCGGAGAGGCGACGCACCGCTAAAGTAATACATACTTTTAGCGCCAACCTTTTGAAATGGTAGGAAATATTTTTCAAGGACTTCATTGATACATTTTGTTTTATTTGAATGGCATTCAATTTCAAGACTATTCGAGATTGTTCGAGGAAAACACTTGGATCGTCACGATTGAATATGCCCACTAGCACGTAATTATGTCTTAATACTATACGCGTAGGCCTGCATTTTTCATATCAACCATGAAATTAGAGAAATATCAGTGATCTAATGAAGCTGATTATTCCACTAAAATGTTTATATAATCATAGTTTCCCATACTTAAAAGCCAGCGATAATACAACTGGGTGAACGTTTCTACATTCTCTAAAAAAGTCCAGTTTTTTATTTTATTTTTAAGGACATTTCCAAAACAGAAATGTCCACAAGAGCTAGATTTAGTGAATTCTTATTCAGGCAAAAATACTACTTAAACTTTGTACATATTCATTCGCTTGAAGTATTCGAGTGTTTGTGTGGTGAAGACTTCATAGCCGAGATGTTCGATTTAAATGCCTGTAAGTTTCACCCGAGACAAATATTCCACATTTCTTTTAAATCAAAACGGAATTTCTCATCTTTTCAGATCCAAGGAGTAAACCAACATGCTCTGTAACTTCACAGCTAGCAAGATACAACAAATATTTTCTTTTGATATTATACTTAAACCGTTTGAAAATCTTATCAAAGTTCTAAATGTGTGTGTATGCTTTTTTAAGGTTTTTATCTGTTTTGTTTGTTTTGCTTTAACATACGCGTCACATTTATCAATGGTTGATTTAAAAATTTTAGCTTGAATGAAATTTATAGATTTAAATTATACTAAGAATTGCGTCTGTTGAATAACTGATATAAAACGCTGTATTGCTGATGTGCAGTTTGTAACAATATCAGTTAAACAGAAAGATCCTCTTCACCGCCCCCCCCCCCCCCCCACACCACCCCACCCTGAAATTCACTGAGGCTTCCCTTTGAAGCGCACAAATCGTTTTGCATTCGGACAGTCGTTATCGCTACCCCACGTCTCGTTGCAACAGTCTATCCTAACATGTTTTTCTTTCCGTTCAATCATTTTGTTTTAGAATGTCATCAATCATGTTTGATACACCACTTCTTAGACAAGTTCTGCGCACCAGCGGTGTTGAGTGGGAACATGTTTACTTCTATCCCTCGTTCACTGTACCAATACTTTGTGATTATTTCCATCTTTACTGAAACTGAATCAGAACTCGAGGTAACCACCCCCACAGAGTGTTTTCTTTATCTTCTCCAGACCACGAGGTTTTTTTTCTAACAGAGACGATAATTTCTGTGTTCTGTCAAGGAAAGAAAACATAAGATTAAGTGAGGTGTGTTGTGTTGAAAAAAAGAGAGGTTATATTTGATGTGGTGTGTTGTGTTGAGGAAAGGGGAGATTACACAAGGTAATGTTTTTGTGTTGAAAAATCGAGAGGTTGCATCAGGTGAGACGTGTTGTGTTGAGGAAAGGGGGGATTACATAATGTGGGGTGTTCTTGTGTTGAAGGAGGAAGAACCTGAAGATAGAATAGGTTAGATGTGTTGTGATGACGTAAATGGCATTGAGTTCGGTAAGGTGTGTTGTGTTGACATAAGGGAAGATGATATCGGGCCATTTAAAGTTTATTTATGTAACAGAAGATGAAATAATTTGCTTTATTTTTTCAACAACTTCGAAGTTTGTCTAATGAAATCAGCAAAACGTATCTATTTTTTTTACAAGTGGATGCAACATTCACGATGGGAGAGGAGCTGGTGTGTTTAGACGGAACTGAAAGAAGCATAATAATTATTTTGATGTAGTTGTCGTTTTGACTATGATAAATTAAACTTGTAACCGTTTTTATTGTTGAATTTTCGGACAGATATATGTGAAATTTATATTAAAATACGAATGATATCTCATAATTCAAAGCAATTTTCTTTTTTATATCTACTAATTCATTTTGTAGCTGTTATCCTTTACAAAACGGGTGTTTCTGATGTCACAGTTACGAATTCAACACTGAAGTTGGAAGCAGCCGTTCGCGATGTCATGGGAAGTCATTCTGGAGATGACTGTATTGTAATGAACTGCAGTATTTTATTTTCAGATTAAATTATAAACAGAAATGAGTTACTAGGCCGAAAAGAGGAGTCATAAACACTGCAAATAAAGATCTAAATCTTTGTACAGAGCCCTTTAGGTGACGCACCCCTTTTCAAGAAATATTATTTCATGTTATCTCGTATTTGAATATGACATTTTTTATAACCATTTTGTTTTGGTGAAATATCTATATGTAAAACAAATGTGGAATACTTCAAAATAATAATTGGTTTTTAGCCCCAATCCACGAGGTCACAGACCACGCAACCTACCCATACGCCGGTTACCTACCCATACGCCGGTTACCTACCCATACGCAGGTTACCTACCCATACGCCGGTTACCTGCCCATACGCAGGTTACCTGCCCATATATTGCTTCTTAGTGTAGCCGGGTACAGATTTATAGGTGATAAATCGATAACGCTGAACCGTCTGGCTTCGAAGCTCAGTAGGTAGAGTGCCCGCCACTTAAGCGGAAGGCCCTGTGTTCAAGTCCCGATCGAGCCACGCTTTTTCACCACCTGTTACATAAGTGTCATCCTACTCATACAGAAATAAGTGGGGTTCCAGAGTAAAAGAGAGCAAGTTTGCAAAAAAAAAAAATCAATTGAAAAAAGGGCAATCGAACTATTGCCTTTCATTATCATAAAAATGTAATACAACCCGCAACCAAACCCTTCCGAATGAATACAGAGTTATTAAAATGAACTAATGACATTTCTCGATAAGGTCAGATAAGTGTGACTCGGTATATGACCTCGGCCGAACTTAGGCTAAATCAGTCAATAGGTGACAAAATCTTTTCCACCTCCGTGTGTAAAATGTCCGGTGTCGACATATCTGGTAGCCTTCGTTTCCTCAACAAGGTTGCTGTTGTCACAGGAGGTTGTTGCGGAGTAGGACGCGGTTGCGTGGATGTTTTAGGTAATTAAGTTTTAGCAACAATAACATTGAGAATGTTTGAGTTAATTTCATCTTCGGGGCGGAAACTGGGACCGACCAGTGGTCCGGTGGTACCCCGCTGTTCAGCGTGATGTACGCTGAAAATGTAAATAACCCGGAGTGATATGGAATGCCTTTGAATGTTGTGGCATCCAAAATAAGCTGGAGATCTGAACCAATGAGTGGTTATCTGTCAAACGAGGAATCGATGCTGACCATGATTAAAGTCAGATAGATAGATTATTGTATTTTCGTTAGGTTCGTGATTTATTTTATCACCCGTTCTTGATAAAGGTATGTTGTAAATTGGGCTGCTGTATTTTTTTCCAGTGGGAAATGGTGGAAAAGTCGCTGTGCTTGATATTAATGGTAAGTTTTTTAGTTCACTTTGCACTGTATCTAGTAACACATCAGAGGACCATATTCAATTATTTGTTTTTAGACGAAAACAATTTTTTTTCAAGTGGAGAAAAAAAAACTTCACATCAAATTTAAACGGTGCCAGTAACATGATACACATACTGTAACAAACAGGTCCAGTTATCATGGATATTCTTCGATCTGCATCTGTTGGTGCACCTTATCCACGGGAATACGCGCACTTCTGTTGAACCGTAGCACCGACGGCAGTAGAGGTTCGCGTTTAGTAGCGACAGACATTGAATTCTTATCAGATAACTTCATTATAATCTAAATGTTATTGAAAGAAGAAAAAACACTGTATTTGTAGTGTATTTAAGATATGTGTCGCAGAAAATGTTAATTAAACAAAATAGCTGAAATACTGACATAGAGTTAAGTTATTTATAACTAATTGTAACCGATAATATAAATATATTAAAATATATATTTTATTATATGTATGTAAAATGGCAATCAAATTTTAAACCCGAAAATTCTATCAACCTAGCTGTCGGCACAGTTATTTTTCGTCTGACCGAATGTTTAATGTCTACAACTGTCTTTATTTATTGTAGATGAGATCGGACGGGCCCTAAGTTCGGACGGTGTTGCCGGTGAAATCAGGGCTTTAATTTACAGGGAATGGACACTCCAAAATTGCGATAATATGATGTCGCGCGCATGCGCGGCCGGATCTCAATAAAAACACCTCAATGGCGGATGGTACATGTTGCTGCTTTCACGATTATATACTCAAATGTTGAAAAGAACTTTCATTAAGAAATTTCAGAACGAATTGTAAATTAAATATTGTGAAATAAATATTTTGACTATCTTGTTTGTTATTTTTCGAAGTAGCTTTTGCTTGAATAACAATGAAATCAATACTAAAATGTAATCGTTGTTTTCCAAAATGGCGGAAAGTACATGTATGTACAAAGTCGTGTTTTCTTGTCAACTTTCGGGGGGTATTACACAATAATGGAGTTATGAAATGAGTTGACTTAAGATGGAAGTTAATCAGTGGACATAGGATTGAGCATTACTATGCATTTTATTGCTATATCTGTGTTTGTTAATGAAATAAAGCAACGTAAATTATAGCAATTTTGTCGAAAAAAGTGTTATTCGGTGATCAACACCTTAACGAATTTCGGGTGGTATCTGTGCAAACAGACTCGATTAAAACACTTAACATGAATTGCATCGTACTTTACTTGGATGAGATTGACATTTGAATCTAAGGTTTCCGACCTCCTCTGAATATTAACTTCAAAATGGGCGGTTAAATATTGTGCTATTTTAAACACAAGGTTGATCAGTGTTCTTTAAAATTACTTGCACTGAAACTTGGTGTTGTTTGTTGCATTCTTCATTTTTTTTAAATTAAGTGCTGGTTAATTAAATTTGTGGACAATGGGTAGCATTGTGATCGTGCTTTTGGCTCAGTGGGCAGAGCTTTTATTAATTAATTTATTAATTAATCGCTTTGTCATAATTTTGGGTGTCTGGATGTTGTGACATGACTATCATGCAAAAGTTTACATTTATACTTGTTACAATTTGTAAATCAAAGTCTCAACCTGTGAAACAAGTACAGATAATCTGAATAATTTGAAATAATCTGAGTCTACAATTTCCAGATATATTTTTTTCAGTAAATTATACCATATATTGACGAAGTTATAAACAATTTTTGTAGACACGTGAACACTTTTTTCATCAAATCAAGACAAGATTTTTACCAAAAGAAAAAGGTATTGAGTTGTCGTCTTTTACTCGTCGGCTTGGAACAGCCATTTCCTTAGTTGAAATAAAAAATAGATATTATAAGTTTTCAATGTTTCTTCTTTCTTACAAATTTAAAATTTTGAAAATCAGCCCATTATTGACAAAAATACGGATGTTTTTGTAAACTAGGTGCATGTATTGCATGCCAATTTACCGCTAACTAACGATAGATAATTACAAAAAAAAAAAGACGTAAAAGTATTGGGTTGTTGTTTTTACTCGTCGGCTTGGAAGGAACACTTCCGTTGTTGAAATAAAAAATAGATGTCATAAAAGATCAATGTTTCTTCTTTCTTACAAATTTTAAATTTTGAAAATTAGCCAATTATTGACAAAAATACGGATGTTTTTTGTAAACTAGGTGCATGTATTGCATGCCAATTTACCGCTAACTAACGATAGATAATTACAAAAAAAGACGTAAAAAGTATTGGGTTGTCGTCTTTTACTCGTCGGCTTGGAACAAACACTTCCGTTGTTGAAATAAAAAATAGATGTCATAAAAGATCAATGTTTCTTCTTTCTTACAAATTTTAAATTTTGAAAATCAGTCCATTATTGACAAAAGTACGGATGTTTTTGTAAACTAGGTGCGAGCGTTGCATACCAATTTACCGCTAACTAACGATAGATAATTAATTATCGATCGATTTTCCGTTACAGGATATACAGGTGAACTCGCGACACCATATTTTGGTTATTCATTCGATAGATAAGGAGTGTCCATTCCCTGTAAATTAAAGCCCTGGTGAAATGTACTTTATACATTGTGACATGAAGAAAGAAGAAGACATTAAAGTTTGTACTGGGAAAACATTCTTTACAGAAATATTGTCTGTGATTTCGGGACGAATTTTTTCGCGTTCTTATTTTAAGAGAAACGTAAAGCTCTCGTAGAGTTTTTGGATTCTGAAGGATATGGGTTGAAATAGTATACTTTTGCCTTTGGTCGTTTCCTTTCATATATCTACTAGATAGTACAAATTCAATCTTAGATTTATATGTATATTTTGTTTCAATTTTTTAATGTACAATTTCTTCTCAGTTTATTATTATTATTTATTAATATAATTATTTATTTTTTATTATGTATTATTTTGTTGCCATGTTTGCAGAATGCGATTGAAGAAGTTGTTAAAAAGTATGGTCGAATCGATTGTTTAGTGAATAACGTTGGAACACGTGAGTAGTTATAAAATAATTCCTTGCTATTTATTAAGTTAGGAGTTTAAAAACGACTTTGGTCAGAATAATCTATATAACGTAAAAGAATTATCGCCAGTAACAACTCGTCCACAACTTTAGCAATAATTTGAACAATATCAAATATAGTCAGCGCTGTCCTGAGGAATATTTTGCATTTTCATTCTAAGTAAAATAAATGAGTGTCATTTTTGTGTCGTTTGAATGTGCCAGATTATATAGGAGCAACCTGTTAGTACTTCTGAAATGTAAATCATCATAAGCTAACAGCTATAGGCATTTTATTCCATAATTCAAATATATACACGTATTTGTCTTTTTTCTTGTTCTTGGTGCACAAATGCCATCAACAGCACGTGCTATAGAACAGATGAGAAAGCTTTTTCATAATTTGGAATTGAACATAAGTTCCTCCATAAATAGTTAAGTAAATCCATATAAGGTCAGACAAGTGAATATTTTATTTGCTCAATTCATATAAATTCATAAGAGTATACTTACGGTTTACAACCAACAACACAGGATGAGCAATACCAATGTATAACCCGGAGTCAATACCATTATATACATTGTTTATTGATTTTTGAGTAATAAATCATTGTTATATGTTTTTTTAGATCCTGGCAGTAAGCCCATAGACGAACTAACTGTTGAAGGTTTTAAAAACCTGTTAAATCTAAACCTTGTCAGCTACTTCACAGCCAGTAAGGTGAGTTTTGTAAAAACATGTATTCGTTTAACACCCATACTGACAAAAAATAAGTTTAAAAATATAAATATGCTTTACCATGTTCAGTGTTTAGTGCCATAATAGAAAACATAGAGGTAAGTAATAGATAAATTTAATTTTACTTCTAAAGATTTGAAGGGTGACCTTTCAACTTAGGTGGTCTTTAACTACAATTTTAGCGCATTTTACAGTTTGGCTACAATACTAAGAAAGTTCATTAAAAAAAGGCAACAAAATTCAAAATGGTAATTGTGCAATAAGCAGGTCTCACCTTAACTTTCACTAGCGGATCCAGAGATCCCAAAAATTCCCGGACCATAGTTGTTATTGTAGGTCTATTTTGAATATGTCTTTAAATAATGTATACTTTATTGTTCAACACTAAATTGAATAATCAGAGGCCCATGTGATATTGCCAAATCAGTATACTCTAGCATAACCACAACGGTTGAAATGAGGTTGAAAACGGACACAATTGGGCCGAACATTTTAAGGCCCCCCAACCTGAAATCCTGGATCCGCCCTAGCCTAATTTATTAAGCTTAAAGTGTTGAACCTATTTTATAATTCTGATATTTTTTAGTTGTTCAACCTTTAAGCCTAATTTTAAACTGCATATAACTGAGCGGTTATTGTTCGGTAGATTCTTTACCCTACCCTAGTTAACTTATTACCTAGCACACCGAGTATTCCGATTGCCAAATTTTGAATATAATGGTGGATAAATCAGGTGCGAAATAAGTGTTTCAGTTCTATACTTATGTTTTTGTGTGTTTTCTTGGATTACAGGATCAGGTATGAATTTAGTTATCACATTTTATCATATTTTTATCATTATTGCCTTAAACTCTGTGAACTGTTGGACAAACGAGCCATAAAAAGTGCCCAATCGCCTACGATTGGGCGAGTCCGCTTAACCAGATGCAGATCAAAGTGAGACGTAGAAGGTGAACAACTATAAAATATCAGATTGTAAAATGGGTTCACCTTCGGAGGGGAAATAGTGAGACTAGATCCGCCCCTGACTTTAGGCTGTTTTGGCTTTAAATATGTTCGTACATTTACTTGGGTGATATCTTTCAAACATTTATCTTTTTATTTCATTTTATTCTTTACCAGTATGCCTTGCCACATATCCGTAAAACAAAAGGTAGCATTGTTAACATAGGCAGTATCGGTTCGTCGGCGGCGGCAAAACATATGACGACTTACTGTGCCAGTAAGGTGAATATATGCCTTTTCTAGAAATTTATGGATGAAACCATATGTACACAACCGCGTATAAATCAAGTTCATAAACTTATGTAAAATTGCAAGCTCTTTCTTTGGATGAAAGAAATACGCAGTGTATATTCGTATTCAAAACTCGATTTAAAACATAAACACAGACCTGTACCCGAAATCATTCATATCCGAAATTAGTAGTAATCAACGACCATTTTTATTTGTATGAATGTTGTTTATGTATTCACTGAACAGACTCCATTTTAATCAGCATAGAATACTAGTCGAACGTGTATTTGATAAATAAATTGTTTTTGAAAGGAAATAATAAAATTTGTCCGAATAACTTAATATATGAACCGTAAAATATGTAGATCTACTTAAAATAAAAAATTGACAGACGGTTTTGAATATCGGTTATCTTTTACATGAATTCATTTATTTGCAACATTTTTCGACTGACTGAATATATCTAAAATTAAACAAGATAAAATAAATAAAATAAATATTCATCAAACATACCAAAACCTGGTAAAAATCTTATTTCTCCCCTCCCACCTTTATTATATATTTAAAAGATTAATTTACATCTTATAGGGAGGAACTGTTGCATTTACAAAGGCTCTGGCGATAGATGAAGCCAAGCACGGTGTTCGCGTGAATGCGTAAGTTTCTATATTTTTATTGTCATAAGTCATTTTGATGTGTTTTTTTCCTCGGCTAGTATTTTTGTTCATCTGCCGCCAGATTTTTATAATTTGACGTAAATGCTCATAGAATTTGTCAAAATCTGAAAATTAAGGTGGTTTTGTGTAATAAAAACTAAAAAAGTGCACCAAATGGAGAGTTTACCTGATATCCTTTCGATTCCTCTCGATATTACTCGTTGGTTTTCGGCTTTATTCGTATATTTACGTTGCAATCCGTCAATTACTTCTTGTTAAAGAATAAAAAAGTTTAGGTTTATGTAACTAGACTATCAATGAATTCCTGACTCATAGCTTTATCAAAGCAAGGTGTGGAATTTTTCTTTGATTTCTTTTCAGGTTATCGCCAAGTATGGTTGACACTCCCCTTCTAAGAACAGTGATCCGTAAGTGGGGTGACGAACAAGAGCAAGTTGACATGCTTTCTTCTTTTACGGTAAAACAATATTCCTATTAACTGGCAGTTTATTGAACAACCCTCTTTTTATGATATGTCAAAGCATAGTTGATACACCTCTATGAAGGGGACAAATAGAAGTAAAAAGGAAAACCTACAAGAACAAATTAATTTAATTAATTCGTTTACGGTAATTAAAAATTCGATCATTTAGAAAGCTTTTGCCGAGATTAAGAAATTACTGCATGAAAGCCACCGTACGAAGCAACTATACATCTAGAGAATGGTCTTCTCGTCCTAAAGGAAAACAACAAGTAACTTTGCTGGAAAGTAAAACACAGCAAATTAAATGAGGCAAAACAAAAAAATATAGGACACGGAACAAGGGTTAAACATTTTTATTCATTTAGAAACATTGACTTTATTTTGTTATAAAACAACATAAGATTTCATTCTTACGAAACAAAATTTCGTACTTGCTAAATAAGATTTAATTTTTATAAAATAACTTTTTGTTACATCTTGAGTTCATTTGAAGCTTCCGTAATACAACTTTTTATTCCGAAATGTATTTTGTAATAATATCCGTTACCAAAATAAGTGTATAAGTTGTCTCTTTACGGGCTCCAACAGTACGTAGATAAATCTATGATGTCTATAAACTCTAAAAGTACTTTCAAAGTTAAGGAGACCAAACTCTGATTTTCTTTTTTCAGCAACTTGGTATGATAGCACATCCCCATGAAATCGGCAAGGCATGTCTATTTTTAGCAGTGGATGCAACATTTACCACGGGAGAGGAGCTGATGTGTTCAGCCGGAACAGAAATAGGATACGGTGTAAAACAGTAACATTTCATACGACGTTGTCATCTCGCTTGCCGTCTTAGCGGCTGTGTAGTAACAAAGTTAATTGAACATTTCTTGATTCTAAATAAATTTAAAGTAGTCGTTTTGTTTTGTACTTTATCCCCATTTTTTCAGAAATACTTCAGTTTTACCAGAAAGGGGACATTTTATTTGCGAACACAAGTTTATGCACAAAATAATTGTGGCGGTAAAAGCGTAGACGGCCTGTCGGCTTGATAGGAGCCGGCGTTTATATATGCCTAGTCTCAAATCCTTCTGTTGCACCTTTCAGGCATTCAAGTAGATCTTCAGAAGAGTGTTCAGTTTGTCAGCTGAAAGAATGATAAAGTTTGAATTAATACAAAATTGGCCTCGGCATGAAATTCGTTCGTTCGTTTCTTTCTTTCTTCCGTCCTTTCTTCCCTCCTTCCTTTTTCCTTTCGTTTGTAAGCTCGCCTTCCTTTTGACTGATATCAAGAAATTGGAGGCTTTAAGTAAACGAAAGGCAGAAGAAAAGGAAAAATGCCGTCCGATCAAAGAATTCGGATGACCTTTGTTAACTTCGTATTAGATCATGTCATTCTGTCCAATCTCGCTGTTGCCTTCTATGTGTAGCATAACTATTTTTTAAAATTACACGATTATTTATTCAATGTTTGCTTACTTTTTCTGTTAAATATTCTTGAGATTGTTTTAATGTACATTTTTGGTACAGCAAACCAGAGACGTATATAAATAATCGTGTAATTTTAAAAATAGTTATGCAATATACGTCTCTGATTAAACGTGCAATAAAAACATTGCATCGTTCGCAAAATAGATGGGTTTTCAATCCGCACTACTTTTGACCACATCACTATCAGTGTATTAACGTGAACTTTTTTGTTGAACTCTTTATAGCAGCGTAGGCGGACTGATACCTTAATTAATGCGCAAAATACGTGTTTGTAGTACCGAAATGATGATGTTTTTGTAAATCATTACCTAAGACATTGATATTTGCGTGACTTCAATTTTGAATTCGTGATCTCTTTTTGATTGTGCATAATTAAAGGCGTCTAAGTGCGCAATAATCTGAAATAATTAACAGATGTAAAAGCAGACATGTCTCTCGATGCCTGATTTTGATTTGCGGTACTAAAGCTAAGTTAACTTAAACACACACGCACGCACGCACGCACATACACACACTTTTTATGTATCAAATATATTTGTGAAAAGATCTTTTGGAAATAATATACCTATTTTCGTGGTATCTAGTGCGTAAACAACCTATGATATTGTTCGAGTTATATGTTAAAATATAGGACTATCTTTATTATGTAAATTTTACAAACCTATTCAGTTTTCCGTTTAAGCCGTTTCTACATAATATAAAGAAATGTCCGATGACAAAGTTTATGCCACATTTGTGGTTGCATTTTAAGTTAAAGATCCTCTTATTTTTCTTTTCAATATGAATACATCATTTCATAAACAACAACAACTGAAGTACGTCACAATAAAGCTCGTCTCGCATGGGTTTTATTTCCATTCATTTCTTATCAAATCTTTAAAGAGCCAACCTGAAATTCTAACCTAAACCTTACCTGAAATTAGAACTGTTCCGTTTTCTTTCAAATGATGTATTTAGACCGTTCCATAATTGATTAATTGACCGCCGCCATTATGTAGATCACGTGACCGCCCGCCATTAAAGGACTGCTTAAGTGCCGTTTAAATCTATGCATCGTCGGTGACCACCGGTACATATTCCGCACAACTACATTATGAACCGTGGGATAATTAACTGCAGATTATTCGTTTTCATGAATATTCTTTAGCCAACGGAAGTAACTCTTTGTCGAAAGAGATTCCGCATTATAGATAGATACTCTTCAATGTGGTGAGTAGGCATAATTGACAAGTTACTTAAAATAGACAGGATTTAAACATTGGCTGAGATTGCGCAAGGGAAATCTTTCGAAAACCAATGAATGTAGGCAGAGACATAGATCCTATATCTCTGATGTAGGTAATCATTCATGAGTACGAAATTGAAACGGAATGGATCGAACGTGGGATTCCGACGATGTATTTCAATGTGACATACTGCCTTATATCGCGTGAATTTTGTTGCAGAATAAACAAATTCATTTTATTATTATTATTATTATTATTTTGTATGTTTTATTCCTGACTTGAACATACTATTGACTTGAATAGGGCATCAATGAAGGCCCTGACTTGAATTTTTTAACACATGAAAGTCTGAAAAAAGACCACGGACTGTTCAAAGTGGAAGCTTGAGTTGTGTAAACCACATATAATGTGTATAAAACACAAAAAATATATTGAATGCACTGTTTTCCTTTTCGAAAGTTGACACTTTAATTTCAATTATTTGAACAACTCATGTTCTGCCATATGCAGCTCTTAGACAAGAACTTCTTCCAGTGTTTTAATCGTCCGTACTATTTTACCACATACCATGTACGTGTTTCACGCTCAGTAAAGAGTTAAGGCTATTTAGAGTTGTTCAGTACAGTGTTAAATATAGAAAACCTCCCGTCCAAGAAGCATTCTTGATTCTTTTCCACGGTTAGTCTATTGGAACCGATATATGTGACCTCGGTTTAACGTCCCATCCAAAGGCTTATCAGCAGTATAAGTGAAAGAGCAGAAGATTGAACTTGCGACAAGATAAAAAGTCTTTTTGCCAGCAGATCCGCAAACAGGAAGCGCTCCCCTAACACCCCTACTAATGTTGCATTTTCTTTCCAAACGGAACGGCGGACAAGTCCATTTTTAAGAAATTTAGCGAGGTCAGGTTTGAATACAAAATCATGAGTTCACGTGGATGAAAAGGTGACGCTGGTCAGTCATACAAACAAAATTGTATATTTACTACTTGCCTGATCAAAAGAATGAGACATTTGTGCATGGGGCAAACTATTTAAAAGTATTTAACCAAGCGTTAAGTTTGAAATCTGGGCTCACATTTTGTAACATAAAAGAGACGGACGGGTCGTACAAACTTATAGTTGAAACTTTAATTCTGATTGAAGATGTCTAGCGCTTTCTCAATTAGGTGAGTACAACATTAATTAGTGTTTGTTTTTAGCTCACCGAGCACAAAGTGCTCAGGGTGAGCTTTTCTGATCGGTCTTTGTCCGTCGTCCGTCGTCCGTCCGTCCGTCCGTCCGTCGTCAACTTTTCATTCAAACGACATCTCCTCTGAAACCAATGGGGCAAATTTAATGAAACTTGCCTGGGATGTTCCTTGCATGAAGCTCTACCAAGATTGTTCAAATGGTTCTGGTCCATTGCATTTCTGGTTCACTGGAGCTAAAAATAGATTTTATAAGTTGGATCTTTAAAAATCTTCTTCTCCGAAACCATAAGTTATAGAGCTTAGATATTTGGTGTGTAGCATTGTCTAGTGGACCTCTACCAAGTTTGTTCAAATTATGTCCCTGGGGACAAAACTGACCCCACCCCAGGGGTCAGTTGATTTTACATAGAGTTATATAGGGAAAACTTGAAAATCTTCTTGTCAGAAACCACAAGGCCTAGAGTTAAGAAATTTGGTATGTAGCATTGTCTAGTGGACCTCTACCAAGTTTGTTCAAATCATGGCCTCTGGGTCAAAAATGGCCCCGCCCCGGGGGTCACTTGTTTTACATAGAGTTATAAAGGAAAATCTTAAAAAAATCTTCTGTCAGAAACCGTAAGTTATAGAGCTTAGATATTTGGTGTGTAGCATTTTCTAGTGGACCTCTACCAAGTTTGTTCAAATCCTGGCCTCTGGGTCAAAAATTGCCCCGCCCCGGGGGTCACTTGTTTTACATAGAGTTATATAGGAAAATCTTTAAAAATCTTCTTGTCAGAAACCGTAAGTTATAGAGCTTAGATATTTGGTGTGTAGCATTGTCTAGTGGACCTCTACCAAGTTTGTTTAAATCCTGGCTTCTGGGTCAAAAATGACCCCGCCCCAGGGGCCACTAGTTTTACATAGAGTTATAAAGGAAAATCTTAAAAAATCTTCTTGTCAGAAACCGTAAGTTATAGAGCTTAGATATTTGGTGTGTAGCATTGTCTAGTGGACCTCTACCAAGTTTGTTCAAATCCTGTCCTCTGGGTCAAAAATGGCCCCGCCCCAGGGGCCACTAGTTTTACATAGAATTATATAGGAAAATCTTTAAAAATCTTCTTGTCAGAAACCGTAAGTTATAGAGATTAGATATTTGGTGTGTAGCATTGTCTAGTGGACCTCTACCAAGTTTGTTCAAATCCTGGCCTCTGGGTCAAAAATGACCCCGCCCCAGGGGCCACTAGTTTTACATAGAGTTATATAGGAAAAACTAAAAAATCTTCTTGTCAGATACAAGAAGGCCTACAGTTAAGATATTTGGTATGTAGCATTGTCTAGTGGACCTCTACCAAGTTTGTTCAAATCCTGGCCTCTGGGTCAAAAATGACCCCGCCCCGGGGGTCACTTGTTTTACATAGAGTTATATAGGAAAATCTTAAAAAAATCTTCTTATCAGAAACCGTAAGTTATAGAGCTTAGATATTTGGTATGTAGCATTGTCTAGTGGACCTCTACCAAGTTTGTTCAAATCCTGGCCTCTGGGTCAAAAATGGCCCCGCCCCGGGGGCCACTAGTTTTACATAGAGTTATATAAGAAAATCTAAAAAAATCTTCTTGTCAGAAACCGTAAGTTATGGAGCTTAGATATTTGGTGTGTAGCATTGTCTAGTGGACCTCTACCAAGTTTATTAGAAAAATGTCCCTGGGGTCACTATTGGCCGCGCCCAAGGGGTCACAAGTTTTAAATAACAATATAGAAGAAAATCTTTAAAAATCTTCTTGTCTGAAACCACAAGACCTAGAATTTTAAAATTTGGCATGAAGCAAGCTTTATCAAGCTTTTTCAAATTATTGGATTAGGTTAAAGGTCACGGAGGCTAAAAGTAGATTTATCTACTGTACCTCATAGAGCCTTCATTTATAGACCAATATCTGTGATATTCAGTATAGAGGTTTCTTGCATGGACCTCTACCCATGGGTAGGGTTTGAGGTCACTGGGTCAAGGTCAAGGTCACCATAGCTTATAATAGATATTTCTACTTTCTGTCATAGAGCCTTTATTTATTGACTGATATTTTACATATTTGGTTTGTAGGCACTTACATATTTTCAGTTAAAAAATGAAATACTGCTTAACAGCAAACCTACAGCCAAAGTACTCAGGTGAGCGATCCAGGGCCATCATGGCCCTCTTGTTTAAATATCACTAACAGTAATTAGTTTTAAAATATAAACCCTGAAGAAATTTTGAAGTTTGTGAGATGTCATTTTTAGAATGATTACAGCATCTATTAAGTGTATGTTGGTTTGTTACTTTTGCATTAATCAATTTCCTTTTCCTTTTTCTTCGATATAATGATTTTAAACACTATGCACTTTCAGTTGCTTAATATAACAGAATGGTCTCTCATAAGTTGAGAAACTACTGACAAACAACTTGTAAAGAATCAGTACTAGTGAGTGTAAAAACTGGTGCTCTGACATAAAAAAAACGTATTTGTCTTGTTAAAACTTCACGTATTTTTACGACAACCATTTCTTTTTGTCAATTTGAACACAGCCCGTGATAAAATCATTCATTACTATTCCTCAATCTGGTCGCAGGACTGTCAGAGAGTTACTAAGCTAAGAACACACAAAACATTTAAAAGTGAATTTCAGTGCAAATATTACCTTCTCATGGATTGAAAGAGACCTAAAAGGTCTTTATTCTCACAATTTAGATGTGGAATATTACCTTTACGAATAGAGACTGGCTGCTATATAGGAAAGACTGTTAATGAGAGACTGTGTTGACTATGTGACAGTACTAGGGTCGAAGATTAGAGACATTTCCTTCTAACCTGCTCACTGTAAAATGAAACAAGAAACAATTCTTTCGGTGAAATTTTGTTTAGTGTTAAGTACATACACCATACAGATAAACTCTCATATCTAGTAAACAACTATCCAAGAAAAACCGCCAAATTTGGTTTTAAAGCTACGAAGAAAAGTAATGTATTACAGGAATTGAAATTTGCTCCTATGTTCATTTAATGCAATATATATTCCGTACTAGTTGTATGAAAAGTTATATGAAAAATTGTAGATTTTAGAGCCTGCCAGTTGAATGTGAAATGCATGGTTCAGTCATTGTACAATTCTCTGAATCAAAACTTATCTACTTATTTACTAGTATATTTGTGTACATGTTTTTTGTGTAACCACGTGATTCGGCCCGGCTAGCTCTATCGGTAGAGCATCGGACTGACAGTCTTGCGATCTCGGTTCAATCCCCATTAGGGCCAGCAAATAATTGATCTTAGACAATGCGACTATAGGTCATTTGTCCCTCACCTTTGAACCAAGTGAGGAAGTATCAGTCACTTGCGGAAAAATTGGTAAGTAAACTGCTTTGACACCAAGGAACATTGGTTAGGTGGACAGACCGCCGGGTTATAACCTTAGCTGTTAAAACCGGCGTTAAACCCCAATAAAACCACGTGAAGTCATTATATATTTAATTTAAGTCATAGGTGACTTATAAGCCCGTTAGGTCGGGTGTATTGGCATTTATTTTATACTTGTAGATTGATTCTATATACACATGCCACAATTATAAAAGATGATTTTATCTAATAAGAATTAAAAATAGCGCGAACAGAAAATACTAAAAAGCTGTGCAAATTAACATAGCTTAAAGTTTAGACACAGGTATCAGCAATATATCAACGTGACAAACACAGATATCAGCAATATATCAACGTGACAAACACAAATATCAGCAATATATCAACGTGACAAACACAGATATCAGCAATATATCAACGTGACAAACACAAATATCAGCAATATATCAACGTGACAAACACAAATATCAGCAATATATCAACGTGACAACCACAAATATCAGCAATATATCAACGTGACAAACACAGATATCAGCAATATCGTCTGTTTGATTTATGGCAAATATAATTTGGTTCTTATTACAAATGTAATTTGGTTATTTGTACAAAAGTAACTTGGTTCTATCTACAAATATAATTTGGTTCTATGTTAAAATGTTTTTTTATACTATGTGCAAATATTATTTGATTCTATGTTCTTAGGATTACCCTCGTAAGAGTGTCGGTTCTCTGCATGTTTGTCACGATATGCACGTGTCACCCTTACTTTCAAGAAAGTTTGCCAAACGGTAAAAATGTGCCACACCCTTGTGCAGAAGGCTTCATCTGGGAGGGGGTCGGACATGAAAATCCCCTTGGTGCTTGGACAAGGAACGTTTTCGGGGTTGACTTCAAGAACAACAATTTCGTAAGTAAATTCTTTCGTTTGTACTTACCTCTTCTTTCAATGTGAATTGTACATTTAAACAACCATTGAAAATACATGTTTAGATCGTTTCACACAGATTTATTACTTTTAGGACAAACGTTTATTCACATTTATTTTATTGTAAAAAGATAAAACGTGGTATGCAAAGGGAGAAAGGAATATAAAGAACTGCATTCCTGTTTAATTTTAAAGTCTTTGAAAAGGGTGCCCCTTTTTGACTATACTTGTGCAACTGTATACGGACCTTTATTTTTCAGTTGCATGAAAGTCCTATTCAGTTAAGAAGTTAAGACTTTTTACCCGATTTAAGAAGAAAAAAAGTCTTACATTTTCCCTCTGAAATGTGAAGGCAAACAGCGGGTTTAACGCAGTTTTAAATTCTGACATACGTGGTATGATATATGACTGTCGACATTTGCAGATAGAGTCTGACATACTTCTATAAACCTTTGTTTCTGCAGGAACAAGACATTGTAGTATTATATGGGTAAATATAGGTATTTTCGACATTTTTACCATAATTTTGCGAACAGAGGTTCGTCAAACCTTATTCCTGCAGATAAAGAGAAGTAGTTTATTTTCATCAAAAATATATGTATGTACGATGTATATTTCAACCTGATTTCTGCAGCCTTTGCAGTTTTTTTTCATGTATACGACGGGCTGGGTTTTGTATTTATTTCTGCAGTTATATGCCGGTCGAGGATTTTGATCTTATTTTTTCAAGTAAAGATCAAGGACATCCGACATTTTGACCATGTAAACTACAGGTTTAGGTTCAGGGCAGTCCAACATTTTGACCGTATAACTACAGGGTTAGAGTTAAGAGCAGTCCAACATTTTGACTGTATAACTACAGGTGAAGGTTAAGAGCAGTTCAACATTTTGACCGCATAACTACAGGTTTAGGTTAAGAGCAGTCCGACATTTTGACCGTATAACTACAGGTTCAGGTTAAGAGCAGTCTAACATTTTGACCGTATTACTACAGGTTTTGGTTAAGAGCAGTCCAACATTTTGACCGTGTAACTACAGGTTTAGGTTCAGGGCAGCCCGACATTTTGATCGTATAACTACAGGTTTAGGTTATGAGCAGTCCAACATTTTGACCGTATAACTACAGGTTTTAGGTAAATAGCAACCCAATATTTTGATCGTATAACTACAAGTTTAGGTTAAGAGCAGTCCAACATTTTGACCGCATAACTACAGGTTTAGGTTAAGAGCAGTCCGACATTTTGACCGTATAACTACAGGTTCAGGTTAAGAGCAGTCTAACATTTTGACCGTATTACTACAGGTTTTGGTTAAGAGCAGTCCAACATTTTGACCGTGTAACTACAGGTTAAGGTTCAGGGCAGCCCGACATTTTGATCGTATAACTACAGGTTTAGGTTATGAGCAGTCCAACATTTTGACCGTATAACTACAGGTTTTAGGTAAATAGCAACCCAATATTTTGATCGTATAACTACAAGTTTAGGTTAAGAGCAGTCCAACATTTTGACCATATAATTACAGGTTTAGGTAAAGAGCAGTCCAACATTTTGACCGTATAACTACAGGTTTAGGTTAGGGGCAGTCGGACATTTTGATCGCATAACTACAGGTTTAGGTTAAGGGCAGTCCGACATTTTGATCGCATAACTACAGGTACAGGTTTAAGGCATTTCGACATTTTGATCTTATAACTGCAAAAACATGTATTGGACGGTCCGACATATTACTCTTATTTCTGCGTGTGTAGGCAAAGGTTCGGTAGTATTATTTTGCACGTGCAGGTGTATGACAGCCCGGTATTTCGACCTTATGTCTACATAGATAGATCTGCCCAACATTTAATCCTTGCTTCTGCTAATATAAGTATAGGACAGTCCAACATCTGGACATAATTTCTGCTGTTGCAGGTATAGGTCAGTCCAACATCTTGACCTAATTTCTAATTATGCAGGTATAGGACAGTCCAACATCTTGGCCAAATTTCTACTTATGCAGGTATAGGACAGTCCAACATCTTGACCTAATTTCTGATGTTGCAGGTATAGGTCAGTCCAACATCTTGGCCTAATTTCTGCTGTTGCAGGTATAGGACAGTCCAACATCTTGGCCTAATTTCTACTTATGCAGGTATAGGACAGTCCAACATCTTGACCTAATTTCTGATGTTGCAGGTATAGGTCAGTCAAACTTCTTGACCTAATTTCTGATGTTGCATGTATAGGTCTATAGGACAGTCCAACATCTTGGCCTAATTTCTGATGTTGCAGGTATAGGACAGTCCAACATCTTGGCCTAATTTCTGATGTTGCAGGTATAGGACAGTCCAACATCTTGACCTAATTTCTGCTTATGCAGGTATAGGTCAGTCCAACTTCTTGACCTAATTTCTGATGTTGCAGGTATAGGTCAGTCCAACATCTTGACCTAATTTCTGATGTTGCAGGTATAGGACAGTCCAACATCTTGGCCTAATTTCTGCGGTTGCAGGTATAGGACAGTCCAACATCTTGACCTAATTTCGGCTTATGCAGGTATAGTTCAGTCCAACATCTTGGCCTAATTTCTGCTAATGCAGGTATAGTTCAGTCCAACATCTTGGCCTAATTTCTGCTTATGCAGGTATAGTTCAGTCCAACATCTTGGCCTAATTTCTGATGTTGCAGGTATAGGTCAGTCCAACTTCTTGACCTAATTTCTGCTTATGCAGGTATAAGACAGTCCAACTTCTTGACCTAATTTCTGATGTTGCAGGTATAGGACAGTCCAACATCTTGGCCTAATTTCTGCTTATGCAGGTATAGGACAGTCCAACATCTTGACCTAATTTCTGCTTATGCAGGTATAGTTCAGTCCAACATCTTGGCCTAATTTCTGCTTATGCAGGTATAGTTCAGTCCAACATCTTGGCCTAATTTCTGCTTATGCAGGTATAGTTCAGTCCAACATCTTGGCCTAATTTCTGATGTTGCAGGTATAGTTCAGTCCAACTTCTTGACCTAATTTCTGCTTATGCAGGTATAGGACAGTCCAACATCTTGACCTAATTTCTGCTTATGCAGGTATAGGACAGTCCAACTTCTTGACCTAATTTCTGATGTTGCAGGTATAATTCAGTCCAACATCTTGGCCTAATTTCTGATGTGCAGGTATAGGTCAGTCCAACATCTTGGCCTAATTTCTGATGTTGCAGGTATAGGACAGTCCAACATCTTGGCCTAATTTCTGATGTTGCAGGAATAGGTCAGTCCAACATCTTGGCCTAATTTCTGATGTTGCAGGAATAGGTCAGTCCAACATCTTGGCCTAATTTCTGATGTTGCAGGTATAGGACAGTCCAACATCTTGGCCTTATTTCTGATGTTGCAGGAATAGGTCAGTCCAACTTCTTGACCTAATTTCTGATGTTGCAGGAATAGGTCAGTTTAACTTCTTGACCTAATTTCTGATGTTGCAGGTATAGGTCAGTCCAACATCTTGGCCTAATTTCTGATGTTGCAGGTATAGTTCAGTCCAACATCTTGGCCTAATTTCTGATGTTGCAGGTATAGGACAGTCCAACTCCTTGACCTAATTTCTGATGTTGCAGGTATAGGTCAGTCCAACATCTTGACCTAATTTCTGCTTATGCAGGTATAGGTCAGTCCAACATCTTGGCCTAATTTCTGATGTTGCAGGAATAGGTCAGTCCAACATCTTGGCCTAATTTCTGATGTTGCAGGAATAGGTCAGTCCAACTTCTTGACCTAATTTCTGCTTATGCAGGTATAGTTCAGTCCAACTTCTTGACCTAATTTCTGATGTTGCAGGTATAGGACAGTCCAACATCTTGGCCTTATTTCTGATGTTGCAGGAATAGGTCAGTCCAACTTCTTGACCTAATTTCTGATGTTGCAGGAATAGGTCAGTCCAACTTCTTGACCTAATTTCTGATGTTGCAGGTATAGGTCAGTCCAACATCTTGGCCTAATTTCTGCTTATGCAGGTATAGTTCAGTCCAACATCTTGACCTAATTTCTGATGTTGCAGGTATAGTTCAGTCAAACTTCTTCAACTAATTTCTGCTTATGCAGGTATAGTTCAGTCCAACATCTTGGCCTGATTTCTGATGTTGCAGGTATAGGACAGCCCAACATCTTGGCCTTATTTCTGATGTTGCAGGAATAGGTCAGTCCAACTTCTTGACCTAATTTCTGATGTTGCAGGAATAGGTCAGTCCAACTTCTTGACCTAATTTCTGATGTTGCAGGTATAGGTCAGTCCAACATCTTGGCCTAATTTCTGCTTATGCAGGTATAGTTCAGTCCAACACCTTGACCTAAATTCTGATGTTGCAGGTATAGGTCAGTCAAACTTCTTGAACTAATTTCTGCTTATGCAGGTATAGTTCAGTCCAACATCTTGACCTAATTTCTGATGTTGCAGGTATAGGTCAGTCAAACTTCTTGAACTAATTTCTGCTTATGCAGGTATAGTTCAGTCCAACATCTTGGCCTAATTTCTGATGTTGCAGGAATAGGTCAGTCCAACATCTTGGCCTAATTTCTGATGTTGCAGGAATAGGTCAGTCCAACTTCTTGACCTAATTTCTGCTTATGCAGGTATAGTTCAGTCCAACTTCTTGACCTAATTTCTGCTTATGCAGGTATAGTTCAGTTCAACTTCTTGACCTAATTTCTGATGTTGCAGGTATAGGACAGTCCAACATCTTGGCCTAATTTCTGATGTTGCAGGTATAGGACAGTCCAACTTCTTGACCTAATTTCTGCTTATGCAGGTATAGTTCAGTCCAACATCTTGGCCTAATTTCTGATGTTGCAGGTATAGGACAGTCCAACATCGTGACCTAATTTCTGATGTTGCAGGAATAGGTCAGTCCAACATCTTGGCCTAATTTCTGATGTTGCAGGAATAGGTCGGTCCAACATCTTGGCCTAATTTCTGATGTTGCAGGTATAGGTCAGTTCAACATCTTGACCTAATTTCTGATGTTGCAGGTATAGGGCAGTCCAACATCTTGGCCTAATTTCTGATGTTGCAGGAATAGGACAGTCCAACATCTTGACCTAATTTCTGATGTTGCAGGTATAGGACAGTCCAACATCTTGGCCTAATTTCTGATGTTGCAGGTATAGGTCAGTCCAACATCTTGGCCTTATTTCTGGTGTTGCAGGTATAGGTCAGTCCAACATCTTGACCTAATTTCTGATGTTGCAGGTAAAGTTCAGTCCAACATCTTGGCCTAATTTCTGCTTATGCAGGAATAGGTCAGTCCAACTTCTTGACCTAATTTCTGATGTTGCAGGTATAGTTCAGTCCAACATCTTGGCCTAATTTCTGCTTATGCAGGTATAGTTCAGTCCAACATCTTGACCTAATTTCTGATGTTGCAGGTATAGTTCAGTCCACGTCTTGGCCTAATTTTTGCTTATGCAGGTATAGGACAGTCCAACATCTTGGCCTAATTTCTGATGTTGCAGGTATAGGTCAGTCCAACATCTTGACCTAATTTCTGATGTTGCAGGTATAGGTCAGTCCAACATCTTGACCTAATTTCTGATGTTGCAGGTATAGTTCAGTCCAACATCTTGGCCTAATTTCTGCTTATGCAGGTATAGGTCAGTCCAACTTCTTGACCTAATTTCTGATGTTGCAGGTATAGGTCAGTCCAACATCTTGGCCTAATTTCTGCTTATGCAGGTATAGTTCAGTCCAACATCTTGGCCTAATTTCTGATGTTGCTGGTATAGGACAGTCCAACATCTTGACCTAATTTCTGATGTTGCAGGAATAGGACAGTCCAACATCTTGACCTTATTTCTGCTTATGCAGGTATAGGACAGTCCAACATCTTGGCCTAATTTCTGATGTTGCAGGTATAGGTCAGTCCAACATCTTGACCTAATTTCTGCTGTTGCAGATATAGGACTGTCCAACATCTTGACCTAATTTGTGCTATTGCAGGTATAGGACTGTCCAAAATTTTGCCCTAATTTCTGCTGTTGCAGATATAGGACTGTCTAACATATTGACCTAATTATTGCTGTTGCAGGTATAGGTTAGTCCAACAATCTTGGCCTAATTTCTGATGTTGCAGGTATATGACAGTCCAACATCTTGACCTAATTTCTACTTATGCAGGTATAGGACAGTCCAACATCTTGACCTAATTTCTGATGTTGCAGGTATAGGTCAGTCCAACTTCTTGACCTAATTTCTGATGTTGCAGGTATAGGACAGTCCAACATCTTGACCTAATTTCTACTTATGCAGGTATTGGACAGTCCAACTTCTTGACCTAATTTCTGCTTATGCAGGTATAGTTCAGTCCAACTTCTTGACCTAATTTCTGCTTATGCAGGTATAGTTCAGTCCAACTTCTTGACCTAATTTCTGATGTTGCAGGTATAGTTCAGTCCAACATCTTGGCCTAATTTCTGATGTTGCAGGTATAGTTCAGTCCAACATCTTGACCTTATTTCTGATGTTGCAGGTATAGGACAGTCCAACTTCTTGACCTAATTTCTGCTTATGCAGGTATAGTTCAGTCCAACTTCTTGACCTAATTTCTGCTTATGCAGGTATAGTTCCGTCCAACTTTTTGACCTAATTTCTGATGTTGCAGGTATAGGTCAGTCCAACTTCTTGACCTAATTTCTGCTTATGCAGGTATAGTTCAGTCCAACATCTTGACCTAATTTATGATGTTGCAGGTATAGTTCAGTCCAACTTCTTGACCTAATTTCTGATGTTGCAGGTATAGGACAGTCCAACATCTTGGCCTAATTTCTGATGTTGCACGTATGGACAGTCCAACTTTCGTTGCAGATGACAAATGATGGTCGTCCGCCACAGACAGGGCTATCTAACGGTTCACATATACCTGCAATGTAGAACAAAACGTATTTGTAAGAAAAACGGACAAATGAAATGTTCAACAATTGTAATTTTTTCATTTTCTATAATTTTCTATGAATTTTATTTCTTTCTTCTATCTGACTGTTGAACTAATTTACCTGGGAGTCATAAGTTTGTATTTTAGAAACCAATTGTTTTCGCTTCATCGCTTTTACATGAATGCCATTGGATATACAGATAAAACTTAATATGGCATTTTTTTATGTTTCTCTGGTAGACAACAGTTACCTGGATGTGAGATGTCTACTGTGTATTTTGGAGTCGAACCCGGGGTCCACGAACAGTCTGGATCACCGAGTTCCATACCATTAGTTCTTCCATCTCCATCTGAATCTTTGTTGCAAATCACAGAATCCCATACCTGACAAAAACAAGACCTTTGGTAAAGAAAATGTGTGTCCTAAATTTCAAAAGACTGCAACATAAAACTCTGAAAAGTATACATAATCATCAGACCGTCTTTACCTGCACATGCAAAAATAAGGTCGATCGTCCTATACCTGCGTCAGCAGAGATAAGGCCAAAATGTCGGACGGTTTTATACCTGCAACAGCAGAAATAAGTCAAAATTTTGGCCCGTCCAAAACCTGCACTTGCAGAAATAAGATCTAAATGTTAATCCGTCCAATAAATGCTCTTGCAGAAATAAGATCTAAACGTTGGATCGTATAATACATGCAGAAATAAGGTCAAATTGTCAGTCCGTCCTATACCTGCAGATATAAAGATCAAACCGTAGGGCCATCCTATATATGCACATAAAGGACTGCCATTAAGCTGTAACTCAAACTTCTTATACGGCCATTATTTCAATCCGCCCTATACCTGCAGCAGCAGAAATTAGGTCCAGATGTTGGACTTTTCTATACCTGCAAAATCAGAAATTAGGTTCAGATGATGGACTGGCGTATACCTGCAACAGCAGCAATTAGGACAATAGGTAAGACTGTCCTATACATGTAACAGTAAAAATTAAGTCAATATCTTGGACTGTCCTACAACTGCATTAGTGGTTTGTAATTATATGGTCAAAATGTTGGACTGCTCTTAACCTAAACTTGTAGTTATACGGTCAAAATATTGGGTTGCTATTTACCTAAAACCTGTAGTTATACGGTCAAAATGTTGGACTGCTCTTAACCTAAACCTGTAGTTATACGATCAAAATGTCGGGCTGCCCTGAACCTAAACCTGTAGTTACACGGTCAAAATGTTGGACTGCTCTTAACCTAAACCTGTAGTAATACGGTCAAAATGTTGGACTGCTCTTAACCTAAACCTGTAGTTATACGGTCAAAATGTCGGACTGCTCTTAACCTAAACCTGTAGTTATATGGTCAAATAGTGGTCTGCCCTGAACCTAAACCTGTAGTTATGCGGTCAAAATGTTGAACTGCTCTTTACCTTCACCTGTAGTTATACAGTAAACTAGGTGCGAGCATTGCTTTCCGCTAACTAATGGTAGATAATTACAAACAAGAGGGCCATGATGGCCCTGGATCGCTCACCTGAGTACTTTGGCTGTAGGTTTGCTGTTAAGCAGTATTTCATTTTTTAATTGAAAATATGTAAAATATCAGTCAATAAATAAAGGCTCTATGACAGAAAGTAGAAATATCTATTATAAGCTATGGTGACCTTGACCTTGACCCAGTGACCTCAAACCCTCAAACCTATATACTGAATATCAAAGATATTGGTCTATAACCGAAAGCTTAATGAGGTACAGTAGATAAATCAATTTTTAGCCTCCGTGACCTTTAACCTAATCTAATAATTCGAAAAAGCTTGATAAAGCTTGCTTCATGCCAAATTTTAAAATTCAAGACCTTGTGGTTTGAGACAATTTTAAAATTCAAGGCCTTGTGGTTTGAGACAAGAAGATTTTTAAAGATTTCCTTTTTAACATATTAAGGGCCCCCGGGGCGGGGCAAATTTTGACCCCAGGGCCAACATTTAAACAATATTGGTAAAGGTTCTTTACACAATACTAAACACCAAATATCTAAGGTCTACACCTATTTGTTTTGGAGAAAAATTATTTTTCATGTTTTTCCTATATAAATCAATGTAAACCAAGAGAACCCTTGGGCGTGGCCAATTTTGACCCAGGGGACATAATTTGAACAAACATGGTAAACATCCACTAGACAATGCTACATACCAAATATCTAAGCTGTAGGCATTGAGATTTCCAGTAAGAAGATTTTTAAAGATTGCCTTTTTTACATATTAAGGACCCCCGGGGCGGGGCCAATTTTGACCCCTGGGGCCAATATATAAATAATACTGGTAAAGGTTATCTACACAATACTCCACACAAAATATCTAAGCTCTAGTCCTATTTGTTTCGGAGAAAAATGACTTTTAATGTTTTTCCTATATAACTATATGTAAACCAAGAGAACCCTGGGGCGTGGCCAATTTTGACCCAGGGGACATAATTTGAATAAACTTGGTAGACATCCACTAGACAATGCTACATACCAAATATCAAAGCTGTAGTCATTGTGGTTTCTGAGAATAAGATTTTTAAAGATTTACTTTTTTACATATTTAGGGCCCCCGGGGCAGGGCCAATTTTGACCCCAGGGCCAACATATAAATAATACTGGTAAAGGTTATCTACACAATACTCAACACCAAATATCTAAGGTCTAGTCCTATTAGTTTTGCAGAAAAATGATTTTTCATGTTTTTCCTATATAACTATATGTAAACCAAGAGAACCCTGGGGCGTGGCCAATTTTGACCCAGGGAAAAAATTTGAACAATTTTTGTAGAGTTCCATAAGAGGGTGCTAAATGCCAAATATCTAAGCTCTAGGCCTTGTGGTTTCAGACAAGAAGATTTTCAAAGTTTTTCCTTTAAGTTGCCATAGCAACCAGAGTTCTTGATGGAATTTAATTCTTTGAACAACTTTGGTAGAGCCTCATGCAAGGAACATCCCAGGCAAGTTTCATTTAATTTGGCCTTTTGGTTTCAGAGGAGATGTCATTTGAATGAAAAGTTTACGGACGGACGGACGGACGGACGACGGACGGACGGACGGACGCCGGACAAATTGCGATCACAAAAGCTCACCTTGTCACTATGTGACAGGTGAGCTAAAAAGAGAGAAAACCGTTTTGAGGTCTCGTTTTTACTCGTCGGTTTGCAAGAAAAACTTCCGTTGTTGAAGTGATAAAAAAGATATAAAAAGGTCAATGTTTTTTCTTACTTACAAATTTTAAATTATGAAAATCAGCCCATTATTGACAAAAAAGACCGGTGTTTTTGTAGTGCGTTCCAACTTACGCTATCCAACGATAGATTTATCGATCGTTTTTCCGTTATAGTACAGGTGAACGCGCGACTGCATATTTTGGTTATTCTTTCAATAGACCGTTCCAGAATTTAGTTCCTCCCTAATTACCTCCCTTGCTTCCGCCATTAAGGGACTGCGCAGATCAAAGCAGTTTGATAATGCGGAGCTTTGAAAAAGTCCCATTTTTAGAGCTGTGATGTGATTGTGACGTTGCATGTTAGAGAAACAGATTCATATAAACCACATGAAGCATTTATTATCAGCAAAGATATATCCAATGGTCTTCTAACCGAAAAAAAAGAATATCTGTAAAAGATTTTTTGCTGACATCTCAATCTATTGAACTGTGAAATAAAGGTCTTGTGATATTCTCCGGTAGATTAATTCTTTTTATTTTATCAAAATTTCACGAAAAAAAAAACTGCTGTTTAAAAGTACATGTATCTATCTTAAAAAATCTGTTTAAAAGGGTACAGTTATATAGGGGAACCGACAATAGCCCACTGGGACAATAGCCCACTAGGACAATAGCCCACAGGAAAATATCCCACCGGACAATAGCCCACAGCTTAATTTAAATTTTAAATGTTAAATAGCCAACTGCTTATCAAAAAGGGTGCAGATGTAAAAAGAACTAATAATATTGATGTTTAATTGTTTTAATATTCATATCTGTATATTTCAAATACAAATTCTATACTTTGTCTGCATTACCTTTCATATTCAGTGATACAGTGTGTTTTTACTTATTTATACCCTGTGTAAATAAGACAGGAGTAAAAAGTATAAAGCTGGTAAGAAACCATTGGATCTGGATCTGCTGTTTGTTTAAAGAGAAATGTCAGAATTAAAAAAGAAGTCTACACTGATGACTTATGAATACTTGTGTTTTAAACTCATTACATTTTCAATTTCTTAATTAATGCATAATAATGCAAATAAGTAGGCTATTGATCTAGTGAGCTATTGTCCTAGTGGGCTATTGTCCAGTGGGCTATTGTTCTAGTGAGCTATTGTCCTAGTGGGCTATTGTCCTACACTCAGTTATATAGGTGTCATAATTCGTATTACAAGAAATATCCGCAACAGCAATGTTAAAAATAAGAAGAAGGAAAGGAAAGAAAACGTATTATTATAAGATCAATATCTTACAAACGGCTTGCAACTGTTGTTTTCTTTCTGCATACACAAACTCAAACGTTGTACATATCAATACTTTGCAACAACAGATTTCCCCAATGCAAGAAATAAAGAATAGAAAATAAGGCAACAGATCCTAAATTTCATACAATCTTGAAAATCTTGTTTGTAAAGAAGAATATATATTCTTGAATTTCATATAACAGTCAGGAACAAATAAAGACCATGTTTTAAAGCCTTCAGGCATTTTCTCAAGAGCAAATTTCGTTATTACTGTGTTTTACTGTGACTGATCAAGCAAGACCGACAATGACAATTAACGGTGACTTATAAAAACAAAGACAGTATGTCACCCTCATATTACGTAACCACATTCCTTCACCAAACGACACCGCGAAAGACAAAAGAGATTTTGTTCATTAAAGAAACGCTAAATAATGCATATTTATTGTCGAGTATTCTTTGAAACTGTTTCAAAGAAAAAAACATTTTTTAGTTAAAATAGAGTGAACATGCGGTTGATGAGCGGGATGTTTAATTTTATCATTTTGTCTCTTTTGTAAGCTTTCAGAGTTGTTCAAATAATTGAAATCATAGTTTCACCATTTAAAAAGGAAAACGGTGCTTTCAATATTATTTGCGTTTTAAACATATTATATGTGGTTTACACAACTCAAGCTTCCACTTTGAACAGTCCATGGTCTTTTTTCACAGTCTTGTGTTAAATATTTCAAGTTAATGATATGTTCAAGTCAGGAATAAAACATACAAAAAAGTGATAAAAATACAATAAAATGATGTTTATTCTGCAACAAAATTCACGCATATAAGGCAGTATGTCAGCTTGAAATGTGCTAAAATTATCCAGATTTATACGGAACTCATAAGCATCATAGCGAGGTTTAGCAGTTCTTTAATGGCGGACGGTCTCGTGATCTTCAAAATGGCGGCGGTCAATTTATCAATTATGGAACAGTCTATAGATAAGGAGTGTCCATACCCTCTCAATTAAGGCCCTGATGTGAGTTTGTGTATGCAGAAAGAACTAAATAATAGCTGCAAGCCACACCTTTGTAAGATATTGATCCTACAATTTCTTCTTATTTTTAACATTATTGTTGAGGATATTTTTTGTGATACAGAAAACAAAATTATTATGACACCTATATGTAACTGTACCCTTTTGGTCAGATTATTTAAAGACAGATACATGTACTTGTTAAAAGCAGTTTTTCGTGAAATTTTGATAAAATAAAAAGAATTAATCTACGGAGAATATCACAAGACCTTTATTTCACAGTTCAGTAGATTGAGATGTAAGCAAAAAATCTTTTACACATATACTTTTTTCAGTAAGAACACCATCTTTGCTGTTAAATGCTTCATGTGGTTTATATGAATCTGTTTCTCTAACATACAACGTCACAATCAAATTACAGTTATAAGAATGGGATTTTTTTTCAATATAAAACTGCTCAATCTGCAGTACCTTAATGGCGGATGCAAGATAGGTAATCAGGGAGGTACTAATTTCTGGAACGGTCTATAGTGAATACAATACACCGTCTTGATCAATATTGCAGTCTTCATCTGAAAAATGAAGAGTTTCTGATTGAATTATTCGTAGATACTATGCCATTATTCTTAGGTTACTATGCCATTATTCGTAGGGTACTATGCCATTATTCGTAGGTTACTATGCCATTATTCGTAGGTTACAATGCCATTATTCGTAGGGTACTTTGCCATTATTCGTAAGGTACTGTGCCATTATTCGTAGGGTACTGTGCCATTATTCGTAGGTTACTATGCCATTATTCGTAAGGTACTATGCCATTATTCGTAGGGTACTGTGCCATTATTCGTAGGATACTATGCCATTATTAGTAGGGTACAATGCCATTATTGGTAGGGTACTATGCCATTATTCTGAAAGTATGAGAAGTAGTTGTCGGTAAAATTGACATTTTGTATATCCTATTCTTTCAGTATGTGCTAGTTGGAAAAGCCTCAGTTTTTGTGAATTACGATTCCATGAGATCGTTCGTGGATGCAATCTTACACAAATGTCAAATCAAAGGTAAGTACGAGAAATCAGTTATCAGATTGTTTTCATTCAAATCTAATGGCCTGGATAGCTCATGTTGTATTGTGGCGCTTGTCGCGTCTGTATAGTGTCCGGTTCTCGCCAGTTGTAACTTCGCCTTTTCACGGGCGTGAATATACGAGAACCCCAGATTTATTTCGCATCTTCACCCTTCAGAAATAGCTTACAAACACAAAAACTGAGCGATTATGACCGACCTAGCATTTTTAAAACTTTGTGTATATGTGAATCCCGAAGTGCGAAATCTGCAGATTCTAAATGTTAAACTTCGCGTTGTCACCCTCGGACTAAACAAACGTGATACATTACTAGAGCCATCTAACGAGACAAGGCTAGCTTCTAGTTCGGTCTCCATATAGGCCAAAATCTATTCTTGTTTGACGTATTATGTTGATTGTTTTCTTGAAATTTTGCAGCGGGATGAACACCCGTTCGGCGAATATCGGTGTCAATACCAAATATTACACGGTTAGTTGGTCAAGGAAAATTCGTCTTACCAGATATTTGTCATAGTGCGACGATGCGATCTGCTGATCGTGTGCTTTAGGATTTGCATAAACACGAAACTTTATAAATGTAATATAATTATCGCCCAATAGTCGTTTGTATGCAATTTCTGAAAGGGCGAAGATGCGAAATAAATCTCGCGCTGTCGCATATTCGCGTCCATAAAAGGACGAAGTTTTACTAGCGGAAACGGAATACCGTACTTCTGTGATACAGAGGCAACGTCAAAACTCGAAGATCTTAACTAGCGACATTTCGATCGGTTGCTCCATTCTGTCATATAAGTGTATTTTGAACGTCCTGTCTCTGAAGTTTCTCAACCCTCAGCATATTCTACAGCAGACTCTAAAGGTACCGACCATTCTCTGTGCTGTTTCTTCGGAACAGTCGGGAAAATATAATACTAAAACAAACCTACATTCAGTGTACGTTCAACCGAAAGATGATATCGATATGAAATCATTTAAAGGGGTAGAATCTGTATGCTCCCATATTCAGATCTATTTTCAACACCCAGTCAGCGCCGACGATTTACAACTTACATGCACATTTTATAGTTCAAAAGACTTCACATAATACTTAGCGGATGCTTTTCTAAACATTTGAGTAGCAGATAAAACTTCAGGATCAAACATATCTATCTAAAATCAAATAACGTTGCACTTTCTGTGAAAAGGGTGTTATTTTAAAATGCTGTTTTTTATTTCAACTACAGCAACCCCGATACACAAAGGATTTTATCATCAGTGCTGGAGTTGTGTGTCCCGGGGAAATGTCTACAGGAATGTCTTGTCCTCGTTCGAGAGCTAAAATTACACCCGTGTTATTCCGGAGACGTAGGCAAATATCTCCGCTCGTACAGCACCTCGAAGTCGATTGAATCTATTGCATGGTATGCGCGCTTTGATTCTTGTGACCTTGAACTTTATAAAGAGCAAGGTAGGGCTCATGATGACGGTAGTGATGACGTAAGCGCCGGGTTCTGTCCAACATCGTTGAATATTTTATTTGTCGTTCTTTTAAGTTTGTCTTGTTTGCTTTCAGTTTGATAGAGCAGTTTTCACTTTTTGTGCTGTAAAAGATTGAAGTGGCTAAATTTTCTTCCATACAAAGTATTTGTTAACGCTATGCTTAACAAGAAATACTTTTAAAAATTTATATGTAATCCACGGTAAATAAAGTCTTTATCATTATTGTTGTTATTATTATATTAATTATTTTTATTATTAAAATATATACGGCGTTGATAGGGATTGAAGTAACGGTGTTTTACAACTGTCGATTGCATTGTACAGAAACCATCGTCGGATACCCACGGTTGACTATTACATGAAATCAAACCGCTGATAATTGTTAATGGATCGGCCGTGAGTATCCGACGATGGCCCGAAACGTGCATCTACGAAAAGGGGACAACGATGTGATTATCGAAAAAAAAAAACTGTAATTATCAGGTTACTTTTTTAGTCATTTTTCATCTCAACAAACAATTCTGCGTAGCATTTTTTACTAAGTATAGGAATATCTACCAATAGATGCGTGCAAATATTAGTTCAGCATTGTCATCATCCCTAAAAGGTCAACAGTCAAGTTTGACAGCTACGCCGAAATATCGAGATATCGAGACACTAAAATATCTAAAACATATTAAACTGAGATGTGAAAAATGAATATTTAAACTAACCAACAAGGCGCTTGTTGTCACGTAACACCAATTAATTAAAGTATAAATTGCAATTATAAAGAGCAAATTGTTTTCTTTTCAGAATCAAAATTTCAGTTTATGTATACAGTAACTACACAACTAATCATATTTTGTTTCAACAACAACAACAAAATGGAAATAAAAACTCACATGAACAACTGCAGGGGAATAAAACTTGTCGGTAGTTGAAAATCTACAACCGCTGTGTAATGAAAATAGACTGTCGGGAAATACCACTACCATCTTGGATTTGCTGTTTCTCAAGTTGCCTAGATATTTGATAAACATAACATTAAGTTAACCCTTAGAAATATGTTTTTATCGCCTAATTTGCTAAATGCTACTAAAAATGTACGATACCAATCCGGCTATGAATTTGTCTGAAATAAAAACTCATTTTCGTTTTGTTTGAATGTTTTCTAATGATCGTTCGAATTCTCACAAATATGTGTACGTTGCAAAGATCTGTACTTCATAGATATATGCAGTTGTCCTCAGAGATAGTTCTAGGTATTGGACGGGCAATCATATGGCTGGGGATAGTATGTAGTGGCGCGTCTCTGATTCCTCTGACGTTCTCTTCTTTAAAGAGTTTAATATTAAAAAAAGAATCTGTGAAATGTAGATGACTTAAAAGACAACTTAAAAATTTGAAGTGACTGATTATATAATGAAGTGAAGATTTGTTGACAGCAGTGGAAGGTTGGTAACGCCATCGAGTTTTAAAAGTCTTACATATAATCTTGATTTACTTTTTGCTCGGTTTGTGCACTATAAATGCGCAGCAGCCACCAATAAATATTTACCAAATAAGCAGCACCAAGAAATACTGGCTGATCAAATTATCTGTCCATACAATGTGTCAACGTTTCATTTGATATTGCATGTTAAAATGCAGGTTACCTCGAACCCAGAGAAAACAGCTGTGTAGGATCAATTATATGGCTGAACTTACGAGGTGGAAGTTTTGAATGTTAACTGAGGTCTGGTGATACACTACTTGAAAAAGAAAGAAAACCAGCTTTTTTTCCAGTAGAGTTTAGTAGTGTCAAACCCCGAAAAGTTAAAACCATTCTACATTGGTCATTTATTCTTTTTATGTTTCCATGCTAGACAAACGAGTCTGCCACAGAATAGATTCAATGCTCAATACAATATATTACGACATAATTCTAGAAAAAAAATCTTAGATAGAAGCTTCCTCACAAATACTGGTGACCGGGTTGGATTTAAATTCTGAGATTCAAATACTTTAACATTAAATGGTCGGAAAACAAGCTGATAATTAATGGTCAGTTCTCTTCGAGAATTTGATTATTTGACATCCGGGAGCTTGGACGTGTATTAACACCTATCTTGTCATTAATCAAGATATCACAATATCTTATCGTGGCTTCTTTCTTCAAAACTAGTTCGATACTGACTGTAATCTGGATCATTTAGTGAACGGTAACTGTCGTGCATGAGATAAATTCCGTACCGAAAAGTTGTGAATAAAGAAAAACTGGTCACGAATTATGTAGAGCAGCCATATAGGTGCAGATAACTCATACTGTATGCTAGAATAACTGGTATCGAACCTCCAAGCTCCCAGTATACCTCATTCAGTTGTTATCCTCTAGTAAAAAAATGATGTGCTTTATTTGTAGACTTACGGTAGGCATATCAGAAATATTACCCACAATCCTTTGTGTCAGAATTAAATTGATTTACAAACGGTCACTGTAATTGATATCATCCAATTGTTTTTGTTAACTTACATGCTTCATTACTTAAGCCTATAAAAAAGATAATGTATGCTTGAACTAAGCTGTGTTAATGTTTAAACATAAGAGTATCCGAATAACATATCATTTTCTTGATTGACCTTATAAAAGAAGTCTTTGTAGGGTTTGCTAAAATCTTGTTTATATTTTTGATTTTGATATTCTGACAAACACGCAAGTTTAAAACATAAATAAAAAGTATTCGGACTTGGATACATGAAGTCGTTTATACACATCGAGTGTCAGACTGAATATAGTACACATTTAACTATTATGAATATTATCCTTTAGAATTTTTGTCTAGTAAATGTTTGAAAGTTAAGCTGACACTGTTTTTATAAGACTGCTTAAACGCATACGATTTAAAGACAGTGCTGAAATATTCTCTGAATAGCCAAAAGAGATGGGTCTTATCTGGAAGGTTTGTGCGTTCAAATCCCGGCTGTGAAGTCGGTTGACCTTCCACGGTCCCTCACTCAGGAGGTAGCCGTTGTGAACAGCTTATGTAGGTTTCATAAACGCTCGTATTCTTTTAATGTGAAATGAATAGATACAAACTAATTCACTTTAGGAAAACAATATAACTCAAATAGTTAAATCAGAGTGTATACGCGTTGTTCAATATTGCAATATACATACGGTTATTCTGTAGCAGACAGTTCATTAGTACGTAATACAATGCATATTGATAAATATAATCAATGGTGCTTGATACATGTATTGTCATCTGCCATTCTATAGGTCTGAATTTAATACAAAGGTATGTAGTAAATTCTTTCCGATTTGAAGTAGCGTGTCCGGTTTTAATTATATTCAGTATTTCGTCCTTTATCTTTATTTTACTTGATTCACAAAATGTGAGGAATAAATGGTGCAAATATTGTGAAATTAAACAGAAGAGTTTTGGAATTACTCGCTGTTAGTTCCTCTGTGAACGGAATAGTGAGTTATGATGATGTGACGTCACGCCGTCTGATCACGTGAATGTCTGAGAGGGAACTATTAGTTTTATTCTGTTTTGTGGAATATAAGGAGGTAGCAGATTTTAGCAAGTTACATAATCCGCTATCAAAACACTGTTTAAAATGAAACAAGTCACTCACCAGGGCAAAAACCAGTACAAATCTCGCCTTTATAATCTTTGAAAAACTAACAAGATGGCAGGTAAGGAGAATTTGATGATATACCATATTATATACATGGGTTCCTAACACAGCATCTACCTAACAGCAGCAACAGAATCAGCATTCGAAGATCACCGGAGCTATGAAAAATGAAATGAAAATTCATGTTGGAGTAATATAAATTTAAATCAAACTGTTGAGCCGCCTCGAAGCTAAGTGTCATGAGTCTGCCTTCTGCAACCAGTGACTTCCTTTTCTCTGAAAAAAAAACCCCAAAACAACAAATCAATAAGTGAATGCAACATGACTATTGCTTATCAGCTAAGCGTCGCCATATAACCACACAAAGCAATATGCAAGACAAACCAATAGAAAAATGCATGAGTTTCAGAACGAGACTCGTTTATTGCCTGGTTTTCGGATGTTTTCAGATTTTGGTCATAGGTTTTTACATATATTTTCCATGGAAAAATGGTTCTCCCTCGCCAGTTAATATTGATAAGAGCTTACCGGGGATAATGAACAAACTGTACCGTTCTTATCGGAATCGCCTCGCAGAACAACCAACCCCGCCTCATGGAAACACCTTACTATACCTTGACAAAACTGAATTAGTAACATCGCTTTACTTTATACCAGAGACAAGAAAGAAACTGCATGTTTGGAAAAACGATAGTTTTGTACCTACTAAAGCATCGGTGCGTACGAAAGCAGCAAAACTAATTGCACGTGATGACTGCCAAAGCCTGACAAATGATACATCATTGAAAACCAAAGAGGTAAGGATCGTCTTCGTTCATTTTCTTTCTTTGATACAAATCCATATTTATAAACGTTTAACTATGATTTCATTTATAGTTCAACAGACTGATATGATGATTGTACTGATATGATGATTGAACAAAGAATAATCTTTAATCATCATCACACAAGGTACTTGTTGCATCTTGTTGCATGATCGACACACATTTTGTTTCAATAAAATGTTTTTATTTTGAAGAAAATGAACCTGTTTCTTTTCCTGTTGCACGAATACCAGTTTTTCTAAAAATCAACATTGACACACTTAGCAAAGTCAGAGGTGTCTGTTTACAGAACTCGCCGAGATATTGATGGCTAAAGTAAATCACATATCGCACTTGCATACGCATATGAGTTTTTCGGAGGTAGCCGAAGACTAACGAGTAGAAACGACTGTTACCGAACTACTTTTTTCTTTACTTTCAGACCGATATAGAATTCAGCGCTAAACGCCATGAATTTGAATATATTAACCAGTACGCTTTCAAGGAAGAATTAGACATGCCGATAGCATACAGTATTTTGGTTTATACGGACTATGAAATGCTTGAACTATTATTACGAACTATTTATAAGCCGCATAACAGCTACTGTATTCATGTGGATGCCAAATCGTCAATGACTTACAAAGGGCGTGTAGTAAAGTTGACTCAAGGTTTCAAAAATGTGTTTATTGCGAAGAAATTATACTCCATTACATGGGGAACATTTAGTATTGTTGAAGCAGAATTCTCATGTATGGAAGAGTTATTAAACAAGTCACGTTCCTGGAAGTACTTCATCAACCTTACTGGACAAGAATTCCCTCTCAGAACAAATTATGAGATTGCAAAGATTCTACATGCCCTTCGCGGATTCAACAACATAGGATGCAAAAAAGAATTTATGTAAGTTGATGCTTATTTTGTAACAAGTCAAATTTTGTTTTAGAATTCAGACCAAGAATTTTAAAGCTGAAGTATGCAACAAACAAGGTCTGTCAAATACCTGTCAGCTTTTGCTGTTAAATAAATGTATCACTCAACACTGACAGTGACTCACATGCATAGTGTATTTCCAGGATTATTTTTGCTAAAAAGGTAGAGCTTAAGGTTATATACCACCAAATCGGTGTTGTCGGGAACCAGCCAATTTTGTTCAGGGTTTGTGCAAAGGTACAAGATGAAAAAGCTGTCTAATTGGTCAAAAATGGAAAGGTTGTTCCGAAAATCATTTTACCTGAAAACAACACATATATTGAAGAACAAATTGACATTAGGCATAAGTGTGTCGGATAATTATTGGCTAATTTTTATAATTTCAAAATAATTAGGAAATTTCGACAGATTGTAATAAAAATACTGAAGTGACTGGGGTGATCTCCTTCGAGTCGATATACTGGAAAAGTTGATTGGTCATGCTATGAAAAAATCTGAATGGCATTGTTTCTCATGATTGATTCTTTCCAGATATCGACAAAGGTAGCATCTTCAGAAGCTTATAAAGTTAGATTGGGACTTGATGTCACAATGGAATACAGTAGGATTTAATTTAGTTGTGTGTTACCGTAAGCAGTGTGGACAATGGCATCTTTGTTTTTAGTAAAATTTAAGTCCGATGACTGCCATACGCTTGCCAGTGACAGCATTGTGAACTAATTTGTAAATTTCTATAATCCTCTTTTCATGTCTCAGTTGATAAATGTTCAAAACTTCATTAAGTCGTTTCTCTTTGACTTTATCTTAATTAATTTACAGGAAATCTCGGTTAAAATTTTCGGGCCCACCGCCCTATGGACTCACCGCCTTTAAGAGTTCCACACATGCTGTTCTAACGAGAGAGTTTGTTCAATTCATGCTGACTGACAAACAAGCGAGAAAAGTTTTCAACTGGTCCAAAAGGGTGACCATTCCAGATGAGACAATTTTTGGGACACTCTTGTGCAACAGAAAGTTAAAAGCTCCAGGAACATATCATGGTAAGAGTAAACAATCAATTATCAGTTACAATTCCATGATGATTTTTAAATGTTTTTATTACTCTTCTGTTGATGAAAAGATAACATTTGGCTATCATTCTCGTCAGATTCTGAAGGAATCCGTGGAACTTGAAAATTTAATGAAGGCGGAATTTTGTTACTGTCACCAGAGACATAGATTACATACGTCTCTGCTGCCACACTATTGGCACTGTACAATACCTATCTTTTCTGACTGTGGTTTTTCTTAATATGCCTTTCCACTTTTTTTTTTCAGATTACCCAAGTTATTACGACCAAAGAAAAAGTTCCGTTGTAAGATACAAGCTATGGAATTCAGTTAAAAAATGTCACGGAAAAATTGTTCGTGGGGTATGTATCTTTGGTTCCGGTAATCTTCAGACGCTGCAGGAAAGACACGAACTTTTCGCGAATAAATTCCACATCAATGAGTTTCCGACAGTCCTGTATTGTTTAAGGAATACTTTACTGAAGAGAAATTTGCTAGAGTACGGTGGTTACATAGATTTTAATGTAACATTTTATAACAATATACCATATAAGCACAAATAATTCAGCATTTTGTTTTTTAATTTGAAGATGTGAACGGTTATACCATTTTCCTGTTCTACACCTTCTCTGGCTTTTCAAAAAGAGATATTTATTAGGGATTTGCCCGGTTGAGCCAAAAAGCAGTGAGCTTCTCTTCTTCTTTTTGAAGACAATTATTATATGAAGTTTCAAGACTTTCTGCCAAATCGCACTCCACTTACTGAGCGGAAACCAATTATTACATATAAGGTCACTGTGACCCTGACCTTTGACCGACCTACCCCAAAATCATTATCAATAATATAATTCAATAAGGACAGTTATCCTTTGAAGCTTGAAGAAACTAGGTCGAACAGAACTGAGTTATTGAGCGGAAACCATTTTCACATTTAATATCACGGTGAGCTTGACCTTTGACCTACATAACCCAAATAGTCTTCTGTAAATGAATAACAATCATCCTATGAAGTTGTTTGAAGACTCTAGATCAAAAGGTACTCTAGTTATCGAACGGAGACGAAGTGTAACAGACGGATAGATGGACTGACGGACAGGTCGAGAACAATATGTCTCAAGTGTGGGGGGGGGGGGGGGGGGACACGTAATTACATGTAACATTGAAAGTTGTTCAAAAGAATTAATAGAACACTAAGAATTCATATACGAAGGGCATTTTTGTTATTGTTTTTTTTTTATTTCAATGATAGCAACCCCTAGACATGAAGGACTTTTATCATCAGTGCAGGATTTGTTTCCAAGGAAAATGTCTATGAAGTGTAATTTGTTACAGGTAGCAATCAGGTAGCAATGAAGAACAAGTTGTTTTCATTTCATAAACAAAATATCAGTTTCTGTATATAAATACTTAATGACTAATCAAATTTGTTTCATGACAAAAAATGAAAAAAAAAAATCCTCACATGAGCAACTGTGAACAGGCCAAAAGTTACATGTGCAACTATGAACATATGCAACTGTGAACAGGCCGAAAGTTACATGTGCAACTATGAACAGGCCAACAGTTACATGTGCAACTGTGAACAGGCCGAAAGTTACATGTGCAACTGTGAACAGGCCAAAAAATACATGTGCAACTGTGAACAGGCCGAAAGTTAAAAACATACATGAGCTGCTCTGTCAAAATGTCCTGTATTTCAGTAACTGTCGTGAAGTATCACTACCGGGGGACACCCAAAATCCCCTTTTTTAAAAATCCCTTTATCAAAAAATGACTTAGTGGTAAAAAACCCCTCAGCACAAATGACAGAGTGGTCAGAACCCCCTTCGCAAAAATGAAAGGGAGGTCAAAACCCCCTCAATTTGAGACGATTTTCAAATTAATCAAATTGTCTGATCTCTCTTTGACCTTTGTCAGAACAGAACAGAACAGAACAGAAATTTTATTTCATTTGATTTGTACATAGTACATCACCATATACAAATGATCAAATATATAATTTAACAATACAATGTATAAAGGTCATTGCAATCAGTGAAATAATCATATGAAGAACATTATTGAACAATTTGCTTGAAGTTAATTGATTAGAATTTAACATTTATGTCAATTTCACCTCAATTTGTGATAATTATTATTACTCAGTTTTGCTGATCTCTCTTTGATCTTCTGTCACTTCAGTGTTGAGCAGGGAAATATTAGGAAAGGGAACTCATTAGGAGACATAAGTTATATGCAAATGAAGTTGAATGTTGAAAAAAAAACAGGTGTCTCAGGCTCAGATATCTTTAACTGATTTTAGAGAGTAAATTTAAAAGAGTTATGTTTTATGAAGGTTGCGTTAATAAACGGTTACTAAAAGGTATGTTTAACCACATTTGCAAGGTATATGTAAATATAACAGAGTTTTGAATACATAGTTAAATAATTCAAGTCTCTTATATTTCTGTAAGCGAATGGCGATGTACTGTATTTTATATGTTTTACTGTTGTTTTATATGTAAACTATGTACATTGATGAGACTATAATAAAATAATATAATAATATTGAGTTATACTGCGAAGAAAAAAATATTTTAATTAACAACATTTAGATTGGACAAACAACATAACACATTATCTATATTTGCGATACATTTTAATACTTTTCAAATAAAACACTCTGATCATTTAAATTTACCATGGTAATTAAAAAATAATATCACCAAGGGGTTTTGGAATACCCATCATTGAGGGGGTTTTGACCACCCTTTTATTTTTACCAAGGGGGTTTTGACCACCTTGTTATTTTTGTGGAGGGGGTTTTGACCACCCTTTTATTTTTGTGGAGGGGGTTTTGACCACCCTTTTATTTTTGTGGAGGGGGTTTTGACCACCTTGTTATTTTTGTGGAGGGGGTTTTGACCACTATGTCATTTTTTGACCAAGGGGGTTGTGATTAAGGTGGTTTTGATATACTTTGGTTTGTTGTTTCACAATTGGCCTGCATATACAATAATCAGAATAAAAAGTTGACTATAAAAACGTGTTTGTTGCACTCTAAATATGTTACTCAAATATACAAACAATCCCGGTCATAAACCTATCTGCAAGCAAAACTCGTGTTCCTTTTGTTTGAAACTTTTCTAATGAATTATCAAAAATACTTACTGCAGTGCTGGTATTTTTGCCGAAATTCAAGAGTCTTAGAATTAATGGTGATTAACTTTTTGTTCTGTTTGGTGCAATTCAACGGAAATTGCCGGCAACAAATGACCACAAATCAAAGGAAATTGCCGACCATCAGTTAGAGTATTTTAACAAATTATCGTGTCTTAGAAGAACTGGCGCTATATTAAACTCCGTGTAAAATTGTTACCGTTTCCACTTGAAGATTTGGATGAAAGCATTGCTCGAAACCATGAAAGAAACAAGAGCCACCGCAAGCGGGGTCCACGCTCGACTTTTTCCTATTTCCAAAGGCAAACACATCAGAGGAAGCACATTGTGGTGAAGGGATTTCAAATGAAACATCATTTGGAAATATAATTATACATAACAAAGTTATGGCCAATTTTAGCAACATTTAGAAATTTGACCTTAAAGGTCAAGGTCAGGTTCAGTTTAACCTTCTTTGGAGGTATTGTCTAAAAGGTAGTTATGTCCAAGCATGAAGACACTACATCTATTAACAACAAAGATATAGCCAAGTTAAGTAATGTCAAGGTCATTTAAAGGTCAAGGTAATGCTTGAATTGTTCAACACAATTGTTTTATTGTCAGTGTTGTTTTGTCCCTGTTTAGATCAAATCCGTCCATAAATAACAAAAGTTTGGCCATTTGAGCAAAATGCAATAATTCGAATTTGATTGTAAAGGTCATTTAAAGGTTAAGGTCAAACTTGAATAATTTTACATATAGGTTTTGTCATGAGCGTTGTTTTGTTCAAGTATTGATAAAAAAGAACTAAAAATGCCGTTATGGCCAATATAAGCAAAATTCAATAATTTGACCTTGATGGTCAGGGTCATTTGAAGGTCAAGGTCACAGTTGAATGATTCAGTATGTCAGTTTTGTCATACGTGTTGTTTTGTCCCAGTATATATCAAATCAAACCATAAATAAAAAAATTGGCTATTTTAAGCAAAATTCAATAACTTGACCTTAAATTTCACGGTCATCTAAAGGTCAAGATAATACTTATAATAAATTATAATGTCGGTTTTGTTGTTTTATCAAAGTATAATTCAAATCCATAAATAAACAACAGTTATGACAATTTAAGCAAAATACAATAATGGGACCTTGACTGTCAAGGTAATTTTAGAGTAAAGGTCATACTTGAATTATTCAACATGTAAGATTTGTCCAAAGTGTTGTTTTGTCCAAGTATGAATCAAAACCAACCATAAAAAACAAAGTTATGACAATTTAAGCAAAACTTAATTATTTGACCTTGACGGTCATGGTAATTTTAAGGTTAAGGTCAAACTTGAATAGTTTATCTTGTCGGCTTTGCCATAAGTGTTGTTTTGTGCAAGTCTGATTCAAATCCAACCATAAATAACAAAATTATGGCTAGTTTTAACAAATTTCAATGATTTGACCTTGACTGTCAAGATCATTTAAAGGTCAAGGTCAAACTTGAAATCATCATAATGTCGGATTTGTCATAAGTGTTGTTTAGTCCAAATTTGAATTAAATCTATAAATAAATGAGAAAGTTATGACAATTTAAGCAAAATTCAATCATCTGACCTTGACGTTCAAGGTCATTTTAAGGTCATGGTCATATCTGTGTTATTCAACATGTCGGTTTTGTCATGAGTGTTGTTTTGTCCAAGTATAAATCAAATCCAACCATAAATACTAAAGTTATGGACAATTTTAGCAAAATTAATAATTTGACCTTGAAAGTAAAGGTCATTTATGAGTCAAGGTCAAGTTGAGTCTGATTCACTTGAAGATCTTGTCCAAAGGGTTGTTGTGTCCAAGTATGAAGACAATCCATTTATCAATAATTAAGTTATGGCAAATTTTAGCAAAATTCAATAATTTGACCTTGAAGGTAAGGTCATCTATGAGTCAAGGTCAAGTTTAGTCTAGTTTTCTTGAAGGTCTTGTCCAAAGGGTTGTTGTGTCCAAGCATGAAGCGAATCCACCTATTAATAATAAAGTTTGGCCAATTTAAGCTAAATTCAATATTTTGACCTTGAATTTGAAGCACATTTAAGAGTCAAGGTCAAGTTTAGTCAAGTTTAGTCTGGTCTTCTTGAAAGTCTAGACCAAAGGGCTGTTGTGTCCAGGTATGAAGATAATCCATCAAGGAATAAAAAAAATATGATCAAAGTTTTCGGACGGGAACGGCAACGGCAACGACACCATGACTATAGCAATATCTGGATTTTTTGTTTTAAAAAAAGCCGAGCTAAAAAGTGGTTTACAAGTCATTGTGATCTGTAGCACTGAGCGTGATGATACAGACACCGGAGTGATACTCTGTTTGAAAAATAAATGGCAGCTGTGTCGGTCGAGTTCATTAACTATCAAATACCATATAAGTTAAAATAATGACGCCCATTCGACTATGATCATTCATTGTGTTTGAGTTTCCACGCTGGACAAAACAATCTGTCACTAAAGAACTCCGAAACAATAGATGAAATCTCCCTTCCAGTTAATGGTGACCGTTTTTTGTTGATTTTTTTTACTATTTTCTGAGATTTTAATACCTGATTATTAATTAACATAAAGGGCTGCAGACCTTTTCACAAAAATCTTACGATTTATCTTTAGATTTTGACTAACTATAAGTGAAATTTTAAGTCATTTTCACAAAACCAATCGTAAGTTATTTTTTTTATCTTATGATTATTCTTATTCAAGGTAAAAACTAATGATACATTTTACTTTTAAATATAACATTTTACACTTACGCATGGGTATCATCAATCGTTAGGTTAAGACAGATTTTACACTTAAGATTTTGTTTACGATTTTTTTGTGAAAAGGATATTTATCGTAAGATTTCTCTAACGAAAAAAAATTGTCGTAAGTTTTTTTTGTGAAAAGGTCTGCTTGGCTATTAACAGTCAGGTACTGAACAGGTGGTCAAATCTTGTGGGATATTAAATAACTCGGCGCATTGTACGCAGGTCCCGAGGATTGCACGTGTATCGATAATAACGTGTAATCACCTTCTTTGCGTTAAAGCAAAATTTTACAATATTTTATCATGGCTTTTTCCTTCAGGATCAGTTTCAAACTGTTTGCAATCTCATTGTGCATGCGATAAATTCCGTACCGACTATTTGTAAAAAACATATCTGGTCATGAATCAAGAAACATCACATGATCTAGAGACAGTTTTGAGGCATATACCCAATTGAATGTGAAATCTACTAAAATTTAATACCTATAATTCAATAAAAATAGCAGGGATGATGAGTTTAAAGAGCTAATGGAAACCCTGAAAGTTGAGGACCGAACTCCCTGTATCTCTCCCGTAGAGGTGATCCCCTAGAAAAGTTGTTGTGCTAATATATCTGTAGACTTACGATAGGCATATACACTAAAGACGAAACGTTTCCAGCACTCTCTTTTTTTGAGAATGAAAAGTTGTTACTTTTAAGATGGTTAAGGTAAATTATACTATTCAGCCAAACGTAAAGAAATAATTTAAGTAAAGGTTAAAAACAAAATGTATATTATTTGCTTACGGATTGCCTTTATGAAAAATGCTCAGAAACAAAACGCCTTTATGCATGAATCGAATTCATGCACATATAAGGAATTATGGGAAACTGACCATGAAAAAGGATCGATTTGTGGTAACAGTTGAAAGGATTTTTAATTAATACAAATGAAAGCACGTGCTCAGACAGCCGTAAAGACACACATCACAAGAACAACCTGTTGCAATGATAATGCATTATTGCACATAAGACTTATAATTCTGCATGATATACTGCTTGATTCAAATGACAAAAGACCCATTCAAGTAGATTTGACAAAATATCGTGTAGTTTGTTTTTGTTGTTTTGTTGCTAATCTAAGAAACATCTGCATCAACATGTAGCATATGTTCATAGGTTCGTTACTGAAGTGGATTTTCATAAAGACTTAAAAGTAGGGGCTGAAACGTATGAAGTGCCTAGACTTACCTAAAACCAGTTCTGTTTTGACTTTACTTTCAATGTAGTGGACAAAGAAACCTGATTTGAATTGTTTGGATTTAAATTGGTTAGCAGTTTCACCTGAGTTTTTAGTGCCAAATGACTGCACTCTTTCGGATGTACCGTTTTAAAATATTCTGGCTTTATCTTTCGAAGTGTTAGATATCGAAATGAAAACGTTTTACAGAGAAAATCTTTGTCATATCTATTGTTTACTGAAGCTTTTTTTTCTTTGAAGGTTTTTAAGTCACTTTCGTCAAGAAACTCGTTTTTGGAACCATGAGCCTTCGTATGTGAGTTAAATAATGCAACTCAGTTTTCGGCAGTGCTCCTTCGATTCTTGTTTCATTGTCTTTTTTGTCGGGCTTTACATTTCTTTCGATGCTTACATTAAATTTGTTAACATTTGGCAATTTAACGTTCACATACTGCCATCCCGTTCTCTGCGTGGAGTTTGACTTTGTACGTGTATCGTAAACTTTGAACAACTCTACAACCTTTCACTTTTTGTTTTTCTTATTGTTATTTTTCAAAAGGAGAAGCTAAAAACTGTAATTATTTTAATACCTGGAGATATAATTGCTATTTAAAGCGTATTTTAGTAACAAATGCTAAACGAGGAGGTATTGTGTGACGTCACGCATTCTTACCACATGTCGATTTGAGAAAGATCCGTGAGTTTGGTGATATTTGTTCAGCATTGAGTGGAAGGAATTCTTGGCAAGCCTTATAACTCACTGTCGAGCCATATTGTCAGGTGAAACTAGTCACTTACCAGGGAACTTACATGTACACTTCATGTGAAACAATGTTGAAACAATAAACATTTCAATCAACCTTTTGAATAGCCTAACAGGTCACGATACATTTAAGACGACAGAACCAGACAACTTAACCATAAAAGCTGATAAAATTTATTTTCTAAAGATATGTCAGTGTAATGTGATTGTAGCCGTCATGTAACAACCCTCGTTTTTGTTGAAAAACAAGATGCTTTTTACATCATATAGACACTTCAAGGGTTTCAGAACGAAGCTACTTTTTTGCTTGGTTTTCGGCTGTCTACAGATTTCTGTCATAAGGATAATTTACACATATTTCCAATGGAAAGGTGGTTCTCCCTCACACAATATTTTTAAAAAGTGTTTGCCAGCAATACCCGACGAAGGGCACCACTCTTCTCACCTTGAAGAACGACAACGCCCGTCTCTTGGAAAAAACTTATCAGATGGCCCTGACAGAACTGAACTTAAAAAAACATCTCTTTACTTTAAACCGGAGGCAAGAAAGAAACTGTATGTTTGGGAAAACGATAGATTTGTACCTACTAAAAGGTCTGTGATGACCAAAGGAATGAAACTTCTTGCACGCCAGGACTGCCAAAACATGACAAATAATACACCATTCAAAATCGAACAGGTAGGAGATCGACTTTTGTTAGTTACCTTTTTAATACAATATTATGTAAACGTTTACTCGTGATTGGATTTGTAGTTTAAATGGCTACATTTATGATTTCAAAAAAATGTATTATTTAGCTGTAAACAACAAATATCATTTGCAGTTCTTTCATGTTGCAATAAAACATAATGGTTTGTTTGAATATAATGTTTTAATCTTATGGAAAATGAACCTACATGTGTTTCCTTTCGTAATACACGAAAAGCAAAGAAATGCAACTTTCTAACAACGACTGTCACAAAAGGTAACAAATGCCACCGTGTTCAAAGCAATAACATAGAAATGAAAAGTAAGAATTTGTAAACTTGAACACTAGAAAAATGAGTACCTATCTTTTTTAAGTTTAAAGCGACTGACTCACAAAATTTTGCTGAAATTTTTTATTCTTTCAAATTTAAGAGGATTTAATATACCTTTGACAGTTTTACGTAATGCTGTAGACAAATATTCATAATAAGATTAAAAATAGAGATAATGAAAAATTAAAAAAATGGGACAAGGCAGTTGTGTTTCTTGAGCTGTCACAATTTCTCTATATCTGAGGTTTCAAGTCATCCCTTCTTATAGTTTTCAAGTTATATTTGAACAAAGTTTTGTTACAAAAACTCTTGATTATATGCACAAATTCTATTGATTCTGAACATTTCTATACAGTTTCATTAATATCTGATGATGAATGAAAGAGTTGCGCTAACAAAAGATAAAAATCAGAATTTATAAAGTCCCATAACTCCTGCAAAAGTCAGTCGAGTAAAAAACCGTAATAATATGCACAAATACAAAAGATACTAAACATTCCTATAAGATTTAATTAAAATCTGATGATGACATGAGAATTTGAGCTAACATAAGATAAAAAATTAAATCTATAAAGTCCCATAACTCCTGCAAAAATCAGTCAAACATAAAACTGTGATTATATATACCACAACCCTATCTACTGAATTTATTTGATAAAGTTTCATCAAAATCCAACCATGCTTGTAGGAAATGTTGCGCCGACAATTTTTGTGACAGACGGACAGACAGATGGTTAGACAGACATGAACAAAATCATTATGTCTCCTGGCCTGTTCTTGTTCGAGAACATTAAGATAAGTCTTGACGCAAATGTGTGCATATATATACAGGAATGTAATAAAATATTGATACTGGCATCTGAGGTAGGAAAGTGTGTTTTGCACGGGATACGGAAGTGTGTTTTGCACGGGATACGGAAGTGTGTTTTGAACGTGACACGGAAGTGTTTTGCACGGGACACGGAAGTGTGTTTTGCACGGGACATGGAAGTGTGTTTTGCACGGGACACGGAAGTGTTTTGAACGGGACACGAAAGTGTGTGTAGCACGGGACACGGAAGCGTGTTTTGAACGGGACATGGAAGTGTGTTTTGCACGGGACATTGAAGTGTGTTTTGCACGGGACATGGAAGTGTGTTTTGCATGGGATACGGAAGTGTGTTTTGAACGGGACATGGAAGTGTGTTTTGAACAGGACACGGAAGTGTGTTTTGAACGGGACATGGAAGTTTGTTTTGCACGGGACACGGAAGTGTGTTTTGAACGGGACACGGAAGTTTGTTTTGAACGGGACACGGAAGTGTGTTTTGAACGGGACACGGAAGTTTGTTTTGAACGGGATACGGAAGTGTGTTTTGAACGGGACATGGAAGTGTGATTTTAACGGGACACGGAAGTGTGTTTTGCACGGGACATGGAAGTGTGTTTTGCACGGGACAGGGAAGTGTGTTTTGAACGGGACACGGAAGTGTGTTTTGCACGGGACATGGAAGTGTGTTTTGAACGGGACACGGAAGTGTGTTTTGAACGGGAAATGGAAATGTATTTTGCACGGGACATGGAAGTGTGTTTTGAACGGGACACGAAAGTGTTTTGAACGGGACATGGAAGTGTGTTTTGCACGGGACATGGAAGTGTGGTTTGATCGGGACACGGAAGTGTGTTTTGAACGGGACACGGAAGTGTTTTGCACGGGACACGGAAGTGTGTTTTGCACGGGACATGGAAGTGTGTTTTGAACGGGACACGGAAGTGTGTTTTGAACGGGAAACGGAAGTGTGTTTTGAACGGGAATTGGAAGTGTGTTTTGAACGGGACATGGAAGTGTGTTTTGCACGGGACACGGCAGTGTGTTTTGAACGGGACACGGAGGTGTGTTTTGAACGGGACACGGAAGTGTGTTTTGAACGGGACATGGAAGTGTGTTTTGCACGGGACACGGAAGTGTGTTTTGAACGGGACACGGAAGTGTGTTTTGAACGGGACATGGAAGTGTGTTTTGCACGGGACATGGAAGTGTGTTTTGCACGGGACACGGAAGTGTGTTTTGAACGGGACACGGAAGTGTGTTTTGAACGGGACATGGAAGTTTGTTTTGAACGGGACACGGAAGTGTGTTTCGAACGGGACATGGAAGTGTGTTTTGAATGGGACACGGAAGTGTGTTTTGCACGGGACACGGAAGTGTGTTTTGAACGGGACACGGAAGTGTGTTTTGCACGGGACATGTCGCCTTGATGTGCTGAATGCTCGGGCTGAGTTATCTTAAAATACTTTGATGTGTAAGAGAATAACACTCCGGACACGATTTTGTGTGTATTATGTTTACAGAATTTGATTACTTTTAAACTCCATGTGTGTCCTTGATGTTTGAGAAAGGGACATGAGTGATGCACGCAAGATGTTGTCTTGATGTGCTGATCGCATGTGCCATATTATATAAAAAAAACTTTCACTCATGATTAACTTACAGTCCGGACATGAAAATATTGAAGATGGACAGACAGACAGATAGGTTTCCTTACCATGTATAGGAAGTGAGCAGTAGCAGTACGCAGCAGTAGAAAAATGTAAAGTTAGCAGTAGCAGTAACAGCAGTAGCAGTAAAGAAACGTGATGCTGGCAGTAGCAGTAACAGCAGTAGCAGTACGCAAAACGTGAAGTTGGCAGACTTTCAGGAATTTTGGTGCCAATCGGGAAAATGTAATTTTTGAGGTCTGGGGATAATCCCGGGTCAATTTTACCAGTCTGCTACTGTTTCTGACCCCCTCGCAGACTTTCAGGAACTTTGGTGCCAATCGGGAAAATGTAATTTTTGAGGTCTGGATAGACGGAAAGATAGACAGACAGACGATGGTGAAGTGATCACTATAGGTCACGGCTACTTTGTAGCATGTCGCAGCTACTGTGAAGCAGGCGAAACAAAAATCATTAACGGGCCAAAATGCCTTTTTGATTCAAGGACCATAACTCAGCCGAAAATCATTCAACCGGAAAACCCGTTAGATATGCGCAAGTACTTGAGATACCGATCAATCCTGTAACATTTCATTGTAATTGCATAGTTTAACTTTAAGAAAAATAATTAAAGAGCCATAACTCTGACAAAAATCATTGAACTGGAAAATGTCGTCGATATACACAACTAGACTTGGCACTTATCATTCCTGTAAAGTTTGGATGAAATTGCACCAGTTGTTTCTGAGGAGTAGTCCGGAAAAGTTTTGTGACGGGCAGACAGAAGGACAGACGGACAGACAGACGACGGAGAAGTGATCTCTATATGTCGCGGCTACTTTGTAGCAGGCGACACAAAAATGGTCAAGCAAAATAATTCAAGCAAATCAAAATGCAAGTCACTGCAAAAATCTTCAAAACAGCTAAAATGACTGACAACCTATTCTATCCCCCATTATTCGGATACTTTTTTTAAACTCTGTTAAACTATCTATTTGAATATGCATACGAAGCACTCCAGAAGCAGCCGAAGACTAACGAGCAGAAACGATTGTTACCGAACTACTTTTTTTTTCAGAAGGACATAGAGTTGAGCACTGATAAACACCCTGAATTTGAATATATAAACCTGTACGCTTTCAAGGAAGAATTAGACATGCCGATAGCATACAGTATTTTGGTTTATACGGACTATGAAATGCTTGAACTATTACTACGAACTATTTATAAGCCGCATAACACCTACTGCATTCACGTGGATACAAATTCGCCAATCACTTACAAACAGCAGGTAGTTAAGATGACCCTAGGTTTCAAAAATGTGTTTGTTGCAAATAAATTATACTCCATTAAATGGGGAACATTTAGTATTGTCCAAGCTGAGATCTCATGTATGGAAGAGTTATTAAACAAGTCACGTTCTTGGAAGTATTTCATCAACCTTACGGGGCAAGAATTCCCTCTCAGAACAAATTATGAGATTGCAAAGATTCTACATGCTCTTCGCGGATTCAACATCATAAGATGCACAAAGGACTACAAGTATGTTGTAGATTTGGTACAAATCAAATATTGTTTCTTAAGTCAGACAAAACACTTGAAAGATTCAGTATTCAACAGACCTGCAGACCTTTTCACAAAAAACTTACGATTTATCTTAAGATTTTGACTTACGATAATCGTAAGTGAAATCTTAAGTCATTTTCACAAAACCAATCGTAAGTTAATTTTTTTATCTTATGATAATTCTGATTCAAGATAAAAACTTATGGTACATTTTACTTGTAAATGTAACATTTTACACTTACGAACGCGTAACTTCAATCGTTAGGTTAAGACAGATTTTAGGATTTTCTTACGATTTTTTGTGAAAAGGATATTTATCGTAAGATTTCTCTTACGAAAAAAAATTGTCGTAAGATTTTTTGTGAAAAGGTCAGCAGCTTGTCGAAATCATATCAGTTGTGGTGTCAAACAAATGTATCACTTAACACTGAGAGTGACTCACAAACATTATGTAATATATTGATCATTTTTGCTCAAAAAGTAGAGAATACAATATAGACAATGGTATCAGTGTTTTTGTAAACTTTTACATGTAGGCACGGCGATTGTCACGCGTTTGCCTAGTTACTGGTAACAGCAACAAATAACAGAAAAGTGGAATAATTTGTAAATTTCTTATTTATTTTTAAGGTTTAAATAAATGTGATAAGAAATTTATCATGTAGACTGCCTTTTACTGTACCTTAATTAACTGACAGGAAATTGACGTTACAACTTGCTGGTCCACCCCCATTTGGCCTCACCGCCTTCAAGAGTTCAACACATGTCGTGCTTACGAGAGAGTTTGTTCAGTACATGGTTACGGACAAGCAGGCAAGGAGGGTTATCTACTGGTCCCAAAAGGCGACCATTCCTGATGAAAGAGTTTTTGCGACACTCCTGTGCAACAAAAAGTTAAAAGCTCCAGAATCATTCAGTAAGAGTAAGTAATCCAAATTACAAAATGCCATCTTAAAGTGATGGTAATTTATCAAGGCTATAGTAAATTATTCTGCCAATTTAAACCAAGCCAGTTTTGTTACAATCCAATACTTTTAAACTCTAAAACTGATTAAGGTACTTAAGCAACATAGATTTTTAACCTTCATAGAATTACTTTCACATATTATTTCTATACGATTGTTAGAAGTCAAGTCTAAAAGGAACATTATTTTTTAGGAAAAAAAACTTAAATTCAACTGCTGTATTTAATTTCCAGACGAGGAATAAACAACATTTTTATTTTCACCAGGATAGAGTTTATTTTGATCACGTGTTTTTCAAAAGATATTAATATTTCAACCTGCATCTGCAAATTTCCAAATTTCGCAAACAAAACCGATTTCAAAGTTATAGTTAAAGAATGATTACACTTCAGTAATGAATTATTGCGCAACCACAATATAATATTATGGTGTATATGGATTGTCTTTTCTCACTGACACTTTTTTTAATAACAATAATACATGATAATGTCAAGGACCTCAAAATGACATTGGACTTCTCTATGTATATTTAATATGCAGGTATGTGTGTGAGGATGGTGTAGTGTTTTTTTCATTATCAGCCTAAACCTGGTGATGTACATATAATATTTTACAACCATTATCGTCAAATTGCCATGGACGGTGTTCACATTAAAATCTAATTAAGGCGCAATTGTGTCAAGCCACAGAAAATTATTGTACAGTACCCGTTTTTTGTTATATTTTTCAGCTTATCCAGGTTTGTTCCACCAAAACCAAACTTTCATTACAAGATACAAGCTATGGAATCCAGTCAAAAAATGTCACGGAAAAATTGTTCGTGGGATATGTATCTTTGGTTCTGGAGATCTTCAGACGCTGCAGAAAAGATACGAACTTTTCGCGAATAAATTCCACATCAACGAATTTCCGACAGTACCATATTGTTTAAGGAATATTTTGTTGAAAAGAACAGTGCTGGAGTATGGTGGTTACATAGACTTTAATGTAACATTTTACAACAATATACTATATAAGCACTAATAATCAAGCATTCCATTTGTATATTTGTAAATATGAGAAGTCCTTCCACTTATACTTTCTCCATCTCCTCTAAGTTTCTAAAAAAACGATTTTATTGTATTGTGATGCCATAAAACTTGAAATAATGTTGATTTATAATACACAGCTTAAATTAATTAAAGGAGCGCCCATATAATCTATAAAATACCATACGCGTTGAGTAGATTTTTATGAATATCTTTTACAGAAATAACAAAATCGTTCTTTTCACAAAAACAAATCGGCATTTTCATCGCCAACAGGCACATCCCTGAACAGAGACAGTTTCCTGGATATGAACACTATCAAATTAACTTTGGAATGGTGGTCTTACAGGAGAACAAGCAATGTCTGTAAAAGCAGATTCAGGCCTGGAACGTCTCATAGTCAGTGTCAGTAATGAGTGTATCCCCCTCGGGCGTTTAGGCACTCTCTGCATCGTCTGGGCATGCTCCTGATGACATGTCTGACCATATCCTGTGGTATGGCATCCCATTCTGCTACAAGAGCATGAGAAAGCTCCCGGATGTTCTGCACAGGGTTCGGACGCGAAGAAAGTCTACGAGAAAGCATGTCCCAGACATGCTCTGTAGGGTTAAGATCGAGAGACCTCGCTGGCCAGTCTATGACCTCAATACCTTCATCATCAAAGAGGTTCGGACGATTCTTGCAGTGTGTGCTCGAGCATTATCTTGCAATAAACGAAACGTTTCACCTATTGCACCAGCATATGGCCTAACAATTGGTTCTAGGATCTCGTCTAGATACCTCAGGGCCGCCAGACTACCTTTTGGAATCACATAAAGGTCTGTGCGCCCTTTAATGGATATCCCTGCCCACACCATAACTGACCTTTCGCCAAACCTGTCATATGGAATAATGTTACATTCCGCATACCTCTCTCCTCGGCGACGCCACACCCTCACACGCCTGTCACAGGTCAAAACATGGTAGCGGCTCCCGTCTGTGAAGAGCACAGATCGCCAGTGGCGCAGTTGCCAAGTGACGTGTTCCTGGGCAAACACTAAACGAGCTCTCCGGTGAGCTGCGGTCAGAATTGGTCCTCTGGCAGGTCTTCGGGCATCCAAACCATCTTCATGAAGACGATTTCGGACAGTTTGAGTGGACGCAAGAACCCCTGTAGCTTGTAGTCAATTTCAATGCCAGTAGCAGTACACTGAGGATTTTTGAGGGCCAAAGTTCTCAGATATCGGTCCTGACGAGGCGGTGACGACCTTGCCCAGGTCTTCTTGTGAATTCTCCGGCTCCACATCCTGGCAAGAACGCTACGAGAAATGTCTAACACGGTGGCCACCTCACGTTGCGTAAATCCCGCTAAATGACGTCGCACACCTGGAAGAGCAGATACAGTAAAAAGTTGCACTAAAACATTCATTTTGTCAAATAAGCTATCGTGAACGAACTGTACACATGCACAAGTCTAAATCTTATTCGGGGGTCACACAACAAAAAGAAAAACAAAAATACCCATGCTTTGTAAATTTATTGTAATGTGCACAGGTTTCTTGAGGATACTGACCGTCGTTACCTACCAACGAAATTTGCAGCGAAATATCTAGTATAATGGGCAATTTACGCCATAATATATTTGCGCTCCATTTATTAATTTGAGCACTGTATTTTAAATGTCTCATTATATTATATTCTTAGTCGTTTTTCTTGAACGAAAAAACGCGAAATGATAGCTGGATCACATTTTTTACTTGTGCGTGCGTTAAACTGTTTTCCACTTATCATATTATATGTCCTCTGCAAAGAAAAACTGGAAAAAATATGACACTCTTACAAGCTTGTCGAAAATGAAATAGTTATAAAACTTCACATAGAGCTTAAGTTATAACCTAAAAAGCCTTTCCTCAGTTACAAAACCAATTGCACAATAAAAAAACAAACAAGATTACAACTGGGTTTGTTTAATTTGCATTAATGCAAAAAGAGCAAGCAATGACCGATACCGGGTAAATGATGGAATATCGGCACCGCTTTTTGATATCGGACCGACATCGGCCCGATATTGACTTTATCCGGGGTCTTTCAAATTTCTATATGAAAGACCCTTATTTATAGTTTAAAACTTGATTTTTTGCCATGTAGACTTTAATGAAAAAAAACCGCCAAATTTTGAGGACTACGGCCTCTTTCTGACTTGTAGAAATACTACTAGAATTATTTTACATGTCTTAATTCTACATGTACACCGGCTACATCCGGAGACTTGAATTTGGAAACTTTCGCGGCTAATAAGCCAAACAAGTAAGCAAGTTATAAAAACAGCAATTTGTGTAATTAATTTGTTAAGTAATAGATGAATGTCAATGTCTATTTTATTTTGTATTAGTATTGACATTTTTGTATTTTACTCGATGCAGGAAAAGTACGATCTATTGTTAAAGTAATGTAATTTCGCGACTGTTTTGGTTTTGCCAGTTTTAGATGGGTTACATAATTTTTTTTTAAAATACTGCTCTAGTCTCACTATTTCGCCTCCGAAGGTGAACCCATTTTACAATCTGATATTTTATAGTTGTTCACCTTCTACGTCTCACTTTGATCTGCATCTGGCTAAGCGGACTCGCCCAATCGTAGGCGATTGGGCACTTTTTTTTGGCTCGTTTGTCCAACAGTTCATAGAGTTTAAGGCAAAAATGATAAAAATATGATAAAATATGATAACTAAATTCATACCTGATCCTGTAATCCAAGAAAACACACAAATACATAAGTATAGAACTGAAACACTTATTTCGTACCTGATTTATCCACCAATTTTTTCAAAATATGGCAATCGGAATACTCGGTGTTATAAGTAATAAATTAACTAGGGTAGGTAAAAAATCTACCGAACAATATCCGCTCAGTTATATGCAGTTTAAAATTAGGCTTAAAGGTTGAACAACTAAAATATATCAGAATTATAAAAGGGGTCAACACTTTAAGTTTAATTAATTAGGCTAATACTGCTCTAGTCTGGAAGAGATTGTGTCAAATTTAATGATTTTTATATAAATTTGTTAATATTGAATCATTACAACTAGATTTCTTCATACCCTAATAAGATGTTGTATATATGTCGTTTTCAGATGTTTAAATGAAAGGCAAAAATGCTCAGTTCCGGATGTACAGTTTCAGTGCTGGGGGTGGTTTCGTCTTTCCAGCAATCGAGGTGGTAGCTGCAAGACACATCAAAAGACTTCTCCATTAGAAACCAGTGGGAATGACGTGTCTAACATTCAGTCGGATTTGTATATGGCAGGTTCTGTTGGACAATCAATTTAGAATGTGTTAGAAACTTGAAAAATTCTTGCCAGGATGAGACCCTCAGATAAACTTCAGTTTGTTGAAACAACTCATTTCTTGCAACTTGCTACTAGTTCAATTTCTCAATTGACTTTTGTTACTCTGATCGATATTTTGAAGTGTGCAAATACACAGTTTTTGACATTATCATTTGTATATATACATGTATTTATCTTTTGCTTATTACTGAATCTTTTATAATAGTAAGAATTTATTCATTTCAAGGTTTCTTAATTTTCTGTTTCACTTTGTTTTAAAAACAAGTGTTATACAGAGATTTGTATTGCATTTTACGGTAATTGTTTGAGGAATCTTAACATTCTCTTTTGTATTTTTATTGCATTTGGTTTCTTCATTTTTACATAATAATATGAATGTGTGTGTTTTTTAAACTTATCCAGCATCTTGTCACAAGAAGTTATCTCTCTCTGTACTCAGACTGAATTTCATCAAGATGAATCTTGAGAATTAAAGAAACAATTATCAATTTGAAATAGTTTTATTGTTTATATATTTAAGTATAAAACATCTCTAATTAAATACTGTATAAAAGCAATGTAGGAATTGCATCGGCTCATAATCTGTTGCCAGATATACGTCCGATATCGGACCGATATCGAGCCGGGTTGCACTACCGACATCGGGCCGATGTACATGCCGACATCGGACCGACATTGCAAAATATATCGGGCCGATGTCGGACCGATATATAATGTTTGCTGGGGAGGGACATTCCTGATAACAAATTACCTCCCTTACTCAGACAACATCAAAGGTAGACCAAATAGCACATTGGTCCTTTCAGTTGGAATCCTCTGACTTAAATCCTTGTTTCTAATTGTGATGGTCTTGGTTCCTAGTTGTGAAAATTGTCACTTATATATTAAATTAAAAGTTAGGATTATCAAAACACAAAGATATTGGTGTTAACAAATCATGTTGCTTAACTTAATGTATAATCTGACTACCACTGTTGCAAATAATTAGGCTTAATTATCACCATTCTAAAAGAGAAAATAGAGATAAAAGCAGAGGAATCCAAATGGAAGGACCAATATAATATCAGAGAGTATTCAGGGTAGATAATTCACTCATGTCCCCCATTTAAACAAAATAAACATCTTTCGTTATTTGCCGTTAAACGCTGTAAATAAGATGCTATTTTAGCTCACCTGAGCGAGATGCTCAGGGTGAACTATTGTGATCGCCATCGTCCGGCGTCCGTCTCCATCGGCCGTCGTCGAGCACTTCTTTAAATAAAATCTCCATTGAAACCACCAGGCCGATGTGTATAAAACAGTTTAGAGACGGTCTCAGCTCTACAAATGTTGTTTAAAGAATTGACTTCAATCAAAAACTTTGGCTGCTATAGTTACAGACAGAAAAAGGCTTTTATATTCTAAAGTGTTATTGTCTGATTAAACGTAAAATTTAGATATTTTGCATGCAGGTTGGCCTAGAGGTCCTCTCTCATGATGGTTTAAAGTATGCCCTGCCCCGGGAGGAGTCACTTAATTTTACACCGGCATAGGGAAGACTTCAAGAAATCTTCTTTCTTACACAACAAGGCCTTTGACTCAGATATTATGTAGTGAGCATTTTCTAGAGGTCTTCTTCGAAGATTGTTCAAATTATGCCAATAAGATCATTAAATACCATGCACAGGCAATTTTACATAGGCTTATATAGGAATGATCTAAAAGAAAAAAATATAAATCTGCATAATGCATTGTCTGGTAGACTTCTTCCACGTTCGTTCAAATCATGTCCCAAGGGTCAAAGTCGGCCCCGCACCAGAAGTCCTACATAAAAGTATGTTTGCGTAACGGCAGACACACAGTCAAAGTACTCAGCTGACCGATAAAGGATCCCCATGGCCCTCTTGTTATTGAGATTAGTAGAATTTAGGCTAGATCCAGTTATTTACAAAGCTGAACGAGACCACCAAATGAACGGAAATAAGAATCTGTCAATCTAAAATGCACAGACAGTCGACGGTTTTCGTATGCATTTGAAAAAATGAGTGCAAGACTTCTAGATTGACAGACTCTACCTTTCTTGCTCTATCTCCTGAAACTTTAGATGATCACCTATGCTCAGGTCTTGGATGTTGATCTTGCTAGCAACGTTTACGGCAAGTGAGTGAGATCAGTGTATAAATAGCGTCAGTTTGTTCATGGTTCTGTGTTGGGACACGCACACCGGAGCAGAGAAATAACCTCATTTGACAGTAAGTGCATATGTTATTTAAACTCGTAGCCAGTCATTAAGGATAGCCACAGAACAATAGATCTCACCAGCTGACCTACTACTCTCTGTTGCTTGTAGAATTATTTCCAATTAAAAGCAAAATTAAACATTCTGTAGTAAATAATTTACCGTATTGGATTGTTGGGTATCAAATACACACGAGTTTCTTAGTTAAGTTTACATGTAAATTTTATAGTCCAAAAGAATAAACACTTCTAAGGTGATGCCTGTCTGAGATGAGAAGAGATAGAATAAAAACCATGCCTAAAATAAAGCCATCTGATATCAAATACTGTTGCATTTTCTTTTTTGCCAAAGTCATTTTACAGATGTTTATCATTAATATCTTTTAATTTTGACAAAAGAGACACCCAGAAACACAAAGGATTTTAGCATCAGTGCAGGAGTTTTGTGACCCGGGAAATGTCTAGAGGAATGCCTTGTCCTCGCTCCAATCTTAAAATCGCACCAATATTCTATTTGGAGTTGAACGCTAATATTTCCGCTTTAACACCACCTAGAGGTCGATTGAAACTATTAAATGGTATGCACGTTTTTGTTTTTTATGACTTTAAACTTATAAAGAATAAGAGAATGGAGACAGTAATGATGCCGGTGATGACATTAGGGAAGGATAACTGTTTGATATTTTGTCATATTTTGAAGTTTACCTTGTCTGCAATATTCTGCAACTTTCAAAATACATTTTTTAAATGAAGTTCTGATGTTTATTTAAGAGTAGGATAATCATGCATTAGTTTTCCGAATATAGATCTTTTGCTGTGATTGTAGAGTCAACTTCACGGACCTTGAATCATTTACATGTTTTTGCAAAATATACTGAATAGAAGTAAAGTAAACCTTTACCTATTTATAAAAAGAATAAATAGTGACCAAAATAAGTATTCATCAACTATTTTAAATATACAAAAAGCTGGTAAGAATCCGCGCTTCCTTTCCCTTTTATCAAATATTTTAAAGATTAATTTAAACAATTATAGGTAGTGTTGCCCTTCCAAAAGCTCTATAACTTTATTTTTATGGAACTTTCCGAACAGACGAATCATAAATCCTTAGTTTTTGTTTTTCACAACAGCACTGCTGTTTTGTTTGTCCAAAATTATTACGCTATCACTACATTTGCAGAAACATGCAGTTTCACGGTACAGTTTCCGAAGACGGCGGTACCTGCACGAGAAACAACTTATATCTGCATCGTGTTTAAATTTCCCAATGACAAGGAATATCGGTTAGAGGGCTGCAAACCTAATATAGACAATAAAGATGATAATAATGCACCATACTGTAATTTACGGCTGTGGAGGAGGTAATAATAACTCAGTTATCGCCTTAGTTGCTAAGAAAAAAGTCAAACAGCATACCCAGGATGATCAGGAATTATCATTAGCATGTATATGAGATTTTTATAAGTTTCTCAGATCAGATCATTTAAAAGAAGATATACAACCTTGAATACTGCCATTTTGAACAACGTAACTGAAAGTGATACGCCTGGCGGCCATGTTGATTTTCCGAAATCGACTTTCGAAGTTTTTGTTAAGGTACGTTTTGTAAAAATTAAATAAGATTCCTCTAGATTAATGAATGAATGCAATTTGAACCTATTAATTAGTATGAAAATAAATGTTTTAAGGAACCTGTTGTACATCATGATAAAAACACAGGACCGTTCCTAATTAAATGTAGCCATTCTGTTATTCAGTGAAACTGCCCCCTGGACCTTTGATGCAACCATTCGAGTGTGGTGAAAGCATGAAGGCATGTAGAGAAGTAATTTGGGGCTGGACTTTAGGTAGAAGATTCCTGCTTTAACAGAAATATGGGATTTAAGATTGGCGCTAATCAGGGTATAAAATATGCTGTCATGCACGTGGATATAAAACATATAATCAACACAATTTATAAAAGAAAATTTGAATAATTTACTTATATTGTAGGTAGTCACTTTTACAAATACTAAAATTAGACGATTGGCATCTTATTTGGTCAGTTTAAATATTCAATACAATAAAAACTGAAACGGCTTTCCATACTTTACTCAATTTGTTAACTTTTTCAGCATCATTTGAATAACCCACAAATAGTTTCCAGTTATAAAGACAGCTCCGGAATGACCTTTTATTTGACCCCAAAGCTCCGCCCAAACAACGCTGGAATCCTAATGATTGGTCAGTATAGCCTAGACATACCTCCAGGACGGAGTTACTACTCTGAATCCGGTTCCTGTGGTAGCGAGTGTAATAGGCCTTTTTTTTAACCGAAATTGCAAACACTAAAAACAGTAGCAAGTGATTGTAGCTCGCGACATAAGATCACATTTCCCTTGTATTTTCCTTCTACAAGAGTTGACTACTTACTTAAAAGGTTCTAACCAAGGTTTGATGAACTGTAAAACATTGGTTTGTACACGCCCGACATAAAAGTGAACCTGCATTGAAATTGTAAAAATCATTTACATCTTTCCTATTTTAAGGCCACGTGAAAATGGTCCAGTCTTTTATTGCGGCCGACCTTTGACGTATACAACTAACTATATTTTTGCTATACAGTCTCACCAACTGAAAATGAGTACGATTACCTAAATCAGAAATTTTATGTTCCCGTGAGAAATTTTATGTTCCCGTGAGAAATTTTATGTTCCCGTGAGAAATGGCGTCTAAGGAGCGGTATTTTTAAGCAGAAATATCACAATGATGAAATGTGCTTTTTTCATAACATATTATGAGGGACATTCCTGATAACAAATTATCTCCCTTACTCAGATAACATCAAAGGAAGACCAAATAGCACATTGGTCCTTTCAGTTGGAATCCTCTAACTTTTTCCTTGTTTCTAACTGTGATGGTGTTGACTTTTAGTTGTGAAAATTGTCACTTCTATATTAAATAAAAAGTTAGGATTATCAAAAAAAAAAGATACTGATGATAACAAAACATGTTGCTAAACTTAATGTGTAATCTGACTACCACTGTTGCAAATAATTAGGCTTAATTATCACAATACCAAAAGAGAAAACAGCGAAAAAAGCAGAGGAATCCAAATGGAAGGACCAATCTAATAGCAGAGAGTATTCAGGGTAGATAATCCACTAATCCACTGTCTACCATTAAGTTGAGTATTATTTAACCGATCACTTAAATGTGTGTTTTATAACAACTTGTAGAAAAATACGCAAGTTGCCATTACAGTGCGCCGTATAATTCTATTAGCCCTGGCATAGCATCATAATTAAACAAGAATTTTATGTCGATGTTCGTTTTCAACATTTGAGAGAGTAACCCAATGACTAAAATCTTCACGTTTAGTTTCAACATTGCACATTCAAATTAAAGTCAGTTCCGAAATAGGTTTGAAAAGCTCATATGTAAAAGTGCATTTAATACATTAAATACAATGCCATAGCTTTATCATTATTGCAGTCATAATTTTAGAAAATAAAGTATTTTCTGATTGAATGATTCGAACGGTACCTTAACATTGTTCTGAAAATCTGATCAGCAATTAGCATGGTTACATTGACATTTTGTACATCCTAAACTTTCAGTTTGTGTCGCGTGGAAAAGCCTCAGTTATGGTAATTGGTACAGCAGGATGTCACTCGTGGGTGCAATGTTAAACAAATGTCCAATTATAGGGTTGTTACAGAAATCAGGTGCCCTAGTGTTTGTTTCAAAAGTCGTACCATGATTTAAAAACCCTAGACCTATCCGTTTCTTCAAAATTAACCACATATCATAAAGTGGACCATTTTGTATTGTATAGTGGCATAGATGGACAATATTGTATTATATTGTGGCTTAGATGGGCCATGTTTTATTGTGTATTGTAGTTTATAGGGACTTGGATGAGCCGTTTTGTATTGCGAGATAAGACAAACAAAACTTTTAAAGTACAAATTACGTGTTTTTCTTACTTTAAGAGAAATAAATTAACACTGAGCTAATGCTTGTGTGAAATTTTAAGTAGCAGATATCTTTAAACTAAGGCTTTAAACAGAGCCATATGAATCAAATTACGTTAAAATTCCGGTGATACTGGGGTCATTTTTATAAATGCTGATCTTTACTTTTTTTCAACTTTAGCAACAGCGATACAAAAAGGATTTTATCATCAGTGCAGGACTTTTGTGTCCCCTGGAAATATTTACACGAGTGCCTTGTTCTCGTTTGAGAGCTGCTATTCCGGAGACGTGGGAAAATTGCGCCTCACATTGGAATCGATCGAATCTATTGCGTGGTATGCGCGCTTTGATTCTTGCGACCTTTGACTTTATAAAGAGCAAAATAGGGCGTATGATGGTAATGATGACATTAGCGCAGGTTTGTGTCCAACATCGTTTGATATCTGTTTATTTGTCATACTTATAAGTCTTTTTTGTTTTGATAGAGCAGTTTTCCCTTTTATGCTTTAAAACGCTAAAATGACTCAAATTTCTTCAATATAAATTTTTTTACGCTAAGTAATAAAAGATGTTTAAAGCTTTATATATTCAGCTGCTAGAATATCTCTAGTGTATCATGAAACTAATACGTGAAGATCGAATGAGCAATCACATATATCTTAACTAACTAGCAACGTGCTTGTTGCCACGAAACGTTACCTACATGAAGAATTATTTCTTCCAGTGAGCAGCCATAAACAGGAATTATTTTTATTTTATTAAAAACTCCATTTATGTATACAGTAACTACACAGCTAAATAAGACTTTGTTTCAACCCAAAAATGAAAATAAAATTCTTGCACAACTGTAAAAGAATTGAACATAACAGTAGTTGTGAAAATACATAAGCGGCCTAATCAAAATGTGCTGCTTTCAGTGGCTGTCATGCAGTATCACTCCCTTCTTTTGTTTATTTTTCCACACGTTGCCATTATACAATTTAACTAGAGTAAAACAAACTCCACGACTACAGAAATTTTGTTTCAACACAAAAAATGAAAACAAAGCTCACATACATAACTGTGCTGGAATTAAAAATATCAACCGTTAGCAAAATACATCATTCACAACTGAATTAATTAGATAGGTCATTCATTGAAAAAACATAATACATGTGCACAACTGTGGTGAAATTAAATAGGTCATACATTGAAGTTAGAAATATAATTTAGAGGTTAGAAATATACACCATACACATGCAAAACTGTACTGGAATTTAGTCGGCATTACACCGAATATGCATACATTGAATGTACAACTTACACATGCACAACTGTGCTGAAATTAAACAGGTCATACATTAAATATACACCTTACACATGCACAACTTTGCTAGAATTGAATAGGTCATACAGTGAATATACACCATACACATGCAAAACTTTGCTGAAATTGAATAGGTCATACAGTGAATATACACCATACACATGCAAAACTTTGCTGAAATTGAAAACATCATACAGTGAATATACACCATACACATGCACAACTTTCCTGGAATTGAATACGTCATACAGTGATTAACACCATACACATGCAAAACTTTGCTGGAATTCAATACGTCATACAGTGATTAACACCATACACATGCAAAACTTTGCTGGAACTCAATACGTCATACAGTGATTAACACCATACAAATGCAAAACTTTGCTGGAATTCAATACGTCATACAGTGATTAACACCATACACATGCAAAACTTTGCTGGAATTCAATACGTCATACAGTGATTAACACCATACACATGCAAAACTTTGCTGGAACTCAATACGTCATACAGTGATTAACACCATACAAATGCAAAACTTTGCTGGAATTCAATACGTCATACAGTGATTAACACCATACACGTGCAAAACTTTGCTGGAATTCAATACGTCAGTATGTAAAACTCATTTTCTCCTTGTCTACAACGTTTTCTAATGATCGTTTGAATTTTCACACATACATGCATACTATATCAGAAAACTTCTCCTTTACAGAGTTCAGATAGAAAAATATCTGTGAAACAACGTCGCTGATGTCACAAATAACACAAAAATAATGTAGATACATTGGTGTCAGTGTTTTAATTTAAAGGTTGGTATTTTCTTCGAGTTCCACGAGTCCTAGAAATAATCTTTAAGTTGTAGTTTAACAGAAAATGTCAATCATCTAGTAAATATTTTTTATTGATTCATTACGCCTTAGATATTCTAATCTAATGCTAATCTAATATCAGTACAAAACTGTAGCCGTTTTCATTTGAATAGTCATCGAAACAATGAAAGAAAACAGTGGTGATAGAGCCATTTCAGTCTGTACCACTGAACGTTTGATATCGACGTGTTGAATGTTTATCAGAGTCTGGTTATACACTGTTTGAAATAAATCCAGCTTTGTCAGTGGAGCTACTGAAGTGTCAAATCCGGATGAGTTACACCCATTCGACACAGGCCGTTTTTCACCCTGTACAAGCCAGTAGGTCACTGACTAGATGTAATGCTCAATACAATATGTTACGGACAGAACATAGATAAAATCTCTCTCCGAAAACAGCTGGTAAATAACAGTCAGTTCTCGTGGAAGATTTAATTATTGGACACAATTGTTGTCTGCTACTCATGTTTGAACTTCAACTGTTATCATCTACCTTGTGATAAATTATAATATGACAATTTCTTATCATGTTGTTTCTTTCTTCAGAATCAGTAATATAAACTGATTGCCATCTGAATCATTTTGGGGAACGGTAACTGTCTTACATGTAATTAATCTCGAATGGAAAAGGTGTTGAAAAAACAAATGAAACAAAATAAAAAAATCACGAATTCTATAGGAAAAGTAATGTCCAAATGTCTGGTCTTCCTTTTATGTAAAATGAAAAGATATTAACTACGTCACTTTAGGAAACCACTATAAATCAAAGGAATAAATCAAAGGGTTAAACGCGACGTATCAATATGGCAATATACATAAAAATTATACAAAGGTTGCTTTATATCTGACTGTAGTTGTTTCTTTCTGATTTAAAATAGCATGTTCGCTTGTAATAACATTCAGTCCTTTATCTTTATTTTGCTTGTTTCACAAAATGTGAGGAATAAATGGCGCAAAAATTGTGAAATTGAACGAAAAAGTTTTGGAATTACTCGTTGTTAGTTATTGTGAACGAAAACATTCTTGCTGGAAAGGAGAATTTGATGAAACACCGTATCATATTCCTTGGTCCGAACACAGCATCTGCCTAACAGGAGCAACACAATCAGCATTCGAAGATCACCGGAGCCATGGAAAATGAAATGAAAATAGATGTAAGAGTTATATAAATTTAAACATTACTGTTGCGGAGCCGAACGTACCTCAAAAACAAATGAGTCAAGCGTCTATGCCTGTGTTAGCAGCCCATTTTTTGAAAAAAAAAGAAAAAAGTAAATAAACAAATGAAACGTGACTTTTGCCTGTCAGGTCATCGTCGCCATATATCCACAAAAAGCAATATGCAAGACAAAACAAGAGGAAAAAAATGCATGTGTTCCAGAACGATACTCGTGTATTACCTTGTTTTTGGATGCTTTCAGATTACAGTCATTGGTATAGCTTGCACATATTTTCCAATGAAAAACGGTTCTCCCTCACCAATTAATATTGATAAAAGTTTACCGGGGAAACCAAAAGATGGATACCGTTCTTCTCAGAATCGCCTTAGAGAACGACACAGTTTGTCTCATGGAAATACCTTACTATATGACCTTGACAGAACTGATCTAGCAACATCTCTTTACTTTATTCCGGAGACAAGAAAGACACTGTATGTTTGGAATAAGGATAGTTTTGTACCTACTAAAGCATCGGTGCGTGTGAAAGCAACGAAACTACTTTCACGAGAGGACTGCCAAAACCTGAACAATTATACACAGGTAAGGGATGGCCTTAATAATTTTTTTAAAGACAATAGTGTGTAAACGTTTACTTAGAAGTTTATTTGTAGTTTAAAATGCTTCATTTATGATTTTATAAAAATAGCAAAGTCAGGCATGTTAGTTTATTTGCTTTGCCGAAATATAAGGTTTGAAATCATCAACAAATATTCTTCTCTGTTCTGTTATAAAATTCATTTAGTTCATAGGTTAGTAATGTGTACCAGAAATAATGCTTAATGGCTTAAACTTAATTTGAACGTACACAAAAAATAACAAAAAGAGGTGCCAAATGTGTGGTTGGACTATATCAAACAACTTCCCACATGAATTCTATTCTGAATGTATATAACATAAATTAGCCAGCACACTTTAAGAAATGGTCCAGCAAAATATAAAATTCAGAACAACTAAAAACTGAGAACCCATTCTAGCCACCATTATTCTGTTACCATTTTTGAACTCTGTTAGACTGAATTGGTGGTTTCATTCTTATTAATGGCTAACTGTAGCCAGGTATGTATTGTATATGGATGTTAGACACCCCGGAAGTAGCCGAAGACTAACGAGTAGGAACGACTGTTACCGAACTACTTCATTCTTTATTTTCAGACCAATATAGAATTCAGCGCTGATAAACACCATGACGTTGAATATACAAACCTGTACGCTTTCAAGGAAGAATTAGACATGCCGATAGCATACAGTATTTTGGTTTATACGGACTATGAAATGCTTGAACTATTACTACGAACGATTTATAAGCCGCATAACACCTACTGTATTCACGTGGATACAAAATCGTCAATGACTTACAAAGAACGGGTAGTACAGATGACTCAAAGCTTCGAAAATGTGTTTATTGCCAATAAATTGTACTCAGTTAAATGGGGAACATTTAGTATTGTTGAAGCAGAATTCTCATGTATGGAAGAGTTATTAAACAAGTCGAGTTCCTGGAAGTATTTCATTAACCTTACGGGGCAAGAATTCCCTCTCAGAACAAATTATGAGATTGCAACGGTTCTACATACTCTTCAGGGATTCAACAACATAAGATGCGATAAAAATATGTATGTTGATGCTTATTTGGTAACAACTCGATATTTCAGAATTCAGACCAAAATCTTAAAAGCTTTAGTATTCAACAAACCAGTAAGTCGAATTTAAATCAGTTCTTGTTGTCAAATACATGTATCACTAAACTCTGATCAAGTTTGCCCAAAAGTAGAATTTATGCAGCGTAGATACTGGTATCTTTGGTTTTGTAACATTTTATCATTGATCCCGGTGACCGTCATTCGCTTGCCTAAATATCAGTGACAGCAAAGTGGAATAATTTGTAAATTTTAAAGTTTAAGGTCATAAGTTTTCAAAAATGTATTATGCCTGTATTAAATTACAGGACATCTCGTTTACAATTTGCTGGCCCACCGCCTTTTGGACTCACGGCGTTCAGGGGTTCAACACATGCCGTACTGACAAGAGAGTTTGTTCAGTACATGCTGACTGACAAACAGGCAAGGAAAATTATCGACTGGTCTAAAAATGTGACAATTCCGGATGAGACGGTTTTCACGACACTCCTGTGCAACAGAAAGTTACAAGCTCCTGGGACATATTTTGGTAAGAGTAAACTCACTGACACAATTACATGATGATTTTAAATGTTTACATCATTTAACAAATGCAAGCTTGAAATGTCTGTAGAATAATTAAAGTCATAGTAAATGATTTTGCCAGTTAAAACAAAGCCAGTGTTACAATAAAAACGTTTTAAACACAGTCACGCATACTGTCAAACTACTATAGTATATTATAGTATAGTAGTACAGTATAGTATGGTGTGGTAGGTATGGGATGGCATGGCATAGAATAGCATAGGAAAGGATAGGATAGAATATTATTGGATAGTATAGGATAGTAAAGTATAGTACAGGATAGTATTGTATTGTATAAGTTAGAATGGTATGGTAAAGTATAGTATAGTATAGTATAGGATAGGATAGGATAGGATAGGATAGGATGGGATGGGATGGGATGGGATAGGATAGGATAGATTAGGATAGGATAGGATACAATTCTATTCTATTTTATTTCATTTTAAAACTCTATTCTATTCTATTCTTAAATTCTATCCTATTATATTATAGAATTCCATTCCATTCCATCCCATTCTTTTCTTTTCTATTCTATTATAAAATTATATTCTATTCTCTTCTGTTCTACTTTAACAAAATAGATTTTTTAATCTTCGTAGAGATGCTTTCTCATATACTAGTAATTTGTGTTACGATTAGTAGAAGTAAAGCCCTTAACTATTTTTTTTAAGAATAAAGCATAAATTCAGTAGCTGCATGTAAGTTCCATTCAAGGAATGAAATGCATTTCTATTGTCTACAAATTAGTATTAGTTTTTATCACGTGTTTTTTAAAGGTGATTTTTGTGTGAGGGATGTGTGGGATGATGTGTGAGTGTGTGTGTGTGCGGGGATGTGTGGGGGTGTGTGTGCGGGGATGTGTGGGGGAAGTGTGGGGGGATGTGTGGGGGAAGTGTGGGGGGATGTGTGGGGGAAGTGTGGGGGGATGTGTGGGGAAGTGTGGGGGATGTGTGGGGAAGTGTGGGGGGAAGTGTGGGGGATGTGTGGGGGAAGTGGGGTGGGGGTTGTGGGGGAATGTGTTTGGAAGTGTGTGGGGGGAGTGGGGGGAAGCGTGGGGGGATGTGTGGGGATGTGTGAGGGGATGCGGCTATTATTTGTTTCTACTATTACCGAAACCTTAACGTTTGATCTCTTCTGCTGATTTATAGTTAAATCATTTGGCAATGAGTGTCATTGACTTTGAGTAATTTCAAAATTTAATGAGGGCACACTTAATCAAACCGTACAAAAATTACCGTACAGAAACCATTTCTGTTTTACCTTTTTCAGCTTACCCAAGTGTGTATGACCCCAAAAAAAGTTTCATTGCAAGATACAAGATTTGGAGATCAGTTGAAAAATGTCACGGAAAAATTGTTCGTAATGTATGCATCTTTGGTTCCAGTGACCTTCAGACGCTGCAGAAAAGACACGAACTTTTCGCAAATAAATTCGACATCAATGAGTTTCCGACAGTACCATATTGTTTAAGGAATATTTTGTTGAAAAGAACAGTGCTGGAGTACAGTGGATTCATAGATTTTAATGCAACATTTTATAACAATCTATCGTAACAATACAAATAATTAAGCATTCTGTTTGCATGTTTGTAATATTATTAGTATTAACGGCCCTACCACTTTCCCCTTCTGCACCCCTTCTGACTTTTCAATGGGAAATTTTTATTGTTACTGAACTATGAAATTAGCATCATTATAATTTTTTTATTTATTGTTATTGTTCTAAATGTGCGCGTTTCACTTTCTTCCACTTTGTTCTACGCAAAGAAACACAGGAAAACTGATGTTCTCAAGTCAATTAGAATGGAGATGATATTGGTTGATATTGCAAGATACCTTACACCGGTATGCAAATCTGTCGAGGAATGCCTTATAGTCAATGATGACGGTGTCTGAGGCCTTTGTGGGGATGAGATGTACGCCGGAGTATCGGCCAGATATATTCGCTGCTGTACCTCTGTACAACTAACTGGTGCATCTGTACAAACAAAACAACACGAGGGACGATTAACTATTATAATATAGCAAAATTCGAATGGGTAACTTCATGTGTTAGACTCGGCCCATGTAATGGTAGTCTTCTGTCTTATATTTATTGCTACATTTTATCTGTTAAAATGTCTCAGTCCAATGTAACATATTGGAGTACTAATCATATGGGAATCTAGCATATATAAGTTCAGAATTCATTATTAAATCTCCCATAAACAGAGCACCAAGGCTCATTAAAATTGTGCATTGCTTTAACATCTTTCCATTTTCTTTTAGTTTAATGTACTAGTCACACTGATACATGGGACCTCGGTTTAACATCTCATCCGAAAGACAATAAGTATTGTTTTTGGAAGAGGGGGGAATCGATCTCGGGACCCTTGAGTTACCAGTCCAGCGCGTTACCACTGGACCACTGATTATACTTAAACTCTATTTGAGTTTATTTATCATCGGTACCGGTTGCCCATATGAGCGACGTCCCCTGCAGAGATTACTTATTTTATGCCATACGGTATATAACGTCTCATCCGAAAGACAATAAGTATTGTTAGTGGAGGAGCGGGGAATTAATCATGGGACCCCTGGGCTACGTTCCGCGCGTTACCACTGCACCACTGATCCGCTGCTTGCCTTTCTTATACCACGTGACAGCTTCAGCCAATGAAAAGACCAGATTTTCACCATTATTGTAAAGGAGCGGATCAGTGGTCCAGTGGTAACGCGCTGGACTGGTAACCCAGGGGTTCTGAGTTCGATCCTCCGCTACTCCACTAACATTACTAATAGACTTTCAGATGAGACGTTAAACCGAGGTCCCATAGATCAGTGCTATAACTGAGCATGTAAAAGAACCAGGGGTGTCTCTGGAATGGGATGCTTTCTGTATCTTGCACTACCCCAACAACATAAAATAAATAATATCTTCAGGGGCGTCGGGCATATGGGCAACCGGTACCGACGATAAATAAACTCAATATTAAAAAACACTTTGAAAAAGTGAAATACATAAGCAACATCCAGACATGCATTGTTTGTTTACATTTTGGGTTGTCAAGTGTATGTACGGACGTTTCGTTGTAGGCTAGTCACTGATTGGCTGAAAAATAACTGTGGATTTCCCTGTCTAAAAATAAAAGTATCGTTCTGATAAATTGAATTTTAGCAGAGGTAAGGAAGTGAAACATTCGACCGATGCGCAGGAGAGTAGGATCATCTAGGTTCTTTTTTCAAAACTTACTACTCTTATTCAACACACAGAGAGAAAAATAAATTATCGATTTGGCTTAATCGTGCCTTTTCGTTCATTTCTTACAAATAACATACCTGTAAAATTACACGTCAAATTACTTTAAACTGATGAAAAGCAAGCCAAATCAATAGTAGAAAAAAGTATTTCTTGGCTTCTTGATTTACATGTCTATGAATAAAATTCCTCTGCATCAAAAGTGTAAATATTCCGATTGTCCAGAATCCAGTCCTTGACATAAAACTACAGCTTCATACACACCCTGCAATGCAGAATAAAGGGAAAGAAACTGTGTTGTTGGTAATTAAAATTGAATTTAAAGGCAAGAATTATGTTCTTCATTTTACTAATATGTTAATTTTGAAGACTTATTTACTGGTAGAAATATATATTTTTTTTTAATCTGGAAAGGAAGCATTCTCTTACAACATGTAACCTCTGTTAATTTCAAACCATATTATTACATATAAAAAGGCTGCCTAAGTAACCTCCCTTAGAGCCATTTTACGCCATTTGCATATTCAAAATTTTAGTATATAGGTGGCAGATACCAGTTTCACACTGAAATTTAGTGTCTGATGACCACTAAAACTGTTTGCGCCTCACTGACAATCCCAATACAACAACCTGAAAAGAAAAGTACAGCTATTCTTATAGGACTGAAGACAATCTACAACAAAAACTCAAATTTCAGATGAAACACTTCTCTAAAAAAATCAGCTGCAAGAAAGAAACTACTCCCAAGCCCCACTTTTCGACCCCTGGCCGAGGCAAATTCTATGAAACAGACAAGTCGCCTGATATTCAAAGGCACACGGTACAGTCATAACACTACATGCTAATTGTTCGTCTGTTATGGCACACCTAAATCAGCTAGTGCTAGATACCTGTCAACGCTACACTTTTTTCGGTATCCAGCTCAGACGGCATCCTATTGAACTTCTGCAGCCGAAACCACTGACATAACCTGCTTTCATCAGTTTCGAATTTCAAGCTCCTACTTCACACTGAGTGCATTTCAATACTGTTCAATAGGGAAAAAACTAAGAGAACCTCATCCTGACCACTCTGAATACCCATATCTTCATGTATTAATTAATTTAGACTTCAGCAATACACATGTTAATGCATCATACCCTCTCATTAATAATTTCTACATGGCCAGTTCGAATGTGTGGCTGAAAAACTGGTATGTGCTACCATAAAGTTGAACGAGCAATGTATCATAAATTAGTGCAGTAAATTGCGTTTTAATTTTCAATAACAGAATCACACTCATATTACCTAAAAAATCTGTGAGACTAGTAAATGAACAGAAATTAGAATTTTTACTCAGAATAGTCGACAATCTTCATGTGCATTTTAGATAAACAAATAAATACAGCAGTAGTACAAAACTTGTAGAAAGACAAACTGTGCTTTCTTTTGAAACCTCAGATGATCAGCCATGCTGAGGTCTTGGATTTCGTTCCCGCATGCAACTGTAACAGCGTAGCAATACCACGTGACTTTGACGTCAGTAAGTGGAGCCAGTGTTGACAGTTTTGTCTTGGTTTTGATGCCTTTAGTGATGTCACAGTCACGTGGTATTGCTACACTCTGTAAGGAACATCATTGTATAGAAGACAATAGTGTGTACATGGTTGTTGCCAAGGTTATTCATACAGGAGCAAAAAGAGAACCTTGTTTACATGTGAATATTTTACTGTAACTTGAAACTAGTGATTAATTGTAGCAATAAAATCCGTTTGTCTTACTCTCTGTTCGTCGTAGATCTTTATCTGGTCAAAAACAAAATATTTTGAAGTAGAAGTAAAGTGTCGCGTATCTAATTATGGGGATCCTTTTGTGGCATTGACACATTTAACAAGAAAAAATTTTAGGAAAATTTAATTTTTCTTTCTTGTTTAATATGTTTATTTATGATAACTGGAATGTTAGAGGGAAGTTTGTTTTCGGTCATCATCCCGTGTTATGGAGGGTTTCACACAAGTTTGTTATTCATAAACTACCATCTATCCCATACTGCCGTTTTTCATTAGAAACAACTACAGTATTTAACTAGGGCCCCTTCTGGTATAGAAATGGCGTCATCCTTCTTTCGAATAATATTTGTCATTTTTATCGATGAAGTCCCAAAAATGTTTTCCAAATGAGTCACTGAATTTTTTTTTCTCGCCTGTTGTTTTATAATTGTCGTCTGGTGCGGATTTATCCCAGACGACAGTTTCATCTGTCAATCATATGTCCAAGACGAGCCTGAATTTTCTGGCTATTAGTCCGAAATTGAAAAATTCCGATGCTGTGTTTTTGGAAGAACCAATAATGCAAGGTAATCAAAAGCTGGGAAATCTGTCACACCATGCGTAAAATAAAGTAGAAAATAATTGTTTGGCGAGAATGACTCACAGTCGGCTAAATTAAAACAAGAAATGAGACGAAACGAACAAGATTTGCTTGAAATATGCGAGGCCTCTTGAAATATAATTAGATGTTAAATTTATAATTGAAAAAAAAAATGTCCGAATTAACAAAAAATCTGCAGACTTAGATGTAGTAAAGTTACGCTAATAAGCCGGGACAGAAACTGGCCTTAATAATGGATCGCTTCTATCTGTTCTAAATCTTAGGCATTCGTTCTCTTGAAATGATAATTTTCGCATGATTTTGTTACAATCGATGTGGTCTATTTAACGGAACTATACTATTTTTGATGTCTGTTTAGACATCAAGACCAAAATAACAACAACAACAAAATTTGAAACAGAAAATCTCACAGAAACGGATGATAAACTGCGCATCCGTCTTATTGGCTCAATCGCTGTAAAATGAAAAATATTTGATATCCACCCAAAACTATACAACAACTTTTTATATAATAATGTTTACAGTTTATTTGTTGTACTTAGATCATTTTTTACTGAGTATTCATTTTGAAATATTATTCACATTTACATGATTAAAAGGTAAACGAAATACTATTAATTATAAGGTATGCCTCTGTAATAAAGAAATAAACATTTTTTATACACTCATCTGAATGTTTGTACTTATTTTTATTCCTAGCTGAAAGATATTGCAGACGACAGAATTTTATATACTCTTCTTAATGGTGATATGTTTATAGTTATTTTATTCGTAACTGAAAAGATATTGCAGACGACAGAATTAGTTCCTTCCATAAAAGATGTTTGTCGTACTGACGCCATCAGATCTTTGGTCATCTGTGCTTAATTAAACACATGCCCTAACTAATTCAGCACATCATGAAATGCGAATAAAATACAATTAGTTGATAAATTATTCATGTCCGCTCCATTTGCACACTGGACTATACAAAGGTGATGAAGAAGCTTGGGGTAGTTAAACGCTAAAACCCTTAGAAACCCTTAGAACCCGGAGTTTTATGGGGTTTTTATGAGCCCCCTTTTCTAGCCACATGCATGTTTTAATGCTGACAAGGTGCTGATGTTTTCAACTTTTGTTCGACCATAAAAAATATCTTGAAATATCAACGGCTTTTTGTATCATGCTTGAGAAGATTGTTGCCAGCAGATTCCCTTTTACAGGGTTCTCTCGGCATGAGCTCTCTCACCTCTCTCAGTGAAGGCGGACTAGTTGTGTAGGCATTTAATTTCAATTAACTTTTTTGTTCGTAAGTTTTCCTTCGTTTGTTCAGCCAGTCATTTGTGAAAAACTGTAAATAACTTCAATATTTGCCATACAGAATTTATATAACAACGCAGTTAATGGCTTCTGTCATATCTGTGAGAGAGCTTGCGTGTCATATGATTTTTCTGTCTCTAGACTTCGATGTTATGTTATCAATCAGAAATAACACGCCCCGTCTCGAGTGACCAGCCCTCACATATACGCTTAACTGTATTGATTTTTTTTCTAAAATTTCCAAAACCAGCTTAATATATAAATGATAAAAGTTTTCATTTCAAAAAATAAATAACTTTCAATCATTCTGATTTGAAATTTTGCGTTAGTGCGTATTCTTTGAAATTCTAGATAATCGGTATAGATTTAACCTGTTTAAGCCGACATTCACAGCAAATCATCCCGACTTACGTGAATAGCACCTCTCAACAATGAATTAATCACGAATTATCATGATTTAAGCAGTGACTGCCACTACTGAAATCTGCTGAATGCTAAGTTAACTGGGACGATTGTCTGTGGTCAGAAACCCACTTGGTACTCTAACTGGGATTCGTACCCAGAACCATATTGATTTTAGCGCTGAAGCTTGGAAAACAGCACTTGAAGAAGACAATATATATAATTAAAATAACAGTCAGAATGTATATCGAATAAAACAATAGCCTTGTAACGTGTAAGAGTCAAAATTCACGTTCAGACTAACGAGAATTGATGAAAGTTTCCATAATAAGTACACGTGATAACCAACACGTGATACTATTTATAGTAACTTCTAATAAATCACACCCGTATATAATAAGAAATTCCCTCATACATTCTTGTGACCTTTCCAACAGTGTAACATTGTGGTGACTTCCCACATTGTGGGGACTTAATGAACGCCTGAGAATATCAGATCTGCCAGATCACAAAATTGACACGTACAACGTATACTTACAAATAATTGGAAAAGTTAATGAAGGACTTCAGCAGTAAATGACCATCGGTGATTTTATTCGCCATGCGACAGCTGCTGGTATATTAGAAGACATAACATGTATTTATATGCCACACACAGACATGTGGAAACTTGACCATTGGTTTCGCAAGGTTTTTGACAGTTATAGGGATCGTTTAAAAGCTATGAAATACCACCATACCCTGTTTTTATGAGATAAAGCTCTCAATGAGTTTCAGTTTGAATAATAACATTCTGAGCTATGATTTTTTTTTCACAGTAAAATGGTGTGTCTTCAGAATTTACGGTTTTATAAATGAAAAAAATGCCAGTTAAGCACAACTTGTGTCAGATTTGACGTTTATTTGAATTACACTGGGTTGGATTGAAAAGGTATCTAAGTATTGACACTAACTATGGTTTTAAAGATTCTCTGTTGCAGACGATATTTTAAACTGACACGGACGTGTATTTCTTGGTTTTAGTTTCAGCTGGAAGAAGACGGGACATCACCTAAAATTATTCTTGTCATTTACTGACTTTTATTCCGCACAAGCTAGAGTTCTAACCGATTTTATGGCTAACAGAAGGCAAAGTATTCATTGCAACGTTGGTATAGGAAGAACGTTTTGTTTTTGTAAAGACAGTTTTCGGTCGAGAACGTCAGATGTTTAGAAGTTTTTATATGCCTTTTCGGCAGCACGTTGCATTGAAATTTCATAGGACTACAAAGATAATTTAACTTATTTAGAACTTAATTTCATTAATAAGGGACTATAGTTTTTTTCTCTCAAAATCGTGTAACACATATATTCAAGCATGGTAATGCTCACAAGTGGCTCATTACCGCTTCGCCCTGCCTTGAGTAGAAATTTCATGTGTGCGAGCGGTGCTTTAGTTAACTTAGGACAATGGATGGCTTCCTTCTAGCGGTTTTAATTGTTTAGTCAGATAGCAAATGAATTCACATTAGCTAGAACAATCATTGAGGTTACTTTTAAAAGAAAACTAATAATAGTATTATGCGTTCTAAACTAGAGTAGAATGTCCTTAAAAAGTTAGCTAATCCAATTAAAGTTAATCGTTAATGCCATCAACGAATCCTGAATCCCCCAAAAACGCTGCAATGTCTTCAAAGATTGCCAAAAAATTAATTAAGACTGACTCATACTCTAAGACACATTGCGTCGCGCGCTTCAGCATTGATGTGTATTTTTTTCCTTTCAAAACCGTGAGAGCTACATGCGGGTTTGCCTTAGGGGACAGCAAATAAATCAAATCAGCCGGAAGGGGATTTTCGGTGCCGAAAGAGTTATAGGGAGATGCTGGAAATTGCAATTAGCTGGTGTGATAGGGCTTTTTTTTTTCATCGTTGAGACGTTCAATCGCAATTTCTAATAAAATCCTAATAACGCCGCTTTAATTTGCTCACGCTTAAGATCCTGTTAGAGTAATTCAAAAATGCCCGGGAGCGGATATTTCGTCAGCATTTTTGATTATCGTCAAACTTTACTTCACAAGGCATGACTTTTGTTTTAATAGAATTAAGTTTAATTCCTTCAAATTGTCATTCACTGAACATGTACCAAAAGTTAAAAACTATAGTCGAGAAAATTCAACTATAGTTGAGGCAGGAAAGATTTGCGAAGGAAAAGTTATTTGACTAATATCGCACCGCCATTCTGACAGGTTTGACAGTTAAGAAATCTTGAAAAAATGAATCCATCTTCTATGCCGTATTCAAATGTATTAAAAATAAATCTATTTGTCATAAAGATTTTGGTTTTCTAAAGATATATAAATTTTGTTGATATGGAATCATACAAATTCATTTGATGACGTCAGGTCATAATGATAAACAATTGTCTATGAGGCACTCTGATATTTTAAAGCTTTTTTTTTCCATTTTGCTTGAGGTCCCGTTTTCATTACTTTAAAAATGACGTTACGTTTAGGTACAAAATGGCGTGCAACGTTCGATTAACGTTTAATTGGAATAAGCGTATAGCACGTCTAGCACTGTGTTTCTAAACAGCTTATGTTTCATTACCCTTTGTCTAAGAAAAAGAGGAATAATCAAAGACATGTTTTCTATTCACAGCCTTCTTTCGATGTCAGAATCTGATGTATGATTCATATTTTAAACCCGAAATTCTTAATTATTTTATGACGAAATAAATGTAGAAAAAATGTTAAAATTTTCTAAGGCTGCTGTCATTTATTTTTCATTAAACTTCTCAAGAAGTTAACGCATTTTGAAATTTATGGCCCCTAATCCCGCATTCTTTGAATTCCATGGAAACCAGCCGGTTTTCAAACAAGTGTTAGTTACATCGTAGTAATTTAGAAAAAAATAGTCAGTGACTCATTGTGTAGAATATTACAATTTATGGCCATATAAGGATATCTTTGTTATTATAAATGCCAAAAATACCCATGAATCTAGCTCTCTGAGGAATTTACTGCGGTAAAATAGCGTGACAGAGGTAATTTTTCCAGAGGGATCCCTGTTTTTAGGGGTCCTGAAAAATTCCGGAACTAGAAAAAGGTCGATATACAGAAATGATATGTTTCATTACTTTAAAACAATTCTCCAGACAGCATTGAAGATTGTCATAAAACCCCAATTTTTGCTCATTGCTGAGGGGAAGATAAAGGCTTATTTGCATAATCAGTCAAAGATATTGAAATCTGTCACCCGAGAGAATTTATTTAAGAATCATGATACATTACGACCGCGGATAAATTGTGATTCAACAGATCCTTTGTTCAAGGGGAAAAGAATAAAAACGAGGAAGTTAAAAATGCAACAAATGGTAACCCGTCACTGGTTCATATTGAGCGCTGATGACGGAATGATTAATACAGATATGGGTTGCTAAGTGCAAGATTATGTTACCAAACACTTTCTAGAAGAACGGATACTTCCCGAAAGCTGGTGTATTCGTCTTGATTTCCAGAACATTGGAATATATAGTCCATGGTGAATGTCCAAACACGCAAGGTGTGCATTTAGAAAAACAAAGAAGAAAGAAAAAACAATTTGACTAAAAAAGTTTACGGCAATTAATGAATGAATTGTCATGCGGTTACATAGGTTTTTATCCTTATGATCTTTTGAGTAATTTGTATTAATTTATAACCCTCTAAGAAAATAAAATCGTACATATATAAACAATTAAATATATAAATGAAAGAATAAATAAATAAATAAATAAATAATATTATTTAAACCAAAAATATGATTACTGAAATCTGAATAATGAAGATGATTGTAATGATAATGGCGATTGCGATGATGATGATGATGATGACAATTATTATTATTATTATTATTATTATTATTACACTAAAAGCTTTTTAAAACACCTTTTACACCTATTTACTGAATGTCCTTTTTTAATGGACGAAATAAGGGGCTGTTCATATTACTGTCCCTATTTTTTATTCAGTGCGGTAACATTCTCTCGTAAATCGCCTTTGTTATTCGAGCGTCTACACTGAGTGAGTTTCCAGTTCCCAAAAGACATTTGAAATTGACGCGAAAATTACCAAACGACATCTCCGCGCCACGTGAAGCATGCATTTGTGCTTTTAAGAAGCACTCCTCTCTTTTGAGTGCACACATACAGCATAACTCTCTCATGTATGGTGTCAGCGAACACACAAAGGACACTCTCAAAAGTTCAGTGAAAAACATAAAAAACAGTACATTTATCTTTTCCGATGGTGAAGCATTCTTATTGCTGAAATAAAAATGCATGTTTATGTTCGAAAATGGCATTTTGACCGCATGGTCTGAAGCTAACTGTTTTGTGTCTGTCTATTTGAGTTTGTTTATAGTCGATAACTGTTTCCCATATGACCAACGCCCCCTGAAGAGTTTGGTTATATAGGTTGTTTGAAATATTGCAAGATACAGAAAGTATACCATTTATTGTTCTGAATTACACGACTCAGGTGTTATTGTTTTGAAGTTTTCAAGATGTTCCTAGAAAATTCCTAGCTTTTCTTTTAAAAAACTTGTATTACATTACTTTCTGTTTACTACTAACGTCAATGAATGACTTAAGTTCCGCATTACAAAAAAGTTCTTATCGTCAAAATATTTCTTGACAGTGTCAATGTCTATTGCTGCCGCAGACAAGTGAAACATGGGTGAAAAGATAGTTGAAGGTTAGCACTGTACGATGGCAACTATATGAGCAGTAAATTGGTCAAACCGTGCGACCTTTCGGCTTTTACTATGATAAGACTCGATTAGAGGTCCCATGTTCCAATCACTAACAAATTATATGTCCATGTACCATACTGCACTCAAAATAGCGTGCAAGTTTAGTTTGTACAGACAAAGAACTTGTTTTGTATTTTTAGGGTATTTCTGACACACGACCTTTTTTAAGAAAAGCTCTCAAAATCTGAAATAATAATAATAATAATAATCATCTAATAATATCGTTAGTTCATGGGAATTAAGTTTGCTACTTGACGAGAATCAAATCTGAAGTCGTTTAGGGAAATGAAGGTACTGCTGCTAAGTGTTCCGACAGCCTTAAATGTAGAAATCCCATCAGTTTCTCCAAGTATTTGTGCGGTGTTCACAATATAAGGGCCTTATTAAAGAATTTATCAAAATTTGTCTTTTAACAGAATAAAAAAAAATCAATATTTACCGTTAACGAAAATATATACTGTGTATATGATATTCGAACAATATATCGGTATTGTATTTAACAAGTATGCACGGTTGCTTAAAAGTGTTTTAAGAGAGACAACGTCATTTTAAAGACGTCAAATATAAGCCGGAGGTGTTTTTCGGTGTTATTCTAATTTTTTTTCACGTACAACCATAAGGCCCTTTTTTTTCTCAAAACGCGCCACATTGCTATAATTAGTTCCCCCAACCCGCACGTGCAAGTAATTATCGCAGTGTCCCTTACATATCCTTGCAGGAATGTGACAATGTGTCACACGCATAAACAAAAAAAACGCGTGTGCAAGAATGCTGGAAGATTTAATCCCTTGCACCAGAAGTGGAGAAGCAAATTAATCAAACTGTTGGACGCTGTCATTCAAACTAAGATTTGGTTCTCCTTTGGGAAAACCGAAAGATCATGAAAAAGCCAGAAAAAATTAACGCATCACCGGCGCGTCTTTATCATCGGCACCACACGGAAAATACTATTTAATTATTTTTTGTCCAGTGCTGAGCAAACAGTGAATAATCAGCTAAATTGTTATATTTTAACCCTTTTTTACCCTTATGGTCAGAACTGGAGATTTCCGAGTTTGAAAAGCTAAAATTCTCAGCCGTTGTGAGGTGTCTGTGCACTGTATAACAAGATACGTGTTTTTCTTCTTAGTGGAGGTCGTGTGAGTATTTATAATTATTTTAAAAAATAAAATGTGAAAGAATGATAAAGAATTTGACCAGTCTGTCAAATATCAAAAGCCATTTCCTTTGAGTCAAAATCTTATAACCAGGACTTTTGTGAGTTTTCAAGAAATTTAAAAAATTGGTGTGATATATCTTTAGGCAACTTTTTCTCACGAGTACAAGTTTAAGTATATATAGAGAACTCATTACTTTTTGTCTTACACTTATGACGTAATATCTCGTTGGCTCTTTAAACATACCCTATGTAATAATTTTAAAAGAAAGATTAGCTGTAACAAACGTTAATCTAGAGTAAAACCACGTTCGAAAAGAAGGCAAAGAAAAAAAATGGATATTAGCTACACAAGCTAGTGTAACCCATCATTATTGTAACTTTATAAAAAGCAATTTTCACATATAAACTTGTCAAAATCACTTAAAACGGTTTTGATTGACAGACGGAGTTTTTATTTAATTTATTCCATATTTTAGCGAGAAATGTTGTCTGGCACATGTCTTATCTCGGCGTTAACTCGGTTTGTTTCACCTGAGGCACATGGAGAAAACTTGTTTGAGTTTTCCGCTTTTTTTTACTGAATTTTACGACTTGTAAGCGCCTAGGAGAACACTTTATCGTTAAAATACCAGTTAATTAGATTTATTTAGAAGATATCCGAAATATTTATATCTGTGTTTATAATCCTATGAAGATTTTTTTTAACGTAAGAACCATTTTTACAGCTGAAAATTGTAGCATGTTTTCGAATTCCACAATGCTCTGCTGGTTTATGAATTAGAAAACTTCGGAAATCTCCTGTACATAGTTTAATAAAATATTTATGAAGTGGAAGGGTCGTCGGATGTTACAGTAATCGTCTGGCAAGAAACCTGATAATGGTAATACAAGATAGTGTATGTTCTTATAATTGCCATTGCTGCATTTATTGAAGGAGAGTCCTTGCTTTTTTAGTTTACACTTAGCAATAACAAGTGCGTCATTTGTCTAACTGTTGAGATAACGGGAACTATAAATTTCTTAGCAATTTTCACAGCTGTATCTAAAATCTATTTCAGTTATTTGTCTGGGTTGGTTGTGGTGGATAGTGCAAGATGCAGAAAGCATCGTATTTCAGAGACACTCCTGTCCTTTTCCATGCTCGGTGTGTAACACAGACCCATGGGACCTCGATCTAACGTCTCATCCGAAAGACAATAAGTAAAAAATCCAAACACAATTTTTAACAATCTTTTCTAAAAGCCGTGTACCAAGTTAATTTTCAAGAAAATTTAAAAACATAGTTTCCTCGAAGGAATTGAGGGCTCTAGGTCTAGATAGTAAAACGGGTGTTGAAAGAATAGATTCATACTCAGTTTCGTAATGAGATGGACAAGTGTATACTATTAGGTTTTTATGCAATTTTCATTAATTTGTAGGATGTATTTTAGAAGGTCACGGAAATAAAACAATAAGGTTTTAAATGAAATGCTATTGTCTGACACATAAACAGACGCTGCATCAATTTAGCTTATTAGCAGATGCATAACTGGCATGTGCCTTTTAGATTGTTTTATTGCTTTGACCTTGATTTGACAAGAATAATAACTGCGGCACATAGGAAATGTTGACTTGGATAAAACTCGTAAACCCGTTGATTCCGGGTGAGAAAACATCTGTTTTGAGATACATACTGTTTTATGATCTCATATATTTTAAAATTTAAGAACATTTATAATAAATCTAATGGAGAAATATGATCTAACGTTTGCTGATTTATAGCTTGAAAAACGCGATAAAACATTTCTGGGGGTCTTGTTACTGTATGCACTCGGTTCAAAGACTTAGGAAATTGATAACGCACCTAAACTGCAAACCCCTTTAAGTGCAATGATATCTGAATTTTCTTGTTGTCTGAGCCATCTACTCAGACTTGAGGAAAGACAAGAAAGTCTGTTGTCTGAGCCCTCTACTCAGGTTTGAGGAAAGACAAGAAAGTCTGTTGTCTGAGCCCTCTACTCAGACTTGAGGAAAGGCAAGAAAGTCTGTTGTCTGAGCCCTCTACTCAGGTTTGAGGAAAGACAAGAAAGTCTGTTGTCTGAGCCCTCTACTCAGACTTGAGGAAAGACAAGAAAGTCTGTTGTCTGAGCCCTCTACTCAGACTTGAGGAAAGACAAGAAAGTCTGTTGTCTGAGCCCTCTACTCAGGCTTGAGGAAAGACAAGAAAGTCTGTTGTCTGAGCCCTCTACTCAGGTTTGAGGAAAGACAAGAAAGTCTGTTGTCTGAGCCCTCTACTCAGACTTAAGGAAAGACAAGAAAGTCTGTTGTCTGAGCCCTCTACTCAGGTTTGAGGAAAGACAAGAAAGTCTGTTGTCTGAGCCCTCTACTCAGACTTGAGGAAAGACAAGAAAGTCTGTTGTCTGAGCCCTCTACTCAGGCTTGAGGAAAGACAAGAAAGTCTGTTGTCTGAGCCCTCTACTCAGGTTTGAGGAAAGACAAGAAAGTCTGTTGTCTGAGCCCTCTACTCAGACTTAAGGAAAGACAAGAAAGTCTGTTGTCTGAGCCCTCTACTCAGGTTTGAGGAAAGACAAGAAAGTCTGTTGTCTGAGCCCTCTACTCAGACTTGAGGAAAGACAAGAAAGTCTGTTGTCTGAGCCCTCTACTCAGACTTGAGGAAAGACAAGAAAGTCTGTTGTCTGAGCCCTCTACTCAGACTTGAGGAAAGACAAGAAAGTCTGTTGTCTGAGCCCTCTACTCAGGTTTGAGGAAAGACAAGAAAGTCTGTTGTCTGAGCCCTCTACTCAGGTTTGAGGAAAGACAAGAAAGTCTGTTGTCTGAGCCCTCTACTCAGGTTTGAGGAAAGACAAGAAAGTCTGTTGTCTGAGCCCTCTACTCAGGTTTGAGGAAAGACAAGAAAGTCTGTTGTCTGAGCCCTCTACTCAGACTTGAGGAAAGACAAGAAAGTCTGTTGTCTGAGCCCTCTACTCAGACTTGAGGAAAGACAAGAAAGTCTGTTGTCTGAGCCCTCTACTCAGGCTTGAGGAAAGACAAGAAAGTCTGTTGTCTGAGCCCTCTACTCAGACTTAAGGAAAGACAAGAAAGTCTGTTGTCTGAGCCCTCTACTCAGGTTTGAGGAAAGACAAGAAAGTCTGTTGTCTGAGCCCTCTACTCAGGTTTGAGGAAAGACAAGAAAGTCTGTTGTCTGAGCCCTCTACTCAGACTTGAGGAAAGACAAGAAAGTCTGTTGTCTGAGCCCTCTACTCAGACTTGAGGAAAGACAAGAAAGTCTGTTGTCTGAGCCCTCTACTCAGACTTGAGGAAAGACAAGAAAGTCTGTTGTCTGAGCCCTCTACTCAGACTTGAGGAAAGACAAGAAAGTCTGTTGTCTGAGCCCTCTACTCAGGTTTGAGGAAAGACAAGAAAGTCTGTTGTCTGAGCCCTCTACTCAGGTTTGAGGAAAGACAAGAAAGTCTGTTGTCTGAGCCCTCTACTCAGGTTTGAGGAAAGACAAGAAGTCTGTTGTCTGAGCCCTCTACTCAGGTTTGAGGAAAGACAAGAAGTCTGTCATCAGACTATACTCGCACGGAAAGATAAAATTGAGAGAAATTTATTTTTCTTAAATTCTGTTGTCAACAGTATGCTTAATTTCTTTATTGTCATGTAGAAAAACCCTTCCCTAACCCCTAACCTTCGACAGAACAACTACATGTATTATAACAACATTTCGACAATCGTTCAGATTTCATTATTTTATGTATGTACATTCGTATACGTCGTATATTTTCATCCCATTTATAGAAATGCATAAATAGATGCATAAATTCAGATATCCATTTTCTGAAAAATTATTTCGACATTGATCAATTTTTATCTCTGAATGCATTTTTCATGGAACAAAATCATGACAGGTTTTAGGGAGTTAGAAAAAATAGTGATAGACACACTTTGTTCTTCATAACGCTTGCTGCGGTCCAAAGTCTTATCAGGCTCTTAAATATTCATGAAAACGACCCAATCTGGTGACAAAGTGTCATACAACAATGATAGACGTCGATTTAAACAGGCAAACATTGTCGATACCAATCGCCCAATTTTGCAGAGAATGGTCGTATAGAATAGTAACAACTGTTCAATTCATTCGACCACGTTTTACAGGAACCAGCATCATGATAACTGTCATAAAAGTTTTAAAGTTCTGGAGTGCAATTCAGTTTGATACTAATGACGTACGATTGAAACAGATTATAGATCGTCTTGATGAATGGTAATCTTATTTCCAGAATAATGTGTAGATTTGATATATATTACGTGAATAATTCTAAGTCACTAGAATTTTGCTAAAAGCACAATTAATAGACAGTATATCTTAAATAGGTTCTTTAGAAACCACGATATCTAATATACGAGCATTTATATTATTAAAACGTCAATAAAACGATGCAGGAATTTCTGGAATATTGAAGATCTATTTCATACAACAGTAAAGAAACAAGATAAAAATAGTAGAAAGAGAAATTACCCCACAAAAATGAAAAAAAATCCTAAATAACTAAACAAAAATGATACAGTGACAGTCGAAATTAAATGATCTCTTAAAAGGTGAAGCACTAAAACAGGAAAAGAAAAAAGCTCCCCTAATGTGTAGTGGTTTAGGTCGCTTGACTTGAAATCATCAAATAACTCAATGTTAAAGCAGTCAAAGTTTTGACTTCAGGGACTCTTCAACTTGATTATCCGTCTGACTAAAGAACTTATGGAGGTAAAGGTGTCTCTGAGACGCCTTAAATATATCAAGGACACTTACTGTTCCGAAACGTTTTTACAAGCAATTTAATTAGGACTCTGACTGAATACGAACAGAAAACCACACACATGATTTCTTGGACAAGTCTCAAGTCGCAAGCATTATTCAGAAAATATCATCAGACTCCATAAAATTGACTGTATTTTGTCTGCTGACAAAAGCATATTTTCGTCTGCAGGGAGTGGAAAAGAGAATAACTGACAAGCATTCTCGTCTTAGATGATATAATAAAAAAGGTCTTTTGGCCATCATAACTTTCCTCATTTCACATGGAATACTTTGCTGAAGCTTTGGTGTATGTTTTTTTTTTTTGTTGTTGTTTTTTATTTTGTTTTTTTTTTGCTTTTGTTTTTTTTGTTCTTCTCAGAGAGTGTCTGAGTCAAACATGTCGAGGCTTTTCTTTCTAAAGATTTACACCATTTCCGTTGATATTCACGTCCCAAAAGAGTTATGTGATCTAGAAATAGATGTCAGAAATAATCATTCTTGTAAACTTTTTCTTTTCTCTTGAACAACAATTGAAGTTGAGACAAGATTGGAAGGATATATTTTCAACTGCATGTTGTACTTTTTGTATCTAACTGATTGAACCTGACAAGAGAATCACAACGGAACAGAACTTCAAAGGTCCTTTAAATTCCCTGGATCTTCAGTAAGTCATAAATACTCTCAATTCTTTCATATTTGACCATTTCATAAGATGGAACATTGGTCTGATTAATGCAGAGCAGAGCGTCTAAGTCATGTCCAGTTTTTACAATATTCCTGACATCTGCTGTGTAATAGAGTCACCTACACGCAAGTAAATATTACCAAACTTTGTTTTGCCCCTAAGAATTTGCTTTATTTTCATGTTCATTTGCAAGAGTTGGCATTATCAAAATAGCATTCTACTGTAACCAATCAATTAAGCTATATGATTCGTTTCTAATCCTTCCTTACATTTTGAAGTCTCGCGAAGGAGCAGTCAATGATATAATTATAATCTTTTAGACAACGCTTTCCGCGAAAGTCTTGGTAATAAAGTATCGCAAGACCTCATTATGTGAGCTGCAAACAATTCTTTAACTATATTCCTTTGTTGACATCTAAAGGGAGTGAAAAGAGAAATGTAGGACACAAGAATTCTTCTGAAGGCATATATAATTTGACGAACTGGCTTTCGATCACATCCTTAATGGGTTTCACCAGATAATTTTGGCTAATTCTTGTAACTTTATATATTAATATATGCGATTTTCTTTTCTCTTTTATATCATATCGAATTTGACACAAGGCAATGTATATACTGGATCTAGGTTATTGAGTGTGAGTTTTAATTTGCTGGGATAAAAAACATTATAATCAACATAATATCTGCACCATAAACAACAGAACAGTTTGCTTAACTGTAGATTACATCAGTTTTACTAAATAATTGGCCGTGTTTCGTCCAGGGTAAGTCTTTCTGAGGCTTCAGTAGTATAGATATAGATACGAAATTTAGATGAAAGGGAGAGAATATAAGTTAACTTATTCTCGGGAGTAAATACTGAGTATTTTAAACGCGACAAGTTTATTAAATGAAGTATGTCAAATTCTAGTACACTTAGTCACACTGAAGCCATTTTCCTAAAGCGTTTTAATGCATTTCACGATTCTAAAATTGCTTCAGCTTTGAAGCTGTTATACGGAAATGCATTCTTTACTCACAGTCTCACTTCCATAATAATAACTTTCAAGGAAGTGACATTTTTTTGTAATTTGTTTAAAATCTCATGGACAGATGGCTAGACGAGGAATCATTTTTCTCCAATTCAGAGGTTTTGTTTGTACTACTGATGAAACGATTTCAGTTCTTGATTTACCCCCTAGAATGCTTTGTAATCCACTTTCTTTGAAAGAACAAACTATCATTGATTAGAAAAACCAACCGTACGCAAACTGAGACACATAACTTTCCATTATGTAGGGCCAATGTGTTTTGCGTTCTTTTTGCATACGCTTGTCTATCAGAATTGAAGATATTTTGAAGAAAAATAAAGCGTTCAGATTCTACTAGTTTGTAGTATACTTCTTTATATTTTATGTTTATTTGCACTCTCACTTTTATTATAGAGAAAATTGCTTGTGTCATTTTTTTAAATTTTATCTTATATATTTGTTCTATCGGATATTCTATTTAAGATATTTTATATCTTTTTTAAAATATAATTATCAGTGAACAATGTTTCTCCACAAAACTTTATTCAGGTTGCAACTTTTATGTTCTTTTTGGAAAAAAAAAACTTTCAAAACGTGTGCAAGAAAAAGTGATTTTTGATTCGATAAATAAAAGCTTAAAATATTCAAAATTCCATTCCATCTGTGACAATGTGCATCTTTCAGAACGTTTCCACTAAATTATACAGGACACCCAACAAAAAGTAAGATCTATGCTGTTAATTTTATTTTCTGCATAAACAAACCCGATTAATTTATCTATTTTGTGTTTCATTTATGTTGCACATTTTAGTGGTTACTGTCTGCTAAGTTTTTGAATTCGTTTATATGTTTGTATGACATTCCTTTTTTTACATTTAAGGTTTATTTTTAAAGGGGCTGTGCTCCAGATGACAAAAAAGGAAAGTTTTCTTGTATTATAAATTTCTTGTAATATTTACGACTAATGCTTAAAAAATAACTTACTGACAAAAAATAAGTCAAATAATTACATTATAAATTGATTTTTTCCCTTTCAAAGTGCTATACCGTAACGAGACGGTATAACTATATCCTATAAGATCTAAAGTAAATAGCTGTTATATCACATGCGGTGACAGTAAAAGCGTTGGAAATATTTTGTTAACATGAGGGTCCAGAGTTCAAATCAGGCTGGAGCGAAAATATTTTTTTATTCTATTTTGACTTTTATAATCAGTTTTGAAGTACAGTATTATGTTGTTATAATCTCACGGCATCTAAAATATAATTTATGAAAAAAAAATTTCATGTCAAATCTGGAGTACAGCCTCTTTAAGGTTTTGGATGGAACCGAAAATATAACACAGGTTACAGCGCCTACAGAAAAAACACTGATTAGCTCTTAAATATCAGGCGAAAGATTGATGAAATGTTGGGATCTGTATTCAGAATGTTTGACAATAAGGCATCCCGCATTAAACGTCAGAAAGTCAATTTAATAACTTGATCATTATAATTTTGCACATCATGTCCATGTCGCAATGAACTAGGCAAAAATCTAACTTAAAGAATCCGTAACTGACTTCAAGCAAAAGCAGAACAAAAAATTTCAAGAAAGTTATAACTTCATTACAAACTAACTTTTGTAAGATTTTATAATTGCTTATTCAATTGTCCATCAGGATTGGTGTATATAAATGGGCCAGTTTGAAATCACTAGATTAAATGTGAACAGATATCATAAACTCAAAATGTCTATCAGAATACGAAAAAAATCATGTCATTATCACATAAAGTTGAAAACGTTTATAAATAACAAAATATTTGTTAAAAGTATCAATCACTGGCGACACAAATCGCCAAGATTTAACGAAGAAAAAAAAACGAAGTAACAAATGTGTATCTAAATTCGACCGGCTTGGGAGTCAGCGATTTCAGTCAAAGGCTGTGAAGAAGGGAGCAGATGAAATACAATATCCTAGACAAATCATTACTTTTTTATCAGAAAATATCAGGAAACTTCATTATGTGCGCTGACAACAATCATGTATTTATGTCGTCTGCAGTAAGTTAATACAGGAATATATAACATTTTCGTCTTCAGATTTTTTGCGACAAATTACCTTGAGGTTTGGATTTTGCACCAGGGAATCATGAGTGACTACTTTGACATACTGGATTATACCAGAGTTTGTCTAAGCTAATTTTATCACGTTTCTTCTTATAGAAACTTTTGCAATCACATTGTTCAAGTACCAACTCCAAGAAGAAGATCTGACCTAGAAAAAAATACTCGAAACTAATTGGTTTTGTGAACTTAATTTCCTTCACAATACTATCAACACAATCCACGTCAAACTAGACCATAATGTCTTTTATTATATATTGGGCTCTTTATTCAATCATTTTCACGTCTTTCGGTTTCACATTTTCAGATTATAAACGGAAGACGTGTTATTAACGAGCTTGAAAAACAACAACAGAATAATTACTGTCATTACATACTTATTGTTTTATAGTCACGCACCCTTTGAAGTTCTGCCGTTACGCAGTCTTTATTAAACAACCATTACGCACCCTTTATAGTACGGCCATTACTCAACCTTTATAGTACTGCCATTATGCACCCTTTATAGTACATGTAGTACAATTACGCACCTTTTAAAGTACTGCAGTTATGCCTCTTTATAGAACTGCCGTTACGTATCCTTTATAATACTGCCGTTACGCACCCTATTTAGTACTGCCGTTACGCACACTATTTAGTACTGCCGTTACGCACCTTATTCAGTACTGCCGTTACGCACCCTATTTAGTACTGCCGTTACGCACCCTATTTAGTACTGCCGTTACGCATCCTTTATAGTACTGCCGTTACGCACACTATTTAGTACTGCCGTTACGCACCTTATTCAGTACTGCCGTTACGCACCCTATTTAGTACTGCCGTTACGCACCCTATTTAGTACTGCCGTTACGCACCCTATTTAGTACTGCCGTTACGCACCCTATTTAGTACTGCCGTTACGCACACTATTCAGTACTGCCGTTACGCACCTTATTCAGTACTGCCGTTACGCACCCTATTTAGTACTGTCGTTACGCACCCTATTTAGTACTGCCGTTACACACCCTTTTTAGTACTGCCGTTAAGCATCCTTTATAGTACTGCCGTTACGTACCCTATTTAGTACTGCCGTTACGCATCCTTTAGAGTACTGCCGTTACGCACCCTATTTAGTACTGCCGTTACGTACCCTTTTTAGTACTGCCATTTCGTACTGACGTTACGGCCTGACACTGCTACAAACGTATTTCATTACTTTTAGGGTTTTTTTTTTATACATATGCCATTGCTTTCTACATATCAAGTCCATACATTTAACATAAAGTCAAAGGGAGAAAGTAAGTGGCATTTAACCAATGCAATACTGAGATAAACTTGCACCGGGACATGTTTCTGAGAATGTTTTCCTGTGTGCTTTACCTATTTTAAAATTAACAAATTACCAAACAGAGGTTTTAAACGTCGCAAACAGTTTCTGCATATTTGGATGCGACCTGAGTTTCAACTGCCTGGATCATGTCACATAAAATCTCACATTTGAACGTTTTTTTGCATTAGCATTTAAATGCATTTCACATCCTAAAATTCGTCTACTTGTCACTTTAAAACAACATGTCTCGTCGTGTTTCAGCCGTTAGAAATGCATTTTATGTGTCACAGTCTCGTATCCATGGCAACAAGTTTTCACATGGTGCATTGTGGTTGAATTTTTTTATTTGTTTACTTTTTTTTATTTCCATATGTTGAGATGAGGAATGAGTTCATTTCTGCTTTTTGTTTGTTTCTTTTGTTTTTGTTTGTTTTATTATTATCATCATCATCATCATCATCATCATTGTTATTATTTTTATTGTTATCATCATCATTATTATTATTATTATTATGTTGTTGTTGTTGTGCAAATAAAGTTTATTTCGTGATGCCTTACCTAGAAAATTTTGTACAACATTATGTTTGTCAGAGGAAAACCAGCAGTCATAAATTGGACACACGTGCTTAAGAATAAAACCAGTCTCAATGGTGATGAACTTTTAATCTTAAAATATGTCTTTCAGAATTTAATGAGACATAAGTCACAAAAAGGTGGTTAACTGTGGCAAAATTAATATTTAATAGGACAGTTTCCAATTTTACACGTTTTACTCAGATATATTCTCTTTAGTCTAGAGGTTTCATTGACAATCAAATTAGGAACTTTCTTAAGAAGATGGTAATATTTCTCGTATAGTAAACTGTAGTTTGATGGAAGTAAGTAATCAATATTTGTATTAAGAAATTTCATGAAAGTGTTCGAAAGCAGTGATCATGAAATATCTGTAGTTTCAAGAGAAGCCGTATAGTAACATCTAGCAGTTTTTGGAGTTGGATTAAATCTTGATAAAATCGAGTACAAAGCTGGCTTTATAATTTCATCCATATGTCGTTGACTGCGAAAAACTAAGGAAACTAAAACTCCAAACCTTACTGGATATTTACTTGCACAATGTTTGACATACAGCCCCATTAGAAACTAATTCGAATTCGGCCAAATTTTGACGTGTTTTTGAAAATTCAACATTTTGAATGTTCTTTTAATATTTTTTTCAGAATTCATTGCATATCAACAAACTATTTTTGTTTAATCCATACATGATGACATCGTACAAGAATACAATGACAAAATAATTGTAAACATTCCTTTTCATATGATCAATTTTCTCAGAAAATGTCTAAACACATAGCCAATACAAGCTTTTGCTTTTGCAAACAAACTCGTTTACAAAGCAATTTTAAGGTTAAATTAATTTACAGTGCATCAAGAACTGTGATCATTTCATTACCAACGCAAACAGAATGTGCAGTCGTAGAAACTGATTCACACCTAACCATCTGTCCAAGGGATTTTAAACAAATTAAAATTTAAATATAATGCCACCTCGTCAAAACCAGTTACTATAGAAAGGAGACTGTGGTTAAGAAATGTATCAGTTGACTTCAATGCAACAAGACGTTTTGATAATAAATACAACGTTTATAACGTTCGGTAATAACATCATTTTTTGTGTGTACGGTTATTACAACATTTATAACGTTCGGTATAAACATCAATTTTTGTTTTCGGTTATTACAACGTTTATAACATTTGGTCATAACATCATTTTTTGTGTGTTCGGTTATTACAATGTTTATAACGTTCGTTAATAACATCACTTTTGTGTTTGGTTATTACAATGTTTATAACGTCCAGCGTACGCTCGGTTATTATAGCTTTTATTAAGGAAATATTTAAAAATTAAAGATTTTTTGGCCTGAAATAAACTGAGGTAAAAAACACAGGTTTCATCTGTATTCAGAAAGGATGTATATAAAAGAGTAATAGATATAAGGGAAATGAATTATTTCAAAAAGCTATTTCTGGATTGCATTTTCTTGTTAGAAAATGCGCTTTGGGCAAAAGAATATTGTGTGAAGTCAATTTTATTAAACAGGTTTTCTTAGACGTTTTAAAGAAACCAATAGTTTAAGCTAAAGCGCTGGTAAAAAAGACATATGGTGTCCAAAGGTCGTACTGTCAATTAATAACCTCATCAGGCGTAAATACTTGTCATACATTTTGTACTTTCATTTCCAGCAGACGACAAGTTGCTTTTGTCAGCAGACGAAATGTTATAAATAACTATTGGCAACAGAGATAATGAAGTCTCGTGATATTTTCTGAACAGCAGTTACAACTAAAGGCTGGTCTATAGAATTATATTCTGTCTGTAAATTCCATTTGCAATCAGTGAGATCTCCATATGATTTTTTTACAGAATACTTTTCTGTTCAAATAGTGACATTGAATAAAAAAATGTCGTCTGGAATTATTGCTGTTATTAGATTTTGCGACTTGCTAGAGCCTTTAATTCTTACTGCGACGGAAGTCGTTTGCGAGTCGCTTGGTTTGACTTGGAATGAGTTTTATAAGATACACTGAATAGTGCTAAAACTTTAGTTACAATTCAGAAGAATTCATTCCTTGTCTAAAATACATGTAGAATATTCCGAATTTCATCATACAATGTACTGTCACAATACCATTTGCAGTAAAATTTGCTTATACATTGAAAATATTAGACTGTCAAATTAGGTAATGAGATTATCAACAGTCTGAATGACCACGATGATTGAGTAGGATATAGATAATATAGACAGTCAGTCAGACAATTGATAACCCTTGAAATAACAGTGTTCATGATTTGATAACAATACCGGCATGCTGTACAGATATTGAAGTCTACACATAGCCAAAACTTATTCTAGATCTATACGAATTGTTCACAAAACGGCCAGGAAAAAGTATCGAGCGAAATGCTACAGCACAATGCCACTGTATTTGTCGCCTGTGGTATTTATATATAGTAAAAACTTTTCAACGAAAAAATGTGATGCTGTTTTTTTCTGTTAGTGCCGCATCGTAGCTGGTGTGTTAGACAAGTGTACAAAGTGAACAAAAGTACTCCCGTTTATATATAGCTGTTTTCAGAATTAATTCTTATAAATCTATAAATAGACAATGAATTTTGTTAAGTAAATCAGGATTTTCAAATATGAAAAGCTAGCATCTGAAGAAAATCTAGCTACGACAAATGAATAATCAATAAATATAACGAATACATTTTAACATACCTCTATAACTTTTAGCAAGCCTGGTTCTATGTATTACTTTATTTTGTGGTGCTAAATGCTGAAATTATTTTTATGAAATTAATTTATCTATTCAGTACATAAGTACGTGTATATCTTACGAACATGAAAGTGCGTAACAGAAAGATACAATGCATCTTAGAATACACAACCCAGAGCGGGATTCGAACCTCAAACCCCGCGTGACACGCCAACGCTCTAACCACTTAGCCAAAGAATCGATCCCTTAACACAGTAGTTAGCGGTTGTATTTATACAATTATAGAAAAATTGCTAGAGAAACATTAAATTTATTTTGAAAATACAAAATTACTGTTACAGTAGGTGTTGTCGATAAAAAACCTTAAATACCACAGGATATTATGATTTGTTTGTATACAAAATAAATGGCTAAGCAGAAAGTTTGGGGGAAAAAAGATGATAATGAAAATATTACTGTCGCTACACCATTATTATCGATCGTCTTAAAGTTACATTGTGACAGCATTCCAAGACTCTCTGCCGGTTATAAAGAAGCAGGGAGTCATTCGCTACTCCCAATAAAGGGCTGCAGAATGAGTCCTTGTCAGTGTCTAACATGTTTTCCTTCTCTATTAATATCAACAATGTTTGCCCATTTTAATTGACGTTTATCATTTTTATATGACACTTTGTCACCAGACTGGGTCGTTGCCATGAATATTAAACATTCAGATAAGGGTTACTGACGACTATGCTGTGCAAAAAGTGCCTTCATAATTTTTCTTTGAAACTCCCTTTGAGCTCATATTTTTTATTCTTTAAAATGCATTTAGACACTAAATTTATAAATGCTAATATGATTTATACATTTCGGTCGAAGAAATGTTTTGACAAGGTCCTAGCCATGGATTAGTGATATACTCGAAAATCTTACCATCTCGTGAAATCAAAGTAAATTTGTTTCTTGGAGAGTCTAGCAGGGTCCCATGAAAGTCTGACAGATTTTAACTATGATACGTGATTATCGGTGGAGTTACTGTTTCTTACGTAAATAAAAATGTTTATGATATTACAAACTTGAGCGTAAAGTACTCAGTTATGATCTAAAATGTATATTAAAGGGATTTTATCAATAATAGTGTTCTCATTTGCGCTACAAGTCGTAAAATTGAGAAAAAAAAGAGAACGTTAATAAAACATGATTAACATAGAATAGCCAACATTCTGCTGCGAAGAATATGTGATTAACTAAACACAACAGTTTCACTCTCTAATTCAAAACCGTTTTAATAAGGTTTGACATGTTCATATGAATGGAAGCAAACAACAGCATACTTTGTTGACTTACATGTTTTATGTGGCTGTTGTCTTGCTGATTTTGGACCAGTTTGTGTTTTAACTGACGTTTCGTTATTCCATCATTAAAAAAATTCAAAATGAACTCCTATAAGCTGCCACAAAAGGACAAAAATGTTTCTGATTAATCTTCTCCATACTTCTCTTTTTGTAATATTTTTTTAACTCGAGTGTACGGCAAATCACAATACGAAAGACATTGTCAAACATTTTAGTATATTTGGTTAAATCTTTCAGAAATGTAAGTGGAAATAAAGCTGCCATTCGAAATACTCCAGTTAAGTTTCCCTTATTTTCGCTTGAAGAGCAAACTGAATTTAGATATACTGAACGTTGAATACGAGAACAATGTAGTCATCATGAAATGTTTTCACAAAAATGAAGTCCAAGTTTGCGACTGAAGAGAGCAGACAATGTTTAATTTATTAGTAAACTCAACAGTTTTTTTTATCATAAAATATTACGAAATTTCATTATGTGCGCTGACAACAATCATTTATTTTTTTTCTGCTGTCAAAAGCAAACTGTCGTCTGCAAAGAGTGAATATAGGAATATGTGACAAACATTTTCGTCTGCAGGTTTTTTACGACAAATTAGCTTCAGATCTGGTATTTACACTAGGGAAATATGGGATGACTACTTTGGCATATTTGATCTTATCAGAGTTTTTATAAGTGAATTTTATCACGATTCTTCATAAAATGGGTTTTACAAACACATTGCTAATGTACATTCTCGTGTTTCTAAGAAAACAAATATGACCTAGAAAAAAAAGTTCAGAAGCAATACGATTTGTTAATTGTATTTTCTTTCACTAAACTATTGACAGCAATACACAACAAGACATTTTTTGTTCTAGACCATATATATAATGTTTTCATTTGAAGCATTGTTTTCTTTATTCAGTAATGTTCACGTCTTTCTGGTTTTCAGATTCAGATGACAAGCAGCAGTAACTGGAAATAACAAACTAAGTAATCGATGTCGAAATTATTTTTCTAATCACAGTCATGTTCGTCGATAACGTCATACAGTTATTGTTTGTTATCGTGGTCAGGTACGTCGATAACGTCATGCACTTATTCTTTGTTATCACATGCATGTACGTCGATAACGTCATACAGTTATTCTTTGTTATCGCGGTTCGGTACGTCGATAACGTCATACAGTTACTCTTTGTTATCGCGGTCAGGTACGTTGATAACGTCATACAGTTACTCTTTGTTATCGCGGTCAGGTACGTCGATAACGTCATACAGTTACTCTTTGTTATCGCGGTCACGTACGTTGATAACGTCATACAGTTACTCTTTGTTATCGCGGTCAGGTACGTCGATAACGTCATACAGTTACTCTTTGTTATCGCGGTTCGGTACGTCGATAACGTCATACAGTTACTATTTGTTATCGCGGTTCGGTACGTCGATAACGTCATACAGTTACTCTTTGTTATCGCGGTCACGTACGTCGATAACGTCATACAGTTATTCTTTGTTATCGCGATAAGGTACGTCAATAACGTCATATAGTTACTCTTTGTTATCGCGGTTCGGTACGTCGATAACGTCATACAGTTACTCTTTGTTATCGCGGTCACGTACGTCGATAACGTCATACAGTTATTCTTTGTTATCGCGATAAGGTACGTCAATAACGTCATACAGTTACTCTTTGTTATCGCGGTCACGTACGTCGATAACGTCATACAGTTACACTTTGTTATCGCGATAAGGTACGTCAATAACGTCATACAGTTACTCTTTGTTATCACAGTCATGTTCGTCGATAACGTCATACAGTTATTCTTTGTTATCACAGTCACGTACGTCGAAAACGTCATACAGTTATTCTTTGTTATCGTGGTCAAGTACGTCAATAACGTCATACACTTACTCTTTGTTATCACCGTCACGTACGTTAATAACGTCATAAAGTTACTCTTTGTTATCACAGACACGTACGTCGATAACGTCATACAGTTATTCTTTGTTATCACATACACGTACGTCGAAAACGTCATACAGTTATTCTTTGTTATCACATACACGTACGTCGATAACGTCATACAGTTACACTTTGTTATCGCGGTCAGGTACGTCAATAACGTCATACAGTTACTCTTTGTTATCACAGTCATGTACGTCGATAACGTCATACAGTTATTCTTTGTTATCGTGGTCAAGTACGTCAATAACGTCATACACTTACTCTTTGTTATCACAGACACGTACGTCGATAACGTCATACAGTTATTCTTTGTTATCACATACACGTACGTCGAAAACGTCATACAGTTATTCTTTGTTATCACATACACGTACGTCGATAACGTCATACAGTTACACTTTGTTATCGCGGTCAGGTACGTCAATAACGTCATACAGTTACTCTTTGTTATCACAGTCATGTACGTCGATAACGTCATACAGTTATTCTTTGTTATCACAGTCACGTACGTCGATAACGTCATACAGTTATTCTTTGTTATCACAGTCACGTACGTCGAAAACGTCATACAGTTATTCTTTGTTATCGCGGTTAAGTACGTCAATAACGTCATACACTTACTCTTTGTTATCACAGTCACGTACGTTAATAACGTCATACAGTTACTCTTTGTTATCACAGTCACGTACGTCGATAACGTCATACAGTTATTCTTTGTTATCACAGTCACGTACGTCGAAAACGTCATACAGTTATTCTTTGTTATCGCGGTCAAGTACGTCAATAACGTCATACAGTTACTCTTTGTTATCACAGTCACGTACGTCGATAACGTCATACAGTTATTCTTTGTTATCACATACACGTACGTCGATAACGTCATATAGTTATTCTTTGTTATTACAGTCACGTACGTCGAAAACGTCATACAGTTATTCTTTGTTATCACAGTCACGTACGTCGATATCGTCATATAGTTATTCTTTGTTATCACAGTCACATACGTCGATAACGTCATACAGTTATTCTTTGTTATCACATACACGTACGTCGAAAACGTCATACAGTTATTCTTTGTTATCACAGTCACGTGCGTCGATAACGTCATACGTACGTCAATAACGTCATACAGTTATTCTTTGTTATCACAGTCACCTACGTCGATATCGTCATCTAGTTATTCTTTGTTATCACAGTCAAGTACGTCGATAACGTCATACAGTTATTCTTTGTTATCACAGTCACGTACGTCAATAACGTCATACAGTTATTCTTTGTTATCACAGGCATGTACGTCGATAACGTCATACAGTTATTCTTTGTTATCACAGATTCTTTGTTAACACACAATTAATATAGCCTGACAGTACTACGGGCGCTATGTATTCATTTTGGTTGCAAAATCATATATCTCTACCTTTGAAGTCTACATAGCAAATGAAATTAATTCTTTTTGACTTGGTTCTGAGAATGTTATCATTTGTTTTTACATGTCATCAGAATGGCTGATTGATTAGTTATCATTATTATTATTATTATTATTACGATTGTCGTTGTTTTTGTCGGAAACAGTTCCTGAGCATTTTGATGAGACGAAAAATTTTAACTGCCATGAAAGATGTCTAAGAAAAGTTTTTGCATTTGCATTTAACTCTTTTTCTCATCATAAAATAAAATAAATTTGTCACTTTGAAACAATCTGTCTCGTCGCGTCGAGGCGCTTGAAATGAATTTTATGTCACATTTTCGTTTTCCGTGGCCAAAATTTTTTACAATCTGCGTATTGGTTAATTTTGTTTAATTCTTTTAGAATCCAGGTTTTGTAATTACGGTTCGATTGATTCTGTTTGAGTTTTATTTTATTTCCAGATTTACTAAAGTTTAAGTACCCTGTAGAAGGCTTTGTAAATCTTTCTTTTTACAAGGGTAAAACTGGCAGCGATAGGTGTTTGGTCATATTCTAAAAAAGGAACACATGCTTTTGAATTTTAGATAGAATATAACTAGTCTGTGGGTGGTGAACTTTCAATCTTAAAATACGTCTTTTAGTTTCTAGAATTTGATGAGGCATAACTCACCAAAGAGGCAATGAGTTATGGCAAGATGAATAATTAATAGGACAGTTTCCCATTTTTCAAGGTTTATTTACTTGAAATTCTCTACGAATAAGGGGTTTCATTGACAATCAAATTAGGAACTATCTTTAGACGGCGTTAACATTTCCCGCATAGTAAATTTTATTGTCGTCTGTTCACAATGTAGAAGAATGTTGGAAATAAGATATAAGTATATGAATTCAAAAATGTCATTTCAATTTAAGTACGCAGGTAATAAAAGATGTTCTGTCGTATAAGTAGCCTTGATTAAACCTTGAATTAATTCAAATTCAATGTTAGCTTTTGAATTTCAAGCTATGTTCTTGTTTGTTCGGAAGAACCATTCCTAGTTAGAGTTTAAACCTCCCTGGATATTTATTCACACAAAGTTAGACAAACAACCATTAGATAGTTATCATCGAAATCTGACCGGTATTTAAACGTAGTTTTGAAAGCTCAAATGTTGTAATGTTGATGCTTTTGAGAATTTTTCAGATTTATGAACAATCGTTCTTTTCTTTCTGCTCTTAAAATACTTGACCCACAACAGCAATATTTAACAAAATAATTATATAATTCCTTGCCCTAACATTAATTATCCAATAAAATGTATAAACAAATACCCAATACTAACTTTTGCTCTTCCAAACAAACTCATGTACAAAGCAATCTTAAGATTACATTAATTTACAGGGAATGGCGAACTGTAATCGTTTCATTGTCAATACAAACAAAATGTGCAGATGTAGAAAATGATTCTATAGCTGGCCATCTGTCCAAAGAATTTTAAACAAATTGAAACTTAAATATAATACCATCCAGTCAAAATCAGTAACTATAAAAACGAGACTGTAATTTAGAGAAGTATGTCACACGACTTAAACATAACTTGACGTTTTGTTTTTAAGTGACACGTTGAAGAGATTTTAGATAAGGAAAAGGCTCAAAACTCTAATACAGAAAAATATTTATCACAAGATATCCTGATTCAACATCATCACAGTTTAGAAAGTTTCTAAATATCAGAATGTTCGCTATTGTTTTAAATGAAAAACTATCTGGAAAGAGATGTTTTGAATCTCAAGCAAATGTTTGTTTATTATTATAGAAATGCTAAAATCCCACGAAATTATTCTAGTACTGTTTTTACTGTACTACAGTTATTAACTTACACTTTTTAAACCAAAGTTAAGATGTGTTTCGCTCATGATAAGTACTTTGATTCTGACGTCGCCAGTTTGTTAATTAAGACAAAACCTCCATCTTATTTAAACAATGAAGTCATTTTTGTAGATAAAATTGGATGTGCACATTACTAGTTTTCATCAAATTAGTTTCGAATGAGTAGAAAAAAAATAAGGGCAATAAATTATTTCCCATGACTACTTTCTGGATAAGCATTTTCTTCTTAGAAAATGAGCTTTATGCAAGAGAATACTGTGGAAGTTGTTTTGTTCTGCAGTTTTTCTTGAAAAAGAAACTGTAAAACAAATAAGTCAAATATAGGGATAAAGGATAAATCATTTAGGCCAAAGGCCAGATTCTAAAATAATAAACTCATCAAACGTAAATGCTTGTCATATATGTTGCATTTATATTCAAGCAGACTACAGGTTGCTTTTGTCAGTAGAAGAAATGTAATTTATAACTATTGGCAACCAAGATCATGTCTTGTGATATTTTCTGAGCAGCATTACAACTACAAGCCTATCTACAGGATTATATGTTGTCTGTCAATTCAATTTGCAATCCGTGAGATCTCCAAATAAAATTCTTTCATAGAACACTTTTCTAGTGACCTTGAAGTAAAAATGTCGTCTGGAATTATTGCTTTTATTAAATTTTGCTATATCTATAGCTTCGAAACTTCGATTTTTTAACAAAAGACTGCAGTGAAGGTATTTCTTAACTCTGATGTTGCTGGAATTAAATGAAACATTGAATAATAACATTTCTTATGGTTTTGAAGAAAGGTGGGAAAATTTGAAAAAGTATATAATTATCCTATGAAACAGTCAAATTTTAAGTATATAACATTAATATACTGCCAAACGGAACTTAGAATTTGACGTCAAATTAAGATATGTGACGTTATTTTAAGGAATAACAAGTATGTATGTCATGATCCTTTCAGATAATCATCCTGGGATGTTATTCGTTCAGAATAAATGAAAAGGTCAATTCCAAAAATTATGTCCAAGTACCATTTTTCTCGTGTCGCCGGTTATATATCTGTTTTCAAAATTAATTCTAATATATCTATATATAGAGAGACAACGAATTGCTAAAATAACTAATTATTTTAAAATATGAAAAGTAACATTAAAATAAAACCAACAAAAAACAAGAAGTATTAAGATTTGAAAAAGATGATGTTATTTAGATATCAAAGTTTGAGTCATCGAAATCCAAAAGAAATTTTGCTTTGCCAAATAAATAATCAGTAAATATAACAAGTATTTTTAACAAACCTCTGTAACTTTAAGAAAGTCTGGTCCTAAAGGGGGCTAAAATGCTGAATTAAGTACATAAGTATATAACATCTAATTATCTCATAAATGCCTTACTCATAAACATTACTAGGTAAGCATTACATTTGTTTTAAAAGTACATGATGACAGTAGTTGCTGTCAACATAAATACAGATACGAATGCTGTAGAATAACGATTTATTCTTAAACAAAATAAACTGCAATGCAGAACATTGGAGAAAAGATAATAATGAAAACAATATTGGCTGATGAGCGTCTAAAAGACAAACTATAGCAGCATTCCAAGACACTCTGATGGTTATCAAAATGCAGAGAGTCATTCGCTAGTCCCAATGATGGCCGGCCGAATGAGTCTTTCCTCAGCGTCTATTATGTTTCCCTGCTCTGCGGAATTAGGTGATTGATATCAGTAATTTTTGCCCATTTTTAATTGACGTTTATCATTTTTGTATGACACTTTGTCACCAGATTGGGCCATTGCCATGAATATTAAACATTCAGATAAAACTTATTGACGAGGTGTTGTGCAAAAAAGTGCGTTCAACATTTTTCTTTGAAACTCCTTCATAGCCAACATTATTTAGTCTTCAAAATGCATTTAAACACAAAATTTATAAATGCGAATATCATTGACGAATTTCGGTTCTAGAAATGTATGTTTTTTTCCATACACATGATAAAAATCGTACCGTAAATTAAAAACAAAAAATCAAATACATAAACCTTTTACTTACTGTTCTATCACGATATAGTAAACATGGACTTCTTGAACGTGGACAGTCCGGGTAATTTCATCTAGATGAATATATTTTTGTTTTTTCATCTTTTCATACAAATATGTATTGGTCTTCCATCTACCAAAGTTTTTTGTGTATTTTTGCATGACATAACACGGTGTATACTCCGAAATAATGTAAATCAAAGGAAAACGGACTTCTTTCAAGTTTAAGATATTAATTAAAATTTACTTTCGAGCATAGTTGTAATTTAAACACTTTAGTACAATGTGATGTTTTTCTAACTTTGTTTACTTAAACAACTTAAAAATAAACTTTATATCATAACTGACAGCTTGCTACATACAATAAAGGTATTCCTTAGAAAGTGTATGTTCTTGTTTTGACATCCATTGGAGGCTAACCCTGGGTATGTGTTATTTACGAAAATCCTACAATCTCGTAAAATCAAGATATTGTTCCGCATTTATACATGAACAAAGAGAGAGATGTCTGTGGATTTTGGTCAGAACAAGGCTATGATGAAAACACGTAGGTCGGGCACCTGAAAAACTTCAACAGAAGACTGCGAAAGATGAGAGCAGACGAAGAATAGTTCCCTCGACACTCGTTACTTTTTATCAGAAAATAGCACGAAAATCCATTATTTGAGCTGACAACAATCATTTTTTTCTGCTGACATAAGCAACCTGTTGTCTGCAATGAGTTAATATATGAATATATGATAAACAGTTTTGCTTGTAGATTTTTGTACGACAAATACGCTTGAGGTCTGGCATTGCACCAGGGAAACATTGGTGACTACTTTGACCTATTTGACCTCATCAGAGTTTGTATAAGTTAAGTTTGATCACGATTCTTCATAAAAATACTTAACCAACCTTTGGTACATACTTGTATTTCTATGAATAAAATCTAATCTAGAAAGAATGTCAAAAATAAATACGTCTTTAGAATCTTGTTTTCTTTCACCCAATATTGGCGCAATACAAAAAAAAAGACGTTTAAGTAGTGCTTGGCCTTATATTTTTTCATTTTAAAACATTCGTTTTTTTCAGTCATGTTTCTTTGTAATTCTGGTTCAATTATTGCTAATTTAAATCAAAACGTCGTATTTCTATCTGTGGTACTAAGATACTACAACATACACTTTTACCGAGTGATTTCTTCCGAGAATGTGATCTGTTTTTACCCGTCATTACTATTATTATTATTTATTATCATTATTATTCCCGGAAACAGTTCCTAAGGCTTTTTATTCGACGAAATGTTTGAACTCCATGAATAGTGTCCAAGAAAATCCCTCATTTAAACTTTTTTGTATTAGCGTTTTTAGACATTTCTATTCCTAAAATAAGTTCCACTTGTCATTATGAAACAACCTGTCTCGTTGCGTTTTGGCTGTTATAAATGCATTTTACGTCACAATCTCATTTTTGTGGCAACATCTTTTCACAATTTCCAAATTGATTAAAATTTTGATTTCTTGGAATCGAAGTTTTCTGGAGAAATCGGTTACTTCAGTTGTGAATCTCGTCGTGAACCTAATAAAATCATTTTTATTTCTTGATTTACTGAAAATTTATGCACTAGAAAGTGTTGTAAAGCATTCTTCTGTAAAGAGCAAAACAAGTAATGATAGGGTCTTTGGTCACATTCTTAAAAAAGGGGCACACGTTTTTGAATGTAAAACATTATAGAACCTGTCAGTGGGTGGTGAACTTTCAAACTTAAAATACGTCTTTCAGTTTCTAGGCTTTGATGAGGCATAAGTCACCAAAGAGGAAGTAGGTAGTTATGTCAAGATAAATATTTGATAGGACAGCTTCCCATTTTACAAGATTTATTTACAGAAATTCTCTTAAATCAAGAGGTTTCACTGACAATCAAAGTAAGAGCTATCTTTAGATAACATAAACATTCTCAAATACTAAATTTTATTGTCGTCTGTGTTGACAATGTAGAAGAATGTTGAAAATAAACGATAAGTTCATGAATTCAGAAATTTCATTTGAGTTTACGTAAGCGAAAATAATGCATGTTAGGATTAGGAGCTTTATTAACTCTTGATTTAATCGACTACAAAGCTGGCCTCGAGTTTCCAGCTAAGTTTATGTTTGTCCTGAAGAACTAAGCCAATTTAGACTTCAAACCTCGGTCATTAATTACACCATTCAATCTGACTGAAAGGACACGATCTCCCTACGGTTAAATCTAAAGACAACCCATTCATTTCTATCTTCTTGATAATCTGTTATAATATTGTTATTTATATCCTAGCCAATGAGACTGCATCTTATGACTCGTCTTTGTGGTTTACCTGTACACACGGCCTGTAAATGTTGACTGTGTAAACTTCTATAGTATGATGATTAAATCTTCGGAATCTTGAATATTTAAAAAATATATATTTGTGTTTCGTCGGATAAATGAATTCTCCTTGATTCACGTAAGATTTGGTTTCTGTTAATTAAATGAACTTTTTTATCAGCGTATAAACGTATGCGAGGACTGATTGAGTTACTTGGGATCCCTGAGTTAAATAAAGATTTTAACCGCTAGACCTACAAAATCAAAACGGTGGAGGCGTTGCTCTGATTGGCTGAAGAAAAGTTCACGAGAAGGTGACCTTAAATCGGTCGTCCTCAGATTCTAATAGCGTAGTAATAGTTTTTATATGACTTTTAATCAGATTGGCAGATTACTCAAATCAGATCGTGATTTAAACGTAATTTCGAAAACAAATATCAAAATAATTCATAATTATAAATAATTTTATTTTCTTTCTGATCTTAAAACACTTGCCTCTTACAGGAATACTTCACAAAATGATTCTATAAAGTCCTTGACTGTCCTTAGATTAATTATCCAACAAAATGAATAAACATATAGCCAATACAGGCTTTTGCTCTTGCAAACAAACTCGTTTACAAAGCAATCTTAAGGTTACATTAATTTACAGTGCATCAAGAACTGTGATCATTTCATTACCAACGCAAACAGAATGTGCAGATGTAGAAACTGATTCTACAGCTGACCATCTGTCCAAGGGATCTTAAACAAATTAAATTTTAAATAAAATGTCACCCGTCAAAATCAGTTACTGTAGAAACGAGATTGCGCTTTAGAGAAATATTCAGTCCACTAAAACGTAACTAGACGTTTTGTTTTTTAGTGACAAGTTGAAGAGATTTTAGATAAGAAAACGGCTTTAAAACATAAAACAGAAAAAAAATCTTGTAAGTTGTCTTGATCCAAAATACCTCATCACAAGTGTTTTGAATGTTTGTCAAATCTGAATGTGCATTATTTAATATACAAGTATCTCAAGTAAAATGAGTTGATGGTTGTTCTTGATCAATATATGCTAAAAACAGAGGATGTAATTTAGTACTTTTTTGTTTTGTTGTTTTTCCAACTAACACTTTTTAGTTTATAGTTTATATACGTATATAAGATATTTTGATTCTGTTATCAACAGTTTGTTAAACTGAGATAAAACTTAAAAGATGCAGTGAATCGTTATCAAAATAGGTCAAAGCGCAAGACAATGCTCCCTCGTAAAAAAAAAATTGGTGTCCCAAGGTCAGATTGTCAGTTAAAAATTCACCAGACGTAAAAACTTGTCTTATATTTTGTATTTTTATTTCCAGCAGACCACAGGTTGCTTTTGTCAGCAGACGAACTGTTATGTAAAGAACTATTGGCAACAGAGATAATGAAGTCTCGTGATATTTTCTGAACAGCAGTTACAACTAAAGGCCGGTCTACAGAATTATTATGTGTCTGTTAATTCCATATGCCGTCAATATGATCTCCATATGAAATGCTTTTACATAACAGCTGTCTTTTCAAACAATGAGACGTTGAAATAAAAATGGCGTCTGGAATAATTCCTTTTATTCAAAAAAGCTGAAGCTGTGTTCTTTCTTGGAAAGAGTTTTACTGTATAAACTAAATAATGTTTGAGTGCTAGTTACATTTGAGAAAGGTCAATTTCTATTAAAAAATAGACAGGTAACAAAATCTTCACATAGCGAAAACTGTTTTCTAGATCTAATTTGGTTTGTATACAAAACGACAAGAAAAAAATCAAGCAATAATAGATATTAATATCAAGAGAAATGGTACAGTAAGAAGTAACTGTATTTGTCATGTGTTCCATTCATATATATATTTAAAATAATACCAGGAAAATATGGCACTGTATAAATTTTCCGTCTTGGCTGCAGCTAAGCTCTCTCATTAGACAGGATAGAAATTCACAACAGAAACAAAAGGCATTCAGATTTGCAAAGGATAATGTTATTTAGATATCGCAGGTTTGAATAACCGAAATTTAAAAAGAAATCATGCTAATAAATGATTAATGAATATAACTGAGTCAGTTTTCAGGTACCTCTGTAACTTTCAGCACGTCTAATTCATTTGGTGGAACCAACGCGTTAACAGGCTTTTTGACTATTCAGTACAAACAGTTTATAACGACTTACTGCCATCGAAATACCTGGCCGTACTAATAAAAATTGTCAGGACAAATAAAGTATATTTTGAAAGTACAAAATGACGATAACACTATGTCTTGTCTATTAAAATGCTGGTTTGCAATACTTCAAAATAATAAGTTGTTTTTAGATAATCTGCGAAATACAGAACATTTTTAAGAAAATGATAACGATGACTGGCTGTCGATATACCACTTTAATCGAGAGTCTCAAAAATAAATTAGAATAGCATTCATAGACTCTCTGGTGGTTATCAAGATGCAGGGAGTCATTCTCTAGTCACAATAAAGGCGGATGTTACTATCTCACATGTGCTCCTTCTCTCCGTGATTCTCGTTTGATTGATATCAGTATTGTTTGTCCATGTTAATTGCCGTTTTATATTTATACAGATTTTTTGTCACAAGATTGGTTATTGCCATGAATATCAAACATTCAGATAAGGTTTATTGATGACTCTGCTGTGCAAAAAGCGCTTTCACTATTTTTTTTAGAAACAAAAATAAGGCATTATTCTATCTTTGTTACTCTGGGCTCCAGTATTGCTATTTTTAAACCAGATTCGTAATTGTATCTGTGGTACTCTTGGTCTAATCACAATTCTGTAAATTTGCGTGACTGTGTTACCATGATAATTACTCCTGGTTATTTCCTTTTTCATATAAATATTAATCTGTCTTGCATCTACCTAAGTTCGTTTTTCTTTCATTCTCACGACATAACACATTGAACAGAAACATTGTTAATTATAAATGACAAGGACTTCTTTTACTTCTAAGATATAAATGAACTTTTGCCTTCCAATATAGTTGTAATTCAAAAAAATAGTAAAGGAAATATTTTTTATTTTAATTTTCTTGATCTTTTAAGAAACTCCTACCATCTTGTTAAAGCAATGTAAATCTATTTCTTGGAGATTTTACACCTTCTTCTATTCCGAACCCAGCAGGACGTAATAAAGGCTGACAAATTTCAATATGAAACGTGAAAGGTATATGGGCTGTATAATTGTTTCTTAGGTAAATGAAATTGTTTGTAGAATTACAAACTCAAGCGTAAATTATTCAGGTTTGATCTAAAATTGCATATTAAAAGGAATTTTATCTATGATAGTATTCTCATTGGCGCTTACAAGTCGTAATATGGAGAAGAAAAAAGAGAACGTTAATATAATTGATTAACACGGGATAGACAACATTCTGTGCGAAAATATGTGATTAATTAAACATAACAGTTTCACTCTAAAGGCAAGGGCTGTTTTAATTAAGTTTGACATGAAAGGAACAGCGAAAAACAGGATACTTTGTTGCTTTATATGTTTAATGGGGCTGTTGTCTTGCTGATTTAGGGACCGATTGTTTTTAAACTGGCGTTTTTTTTATTCTATCATTACAAAACCTTCACACTGAATTACTATATGCTGCCAAAAAAGGACAAAATATATCTGATTTATTTTCTCCATATTTCTCTTTTTTGTAGAATTTTTCCCTCAGATGTATGGCAAATCACAATGTGAAAAATATTGTCGAAACTATAAGTATATTTGTTTTCCCCATTTTCGCGCAAAAGTAAGTCCTTTCAAATATTTGCGCATGAGCTCTTGTTAATGTATTAACAAACAGGGACACGTCAGTAGATTAATGTCAGGATAGGGTATTGATGACGACAAGTTTGTCGGGAAACTGAAAACTTTAAAAGACCTGAAGACTCTCTGAACAATTGATTCAAAACAAGTACAAATTCGCCCAGGAAATAACAATAGTTTCAGTGCTTGTTCTTGCCAGCTAAAAGCATTTAAAACGATTTGTACATAAATGTAAATTAAAGATATACCTTATGGTTAAGAATTAGGGATGCAGATTTAACAAGTAGTGGTAGTTAAGTAAAATACAAATAGAAAGAAAAACGTGCAAACTGAATTATTTGATTATTTTTTGTATGACGCTGATACCGCCTAAATCAAAGATTTACTGAAAAGATGCATGCTATAAAATACAAACGCCAAATACAAAGCTAAACACCTTAACTCAACCGGTATTAGAGTTGAAAATAGGTATATGGAAGTAGTGCTTAGTTTCCCAAGACAGAGTTCAGACTAATTCATTCAGTATCCTAACGAATGCTGGCATGGCTACTCATTTAGGTAATGGATATATGTTATTCACTTTGAAGCCGTCTGTAAAGATTTTAGGAAATTAAAAGAGATCTCAGATGTCAGCAAACTTAATAATCGAATGAACTTATTCATCCAGTGATCATTTGATAGTACAGGCCATATGCATTGGATAAAAAAGTCTGACTTCTGTCGGAAAAGTATAGAGGACTATACCCACAAATATATTTACACAAAAACTCTTTCTGTTAGTTCTTTATAATGAAGACGTTTCGAACTCAAAAATGTTAGTCGAAATATAGCTTCCATTCGGAATACTTCCATATTGTTCCCCTTATTTTACTTGAAGAGCAAGCTGAATATAGATGTTCTAAATAGGGTATACTAGTAAAATACACTCATTGTAAAAAAGCTTTTCAGCAACATGTTGTTAAAATTTCCGAAAGAAAAATGCAGACAAAGTATTATTTCTGAGACAAATAATTAGTGTTTTATCAGAAAACATCTCGAAACTTTATTTGGCGCTGCCAACAATCACCTTTTTTTCTGCTGACAAAAGCAACATGTAGTCTGAAAAGAGTTAATATAGGAATATATGAAGGATTTTTGTCAGCCGAATTATTTTATGACAAATAAGCCTGAGGCCTATACTTACATCAGGGAATCTGTGGTGACTACTTTGACATATTCAATTTTATCAGAGTTTGTATTAGTTAACTTTGATCACAATTCTTCATGCGAAGACTTTAACAACCATATTGCTCAAGTACATAGTTTGTGTTTTTTAAAAAGAAAAATCTGACTGAATTAATCTGTCAGAGGTAATACGTTTCGTGAAGCTTATTTCCTTAACTATCGGCACAATACACAACAACATGTTTCTGTAGTTCTACACCATTAATTTCTTTTTTTATTCTGAAACATTTTTTCTTAATTCATTTAAGTTCACGTCTTTCTGCTTTTTTTTAAAAAAGGTCATTATTGTATCTGTGATACTCTGGGTTCCAGTATTGCTGCAATTAAAACCAGATTTGTAATTGCATCCGTGGTACTCTTGGTCACAATATTACTACTAAAACTGTACCTGTGGTATAAGTGGTTCCACTACTGCTACTTTAAAACCAGATTTATAATTGTATCTGTGGTACTCTAGGTTCAAACACCCAAATTCGTAATTGTATCTGTGGAACTATGGGTCCTAAAATTGCTACTTTACAACTTTAAGTCATAACTGTATCTGCGGGGCTATGGGTCCAAATATTGTTACTTTAAAACTAATACTCATAGCTGTACCTGTGGTACTATCGGTCCCAATATTGTTACTTTAAATCAAGATTTATATGTGTATCTATGGTACTATGGGTTCCAATATTGTTACTTTAATCCCGGATTTATAATTCTATCTGTAGAACTCTGGGTCCAGTACTGCAGTTTTAAAACCAGATTCGTAACTGTATCTGTGGTACTATGGGCCCATATATTGTTTCTTTAAAACTTAAAGTCATAACTGTGTCTGCGGTACTATTGGTTCCACTATTTCTATTTTAAAACCAGATTCATATTTGTATTTGTGCAACAATGGGTCCCAATATATATACTCTTTAAAACCAGATTCATATCAGTATCTGTGGAAAATTGCTACTTTTAGACCAGAAGTCATAATTGTAATTGTGGTAATCTGGGCCCCAATATCGCTGCCTTAAAGCCAGAATTCATAATTGTGTGTCCAAATATGCTACTTTTAAACAAGAAGTTAATATTGTAAGATGTGGTATTCCAGGTCCCTCAAAATTGCCACTTTAAAACAAGAAATCCTGACCGAATATATGGTACTCTTTTATTTGTATATCAATTCAAATAGCTTTCTGATGACTTGATGACCTGGTCTAATGGTTTATAGATATCCCCTTTTTTCCAATCAGAACTACCTAGCTCTACCTCGATTGCATGGTCATTAAACTCCCGAATATGAATAATATTATTCTTATTGTTGCACCATAGCTACACTTATGTCCAGTATGAACATTCTAGAGCATAATACCAAGCAACGGATTGACTACGTCATTTACTGCCGTTACACACAATCAATTTGACCTGACTCTTCTACCAACGCAGTGTGTGTGTGTGTGCGAGCGTGCGTTTTTGTCACTGATGACACAATTCTTTGAATGAAATATTTTTTTTCAATAGTTTCTTCTTTTTAAAACGCTAAAAGAACTGGCACTTAACCAAATAGAATACCGATGTACATTTGTATCGTGTGACTTGTTTCTGAGGATGTTATCCTTTGTTTTTACCTGTCATTTATTCTAACATGTCACCAGACCGACTATTATTATTATTGTTATTATTATTATCGGAAAGAGTTCCTAAGTATTTCAATATGACGGACAGTTTTAACTCCCTCGATGACTTCTAAGAAGAGCTCACATTTAAACGTTTTTGTATTAGCATTATAATTCATTTCATTTCATCCTAAAATGTGTTTAACATGTCACTTTGAAACAATCTGTCTCGTCGCGTTGAGGCGTTGGAAATGCATTTTATATAACAGTCTCGTTTCCGTGGCAACAAGTTTTCACGAACTGTGTATTGGTTAAATTCTTAATTCGCTTGAAATCCAAGTTTTGTGAATCGATTGGTTCAGTCGTGAAGTCTGTGTCTTTGATAATGAAATGATTTCATTTCTGGATTTACTGAAGTTTATGCTTTGTGACACATTCTCCTGTAAGACCAAAACCAGCAGTAGCTAGGGTATTCGGTCATATTCTGAAAAGGGGAAACATGCTTTTGAATGAAAGAAATAATAGAACCAATCATTGGGCTGTGAACTTTCAAACTTATATTACGTCTTTCAGTTTCTAGAATTTAATGAGACTTAAGTCACCAATGAGGGAGATGAATAATTAATAGGACGTTTCCCATTATAAGGTTTATTTACAGAATTCTCTTCAGTCAGGAGGTTCCATTGGTAATCAAATAAGAAGCTGTTTTTAGATGACGTAAACATTTCTTGCCTTGTAAACTGTATTAGCGCATTTTATGCATCCTGTAGAAATGCAGAAGAATTTAAGATGTAAAGAGTACATGTATTAAGAAATTTTGTTTGAATTTACGTTACTTAACAATAATTATGCAGTATTACGTTGTATTAAGAGCTTTAGTAAACTTTGATGCAATCAAATATAAAGCTGGCTTTGAATTTCATGCTATTTTCGTTTTGTTTCAGAAGAACAAAGTCAAATTAGAGTCCAATTTTCGCAGGACATTAATACCAACAATATAACTTACAACCCTTAGACAGCTTTTCATTCAATTCCGACCAGGATTTTAATGTATTTTTACAAAAAAATGACTTTTTTAAATGTTGTTAATTTTTTGGAATTTTTTTTTTTTTAATTTATAAACTTTTTTCCTTCTGATCTTTAAATAATTGCCTCCACCCCCACATGAATACCTGACAAAATAATTTTTAAAAATCCTTGTTGAGAGATTAATTGTCCAAGACAATGTGTAAATTCATAGCCAATAACAGCTTTTGTTCGTGCAAACAAACTCGTTTACAAAGCAATCTTAAGGTTACATTAATTTTCAGGGCATCAAGAACTGTGATCATTTCATTACCAATACAGACAGAATGTGCAGATGTAGAAACTGATTCTATATGTGACCATCTGTCCAAGGAATTTTAATCAAATTAAAATTTAAACATAATACTACCTTGTCAAAACCAGTTACTATAGAAACGAGACCATGGTTTACAGAAATATGTCAGGCGACTTAAACATAACTTGACGTTTTGTTTTTTACTGACATGTTGAAGAGATTTTAGATATGGAAACGTCTTAAAACTCTAATACAGACAAATGTTTTTATAGCAAGATATCCTGATTCATCATCATCACAGGTTAGAATGTTTCTAAATATCAGAATGTTCTTTTATTGTTTTAAATGAAAAATAATCTCAAGAAAAAATGATTTGTATCTCAAGCGAACCTTTGTTTATTATTTTAAAAATGCTAAAATTCCATAAAATAATTCTGGTAACTGTTTTTTACAGTATAACTGTAAGTTTCTTTCAGTTTTTAGTTTATAGTTAAAGTAAGTTTTGCCTATGTGTAGTAAGATGTCATACTTTGATTCTGATACTGCCAGTTTGTTGAATTTAAATAAAACCTGTCATCTTATTTAAACAATGAAGTTATTCTGTTTCTATTTTTGAATAGATTAAAATATCGCATGTGCACAAAATTAGCGTTCATGTGGGTGGTACAGTTCGTAAGTAAATCAAGCAAGTTTGACAAAAAGATAGGTGTGCAACCAAAATTGAAATCATGGTTATTTAGATACTGCTGGGTCATGCATTATTTGTCAAACACAAAATAATAAAATACACTTATAATACCTACATCAAATAAGTACGAATTTGTAAAAAATATAAGATTATAGACAATGAATTATTTTCGATAATTACTGTTTTGATTGCTTTTCTTCTAAGAAAAAAGCTTTAGGCGAGAGAATACTGTAAAAGTCAGTTTTGTTAAACAGGTGTTCTTGGGGAAAAAATCGGAAGTCAAATTTAAAAATAAATTATTGTGGGCAAAGGCCAGATTCTAAAATAAAAACCTCATCAGACGTAAATACTTGTCTCATATATATTGTATTTTTATTTGCAGCAGACCACAAGTTGCTTTTGTCAGCAATAGAAATGTTATGAATAAATATTGGCAACATAGATGATGAAGTCTCGGGAAATTTTCTGAACAGCAGTTACAACTGAAGGCCTGTCTACAGAATTGTCTTTTGTCTGTCAATTCCATTTGCAATTACTGAGATCTCCATATGAAATGCTTTTACAGAATATTTTCTGTTAAAATAGTGAGACGCTAAAGTAAATTGTCGTCTGGAATTATTGCTTTTATTAAATTGTGATACATTGTTACTGATGCTTAGACAAGGCATTGTCCTAACTGTGACAGAAGTCGTTTGCAAGTCATGTAGTTGATCTCGAAATCTTTTGTTATATGTATTATGTATTAATATTAACGGATTAATTCTAAATACTAGTAACAGTTCAGAACGGTCCATTTTTACTGAAAAATCACTTACGTAGAAATGTTTTGTCTTTTGGATTTGCAACAATATTCCAATTATTACAGTTTAACATTATATCAATGTTTTTTTTTAGTTTTAAAGATTGCTTTCTATCGTTTAATAAAGAACTTGATTAAAGTAGAACAGTCTTAAAAAGAAAAAACAAGAAAGTAGTTGAAGGGAAAGTAAAAACAAGCACTCAGAACAGTTCATATGTAGAAATTTCACTTAGCTTTAAAACAAGAAAGTGGGTCAGTAGGTCAAAATTAAAGTTGAAATCTACATGTAAAATTATAAGTTTATAATTTAATGATATAGCCACAGGCAAGGTCAGCTGATCAAAATAAAGATCACAAGAAGGTTAAGGATAAAGTTAAGTTTGTCAACATGAAAATTATATAGCTGATGTTTTGTTTTTGTTTTCTATTTTCCTATAGAACTAGAGACTCTCTTGGCAGATTCACTTTTGACTTCGGTACCAAACTTGAACCACATTTATACAGAACAACTAGACTGTGCTACGTACCAAATACCTATGCCTTAGGCTTAGGGTTTAAGAGAAATCTGAAAATGTCTTCTTTAGTTAAATTACTGACCCCAATGGCAGGGTCGTTATTGATACAGGATCATGACTTGAACAACTGTGGTAAAGAACAATGAGACAACGTTACACGACAATTATCTAAACTTTAGGCCTTACAGTTTTAGAGAACGAAATTTTAAAAAATCCTTTACAAGGTAAATTACTGACACCCAGAGCGGGATGAGTTCTGACCCTGGGGTCATGATTTGAACAACTTTGGAAGCGAATAATTAGACATTACCATATACTTAATTTCTAAGCACTATGCTTTGCAATTTTAAACCAGATTTAAAAAAAGGATCGCTACATTAATTAAATTAAAGATTATCAGGACGGGTCATTATTATCAAAGTTTTATGATTTGATACAATGCCACAGATTATATATCTAGACTCTAGGCTTTATGGTGTCTGACAAGAAGATTTTGAAAATTTAGTTATGAGTCTATGTAATAACAAGTGACTCCCAGGGGCAAAGCTAGATTTGATTCTGGGAATATCATTTGAAAAATCCTGGAAGAGGTATACTGAACATTGCTATATACCAAATATCTAGATTCCATGCCTTTCAGTTTCTGCGAAGAAGAGCTTTAAGTTTTCTTCCATATTGTATGTAAAAGAAATAAATAGCCCCCTGTGGGGGAAACAATAGTGGCTATCAGGGACAAAATTTGAACAGTCTTGTTAGAGGTCTACTTGAAAATGATAAACACTAAATATTGATAGGTGTTGTTTTCCATAACGACACATGCACATATGTGTCTTTTGATGTAAACAGTGTCATGTTCCCTTACGACACATTTACATATACCTATGTTGATGCATATAATGTTGTTTTCCCCTGCGATATATTTACATATATTTCTGTTGATGTATATACTATATAGTGTTGTTTTCCCTTAAGTTAGATTTGTTTTATACTTGAGCTACATATTTCCTAGTATGTCAACAAAGATATATTATTTCATATCACAATCGTTGTGTACTGAATTTTCAAGCACATTTAAAGGTAAGACAAACAAGGATCAGTGCAGATTGTCTTCCTTTCTGTCCTATGGTCGAGAAAAGTTACTAAAAGAAACAACGGCACATCCAAATAGACAGATGTCTACATATGTTTGTTCAATTGCCATATTTGCAAAGCCTTATAAAAGAAAGGCATAATGTGAGCAACACAAAAGATGAAAGCAAAGGAGTATTCTCTTGTGAAATATGGTCAACAATACGTGTTACTTTTTAACATTTTTAAGTAATTAATGTTTATACTGTGTTAATCTAAGAATCAAGTTCGGTTCCATATCAAAGAAATTTTCTCAAGAGGAAGAAAAGCTTCTGTTGGCATCCATTCTTTCTGTAATGTATTTAAATATGCTTCGGATAATATGGACGTCAATGAAATTAAGCGATTTAATCAAGCGTGGTCTGTCATCGTGAAGCTATCCTTTGAATAGAGATCAAAAGACTTTTGAACTTCAATGCTTTGCTATAGATGAGGATGACATTTTTTTAACTTACTGCATTCTAACAAAGGGTGTGTGCCTTTTTTACGTTGCATCATTATCTATAATTAAATCCAAAACAATTTTCGCTTTTAAGTATGTGAATAAAATGCATTTCAGCAAAGGCAATTCAACTTTATTTCTCACAGTATCTGGCATCGGATCAGTTTAAATATAACATATATTCAAGAAGAAATTGTCTCAAACCTGATAAAATATTTCAAACAAATTCAAAATGGGTTTTACTACACGTTTTCACTTCCACACACATGCGGTCTGATCGAGTTTACACCAGTAAGCAACTTTAAGAAAAAAAACTTTGATGCCAAAAAGTACCATTTACAATTTATTAAAGTACTAACTACTATCTCAAGATTAACAAAGAATGTGAAAACAGAAGTTAAGAAAGCAAACACTTATTTGTTATATGTCTGTCGAACCATGTGTCATACCTTCTGTCGTACCTTCTGCAAGAAAAGTGTTCTGTTGTTTCTTATGTACATCATATAACAATTTCCTGTCTGCTTCTTGCAAAATAAACACGTTTCCCCCTGCATCTAAAAACAGTTGAAGTGTTGAGTATCAGTCTATCTTGTGATAAAGAATGTTCTGAAATTGAAATTATCGAGATTGCAGTAAGTGATACTTGCATTTTGAAGAGCTGACTGAAGTATAGTGAAAAACAGAAATGATGAGATCTTGTTGGTAATGAGGTGTTTTCAGAAAGAAAAACAACAACATGTGGAATAAAACCTAAATGACTATCAGGTTACATCCTTCACCGAGGGAAGAAATGCAAGGAACTATTTATGTGTAGATTTAAGAGCACGTTCAAGTAGATGCATGAAATAAAAAGGAAACGTGGAGTGCAACTTTTATTGCATAACCGGAAAATCAAAAGAAATACAAAAAATACATATCCCAGTGGTTTTTTTTGTTGAAAAAGAAACAATTATTTAAGTGTGCATTACACTTGATTGCAAAGAAGTGGATGTGTGAAGCTTGTTCACTTAAATTTTTACCCAAGTATCGCAAATGCAAACATAGCTGTGAACGACTATAACAAGAAACTTGAACAGTAATCACAGCGCACACTGCAATGCTCTTGAACGACATTCTGATACCAACCGTAGAAAAAAATAACCAACTCGTACAATCATAATCAGAATTGAACTTCTTAATACAAACACCTTGGCAAAAATCCTACGCCATCTTGAATCAATGAATACACAACAAATAGCGAGCCTTGAGTTGCCGATCAAAATATTTGCTTAAATCATAAAAGTGACGAAAGACTTTGGCTTACAGTGAACGAAAGAAAGGAGTGGTTCTTTTGACGTTAGACTTACAAACCATTAGACATGTTGTTATCAGCATGCTCCTAAGGCAAAAGTTCAGAATTTTCTCAAATTTCCACGTCGAAATAATAGATATAATTCGAAAAGTTTTATTATATCAGTTTGTTTTATTTTTTTTAAATGGCTGAAATGTCAAATATTTGTGTCTGTGTAACGTTAGAAACAAAACACTTTTGAAATGATTCTCAAAATTTATTTTATTTTTAATCGGATAAATAAAGGATTGCCAATGCGTTGGTTTTTTCTCTGAAGATTAAAAGACAAAGAATGAAATGAGATACCAACACAACTTATGAAGGCGTTAAAAGTAGTAAAAGCAATAGTTACCTTTTTGGGTGTGTTCAGTCTGATTAAGAAATTAAAGAATAAAGTTTCTGTTATTCATCAACATTCACATACGTATTGCTAATTAAAAAAAATGTAAATGGTTTTGATTCTTTTTTATAAAGTATCAGTAAATAGTTTGGTAGAGAAACGTTAGAGTATGATGTTTCGTTATTTACTGGTTTAATAAAAACTTATACCAAATTTATAACTCCAGTGAGAACAGATAATGGATACAGAACACTTGATATTACCAGGCACAGCAGAAGATTGGTTGGTGAAGCAATATATTTGTATCTTTGCTTAAACACCAGATCTTTCTAATACGTATATTAAAAAAAAAAAAAACACTCATTTACAATTTACTAAAACCGCAAAGGCATGCGTAGAGGATTGCTTGCAGTGGCTTGTATGGGATAAGTGTTATATCCGAAAACTCTATCACCTCGTAAAATTATAATAAAAATGTCTGCCGGAGATTTCCAAAGTGCTGCAATCCAGAACTCAGCAGACTTCTGAAATTTTGACTATTTCAACATAATTTAGAAAACATGATAAAATGATTAGTTATATGAATGTTTCTTATGTAACAAGAAATGTCATAAAATTACAAACAGGGATATAAATCATTCGAAAATCTTCTCAAACAATCTAATTAACTACAATTTTATATATAAAAGTGTTCTCCTTTGCCTTTTCAAATCGTAAAACCTACAAGAGAAACGGAAAACTCAAGCAGATTTTGAAATTTTGCCTCAGGTGAAACGGTTATCACCGAGATAAAACATGTGTTACACATTTCCCTGCACAAAAATAAGAAAATTAAAAGACCCCTTTCTTCCAGAGAATATTTTGTGGATATATCATTATAAACTTATTATTGACTGTTACGTTTTCTTATCATCTATGTTGACGTTTTCAATAATCTTTTGATTATAACTGAAAAGATGTCATCTTAATTTTACGCACTGATTACTAATTAATTCATTTGTACTTATCTTACTTTTAATTAATAATATGTTTTAAATATTTATAGATCTTGATGCTTAAAGTAATGCTAAAACCTTTAACTTATCCATAAGAACTTAGTTTTCAAAGTCGTACTGGGATTCCATTCAGACAAGTAATGTCTTGTTTTTAATAAAGTCTGTATTTGTTTTATCTCTTTTGAAATTTTGACAATGTCACAGAGTTGTTGCGGTCATACTTAATTTTCTGTATTTTCCGTGAATAGCCTCAAGAGTACAGTCTGGTATTTGATTAATTTGCTGTTAGCTTTTAGACTTTAAATCTCTCGTTTTCCCAAAGGAGAGCCAGATTACAACTTTGATGACAGTGTGCAACAGTTTAATTCATTTGCTTTCGCCCTTCCTGTGCAGGGGATTAACTCTATAAGCTTTCTTCGACAGTCAGATCTGTTTATGCACAAGACTGGTTACGTCAATCTCCCGAGTAACTGCCAGTGTCAAAGCAAAAATGGTATAACCAGAGTTGGCCAGGGTACCCGAAACTACCCCAAAATACGTTTGAGGAAATGATAAAAGTAAAAAAAACACCTCAAAACATTTACAAACGTATTGATCAAATTTATTACTGTGATAATAGAAGAACACAAGAAACATTTGTACACTTAGAAATAGTGGCATTAAATGTAAAGCATTGGGTATTTTCAAAGTTACGTGTGATAGAATGAATAATGAAATATACCATGCCGTCACTCAAAGGCCATATTCAGGTTATTTTCAGCAGATATCGAAATTTTGAACACAGAATGACCATTCAAAAATAAAAACATGTAATTATTATCTTTATTGTTGAATATAGGAACAGAAAATAGGCAAGAATGAAAAATTCCTGTCCACTATTTGTGATTATTTTTTCTTGAAATATTAGATCCGTAACACTTTTTCAATCTTCAATGAAATGAGTGTTCTTTTTTTCAGAAAAAAAATCTTATTACAAACCATAGACAATATGACGGCTTGACCCGTTTACCATGAACTTTTCAAGATATGGCAAGCGTTTACTTAAAACCTTGCAAGATTAAATGGACCTATAAGGTATAGAGAAACATATTGTTGTGCCTTAGCCTGAACATAAAAACAACAGCAATGCCACATGTAATCGTTTACAGCATGAACGGCTAAAGATTGCGGAAAAATAAGCCAGTAGTGAGAACTAACTAAATGTAATTCCAAACATGGAACTATTTACCCCACCCACTTCAAGATGAGGGAATGATATTGAAGTAAACTTCAAGACATATTTTGTGGGCTTCAAATAAGGTTTATTTTTATTCATACGTGTATATTATTCTGAACAAACTGGCAAATATAAGAGGTTTACCATGTAGTTCTGGGGGAAAATCTAGAAATCACCGATATTCAATTTTCATTTGATTAACCATGAACATAACAGTTCAAATTTATGTAAATGGAATGAAAATTTAAATAAAACTATTTAAAATCAAAATAAAAGAAAAAGCCAAAAAATTAAATAAATAAATTTAGCTCGAGTGAGATATGAACCAATTCCCTTTAGTCAAAATGTCTCAATCCTACGCAAACCAATGGAACTGAGTGCTCTTCAGAGTGGAGGTGTGGCATTATGGATCTAATACCTTAAATGAACGTCATATTTGAACAATGTCTGGAAAAGTCTTCAGGCCATCTTGATAATATTAAGTTGAATAAATTGTGAGGAAAATATTAGAGCCAAACCGCCAAGATTTGCTGATGAGAGGAAATAAAAATGGCTTGAAGCAATTTTGTCAAATAATATCCAATCAGACAAATATTTATCATATATTCCTGTTTTCATCCCCTCCAGACGACACGTTGCTATGTCAGCAGAAGAAACTAAAATAGATTATTGATGACAGCCAAGATAATGAAATAACGCGAAGTCATTAAGTTTGTTTCCAGACAAAAATGAGACTACAGGTTTGGCTACTTTATTATATTGTAGTTTGTCCTTCAAATTGTACTAGTTTTGATCTGTATATGAATTGCTTCTTTTCAAAATCTACCCATCTTATGCACTCAAGCTTCCTCTAGTTGATATACTATTACTTTCAATTGTATTTTTAATGTATTCCTGTTAGTTTTTCCATTGATAAGAACAGATCTGGGCATTGTTCTAGGTATTGTTTTCACACAAAAAAAGATGCGACCAGAGGCTTGCCTACTTAATTTTATTGCAAGTTGTCTTTTCATGTTGTACTTGTTCTGATCTGTATATAAATTGCTTCTTTTTTCAACTTATTTACCTTTATGCACTCAATCTTTCTTTGCTTGATATACTATCATTTTTCAATTGTATTAAAATATAATTTGTATAAGTGTTCTCATTGTCATGATTCTATCCATAAATTCATCTTAATCAAGTCAGTGTTACGGATAAGAAAGGAAATAGCAGTAGACTCTGATTGTAAATTATGACGACAATTATATGCATCAAACCCCAGTAGAAAAAAAATGTCTTGCTTTAACAGTGCAAGAAATTTTTACTGTACATGTAAGCTGTAAGATCAAATATGTTTTTATTATATCTTATTGCTCTCAAAACAATGAAATATTTGTTCATTAAAGACATAGATATCTATTTACTATGGTCATATCGGATGACTCCAGAGTACATAAATTACTGTTCATTTCCGAGTGTTAATTTTGCGGAAAACATTAATAAGTGAACTGAATCCTTCGGCTTTAATATTAAAGAGAACCGGAAGATGATCCCTTTTAACGTTGGACAAATTTAGCAATCACTTGTAACCTTTCTTGCTTGTTTCGATGTTTTCTTCTTCGGAAAATTTGGTGACTGAGGTTACCAATGTTTTCTCGTTTAAATTGCCGTTTATCATTTTTTTGTACAAGCGTTGGTGTTTGCCATGAATATTTTAGAAACTGCAGCGTAATATATGGAGTTTGAAACTCATTCATTAATTTTTGAAATGCTTTCTCACCCGCTAGGATTCTTTTCTATAGCTATTCCATTTCGGTACAAACAATTCACTGATGTATAAAGCAAACGAATATAAAGTCGATGGTAATAGTGCATTTTTGACACATAATCAGTATTCACATTGTGAACTCATTTTGATCTTTGACAAAGTTTCGTGAAGAGACAATTTGAAATATATCTGAAACAAAACTCATTTAGTAGAAAGGAATCAAGGTTTTGAAACATCAGCACATAAATCATGAGGCATGTGTTCTAACGTGTGTCCTCGTTACTCGTATATTTGATATGTTGTTGAAATTAACAGTATGTTTTGGAAAGTTTTTAACCAGTAGATTCAAATTCATTGGTCTTAAAAAACAGTCGCCAGTTAAAAGACTGCCAGAGATGTTTTGAGTTATATCATGCATCAACCTTCAGCTCATATTTCAGAATTCATTAAATTAATAAGTTCTGTTTTCTGTTTCGTAGAATACGACTTTATACAGTATGTATGCATTTCAAACAGATGTCCTCTCACCAGGAATCAACGTGTTTACGAGCTTTATCCATGTCTGAACTTATTGTGTGATGCAGTTTTTATTACTGTCAAAAAAACTACGTCAAAGGAATTGTTCCATGTCTGAACTTTTTATGTGATACAGTCTTTTACATTGTGAAAACACACTACGTGAAAAGAACTGTCACATTTGTAACTAACACAGATTTATTCGCGTAATTGGTACAGTGTTTGCTGAAGTGTGAGGCAATTTCATTTTATCTAAGATAAAGATTGATTTTTTCACATTTTGGCTTAAATTCCCTCACATTTTGGCATGGAAGAATTGTAAGGGCAAAGTTTATAATGTGGGACAAATAAATGATCTAGTGATGTTATTTTAAAATGAACCAAACATCAAAGAAAAGTGAGGCAGTGTTGTTGTTGTTTTTTTGGGTGGGGGCGGCAAAAGTGTCCATCAAATTGTCAAAGAGTGTTAACTATTATAAATTTTCGAACATAAACAAGAAAGCATTAGCATTTGGAAGTTACATATTGCATGTGAAAGTGCATATTTAATAACTCTATACAGCTCCAAACGACCATTGAATAAAACTTCAGACAAAAACCATAGAGTAAGAAAGAGACAAAAGTCACACCTGTAACCATGTAACCAGAGGATAATAAGAACGACATAATACTGCATTTACATTTTTATATAAACGACTAATTGGTGTTACAAACTCATGCAAAAGGACGCCAAAAGACAAGATAGTACCCGTTAATTTAGCCATATAGTAAGACATTATAAGTCTGAACTTTTTTCTTGACACGCCTTCAAGAAGTTCCTAAATTCCTAAATTTCGGGATGCCATTTAAGTCATAGGAACGGCCTTTGAAGCCGTATCATACCGCATAATCATAATAAAAAGTTTGAAGAAAATTAAGTACGCAGCCTAATCCAGGGCCTAGCAGGTTTTCGTAAATGTTCATCAATTTTGACATTACTAAAACGGCATGTCATAATTAGCAGTTGTTAAAATGGTCATATACAGCAAATATTCCAAATAAAATAACCAACATGGATATAAATAATTCAGAAATCTAACGAATCTAATTAAGTGTTATTTTATTGATGAAAGTGTACTCCTAGGCGCTTACAAGTCATAAAACTTTGAAGATAGGCAGGAAATTCAAACAGGTTTAAAGCCTTCGCCTCAGGTGAAACAAACTGAGTTAACACTGAGAAATGCGTATAATGATACTCAGTTTACCCGCTAAGAAAAGAATCAAGAGAGAAACATTCTCATTCTTATTTCACAACCGTTTGTTATCGCTCTGACAATGAAAACTGAAATGTTTTTGACAGGTTTGGAGCTCTTCAGACGAATAGAAAGATCTTGTATGTTTTTAAATCGTTGTGTCCTCTTGTTTTTGCTGTTTAGCATCAAACTTGCTTAAAGTTATAGTGATAACAAAAGAGAAACGACAGAAAACCAAAGCCTTAAAGCGACTCACTCACAAAATTTTGCTGAATTTTTTTTTCTTTCAAATTTAAGAGGATTTTATATACTATGGAAAAAATATAATATTTTGCTTCTATACACCATGAAAACTGAAAAAAAAAAGTTTTGACTTAACCAGGATTCGAACCAACGACCTTTCGGTCAGTAAAATTTAAAGCGACGACTAAGTCCACTGAGCCACGACATCTAGACATTAGATTGCCTCAAAATTAAGGTTATAACTAAAGTATCTACCCCGTGACTAACGGGGTAAATTTTTTTACCGATAAAAGTGTGTAAAACTTTATATTTTGATGTTTTTCTGTCACAAAAACTGAGTCAGTTACTTAGTTTAAATATGTTCTTCACGATTACAGCAAGAATTTCAAGATGTATAAACATTTTCTTTTTATCATCGTCTGTGAGTCAGTCGCTTTAAACTGTAGGAAACCTTTCTTTGGTACATTCAGTGTATGGTAACAATATTGTGCACATTTTAGGTACTTGTGTCAATACTTTCTTCATTCAGGAGACCTTATAAAAATCAAAATTGTCATGATTTTACAAAAGATGGAACGTGGATTTGAATATTTGACAGACAATTGAAACTTCCTAATGCCACAAAAAGACGAAAGGTGACAAAACAGACAGATTACAGGAGTCCCAAAATCACAAGTTTGAACGACAGTGTCCAACAGTTTTACTTAATTGGTTCCGCACTTCTGATGCAGGGGAATAAATCTTCCGGAATTCTACACTTGTAATCTTGTTAATGCATGTGACACATTGAGACACTTTTGTGAAACAATTTTCAGTGACAGAAACAAAATGACTGTCACATGTTGGTCGGGGGACCAAAAATTAACAAATCCCTTGACGAAATGATTAAAGAACTCAAAGACAGTCACCAAAGAAATATTTTAAGTGGGCACACAATGTTCTTTGTAACATGTGAAGTTTCAATATCCCTCAGACGAAAAATTCTGATTCTCTTTACTTTACGCGTAACACTGAAGAATGCAAGCAATATTCGTTATATAGAAATGTTCACTGGTAAAAGTACATATAAAGTACACTGTCTTATTCCAGCTGATTGTAAGCGTCTCGCCATATGTTAAGTGCGGATATTACTTAGTTTATCGAATATATATCTGATAATCCTTGAAATGTCTTACGACCACAAGTGTTAGATTAAAAATATAATTAATTGCATAATGTCAAACTCAACAAAGAACAAGGGGGAATAAATTATCAAGAATAAATTGTCCCTAACAGCTATTTTAAGAGTATTTTATTTAAAGATAATGGACATCAAACAACAGAAAGTCTGTGACAGTCTGCATTTGATTATCTTGATAAAATGCACTTGGACAAATCCTTAGAAAGAAAAAAAACACATGTCAATGTGCTAGCCAAAATTTCCTGGTGGAAAAATGTTATGGTGGCCAATTTCGTCAAGTAATATCTCATCAGACGTAAATATTTGTCATATATTTCTATTTTACTTCCAGCATACAACAGACGGCTTTTGTCAGCAGAAGAAAATATGCCAGTGTGTGCTGCCAACTCGCGTAATGAAGTCTCGAAATATTTGCTGAACAACATTTGCGACGTTTGGGTTCTGAATGTAATTATGTTTTGCCTGTGCTTTCTTATTGGAACAATTTCCATATTTATTTGCATATCTAATGCCTATCCACCTTAAAACCTGGTTTAAACCTCCCAGTGGCAAATGTTCCAAGGCGATAACCATTCGTTAATTGTTTGTGGTGTCTTTTCATAATTGATCTATAGATAAATTTATGTTGTCGTTTCCTCTACATTTTGACTGTGTAGGGAGGCTTGTTTTTTGACTGTGGGATTTCCTGATATGCAAAATTTCTGTTCCAGAAAAAAGTTCTCTAAGGTCGCAACGTGCGGCATAGTTATGTTTTGATTGTAACAAAATGCGTTGAAAATGTATACTTGTGAATACAATGTGTATAAGATGTGTTCATTTTTAATTTTGTCATTGCGAAGTAACTAAGATTAATTTTATAGTAATTTCCTTGAAATATATTTGTTCGTTCGTTCGCTTGTCCATCCGTCCTTAGTAAAGGAACAAATGAAAAAGTCGAAAAAGAAGAAAAAATGCTTGGTTCTTTCTTGGCAAAACCTGAAAGATGTCTTTTGTTTTCATACTTCACTTTCTAAGAAGGGAATTTTTTGTCAGAATTCAGAAGTGAACAGTCATAAGATAGGCACCAAATTAATTTGATAACAGAGTTACAGAGAAATTACAAAATTGTAAATTGTATCTTGTCAGATTTTTTATGGTAAAAAAATCTCTATTTACGGATTTTTCATAAATCAACTCTGATCTAAGCTCCATCCCTGCCCGGAGAATATAGACTGTATGGTTCATTCATCTCTTCACACTGTCCAAAATTCAATTTCAAGAAAAAGACTGTTTATATTTTAAATAATTATGTAGGACTACATAAAGGCTGCCTAACTCTTATTCATATTGAATGTTTTTAAATCAACAGGTTTTTTTTAAAACTGATGATGTTTCTGCAGATGTGATATTTATTGATTAGAGAATGCTAGAGGGCTTATCAGTTAAGTGTGGTATAACTTGTTTCTCACATTGCAAAAAAGCAATGAATTCAGTAAAAAAACAGTTTAGTAAAATCAGGCTTAATGTATTTAATCAGGTATTTAAACATCAAAAGACATCGTGCCGTAGTTGTCTACAGTTCTATTTTGCGGTGATGTGATTATGACGTAACTCTTTAATAGTAGTTTTGTATACTGTTGTGAGCCTACTTGAATATTTCTACTCTTCGAGTATAAGAAGGTTACTTCATATAAATGATTGGCCAAAAGAAAACAGTTTACCTGTAATCTGCATAAAAAATACAAAAAATAAATCTTGGAGCACGAGTACATGTAATGATATATTCTACACACACAAAAACCTAACTGCATAACTGACGGTATTTAAAATGTTTGATATATACTCAAGAGATAAGGAAACGCAGGGTGGCATTATTTGCAATATCTTGCGAAAGCGTTGCCCCAGAACAATGAAAATCGGTCAAGCAGCTCCCTGGGTTACAGTGCACGTGGTCCTGTATCGAATGTTGCATAACGGGATTGCGTAACGATGTCTCCCGGAGAAAGCATGAAAAGGGACAAACGTGCACAGAAGTGTTGTGACATTGAGTTACACAGCTCGTCATACCACTAGGTAGTCTTCATAGAGACACATCATTTTCCGATATTTTGATTATTTTGATAGCGTTAAACTGACTGAGGTTCAGAGAGGTCAGGCCGTTGCGATGATTATCCAAGGTCAATAGCAAATACAGGTTACCAAACATTTCGGTGTCCATATTTGCACTATAGAACGACTTGTTAGACGTCTAAGGGAAACTGGGCGGGTCGCTGACAGACCTAGGTCCGGGCGTCCGCGCGTGACGTCACGCAGTGAGGTCAGGTTTATTCGTCTCGCGCATTTGCGCAATCGTCACCTTACTGCCAGTGAATCTGCCCTTTATACCATAGGTACTCATTACCGTCCTATCCATGCTAAAACTGTAAGGAAACAATTGCTGGAAGTTGGTCTGCGGACACGTCACCGGGACGTAGGTCTGCCCCTAACCGCTGTTCGTCGCCAGCGTCGATTGCCTTGGGTGGCGGCACATGCCCCCAGAATATTCTTATTGAGGCAGTGGAAGCGGGTCTTGTTTATTGATGAGGTTTCGAGCAGACGGTCGACGTCGTCTATACCGACGTCGTGGAAAACGTTTTGCCGACTGCTGTATTGTAGAGTGGGATAGGTTGAGGGGTAAATCGGTTATGGTGTGGGGAAGAATCTCACTTGGAGTTAAATCACCACTGGTTGTGGTAGCGGGTATTTAACTGTCGCTAGGTATAGAGATGAGATCCTGCCTCCCCATGTTCTCCCATTATTGCAGAAAAACAACCTCACATTCCAGCAGGATAATGCTCGGCCCCTTCAATTCCCTTCAATTACTTCTAAATCACTAACCAGATAAAAATAATTGACTGCAGTTTGTTCTGTATGGATAAATATAAGTACGGTATCAGATAAAAAGAGTAAAGATTCGCGCAACTTTATGAATAGTTGTGTGGTCAACAGTTTTTCATGATATAATAAGCCAAATACGTCTTGTCGTCTGTTCGGTGGTAAAAAATGAATATTTGACATTTTTTCCGTTTATTTTGGGAATCAGACGATAATTCGACCTTCAAACAAAATATTTTGTTTTCACCAGAGAGTCTCCGCTTTTACTTTGAAAAATGAACTTTTCACAGACTTCTTTTATAATAAAGCTTTCTTAGGTCGGTCAAAAAGACTTTCAAAGACGTACTTCAAATCTGCTAACATGAAACATTCCGAAATAGCTGGCTGGAAAAGTCATTTACGTTTTGCTCCTTGAAATTTAATACATGTATATAAAAGACAGTTTTGTGAGCACACAGGTTTTCTTATCTTTCTTATGAAAACAAAAATTAAGGGTATCTATTGCTGACACAGTTGCATATTTGTTTAATGACAACTGTAAAAATTTTAGCATTATTGGCAACACGCCTGTGTAATTAAGAAATAAGACATATACACAAACTTTACGTTGAAAATTTGCAGCGGGATATTTGTTTGAAGTTGTCCGTTCGATCCGATCATCTAGTTTTATATCTCAGCAATAAATACATTGAAACCCATAGTTCATGAAGCTTGCTACTTTAAAAGAGCTTTGAAATACTTTTTTACTGCAAGCTATATTTAGCTTATAAAAATTTGATATCTTTATAAAACTTGGTCTCGTGAGGAAAAAAACAGACGACATGGAGTAAACGTCTTGCCATGGAAACCACGCTTTTTCTTTAATTTCATCAAGGAATAATTTTGTAAAAGTTGTTTGCAAGAGCAGAAACCTATCTCGGAAAGTAACGAACTCAGTTATCAGGTCAATGTTTAGACACTTGACACCTTATCCATCGGTAAAAGTATTTTGATATCATTGCTTAAAGAACAACAATATAACTGAACTCATGTTCATATCATATGAGACTTGCCAACAGAGTTTAAGGTTTCTTTTTCATTTGTTTGTTGTTTTTTTTTCTGTTTCTTTCTTTTTCATTTAATAATTAAGTTTTTGTTTAAAAATGTAATTGAAGGAATGACATTTATAGATAGATGGCATAATGAAACCATTGTGGCTTTTAAAAAAATCGCAAGCCTTCATAATTAGATCATATAATTTGCAAAAGAAGCTTAGGACAGTAAATTTTACAGCATTTATACCATGTAACGATTATTCAGGAAAAAAATGCAAATGTTTTCAAAACTTATCAAAACCTCTTCATTTTTTTCTGCTGACAAACGCAATTTGCCCTCTGCTGGAAACGAAAGAAGTTGTATATGACAAACATATTCATTTGATGAGATATTATTTGACAAATTGGCTTAATGCCACCCCAGCTTTACTTTCTGTCGAGGAATCTAAGCTGCTATTTTGACGTGTTTAAAGTTTTTTTTTCCAGTTTATCGAAGATATCATTGACACCACAACAAATAAGATTTGAAGACATTCCTCCTTTGGCTGCTTTAATAAAAAAAAGGAAATAATTCCATAGCGGGCGAAAATAAATCATTCATATAAATGTGGGTTTTCTTTAGTTTTCCAACTGAGAAAAACTGTTGACAAATATTTATATTTCTCTCTTAAAACATTTTACCCAAATCTAAGTTCATTGTAGGCACTGGCAACTATAAAACATGGATGCCTCCAGCGTGCATGAATCCTTGTTGTTCATTATCAGGTAATAAATATGCGGTAATGATTCGGTCACAGAAACATTCGGCTTTAATAATACAGGGAACCAGAATATGATCTCTGCTCCCGTTGAACACATGTAAACTTTCTGCTTTGTTTTTCTTCGCAAAATTTGGTGGTTGATGTTACTAACGTTTGCTTGTTTAAATTGTTTTTAATAATTTGTGCATGACACATTTTCACAAAATTTGGACGTTGCCATGAATATTTAAAATTCTGATGAAACCTACAGAAAAATGCAACTTGAGATATTGAGTTTAAAACTCTTTCATTTTTTTGGAAAGCTTTCTAACCCGCCATTCCATTTAGGCACGAGCATTCACTAATATATAAATTTTTTCTTAGTAACGAGTTTAAAGTCGTTGCAAATGATTGACACATAATGAGTGTTCATAATTAATGTAAACTCGTTAGGTCTTTGACGAAGTTTTTAGAAAAGCAATTAAAAAATACATCGGAAACAAAATCATTAGTAGAAAAAAATCACGTTTTTCAAACATAGGCACATAAGAAAAGAAGGCATGAGTTCTTATGTGTGACCACATATTTGATATCTTTATAATTGTGGAAAGTAAACAGTATGTTTTGATAAAACCAGTCGCTAGTTCAAAGAGTGCCATAAATGCTTCGAGTCATATTAGGCATTTAAAACCACTAATTCGTATTTCCTCCTTAAATTTATTATTTCTGCTTTTTTTAATTTTGAAGTATACGACTTTATAAAATGAGTATGCATTTCAAACAGATGTTCTCTCACCGGAAACAGTGTGTTTACGAGCATTATCCATGTCTGAACTTCTTATTTGACGCTGTTTTATTATTGTCAAAAAAACTACGTGAAAGGAACATTCAATGTATATAATGTGTGACAAATGAATAAAATAGTAGAAAAGTGAAAAATGCATATCGGGAAAAAACAGTCAGAAATCAGTCTCCCCCACACAGTCAAAAAGTAGAGAGCATAAATTTATATATTGATCAGCAACAAACAATTAATGAAAATGAGAACCATTGCGGTAACTGCCTTTCACATTTGCCACTGTGGTTTTAAACCAGGTTCTAGGGTACACCAACCTTACACTTGCCCTAACAGGTTCTAATAAGAAAAAAGTTTTGTCCTGGTGAAATAACTCTGACCCTCCCATCATATCAACTCTACAATGTTGCATACAAAAGAACAAACAAATAAAACGTAAAAAGGTAATGACATTGTAGAGCGAAAACGGTAAGTACTTAATGACCTTGCTGAGACCAGAGCACTTGGAGTCAAATCAACAGGAACACGATAGCAGGAATTTTAGAAACTGATCGACTTTCTACGTTCTTTACAAGATTTTTCATAGAAACCCTCATAAAACCTCAAACCCCTGCCGCCGTCGTACATAAAGAGAGGTAAACAAAGCAATCAATTTTAGAAAAGTTAATCACCAAGTAAACAGAGCGCTGTAGAATATCATGTTGGTGGCTTTCTTTTTTGAAATTGCAGATGGTTTTTACGAAAAACTTGAAGTAATTAATATTGCTTTTTTTATTTTCTTTAATTTATAAATCAATTCTCCATAAAACAATGATTGAGAAATGCCTTGTTGCAGTAGTGATTCTAAACTGAAATTGTATTTTTTATTTAAATCTTGTTCTCAGCGATAAAACTTGCAAAACGTTTTTCTTAATTTGTGGTACCGATGCATCTGTTCCAACTTCAACATTGTTATAAACTCTAGAAAAGCGAACAAGGTATGAAATATAAACTCCATAAGACATTGCGCTTGGTACATCACCATCTAAAATCGAAAATTAACCATGTTAAAATCAAAATAATCTCTTTTATGGTATATTTTAGCAGTTAACCATTTTCAATAGAAAGTTTTTATCAAGAGTTTGCTGTTTGCTCTATTAAGCTGGAGTTCATTGTAGATATTTTGTTGACTAAAGATTGAAAATTGTAAGTTATTTTATCATTAAAAGATGAATCAAATATTAATAAAGGCAAAATAGGACTTTGTGCGATCTTTAGCTCTTCGGACAAAAGTGTCTATTAAATTGTCAGAGACATTTAGGTTTAAACAATTAACATTAGCATATATAGCATTCTACTATAAGGCTTTCAGTTTTGTAGTCATGAAAAGTTTATGAAAATCGGTCCTCCCTGCTGTACATTCAGTTCGTTTAAACTAAATGCGTTATAACATAACGACAAATTTTGAAAATATTAAAGTAAACATGACTTATGATTGCTTTTCTGTAATGATTACAACCTCGGTCTTTCATGAACATTAAGTGAAATGAATTGAAATAAACATGACCATTTCTTGGTTTGCATAACCATCTATAGTGAAATCGTTTTGTAGGAAAAAAATGACCATAGTTTTATCGATCAAAAGAATTGGTAAAACTTACTAAATCAGAAATTTAGATAGTGGTCTAATCCAGGACCCAGATGTTTTTTGTGAATGTCCAAAATTTTTGACAGAGCTAAGAAAGCATGTCATAATTAGCAGTTGTAAAAATGTTCTAATATATATTTAAAAATGGTCTAAAAATATTCAAAATGAAATAATCAACATGCATATGAGTAATCTAGATATCTAACGAATCTATGTTATTTTACTCCTAGGCGCTTACAAGTCATAGAACCTTGAGGAGAAACAAGAAAACTTGAGTTAAAGTATTCACCTCAGATGAAACAAACTAAGTTAACATCGAGATATGCGAATAATGATAATCAGTTAACCCGCGAAAATCCTAAGGAATCGATAAAAATACCCTCTATTCGTTCACAACCATTTTAATCGTTCTGACAATTTAATATGAAATGTTTTGATAAGTTTTGGGCTCTTCACACCGAAAGAAATATCTAGTATTTTTCTTTTCAATGTCGTTGTGTCTTTTTGCTTTTTCATTTTTACTTCGAACTACCTTTAAATCATATTAATAAAAGCCTTAAACTGTAGGAAACTGCTGGCCATAGGTCTTTCCTCAATAATTTGACCTTTTGGTAACAGTATTGAGCAAATTTTATGTACTAACGTTAATCATTTTTTTCAATTTTAGGAAAACTCACAAAAAATCGAATCTGTCCAATTGTGGAATTTTTATATTCTGCAGGCAATTAAAACCTCGCTATGCAATAAAAAAGGACACAGTGTGATTTTAATAAATTCCTGTTGATATGTTTGAGCCATTCATTTTCCAACAGGAGACCAAGCACACAGATTAAAGGTACTCAAATCGTAGTTTCTATTCATTTATTTCCCTACTTTTGACGCAGGGGACTAAATCTTTCGTAATTCTACACACATGGTGGTGTGAATGCATGTGACACATTGAATTTTTTGTGAAACAAATTTCAGTGCCAGAATGAGATAGATTAGCACATGTGAGTCAGGAGAACAACAATTGACATTCGCCAAGGAAATATTTTAAGTGGGCACACAAGATTCTTTGTTAATAGTCAAGTTTCTAACACTTAGACATTAATTATTATTCTCGTTTTAGTAGCAGATTTATTTTACGTGCTAAAGAATGCAAGCATGTTTTATATTGGTTACATAGAAATGTTAACCTTTAAAAGTACATATAAAGTGCAATGTCTTAATCAAGCTGATTGTAAGCGTCTCACCATATCTGTCTGAGGATATAATTGCGTTGATTGGACCAACATCTAATAATTCTTGACATTACTGATGGCCACAAGTGCAAGATTAGATAAATAATTAATTGTTTCAAATCACTATGAACATTGAAAAGCAGAAAATAAAATGATCAATAATGAAATATCTTCATCAGGTATTTTAAAAATATTTTTCTTTTAAGAAAATTGACATCAAACAATGAACAATCTGTGAAGTTCTGTTATTGATAATCTTGATAAAATCAACTCGTACAAAATCTGAGAAAAAAATAACACATGTCAATGTGCTAGCCAAGATTTCTTGGAGAAAAAATGTTATAGTCGCCAAGTTTGTCAAGTTATATCTCATCAGATGTAAATATCTGTCATATGTTCCTGTTTTCACTTCCAGTACACGACAGACGGCTTTTGTCAGCCGAACTCTTCTACGAACTTACGAATGAAGTCTCGTTATATTTTCTGCACAACAATTGCGACTTTTAGCTTATGAACTTATATTATGTATTTGCTTTCCATGTGGAACCATTTTACATTTATTTGCATATCTAGTGCGGAGTAATGAAGATGAAATTTAGAATATCATCATTGATATATATATATTCATTCGTTTGTCCACTTTAACATCCGTCCTTTCTTATGGAACATATGAAAAAATTTAAAAAGGAGATGGCATCTTATAAGGAGATGGTGAATATCGAATAAGGGAAAGGGTGAAGTCCAATAAGGAAATATTTAATGGAAAAAACAAAAAAGGGAAAGGACAGCTAAAATTTGTTAAAAAGGATCATTGGTATGTAAGTTTAGTTAAGACACTGGGGAATTTGATTTGTGTAGGTTTATTACTTCTGATATCAAGTTTATCGTGCCTCTGAATGACTATGATTAAAACAGGTTAGTAGAAATAAAACAAACACGAGATTAATTTCCGGCCAGCGTTAGTAGAAAACCTCCTGTGAAATGACAGTAATAAAAAGTTAATTGCTTCCACTTAATAAGCTGTAAAAAAATGCAAAAGTGTATTTTATTTATCCATTGGTAATTAGAATATATTTGATGAGTAATCTTTCGTAGTTATATTAGTTAAACAGCAAATATCACATAACTTTATTGAACGCTTACTTACTATTATCTCATAACAATTAATTATCCGCCCTGTAACATACTAGACGCCTGACTTAATAAAACGTGGACTGTCTGAATATCAGAGCCAATATCAATAATACTGATCGGACCCAGACCGGAAAAACGATACTTATATTGGCCCTCTTGTAGCTCAATAGATCAGGGCCGAAAAATTGATACAGAATTCAATTTTAAATTTTTTCCCAACTGAAAGCATCGAGTTTTAAGAATATTTGAAAATGTTCTATTGACTTTTATCCTGTTCAGCAGTACGAAGTGACCACCAAAAATGTTGTATACGGTTTTAGTACGGTATTTGTTTGAAAACCCGATTTACTGTTTTTTACAACTTGTTACTCTCATGAACACAAGCAGACGACAGACGGTGGAGGGTGAGCAAATTCTGGAATTGTTATGAAATGAAATTGTCATTAAATAATTAAATTGATATAGGTCCTGATATTTGTTCGAGGGCAGTTGTATTGGACCCGAGGGCGAAGGCACAGCCGAAAATGGATCCAAATAATACCGAAGCTCACAAAGACGGTGAGACTTTTTGTCAGTAAATCACTTTAAAGAGGGGTCTTTTCTGATATACTTCTCTGCATTTTTATATGCCCGAAGAGGCATATCATGTTATGTTCCTGGGCGTCCGTCCGTCCGTCCGTTAGTCTGTCCATCCTTTAGCAATTTGTTTTCCTTAATATAACTTGAGAACTATTTGGCCTACAGTCTTTTAACTTCATGTGATGATTTCCTATATTGAGTGCATTACCCCTATTGATTTTGTTGTCAGTAGCTCAAAGATCATAGTGACCTTAACATTTAAAAACCATTTCCGCCATGTAACTTGACAATCGTTTTGTTTTAGAGACTTCAAACTTTATATTATGATTGCACACATTGAGTAGATGACCCCTATACAATTTGGGATCAGTAAGTCAAAGGTCAAGGTCACAGTGACCTAAATGTTTAGACACTCTGTAACTCGACAACCGTTTGTCCTTAGAGACTTCAAAATTCATATAATGGTTGCACACATTGAATGAATTACCCCTATTGATTTTGGGTTCAGTAGGTCAAAGGTCAAAGTCGCAGTGACCTAAGCACAGAAAATTGTTTTAACTTTGCTCTAAAGATGAAACTTGATATATCAACCGAGTCTGAATAAAAAAAGACGAATGCTAGTTTTTACTGCTTTTTTACTTAGCCCAATCCCCGCCCGGATACAATGGACTGTATCACAGAAAAGGTCCAGTATATGATCTCAAGAAAATCACTGTATAAATTTTAAACAATTCTGTAGGACTACACAATGCTTGTCTGACTCATACTTGCATTAAATGTTTTGAATTACTATGTTTTAGAGAAAATTAAATGATATCTCTGCATATGTGATTCTTATTGATTAAGGAAGCCTAAAGGGCTTATCAGTAAACTGTGGTATAACTTGTTTCTCACATTTGCACCAAGAGCAATCAATTCAGTAAAAAGATTTATAAGTATAATGAGGTCAAATTGATATGTAAATATAACTTTAAAAAATATTGTCTGTGTTGTCTACAAAGTCTGTTTTGCAGCGATCTGATTGTGATGTAAAACGTTAACAGGAGGTTTGTTTACCGTTGTGTGGACTACTTAAATATTTTCACTCTATAAGTATGAAACGGTAACAGAATATGAATCATTGGGTAAAAAATAAAGCAATTACCTGTAACTGCAAAAAAAGAAAACGCATAGATGTAACGATATATCTAGAACTAACTGCATAACTAATATATTCGAAATTTCTGATAGGCATAAAAATCCAAGCTATGTATTTCATACTGACAATTATTGCTGAAAATTGTGTTGTTATTGTTGTTTTACATGTCATTTTGTCTTTTTTGTATTATTTGATCTTTGACCTTTATCATTCTGATGTATAGATTGATGTGTAAAGGAGAAACCAAAAACTTCGCATAATAAATACATTTTCTGTTCCATATCATACACAGCACTGTACTGCTAATGGCATTAAATACGACAGATATAAATGAAAAACAGTATATACCCTTGCCTCGCCAATCTGATGAAAGCTAGATCAACAACTGACAAACACGTGATTCACGTGTACATCAAAGTGATTTCTGAGGTAGTTAACAGTGCTGACAAGTTGTTGCAATCGATTATCACAAAGAAAGACAAAAACATCACAAAATTCGCGCGACCTCATTAATAGTTGCGTAGTCAACAGTTATTCATGGAATAATAAACCAACAAATGTGCCTGTCGTCTGCTCAGGTCGAAAATTTGAATGACATTTTTCTCGTTAGGTGGTGGAAATCAGACGACAATTTGGCTTTGTGACATTTTTTCTTTTAATTATCACCTAGCAAGACTTTGCTTGTGCTTTCAGAAGTGACCATTTCTCAGACTGATGTCAAAATAAATCTTCCCCAAATCGGTTAAAAAGGACTTTCGCGAACACATTGCAGATGTGCGATTTCTAAAATGAAATATTCCAATATTCCAGAAATAGCTGTCGAGTAAATTCAGTTATGTAAATAGGGAATTTATTCCCTAAAATTTAATGCATGTATATAAAAGACAGTTTCTTGGGCACATATGTTCTCTTATCTTATTTGTATTATTGAAAGTCTTAATTGCTTTAACTGTTGCATATTTATTTAATAAAAACTGTAAAAACTTCAGCTATCTTGGCAACACGTCTATGTAATTAAGGAATAAAATATATATGTTCATACAGATATTTGTCTCGTCCGTCCTTCGGCTACTTCTGTATCACAGTAATGAATAAATTGAAACCCATGACTCATGAAACTTACTACCGTAAAAAGGCTTTGAAGTGTCCATGAGCACGTGCAAGAATCACGTATTTAGCTTAAAACTCGACACAACACAGGAAAAGGGTTCATTCAGCTAACTAGTCATACATGTAGACTTACCTTAATATCTTTTATGATTGTTTTATTTGCATGTTATATTCAGCGATTACAAAGGCTTGGTCACGTAAGAGCTTAAGCAATAGCAATACACAACGTATAGATAAACTCAGTTTATATATTATGGGTCTTAATGAGTTGTAGGCTTTCTTTTTAAATGTTTTTATACATTATTCAATCAAAATCTATATTTTGATAGACTGTTAATTTGATGTCTTGATGGAGAAAACAGCATGTTGAATATCTTTCAATTATCGTTTTATCTATCGTCTACTTTTAATATTGTTGCTTTTTTCTTTTGTTTCTGTTGTTGTTGTTGTTGTTACTGCTGCTGCTGCTGTTGTTTTTCCTGCAGCCGTTAAATAATAAATTGCATGGTGTTTTTGTTTAGCCCCAGAGGTATCTTTATTTCATCATGTTTGAGTCTTTAAAGTTCTAAAGTGTGGTCTTAAGTTGTTTTATTTTAACAAAACGGACTCTTTTTAGCTCAAGCTGTAAAAAAAAGATTATTTAGTGTCAGAAATTTCTTTTGGAATGCACTAGCTTACCTAGGGCAACGTGCTCAAGATGATGTATTTTGACAGCTTTCTGTCCGTCAACGTTTCGTCGAACACTACAAACAATGTATCCCCTAAACCGTTTGATCTGTTCAGCTCAATGTTTGCCAGTTGGTGTCCTTTGAGAAAAAATGTAAAAAAAAATCAAAAATTAAGCGATCAAATTTATGATGATACAAGAAAACGAAAATTATAAGTAGAACTTAGAAATGATTGCATTAAATGTAATGCAATGTTTTACTATTTTCAAAGATACATGTGATAAAATAAATAATATAATATACCATGTCGTCACTTAAGTCTTTATTCAGACAATACCCAATTTTTAATACTGAATGACGAGACAATATTAACAATATTAAATATCATCTTTATTAAATTATATGTGAAAAGAAAATGTGCAAGAATGAGCTATTTCTAACAACTATTTTGTGAAGAGTTTTTTTTTTTTCTTTTATAATGAACTTTATATTGGAACACTGTCTGGAAAAGTCATAACGTTATCTTGATATCATTAAGTTCGAGAAAATTCTGGAATAAATATTAATGTCAAATCACCAAGTAAGATTGACAAGTGGAGGGAAATAAGATGGTTCGAAGCCATTTTGTCAAATAATATCCAATCAGACATGTATTTCTCAAATATTCCTGTTTTCACACCCTCTAGACGACACGTTGCTATCTCAGCAGAAAGAATTAAAATAGATTATGGATGACAGCCAAGATAATTAAGTAACGTGAGGTCATTTAATTGATTCTAGACAAAAAGATGCGACTAGATGGTAACTATTTAATTATTCCTATTTGTCCTTTTCCGTTGCGCTTGTTTTGATCTGGGTTTTTTGTTGTAGTTGTTTCAAAATCTCCATACTTTTGAGCGTTCAAGCAGCCTTTGGCTAAAGTATTATCATTATATTGTCTTTGTGTTTTTTTCATATTTTCATATTAATCAAATCTGTGTTACAGATAAAACGGATCGTCACTTGTAAATTATGATGACAATTATTTGCAACAACAACCAGTCGAAAAATGGGATTCGCATTCATAAGATCAAATGTATTTTTTGTTTTACAGAATTGTCTAGCAAAACAACTTAATCTTTGGTCATTGAAGACACGATAAATATTAAATATCAGGCACATCGGATGACACCAGCGTGTTTTTCATTATTGTTGTTTATCTCCGGGTCTTAAACTTACTGCAAAGAATCAATAACTGAATCCTTCAGCTTTAATAATATAGGGAACCAGGAGATACTCCTCAGATGATCCCTTTTAACTCTAGACAAATTTAATAATCACTTGTAACATTTTGGCTTTATCTTCGCAAAATTTTGTGACTGGTGTATGTGATTTTAGCTCGTTTAAATTGTCGCTTATCATTCTTGTTTGGCACATTTTCACCTGCGTTGGTCATTGCCATAGATATTTTAAATCCCGGTGACACTAACAGAAAACTGCAGAATGAGATATGGAGCATAAAAAAGTTTCATTGACCATTGAGAAGCTTTCTTACTCGTCATGTTTCCGTCCTATAGAAACTCCATTTAGGTACAACATTCACTGATATATAAATGATAGTTACAAGCTTAAATTTCATTGGAAGTGATGTATCTTGACACAAAATGAGTGTTCATATTCTGAACATATTTGGTTTTTGACAAAGGATTTTAGAAGAGCGATTTAAAATACATCTGGAACTTGACTCATTAAGTATAAAAGAAGCACGTTTTTGATACAACAGCACATAAATCGTGAGGCATGTGTTCTTACATGTGTCCACATTACTCTATATATAATTCATATCTTTATAATTGTGGAAAGTAAACAGTCTGTATTGATCAAAGCAGTCGCTAGTTCCATAAATATTTGATTCATATTATGCATTTAAAACTATAACTTGACAGGCACCACTTCAAATTTCTTCATTAAATTTATTATTTCTTTTCTTTAATTTTGAAGTATATTCACATTTTATAAAGTCGTATACGTATTTCAAAAAAGATTGAAAAAACGGTAGTATACGACAAAGATTCAAAACAAAATAACCGACATGGATATAAATCTAGATATAACGATTCTAATTAAGTGTTATTTTATATGTAAAGGTTTCTCCGTGGCGCTTACAAGTCATAAACTTTGAAGAGAAGCAGGAAATTCAAACAGGTTTAAAGCCTTCGCTTCAAGTGAAATAAACTGAGTTAAAACCGAGATATGTGTATAATGGTAATCGGTTTACCCGCGAAAAATAAGGAAGCCTCAGTATCTTTTACAACCGTTTTATATCGTCCTGACAACTAGATATAGAATGTTTTGACAAGTTTTGTGCTCTTCAGACGAATAGAAATTTCTGTTATATTTTTCTTTTGAATGCCTTTGTGTCCTTTTGCTTTTGCTGTTTTCGTCTGGCCTCTCTTAAGAGTTACATTGATAACAAGAGCGAAATGACTGAAAGTCCTAAATAAAATCCTTACGATGTAGGGAACCTTTCTTATAGCTATGGTAACGGTATTGGAACACGTTTTAAGGACTAATGAGTCATCACTTTCTTCACTCTGGAAAACTCACAAAAATAAAAGTTGTCATGATTATACACAAAAAAGTAAGTGGATTTTAATATTTGACAGTAACTTGAAACCACTCAACGCCACAAACAGATGACTAGGTATATTATGATCCAATTCTTGTCGATCTGTTTTGGCCTTTCGTTTTCCAAATGAGACGAAACAGAAATATTAAATTAGTCCTAAATCGCATTTGGACTACAGTGTCCAACTCTTGTTTCCCCACTTCTGATGCAAGGCAATCTTCTTCACAATGAGAATTTTTGTTAAACAATTGTCAGTAACAGAAAGAAAATGACTACCACGTGTGTGTCAGGGGGGCCGGAAAATTAACAAATCCCTTGATGAAATCATAAGAGAACTCGAAAACATTTGCCAAGGAATATTTTAAGTGGGCGCACAAGATTCTTTGTTACTTGTCAAGTTTCAATTCCTCAGACATAAATTATTATTCTCGTTTTAGCAGCAGATTTATCTTACGTGCTACAATGCAGACTTGCTGTAATATTTATGACACAGAAGTGTTAACGGTTAAAAGTATATATAAAGTACAATGTCTTATTCCAGCTGATTGTAAACGTCTCGCCATATTTGTGTGGGGAAATTACCGCGTTTATCGAACGGACATCTAAAAGTCTTAGAAATTTATAACGGCCACAAGTGTCAGATTAAATAAGTAATTAATTGTTTTAAACCACTCTGAACATTGAAAAGGGGGGAAATAAGATGGTCATCAAACAATGTTACATTATGTAAAGTCTATGAAAGTCTGTTATTGATAATCTTGTTAAAACGAAATTGGATTAAATCTGAAGAAAAAAAAACATATGCCAATGTACTAGCCAAGATTTCCAGGCGGGGAAAAAGTTATGTTGGCCAACTTTGTCAAGTTATATCTCATCAGACGTAAAAACTTGTCATATGTTCTTATTTTCGCTTAGAACACGACAGCTCTTTGTCAGCAAAAGAAAACTCTTCTAACATCTCACGTAATGAAGTCTTGCAATATTTGCCATGAACAACAATTGCATTACAAGCTTCAGGATGTATATGTAATTATATTTTGTCTATGCTTTCCATATCGAACCGTTTTTACCTTAATTTGCATATCTAATGCATTGTTATTGCAATGTTCTTGTAAAGCTGTGAAAGACCGCATCGTGTGGCACGGTTGTGTTTTGACTGTAACAAACTGTATTGAAAATGTAACACTTTAGCGTACTGTTAGTATGAAATAACAATAAGGAAATGGATGATGTTGAATAAGGATATATCGACGGTCGAATAAGGAGATGAATAATATCGAATAGAAGATGTGTGTATATCGAATAAGGAGGAAGGCTAATATCGAATAAGGAGATAAGCGAATATCTAATAAGGAGATGGGTGAAAGTCAAATACGAAACTGGTAAATGGAGAAACAAAAAAAGGAAAATGGAAACATGAAAGGAGAACTAAAATCACGCACTATTAAACAGGATCATTAGTTTTCCTTGGACAATGGAAAATTTGACTTATTTTAAACATATCACCTCCGCTTAAAGGTTTATCGTGCGTATGAATGACAAAGATTTTTGCGTAGGTTACGTAAATAAAACACAAAAAAGAGTTCCAGTCAAATGGCAAATTGATTTCCCGTCAGTGTAATGTGGAAAATCTGTGAAATGACTGGGAAAGAAACAGGTTACTTATTTGTCGGATTTTAAAAAATCGCAAAATTTCACGCGACTTTATTATTAACTTTGTAATCAACAGTTATACATCTGTGGAAGGATTAAGATGGTTCAAACTATTTTGTCAAATAATAGTCAGTCAGACAAGTATTTATCATATATTTCTGTTTTCATCCCTTCCAGATGACATGTTGCTATGTCAGCGGCAAGAACTAAAACCGATTATTGATGACAGCCAAGAAAATAAAATAACGCAAAGTCATTTGTTTCCAGACAAAAAGATGCGACCAAAGGCTTGCCTACTGTATTATTTTGCAAGTTGAACATGTTCTGATCTGTATATGAATAGCTTCTTTTCAAAACTTATCTATCTTTAAGCACTTCAGCTTTCTTTGGTTGAATATACTGTTATTTGTAATTGCTTTTACATATATTTGTGGTAGTTTTTTATTGTTTGTCATGTTTCTATCCATATGTTCATGCTAATCAAACCAGCGCTACAGAAAAGAATAGACCATTGTCACTTTTTTAATTATTACGCCTAAATGTTTGCATCAAAACCAGGTAGACAAATGAGTTGGGTTTTTTAACTGCATTCATAAGATCAAATATAATATTGTTTTGGTTTATCTTATTGTCTGTCAGTACAATAAATCTTTGTTCATTGAAAACATTGGTAAAAGAAAAGTGGGAAAAACAGCATACCAGGAAAAACACAGTCAAAAACCACAGCCTCCCTACACAGTCAAAAACTAGAGGAAAAGACAGCATAAATTCATTTTTTAAAAGTGGACACCACACACAATTAATGAAAATGAGAACCAGAAAGGTTACCGCCTTTGAACGGTCATTGTTATTGCCAATGGGGTTTTAAACCAGGTTCTAGGGTTCACCAACCTCACACTTGCCCTAACAGGTTATAATTAGAACGAACAAATTGTCATTGTGATTTAACTCTAACCCACCATCAACTCTACAATGTTGCATGCAAAAGCTACACAATCATATAAAACATAAAAAGCTAATGGCATGGTAGAGTGAAAAGGGTAGGTACTCAATGACCTTATATAGACCTAGATCACTTAGAGTAAAATCAGTATGAACATGATGGCAGGAATAAAAGATACTGATCGAGTTTCTACGTTCTTTTAAAGATTTCCTTAGAAACTTTCATAAACTCTTAAACCCCTGCCACTGTCGTGCAAACAAAGAGATAAGCAGAGCGATCAACTGTAGAAGGGTTAATCGCCATTGAATAAAACTTACGACAACAAACCATAGGGTAATAAACAGACAAGGGTCACATCTGTTACCAAAGGATAATAAGAACGCCATAATACTGCATTAACATTTTTATCTAAGCGACTAATTTGTGTTACAAAATCATGCAAAAAGGACGCCAAAAAAAAAGAAAAGATAGTACCCGATAACTCAGCTAAATAGTAAGACAGTATAATCCTGGCTTTTTTCTTGACATGCCTTTCAATCTTGTTTTGTTATTTCGGGATACCATTTAAGTCATAGAAACAGCCTTTGAAAGCTGTTTCACACCACATAATCATAATACAATGTTTGCTGGAAATCAAGTAAGCGGTCTAATCCAGGAACCAGCAGGTTTTCGCAAGTGTTCATCAATTTTGACATTACTAAGAAGGCATGACATAATTAGCAGTTGTAAAAATGGTTTTATAAAGCAAATATTCCAAATAAAATAACGAACATTGATATAAATAATTCAGATATCTAACGAATCTAAGTAAGTGTTATTTTATTCATGAGAGTTGATTCCTAGGCGCTTATAAGCCATAAAACCGTGAAGAGAAGAAGGAAATTCAAACAGATTTAAGCCTTCGCCTCAGGTGAAACAAACTGGGTTAACAATGAGATATGCGTTGAATGCTATTTAGTTTACCCGTTGAAAAAAAAATCAATAAAGAAACATTCCTATTATTCTTTCACAACTGTTTGTAATCGTTCTGACAATTAAAAATGAAATGTTTTTGACATGTTTGGTGCTCTTCAGACGAATCGGTGGAAAGATCGGAGGGGTGGGGGGAGTTGTTGTTTGTGTGTGTTTTGTTTTTGGGTGTCGTTGTGTCCTCTCGCTTTTTAACGAATAGCAAAATGACAGAAAAGCTAGAATAAAAGCCTCAAGGCGTAGGGAAGCTTTCTTTTTTAACTGGATCTTATGGTAACAGTATAATGCATGTTTTAAATTCTAATGTGTTGTCACTTTCTTCAATTTCAGTAAAACTAAAAACAAAACTCAAAGCTGACCTGATTTGAGCACAAAATAGAAAGTGGATTTGAATTTCTAACAGATAATTGAAGCATTGTAATGCCACAAAGAGACGGACTAGCATTTTATGAAACAATTCCTGTCGATCTAATTTGGCCTTTCGTTTTCCAAAAGGGAACTAAACACACAGATAAAGGAGACCCAAATCGCAAGTTTTGACGTACAGTGTCCAGCACTTTAATAAACTTGTTTCCACACATTAGATGCAGGGGAATAAATCTTTCGGAATTCTATACACGTGATCTTGTTAATGCATGTGACACATTGAGAACTTTTGTGAAACAAATGTCAGTGACAGAAACAAAATGATTATCACATGTGAGTCAGGGGACCAAAAATTAACAAATTCTTTAACGAAATCAATTAAAGAACTCAAAGACAGTCACCAAAGAAATATTTTAAGTAGGGCACACAAGGTTCTTTGTAACATGTGAAGTTTCAATATCCTTCAGACGAAAAATTCTGATTCTTTTTACTTTACGTGTAACACTGAAGAATGCAAGCAATATTCGTTATATAGGAATGTTCACTAGTAAAAGTACATATAAAGTACATTGTCTTATTCCAGCTGATTGTAAGCGTCTCGCCATAAGTGCGGATATTACCACGTTTATCGAACGGATATCTTGTAATCCAGAAATGTCTTACGACCACAAGTGTAAGATTAAATAAAAATTTAATTGTTTAAAATCATCTGAACATTGAAAAGGAGGAAATTAAATGATCCACAATCGGGCGTTTTTATAATACTTTCTTTTCAAAATAATGGACATCAAACAACAAAATCTCTGTAAATAATCAAGTTCCCAGTGGGCGTCGAGCCGGCATCGAACGGCATCAACCGCCTGGCAATTCAGAACGCCTTAGAACACTCGACCATTGCAACAATCCCCAATAAAGGTTGAGCAAATAACCGGGATATAAGTGTCCACCTCACACCACACCGATGACAAACGTTAAAAGCATGATAACATTGTCTATATGTGCAGGGAGACTCTACGGCCGCTACACTGCACAAATAGTGCTGTTGTGAATTATGAATAATCATGTTTCCAGTGGTATTCAAACCCGCACCGAACGGCATCAAACGTCTAGCAATGCAAAGTGAGAAAGTCTGTTTTAAATTATCTTGATAAAATGAACTTGGACACAATCTAAGGAAAAAAGACATGTCAATGTGCTAGCCAAAATTTCTTGGCGGGAAAATGTTATGATGGCCAACTTCGTTAAGTAATATCTCATCACACATAAATATTTGTCATATATATGTATTTCTATTTCAACTTCCAGCACACGACAGACAGCTTTTGTCAGCAGAAGAAAATATGCAAATCTCTTCTATCAGCTCCCGTAATGAAGTCTCGTAATATTTGCTGAACAACAAGTTGTGACTTCAGAGTTGTAAATGTAATTATATTTTGTCTGTGCTTTCTAATTGGAACCATTTTTTTATTTATTTGCATATCTAATGCTTGTTATTGCAAAGAAAAAGAGCTGTGTAAGTTTGCAAAGTACGGCACAGTTTTGGTTGTAAAAAAATGCGTTAATATACTGTAAAAAATGAGTATAAATATTCATTTATTACTGAAGAGTTACTAAGATGGATAATATGACAACCTAGTTAATATATGTTTATTTGTTCGTTTGTTCGCTTTTCCATCAGTCCTTTATAAAGGAACAAATGGAAATTCGCAAAAGGAGATGGCAATCGAATAAGGAGATGGTGAATCTCGAATAGAAAGATGGCGAATATCATGTAGGGAGATGACGAATATCGAACAGGGCGATAGCGAGAGATATGGAGAATATCGAATAGGGAGAAAGCTAGGGAGATGGCAATATCGAAGAGGGAGATGTCGAATATCGAAGAGTGAGCTGGTGAGGGAGATGGCGAATATCAAATAGGGAGATGGCGAGAGAGATGACAAATATCAAGTTGGTAGATGGCGATGGTGATGACGAATATCGAAAAGTTATATGGCGAGGGAGATGGCGAATATCAAATTAGGGGATGGCGAGAGAGATGGCGAATATCGAATAAGAAGATGGCGAATATAACATAGGGAGATAGATAATATCAAATAGAGAGATGGCGAGGGAGATGGCATATATCGAATAGGGAGATGGCGAATATCGAATAATGGACGTAAGTCCAATGAGAACAGGTAAATGTACAAAATGAAAAAAACAAAATATATAAAGGGGAATAGTAAAAGAGAGTTAAGATAACGCACTATCAAAAGGGATTTCGCTGGGACAGTGGACAATTTGATTGGTTTGAAATCTCGTCTGGTAAAACGGTTTATCGTGCGTCTGAATGACCATGATTATTGCGTATGTTACCTATATAAAACACATAAGTAGAATACCAGTCAGACAGGAAATTGATGTCAAGTCAGCGTAAGTAGAAAACCTCTTGTGAAATGACAAATATAACAGGTTACTTACTTCCACTTTATTAATCTGTAAAAAAATTGCTAAAATGTATTTCCTATATCCATAGAGCAATTAGAAGATACTGATTTTGTTACGGTTCATTTGTATCAACAGCTTACTAATGATCAAGAAGGAAAAATCAGTAATCTTTTTAGGCTATATTGGTAAAATGGCATCTACCACATGATTTTACGTCAGCACAGCCGAGAGAGGATCAAATAATTCCGAGGCTTACAAAGAGAATTTTTGTAACTGAATCGCTTAGCAACAGTTTGCTCTGGTGTGCGTGCGTGCGTTCGTGTGTGTGTGTGTGTATGTGTTTTCTGGGTTTTTTTGGCGGTGTGTGCGGTTTTTTTCCTTTCTTTTTTTGTAATTAAAAACATGTTTTCGAATTTTTAACCGGGTTTGTCTCAATCAAACATATTTGAAATGGTGTGTCATTTTCCAAACATGGTAGTGTCTGTTATTCTGATACAACATCTCTGAAAAATAGAAATTAAAATGGATCTATAAACTTAGTCTTAATTTAAAATAGGAGTTACTTACTTTTCTGTACGAAACCATTAAATTTTCACTAAGCCCAATCCCCGCCCGGTTTGTATGGACTGTATATTTTATTCACCTCTTCACATTGTCTGTCCAAAATTAACTGTCAAGGAAAACACTGTGTAGATTTTAAACAATTCTGTACAGACTACAAAAAGGTTGCGTAACTCTTATTCTTATAAAGAATGTTTATAATAACTATGCTTTTTGAGAAAATGAATTACATTTCTGCACATGTGATTTTATTGATCAGGGGAAGCCTAAAGAGCTTATCAGTAAACAAAGGTTTGATTTTTTTCTGACATGTCAAAGAAAGCAATGAATTTAGAAAAAAAGGTTATATAATAAAATCAGGCTCATATGTAATAAAACAGCGAGAGATTTCGAGCTAAAGTTATCTACAAAGTTCTATAGACCGTTCCAGAAATTAGTTCCTCCCTAACTACCTTCCTTGCGTCCGCCATTAAGGGACTGCGAAGATCGAAGCAGTTTGATAATGCGGAGCTTTGAAAAAGTCCCAGTTTTAGAGCTGTAATGTGATTGTGACGTTGTATGTTAGAGAAACAGATTCATATAGACCACATGAAGCATTTATTATCAGCAAAGATATATCCTATGGTCTTCTAACTGAAAAAAAAGAATATCTGTAAACGATTTTTGCTGACATCTCAATCTATTGAACTGTGAAATAAAGGTCTTGTGATATTCTCCGGTAGATTAATTCTTTTTATTTTATCAAAATTTCACGAACAAAAACTGCTGTTAAAAAGCACATGTACATGTATCTATCTTTAAAAAATCTGTCCAAAAGGGTACAGTTATATAGGTGTCATAATAATTTTGTTTTTCGTATTACAAGAAATATCCACAATCAGTAATGTTAAAAATAAGAAGAAGGAAAGAAAACGTATTATTGTAGGATCAATATCCTTACAAACGTGTGGCTTGCAACTGTTGTTTTCTTTCTGCATACACAAACTCACACGTTGTACATATCAATACTTTGCAACAACAGATTTCCCTGATGCACGAAATAAAGAATAGAAAATAAGGCAACAGATGCTAAAATTCATACAGTCTTGAAAATCTTGTTTGTAGAGAAGAATATATAGTCTTAATTTCATATAACAATCAGGAACAAATGAAGCCCATGTTCTATAGCCTTCAGGCATTTTCTCAAGAGCAAATTCCGTTATTACTGTGTTTTACTGTGACTGATCAAGCAAGACCGACAATGACAATTACCGGTGACTTATCAAAACAAAGACAGTATGTCACCCCCATATTACGTAACCATATTCCTTCACCACAGGACACCGCGAAAGACAAAATAGATTTTGATAATTAAAGAAGCGCTAAATAATGCATATTTATTGTCAAGTATTCTTTGAGACTGTTTCAAAGAATAAAACATATTTTATTTAAAATAGACTGAACATGCGGTTGATAAGCGAGATCTTTAATTTTATCATTTTGTCCATTTTGTAAACTTTCAGAGTTGTTCAAATAATTGAAATCATAGTTTCACCTTTTGAAAAGGAAAAACAGCGCTTTCAATATTATTTGCGTTTTAAACTATATTATATATGGTTTACACAACTCAAGCTTCCACTTTGAACAGTCCATGGTCTTTTTTCACAGTCTTTCATGTGTTAAATATTTCAAGTTAATGATATGTTCAAGTCGGGAATAAAACATATAAAAAATTGATAAAAATACAATAAAATTATGTTTATTCTGCAATAAAATTCACGCGATATAAGGCAATATGTCAGCTTGAAATGTGCTAAAGTTATCCAGATTTATACGGAACTCATAAGCAACATAGCGAGGTTTAGCAGTCCTTTAATGGCGGACGGTCACGTGATCTTCATAATGGCGGCGGTCAATATATCAATTATGGAACGGTCTATTTTGCGGTGGAGATTTCGACGCAATACTTAAATAGTAGGTTTGCATATTGCTGTGAGGCCTACTCTACGATTATGAAAAGGTTTCAAATTATGAATCAGGGGCAAAATAACCAGCAGTTTACGTGTAATTACATATACATTTATGACATATCCTAGATAATTTCACTCTAATTGGTCATTTCCTGGTGCTCCATCTACGTGCACGGCTGACTGCCTCGATCTACGTGCACGGCTGACTGCCTCGATCTACGTGCACGGCTGACTGCCCCGATCCTACGTCTGATCCCACCGATCAGACATCGAGTGAGATGAATGATCGGCTGTCGCCACTTGCGATGCAGAGTGCAGATTCTGTGTAGGAGGGATCAGTTTTGTGTCCGACACCCAAGAGTGTCCCAGATATGCTCCAGCAGATTTAATTCCCGGCTTTTAGCTGACCCAGGCAATGTCTCTATTTCGTTACGTTGGAGATATGCTGTCACTCCTCCAAGTACACAGAACTAGTGGCAAGTGGATGGTTCTCAAAATGGGGCAAAACTACCGGCTAAAGGACGTCGTGAAAGTAACTTTCACCCGTTAGTTTGCCCTGTATGGTCACCAAGTCCATCTTGTCGTCATGTGGTATACAACCATAAAAAATATTAGGGGTGCTTAAGGTGAATATGTCAGTTTGTCTTTTTTGTCTAATCCGATCTTTGATATTTAACTTTCGTATGTATAAATTGATGTATGAAGAAGAAAGATTAACATCGCATAATAAAATACATGTTGTGTTCTGTTCTACATCCTGCACAGCATTGTATTGAAAATGGCATATAATACGACAAACACATACGAACACAGTATAGACCCTTGCCTCACCGCTCTGGTTTAAGCTAGATCAACAATTGACAAACACGTGATTCACGTGATTCACGTGTATCTCAAAATGGTTGCTTGGTTAGTTGACAGTGCTGACACGTTGTTGTAATCGATTATCACAAGAAAAAAATCATCGCAAAATTGCGCGCGACTGCATTAATAGATGCGTAGTCAACAGTTATTCATGGAATAATTAAACAACAAATGTGCTTGTCGTCTGCTCGGGTCGAAAATTTGAATGACATTTTTCTCGTAAGGTGGGGGAATCAGACGACAATTTGGCTTTGGGACATGTTTTTCTTTTAATTATCACCAAGAAGTCTTTGCTTGTGCTTTCAGAAGTGACCAGTTCTAAGACTTCTGTCAAAATAAATCTTCTTCAAATCGATCATAAAGGATTTTCACAGACATACCTCAGACCTACGATTTCTAAAATGACATATGTCAATATTCCAGAAATAGCTGTCGAGTAAAGTTAGTTATGTTATTAGGTATTTCCTGAAATTTAATACATGTATATAAAAGACAGTTTCGTGCGCACATGTGTTTTCGTATCTTATTTTCACCATTGAAGGTCAGTTGCTTTAACTGATGCATATTTGTTCAATAAAAACTATAAAAACTTCAACAATCTTGGCAACAAGTCTATGACATTAAGGAATAAAATATAAAATTTCATACAGACATTTGTCCCTGTCCGTCTGTCCGTCCACCCAGATTCTATATCTCAGTAATGAATAATGGAAACACATGATTCATGAAGCTTGCTACTGTAACATAGCTTTAAACTGCACATGTGTATGTGCAAGAGCCATGTGTTTGGCTTAATGTTCAAGGCCACACAAGAAAGAGATAAAAGAAACGGGTTCAGCTTTTTAACAATATATATTACCTGAACTAAAATATTTGACTGTTTGTTGTTGTTTTTTCTGTATCTTAAATTAAGCGCTTTTAAAACTTGGTCACGTGAGCAGAAAACAGTAAGATGAGATGTAGTAAACGAGTTGCCATGGAAACCACGCTTTTGGCTCAAAACTCCACAAAAATGGTAGGATTGTTCCCTGTGCAAGTTGTTGGTACAAGCAGAAGGTAAATAACTAAATCATCAGGTCAACGTTTGGATACTTGACACTTTAAAAATCAACAGAATTATTTTGTTGTCAATGCTTAAAGTGTTTAACAATAGCAATATAAATGAACGTTTATAACATACGGACTTCGAACAACTAAGTGTCAATTTGATATATTTATTAAGAAAAAAGCATGTTGAATATCTTTAAAATATGGTTTTACCTGACGGCTATATTAATATTTTGCATTTGTTGTTTGTTTGTTTTTTGTTGTTTTTCATTGTTTATTTTTTTTATTTTTATTATTAGTATTATTGCTTTTGTTTGTTTGTTTGACTTTTTGTTTGTTGTTTTCTGTTTTTGTGCTGTTGTTGTTTTTGGGGGATGTTTGTTTTTTGCATTGTTTTTTTTATCATAATTGAGGGTATTATTGGCATTGAGAAAAAGATAAGAAAACTTAAGATTGAGTGATTTTTACAAAAATCACAAGCTGTTCATACCTAGATCATACCGTTTGCAATAGGAGCATGGGGCAAAAAAAAATAGCATTGCGTTTATCATGTTACGATTGTTCAGAAAAAATCACAAATGTTTGCAAAGCTTGTCAATGTATGTCGCCAAAAGATATTGCAAATAATTTTCTTCTGCTGACAAAAACAACTTGTCGTTTGCTGGGAACAAAAGTGGTTTTATCTGACAAATATATTCTTTTGATGAGATAGTATTTGACAAATTGGCTTTATGCCACCTTAGCTTTTTTTCCATCGGGGAATCTAAGCTGCCATTTTCACATATATAAATCTTTTTTCCAGAAGATATAATTGACACCACTAAAATTAAGACTCTATAGACATTACCCAGTCGCCTGTTTTCATAAAAGGAAATGATTGTATTCCTGAGATAGCTGGCCAAAATAAATCATTTACGTAAATGTATTTTTTTTCTATAATTTTCTAACTGACAAAAGTAGTTCACAGGTATTATATGTCTCTTCATTTGTGGCTTGTACTTTACCAATATTTTAGTATCAAACAATAATAATTGCAGGGTGTTTAATTTTTGTTTTACACTGGGGGGGGGGGGTATTTTTATTCCATCATGTCTGAGTCTTTTTTCTTCGTTAGTGTGTGGTCTTAAGTTGTTTTATTTTAATAAATCGGACACTTTTTAACTCCTATTTTAACTCAAAGCTGTAAAAGAAGAACAGTTAGTATCAGAAATTTCTTTTGGAGTACTTGAGCTCGTCTAAGGACATCTACTTAGATAAGGCATTGTGACAGTTTTTTGTGCATCGCCCGTTCGTCTGTCTAATACTTAATACAAACAATAAATCCTCAAAACCAGGTGATCCATTTAGCCTTACTTTTGACAGTAGCTCTCTGGCTATCTCTCTATTCATCGCCCATATGATCGACGTCCCTTGCATAGATTAGTTATTTTATGTTGTGGGGGAATATGCAAGATACAGAAAGCAATAGGAATTATCCTTGATGAAGGGCAAGTCCAGATGTGAGTTTTCATGTAGGAACTTGGTTAGGAAAGCAAGTTATGATCTCGTATGATTTCTTATGTCTATCCACTGTGACCTTGACCATTGATGGTTTGACCCTAAAATCAATGGGGATCGACCTTGACTGGATTGAAGTACATGTGTAAGATTTCATGCGGGAAGATGGTAATGAGAGTAATTTATGGTCTGGAATCAATTGTATCTGTGAACAGACGGACTAACAGACAGACGGACAGACAGACGGACGAGCTAATTCCAGTATACCCTAACAACTAACTGGCAGCGGGTAAAATAATTGGGCTAAATTCTAGGATATATGCACAGCAGTATGTTGCATACAAATATAATCAAATTTTCCAAGTCAAAAAGGGTTATAATTTGCATTAAACTTGGTCAAGAGTACGTAGCTTGTTTCTAATGCCCCTGAAGACTTTAGGTAACTATTTAAACAATAACCATACTTGCTTATAATAGAATATGCATCATAGTAAATTTTATGCAAAACCTTAACCAAAAGATTAAAAGGGGCAATAATTTACAATAAATTCTACGAAGAGTAATCTTACTTGGACTTCTGATGTCCCTAAACATCTTTGTAAAGTTTCAAGTCAATCCCATTCGTGAATGCTGAGAAATAAGCATGATAGTATGATGCGTAACAAAAATTGAACCAAGATTTCTAAGTCCAAAAAAAGCCATAATTCGCCATGAAATTTTATCAAGTGTTATCTAACTTGTTTGTTAAATGCTCCTGGCGACAAAAATGAAGTATTATATCAGTAAGCATTGCTGGTTTGTAAGACTATAAGCATTATAGTATGATGCATGCAAAACTTGTACCAAGATTTCAAAGTCGAATAAGGGCCATAATTTGTCTTAAATCTTGGTCAAGAGTCAACTTGTTTGTTTGATGCACCTGAAGACATTAGGGAAATAATAAATCAGAGAGCATTGCTGGTTAGTAAGATATATGTATGATAGTATGTTGAATGCAAAACATTAAACAATATTTCTAGTCAAAAAGGGCCATAATTTGCCTAAAATTTAGTCAAGAGTTATCTTACTTGTTTGTTTAATGCCCCTGAAGATATCAGTGAAGTATAAAATCAGTAAGCATTGCTGGTTTGTAAGAGATATGCATGATAGTAACTTGCATAGCGAAACTTCAACCACGGTGTGATATCGCCGACGCCGACACAAGAGTAAGTAGAATACCTCAGCTGACTTCGTATAGTCAAGCTAAAAATAGCAAAATATTTAAAATTTTGTTCAAGAAGTGTCTTTCCTAGAGCCTAGGGACATACATAATCCAAAATTAAAAGCGACTTATTTTTAAGAAAGTTGTGTAAAGTCAAAACATCAGCCAAGGTTCCCTTATTGAAAACAATACGCTTTGGCAGCCAAAAGGCATTTTGTCAAATAATATCTCATCAGACGTAAATGAATGCCATACATTCCTGTTTTAACCTGTCTGGATGACAAACTGCTTTTATCAGCACTAGTAAATATGTAAGTAATTGTTGGAAGGCCACATAATGAAGTTTGGTGATATTTTCCGAACAGGCTTGTAATTAAAGGGCTGTGTATATAAGAGTCATGGACTTGTCCTTACAAAAGCGACGATTCTGATATGGGTATGGCTTTATGTGTTGATTTAGGAAAAATCTTTAAAAGAAACGAAATAAAGATTTAAGTCTTCAGTTGATTATACTATCTGTTCAAGAAATTTGAAAAACCTTCTGGAAAGTGTTCGCCACATAACAGCAGTTGCTTTAAAAAAAACTCCTGGAAAGTGTTCACCACATAACAGCAGATGCTTTTTTAAAAACCTTCTGGAAAGTGTTTGCCACATAAGAGCAGATGTTTTTTATTAAAACACCTTCTGAAAAGTTTTCGCCATATAACAGCAAATGCTTTTTTAAACAGAAAACTTCTGGAAAGTGTTCGCCAGATAACAGCAGGTGCTTTTCTAAAAAAACATCTCTAAAGTGTTCGCCACATAACAGCAGATGTTTTTCTTAAAAAACCTTCTAGAAAGTGTTCGTCACATAACACTAGATGCTTTTTGAAAACAAACTGCTTAGAAAGTGTTCGCCACATAACACTAGATGGGTTTTAAAAACGAACTGCTTAGAATGTATTCGCCACATAACCTTAGATGCTTTTTGAAAACAAACTGCTTAGAAAGTGTTCGCCACATATCTTTAGATGCTTGTTGACAAATCAGCTGCTTGGTAGAACGTATTCGCAACATAACCGTTGATGCTTTTTGAAAAACAAACTGCTTGAAAAGTGTTTCCCATCTAACAGTTGATGCTTTTCGAAAATCTAACTGCTTAGAATGTGTTCGCCACAAAACAGTAGATGCTTTTCGAAAATCAAAATGCTTAGAATGTGTTCGCCACATAACAGTAGATGCTTTTCGAAAATCTAACTGCTTAGAATGTGTTCGCCACATAACAGTAGATGCTTTTCGAAAATCAAACTGCTTAGAATGTGTTCGCCACATAACAGTAGATGCTTTTCGAAAATCAAACTGCTTGGAATGTGTTTGCCACATAACAGTAGACGCTTTTCGAAAATCAAACTGCTTAGAATGTGTTCGCCACATAACAGTAGATGCTTTTCGAAAATCAAACTGCTTAGAATGTGTTCACCACATAACAGTAGATGCTTTTCGAAAATCAAACTGCTTAGAAAGTGTTTTCCTCATAACAGCAGATTCTTTCTGAAAAACAAACTGCTCATAAAATGTTCGCAACATAACCGTAAATGCTTTTTGAAAAATAAACAGCTTAGAAAGTGTTCGTCACATAACAGTAGATGCTATTTGATAAAGCAATTGCTTAGAAAGTGTTCGCCACATAACAATAGAAGCTTTTACGCAAACACCAACTGTTTAGAAAGTGTTAGACAGTAGATGCCTTTAGATAAGAACTACTTAGATTTTCTTTAATTTTTACTCTAGATGCCCTTTGCTGGCCGTTAAACTTATCCAGGTACGTCTGTTGTACTTAAATGATGAAAGTTGAATCAAGGTTGTAATGTTATTTAGTTGATCATAAGTATAACCCAATGCAGATTTAGATTAAAAACATTCAAAGATGGCCTTACAAATGCAAAAACATGTCTTGAAGCCAAAACAAGACCTGGATTAACATTTTAATGTGATCTCGGCATGGTATCAAAGCTCTGAAAAGCTTTAAAAACAACAAGAAACTTGAACATGTTTCTGTTGGTATTGGGTTTTTGTCTAAATATATTATTCGTATGTTATTTTCGCTTGGATAGGGAAAAATTGGACTGTTTTTTAAGATCTCGCATCCGGTTAAGAGTTTAATGTGCGTTTAAATGACCACGACTATGCGTAGGCTATAGATAAAACACACATAAGTAGAAAACCAGTCAGACGGTAAATCGATTTCCAACCCACTTGAATGGAAAGCTTTCCGTAAATTGCCATAAATAACAGGCTCGTCGTTAAAATAACGAAGCTTCTGATGTAAGGACAATAATGAAACAAAATTAACAAAACAGCGTTCTTTCGTAAATTCACGACAACTCCTACAAAATGAAATAAAAGCATTTGCAAAGACATATATCTTAAGAAGTCATTGATTTCCATGACTACTTGCTGCGTTAATACAGCAAACAATATTAGAATGTAGTCGAGTTTTTGTAGATGTTGATGTTTGATTTCGTTCTTACAATTTGTGTTTTTCTGTTCTGTTCTGTTCTGTTCTGGGAACAACAATAAACTCATATAAACTCAGTCATAAACTAAAAAAATAGACCTGAATGGAGCTGGATGTAGCTCCTTGTGATACTGTCAAGACTTAAATATTTCAAACCAAGCAAATCGGTATCTTGTAGCAGCGTCAGCTACCTTACACTAATTATATTATAGAGCATAGATATAACCCTCAATCAGTTACCATTACAAGGTATGTTGTCTGACAAAAAATATAAAAAGGTTAATTGTCTGTTATCAGACAAAAGTAGGAAAGGTTAATTGTCTGTTATCAGCTTAGAAATGCAAGGGAAATGTTTAATTGACTGTTTTCCTTAACTTTATTAAATAGTTGTTCAAAAACATTTATAGCCTGTATGTTGCAGTCTGATCTCAGATCTATCCTAAACTTAAGTCAAAACCACAGATTTAATGTGTTTAGAATGTACTTGTTGTCTCTGTACGAAACAATTAAAGTTCCAGTTAAAAACCCCTAGGGGTCAGGATTGTAGATATAGCACACCTTAATACCCTGTTTTTCTGCAATAAAATCTCGGTAAAAATCCGATAAACTTTTTAAACGATTCCTTGAAATTGCTGACTGCCTGCCAAACTATATCTTCATCGCATGTTTCGAATAAATATTGTTTGAGAAATTGGATATTTTTTGCTATAGATGCGATTTTTATTGAAAATGAAAGCCTACAAGGCTTATCAGAACACAGTGGTATAACTTGTTTCTCATATTTCAAAAATGTAATAAATTGCATAAAAAGGCACTAAAATAAAATCAGATTCGTATGTAATATAACTTCAAAAGATCTCGAGGAAAAGCTTTCTCTCGGTTATGTTTTGCTGCGTTTGAGAGCAGAAGGCAATGGTTTTGATTTGTTGTAAGGTTCTGGTTCGCCACTTGGATCAAGCAATAGAAAAGTTATTTCTATCGATCATAGTCAAATGGCTTCCAATCTTCTATAAGCAAGTAGGTCAAAGAAATTTGGGAAAATATTAAAGGCTTATTACCTTTTTATAGGAAGTTACAGAAAACACATTGAACCTTGCATAAAATAGAAATCTTAGTTCAACGCTTACCTCACATTTGTTATAAATGATATAAATTTGAAAGAGCCCTCGAATCGAAAGTTGGGAAAACAATGTTTAAGTATCTCTGTCATCCGGTTGACAGTCTACTGCTCTGTCTATCTATTTATTCATCGCCTATACCGGTTTCCCGCACGCACGACGCCCTACAAGTTATTTTATGTTGCGGGAATGTGATACAGAAGGCATCCCATTCCAAAGACATTTTTGGTTCTTTTGCATGTTGAGTGTATAACACTGATAAATGGGATCTTGGTTTTAAGTTGCATCCGAAAGACAATAAGGACTGTTAAGTGCTGTTAGTGGAGGAGCGGGGGATCGAGTTTGACGACCAAACTGAGCAAAGTCAGTTGGCATGTATTTTTTTCCACAGCAATTCCTGCCTCTCATGTTGATTACTCAGAACAGTTTACTGCCTCGTTTTTTAAAAAGAACATTCGTGGATGGTCAATCGTCTTGTACGAAGCATGGGAAGGGAGTTGTCCATGACAGCTAAAAATAGACGGAAAACGAAATCTCCTGAACAATAATTATGACAATCAAGAAGGGAAAAACAACAGGAAAATCTTGGTAAAAACGGATAAATGAGGACAAATAAATTTGCCATGAACAGATCGTTTCATCCTATTAGTTAGAATAAGAGTTCGGTTCCTAATTCTCCTACACATATGTATAAAAATGTATCCAGCTGAACTCTATGAACTCTAATTTCGTGTCTTTTTTAATACCTTTCTACGTGTCAAGCTGTTTCACTTTGTCGTCTGCTGCATCGGGTTCGATCATTCCAAAAGCACCAAGCATGGCAATTGTAGATTACTATTTACGTAAACAAGACGATGGAAGTAGATTAACTTTCCGACAGCCGCCCCCCCCCCCCCCCCCCCATCCCCCTACAATGCCCCGAGAAAACCTTTGTTTACTATGTGATAACAGCCAGTATTTACATCGACAGCTGAATAAGAATGAGATTTCGGCATTGCTTTATAGTTTTCGTCAAGTGGAAACTCTTGCTTTCTCAAGTAGGTTTACAAGTCGTAAAACTTTCACCATTTAGAAAGCAGTGAAAATACTTGTTGCATTTTATGTTTTGGTAAGATTTTTTAAAAATATAATTTAAAACTGTATTCTATATTTTAAAAACAAGGCCTGTCCGCAGACAGCACGCTCCACCTTTCTTAGTGCTGGATAATAAATTATAAGCCAAGTCAAACAAGAGGCCAGAGTGAAAAAAAATGAGTAGAGGAGGGCAAGTACCTAGTCATATAAGATGAAACAAAGAAAGATTTTTTTAAATAATGAAAAAAATGGTGTGTGTGTGGTGGAGGGGGGTGGTAACATGGTGGGGAGGTAAGAGGGGGGAGTGAAGTATCTATGTATTAATAATGGAAAAAATTTGGTGGAGGAGATTGAGGGGTGGGGGGGAGTACTGACCCATCTCATGTAAGATAAAAGTTTATTTCAAAGCTTAAGAAGTTCTTTTCCAATATAGGAGAAAAAAGATTTTTTGCGGGGGAGGGAGGAGTCAAGTAACTTCATACCTACATATTTACCCAAAAAAAATGAAAAAAAAAGTCGGGGGGTGGTAACACGGGGCGGATCCGATACATGGTGGGGGCCAAGTACTTACATATTTAAAAAAAATAATAATTACAATGAAAAACAAATTATAGGAGGTAACGCCGGGGGGAGGGGGGTGAGGGTATGGAGGGTCCCCATGCAGAGGGGGTGGGAAGAGGCGGGGAAGTACTTATCCATCCTATGTAAGTTAATGGTTTATTTCTAGGCTTAAGATTTTTTTCCTATATAATTATAAGTATGAGCATAATCAAGTGACCCCTGGGGTGGGGCTAACTTTGACCCCAGGGACATGGGTACTCCTAATTTGAAGTAAATAGCTTTGGTAGTTTCTGAGAAATGGACTTTAACAAAAAGGTTAACCGACGCCGACGAAGGGGGTCATGACAATAGCTCCACTTTTTTTCTTCAAAAAGTGGAGCTAAAAATGTCGGTCACACCTTCTATTTTCATATAAGTCAACAAATATAGCTGATATAATTTATTATCATGTGAAACTTATAAACGCTTCTGTATTCCAAAATATCAACCTGTTTAATCTGTTTAAACGGTGAGACCATGAATTGTACACGTTGTGAAAATCATAGAGCAAGAAAAATTCTGAATGAGTTTATTACCGAAAGAGGGTATCAGAGATTTAAGAAAAAGATTGTGGAGTAGGAACATATTGTTGGTTTATGGCAATAAAGTGGAATATCTTGTTTATCAAGTGGATATAAGAAGGGTATATAAAACACCCATCAATACACCGTGGGCTTAATTTAGGCGTCTGTTTATTACAGATTTTATGAACTATAAAAAGTGATACATGTTTTAATATCAAAGGTTAAAAAAGAACGTAAAATGATTTTATTACCGTTTATCATGTATTTTTACGAAGTTTGTATATTCAGTATGTACTAGGAGATGAAAAAAATAAGATAATTTTCTGAGTTCAGTTTGCTAACAGGTTGTCTTGTTGGAACAATCGTAACAACTCGGCCTTTTCCGACAACTTTGTATGAAGACCTCGTTATGTAAGTGTATGAATACACCAAATGGTAATTCGCCTCGGCTTTAATAAAAATATAAACAAACATGCAGTGTTTGTCTTATGCATTAGAAAAAATGAAAAATAAATGTTAATTTAAAGTATAAACAGGTAGAGGCTTTAAGAAATGTTTTCAATTTAGCAGACACCACCTGTATTATAAAATAGTCCAATATGGCGCTTACCACGTTATTTCCGAGGTGACTTATTGAAGTTGCCCGAGGTGTTCCGATTGTTTTTGGAAGAAACAATCTGCATATTCTGTGTCTTTATTCCTACGACAAAATTTATTGTTAACGTTTCTTTAAAGAATCGTTTGTAAAACACATATATTTATCCATGAGCTGATTAGAACCGCTATAATTTTACTCAGTAGTTTTAGTCGAAGTAAGCTGTCTAGTAGTTTTAAAGTTAAGATCGATATTAAGAAACCTGGATAATTTCTTTTCCCATGCACTTAAACAACCTAGACAAACTCCCTCTTGTAATTTTGACAGGGCGGACATTTCCCCTCCTATTAAAATCTCACTTGTATTCTTAGTAAAATATATCTTAAAAGTATTTCTGAATTAGACAACATTCTAACACTATCCGCAATTCGCCGACAATAAAGAAGAAGAAATTTACCGTGAAATATCTTACATGTTATATCACGCTGAACACAAGCGCGCGACCGCTGACGTCACTTCGAACGTCACTGTTAATAGTGTACATACTTGCACCCCTTATAACTATACATATGTGTTAGGATGGAAATAGATTTTAACATTTTCGTGATCTACGGTCGTATTTATCACTGTTTCTCGTTCATATGCGTAATTATTTAGTCACTCAGGTCTACGGCCTTCGTGATTAAATTACTACACATCTGAACTCGACACCGTGATATATTCGATGGTACATTACTCAACCTTAAAATCTGTTTCCTAAATTGAGAATCGTTAGTTATGAAAAAAATGTTCATATGTGTGTGCAAACTCGTTCTAGGTAGGCCTACATACTGTTCATATATTAATTTCGAATTGCCCGCCTGAAAACTTATGGGTGGGAAATTATCCGGGTCACTAAAATCTGCAAAAATAAACAGGAAGAGCGTTGTCAGGGTTGGCTAAAACGTCCGGGGTGAACGAGAGTGGAATAGTCCCGAGTTGCTAAAATCTGGAAACTAAGCGGGAGAGGAATGGTCCGGAATGGATAAAGCCTGCAATAATGAACGAGGGGGACTCGTTCCGAATGGCTATAATCTGCAGAGAGGGGAACTGATAGGAGTGGCTAAACACTGTAAATATGAACGGGACAGGAATTGTCCGGAGTGACTATAATCTGCAAAAATTAACGGGAGGAGAATTGTCCACAGTGCTCAAGTCTCCCCCCCCCCCCTCCCCCCCCCCGCCCCTTCAGTACGATAGACATCCAATATAATATTTTATTTATAAAATCCAGTTATAACGGAAAGATTCAAGCTTGCTTACTTCTGCTATTTGTTCCTGACGGACAAAATGCGTCTTAAGTTTAATCCTATAAAATCAAATGACTTTTTTGAAATTTTGAGATTGAAATAATACAACAAAGAAAAATGTAATTTTACGGACATTATGCAATTTTTTTTTCCAGTTCAACCTGTCGTCCGAGATACATGAGTGCAGAACGCATGAACGAAAAACCACGCTATCAAGTTGCTAGTTATTTTATTGTTTGATCCTGAATTAATTCAGTAACGCCAGATTTATTTGCCCTTTATTCTGATTTCACTTGTAGTATAATTAAATGCCATTAATTAACATTCCATTAGCTCCAATTTCTTTCACAGATATGCAAAACAACGCGGAAATTAGATTGCGTTCTATTGTTTATAAATTTATCTATGTATTTATCATCATGCACGTGCCGGAATTTACAATTACTTATCGTGTTATGTAATTGGTGTCATTAGCGTCGATTGGACAACTAATGGGAATTTATTTATGGGAAATATTTGTACTAATTGCCTGCGATCTAGGACATGTTGTAAAGTGTATGGTGGTAGATATTGTTAAATATCCCCCGGGTAACATTAACCTTGTATTACAAATCATCGCATATCACCAAAGGTGGAGGAAACTGCGTATATTGACATCGATCATAATTAATGTGCACCCAAAATCTAAATTATCTACATCAAGGTGCGATTTCCAATATTTCCTTATTCTGTATTTTTTAAAATCCTTTCTGAAATATAGAATGATCCAAATTTGTACAGGAAATGAAAGATTATGATAATTTCAAAAAATAATTTAGCCTTAAGCCATACTTATATTTCAAAGTTATCAGTTCAAAAATTTATTTCGGACAGTTCTTTTCACTACAGAATTTTGTTCGTCAATTTTTTTTATGGACCAGCTCAAAACATGTAAAAATGAAATTTTGAAGGAAAAAAAAAAAAACAGAAAAAGCGGCGTAACTACCAAACACTACATTGTAACATTATTTTCAATAATAGAATCTACAAGATTTATTCTAAAATTCCATATCAATTATAATTATTATTGTTTTAAAACGTGTTCGTATTGAACGCCAAAAAATCTAACATCCACTCAACGGTACTTTAATTGCAGACAAAAAATGTTAATACGTTATTAGATCTTGTCATTTAACCGCCATGTTGCCAACAGCAGACGTTACGTAAATCAGCTGACTGTATATTTAGATTTCATTTTTGACAGACCGTCTTCAGCTGCCTGGCGTAGACGTCACGTAAATCAGACTGTGTGTATTCGGAATAACTCTGACACTTGGCAGCTAGTCTAATAAACAACGGTAGAAGTGTCGAGAAAATGTCCAGCCATAATATCTCGAACTATATATTATGTAATGTTAGGAACACACAATACAGAAACTTGCATTTGGTGCGTGAAAAATGTCTTCAGTGTGTTGATATATATTAACATTATCATAATATCATTGCAACATTAAAATATTATTTACGAGATTACTTAAGAAAATTGTCTTTTGACACTCGAGTACTACGTTTTTTAAGGATCCGTGGAAAATACATGACTGACATAATTGGTTGTACCTTCAGTTGTTGTAAACGCTTGGGCTTGTACTTTTTCCAAACTTTAATCAAGCACATATAATGCAAATCTTAAAGATAATTAACACATTTCAAGACTTGATATAAGATAAAGCAAAACCGAGCAGTGTTGTGTTTTGGAAAAAAATACCTGTTCATATATTGAAATTGTGTTTAAAGACGTTAAAAACTACACGAAAATATATAACGAAAAAGTATGCATCAACACCACAACCATTATCATCATCATCATCGAATAATCAACATCATGGTCATCATCGTTATCAACAGAGTGATGATGATTATGGTTATTATATCATATCTGAATTATTTGATTATTCACAAAACATTTAGTATCACTTACCTTACACAGTCAGTAGCTAGGCTTGTGAAGTTATGTAAATGCAAGATTAATAAATAATTTACCAGTGTTATAAAACCATGTTTATTAAGACAACTTCGAGAAACTATCAACAAGGGAGTAATAATTTACAATCATGATATATACTTAGATTATATGAGCTCTTGTTAGGAAATTAATGTCAGAACATTTATAGAACAGAGTAATAGACTGTTTTAGATTTAATCATTAGTAGAACGTACGCACGCACGAACACATACGCGCTTTAACATCCACTGCTACCGACTACCTAAGAAAATGTACTTTTACTTCAAAGAGACAAGACCATTCTTAATCGCTATAGAACTTAAAATTCTTTCCCTAGTCCTTAGCACTGTTCAGAATGTAACGGGTCTTCAAAAATAGTCGATGAATGTTGGTAACATTAGTCAAGACCCAAATGCAGAATAAATATTGATAATTTTTAGACAAAAGACATGTTTTTCATCTGTCTATTTGAACCTTTATTGTGGGATCAAAGTTTCAATTCTTCTGGACCATGTTAAACCCCCTTCAATTACCCGTTACGGTCTGCAAAAAAAGAAGATTTTTCTATCATTTAAAGAAATATATATAATGTAAATGCGAAGAATGTAAGCTGATGTAAATGTGAAGAATATGTTGAAAAACAACTGTTCAAACTGTTTTTCTCACTGAATAAGACCTAAGAAAAAATCCATGTAACAATTTATTAAGCTAAATTTTGCTTGTTCATACACATGTCCTTACATGCTGATATAAGTAATACTAAAAAAAAAAGTCAAAATTGAAATTTGAAAACTTTTTATCAAGAACGTTTTAATCACCAAACTGAATTGTTTAATGATGTGTGAGTCGAAGGATGAATGCTAAAAAGTGGTATCTGCTTCTTCCTTTCAATGCCACTTAGAATGTTTTTTGCATTTTCCCACAAAAGTGATAACTCAATATTCTTGCCTCTTCTCATTATGTGTATAAACTTATTTCCGCGATTTCAGACAGACACTTTTGCTCTTGTTTCACAAATCATTACGCAAACACCGCCTCCTTGAAACTAGGGGAAAACTGAGACAATTTTTTCCACCAAAACCACTTCAACAGTTTTTTTTTTTGTTTTTTTTTCGTTTAACGCGACTTGAAAAGAGCTCGGTTTTTACTCCATCTGTATTTTTTACATTTTAAGAGTGATCATTGTAATATAATGACGCAGTTCCTCTTGAAGTGTAAAGTGGAACCCCGTAGAGTGTCATAATAAGCAAGAGCTATCTAGGAAACCCCGTGACTCTAGCCAGGGGCAACAGAGCCGCGATAATTAGGAACATGATTCTCAATAAATAAACTACAAGTGCCAGCATTTATTATGTACATGATAAATATTATGCAAATTATTTACATTCTGGCGTGTCATATTTTTAATTTGATATACTTATATTTGTATTTACAAGTGGTGGTTATTTCACCTTGGCAGCCATTTTGTAAATTTTCCCGCGGATATCCGCAGCGCCCCCTACCTGGTTGCAATGATGGGTATCAGTTGTTGACTGAAGGGATTATGGCCTTTTGACACCTGTAATGCATGGATTACGTTACTGGAGTTACTAATATCGAACTGTTCTCCACTTTTCATCATCAAAATAGACTGCGGCAGGGTAGATGTTTATCACCGCATTCTTTTACGAATTATCATCGTTATCATCTCAATCTGATGGCGGCTTTGTTAGTCAAGGCCCTAAGATCCGATTTGGATATTAGATATATTTGTTCTGCCAACAGTTCATCAACGGTAGTCTATTTATGTTATGATTAAATAGCTGACAGGGCAAATTATAGAGTTGATTTAGTTTCTCTATCCAATTTTGTGTACTGCTAAATTGCGTCGCCAAGTCCGAGATTTGTTTGGACTCCGAGCTATACTGGAGCAGATCACAGCCGTGATTTCACATACAGAAATGAGTCTTAATATGCAGACTCACGTTTCTTGTGTGGGAAATCGGGAAATGAGTAATTGAGCTTGGTTCACACAACTAGAATTACAAACAAATTAATCTTTCCAAATCTTAGTATTATTTTTACTTCAATTTTGGTGTTATAGATGTCGAGGAATGAAAGAGAAAAGATTTTAAGTGTATTTGAATAAAAAGCGCAATGAACCTCTTTGTTCTCACTCCTTAATGAGTACACTTATTAATTTCAAGTAATGTAAAAATCAGCATGAGTGACAGATGCTTAACATATATTTAGTTGATTTAACCAAAATACCAATTGTATTGTAGGCCTTTACTATAATATACGCCTTTACTTTGGTAAGGTAACTTTGCTTTGACTTGGAAATCAGTTTTGTGGAAAATTGAGTAGAGTGATTAATAGCAGAGGTATAATGAACCAAGTTCGTATACGAAAAGAAAACTTAAATGATTACATTTATTGAAAATGAGTATACATGTATTTCTTTTATGTTGTTCATGTTCATTTTTTCCATACAGCGTATATTTTGATATGTGCAAACCTAAAACTTGTACTAGCTTCTTCATGTAATTACGAAAAAAAATTGTAAATGTAAAGAAGGGGCTCATAATAGAAATTTAATCAGCTGTAAATGGTACTTGTACAGTAAACATCAATCAAGTGTGCTTTTTTATATAGAAAATGGATAGCTTAGCCGTTCTCCGTTCGACGAAAATGAATAAATCGCGATATTTCACGATACTAAGAAAATTGGTTTTCTATCAGCCTGTTGACTTTGATAAGTAACCATTCACTTATTTGCTCATTGTCGGCTATAATTGAAGCTAAAATTGAACAGAAGTCTTGATGTTATCTGTTGTCTACTTTCTATGTAAAATAGACCTATCTTACTCTGATCATCCCTAGCCAATTAACCGGTGCCCGTTCTTGAATCTCTAATGTGACGTGCGCCGATGTTATCACGGGTTCGGATTACGTCAGTATAATAATATGCGAACGGAGATTTAAGGAAATCAAAGTCAATCCGCCGTGGCGTGAACTTGTGTATTTTTGATCGGAATTGAATCTGACCTGTTAGATTCCAGCGCCACGGTGACCCAGACGGTAGAAACCTGTGGTCGGAGATATGATACATCCGAATGAAAATTAAACACCTGTCCAGTTTGGAGAACATAGTTGTAAAAACAAAACGTTACCTGTGTTTTCCCTAGCATAGATATCAATATTGTCTTTTTTCTGACCCCTCAAGTCTTTGTTCTACCTCCCTTCAACATAGGTCTGGTCTCGAGAGAGCAGACGTGGTATACATTGAAGTGATCGATCTATTCAGCGGTTGATCTGTAAGCCAGTTGGTGCATTTAGCTGTTCTTCTGTCGAAGACGCTGTCTTGCTCATTGCGATATACTGAAATATCAACAGTTAATATTATGTGAAGCAAACAAAAAGTTTATTGAAATACTTTACGTGATTAGCTGAGTAACTGTCAAAAATGCTAACACTTTGACTGAGTAATCGCCCTTTAATTATTGAACATTCAACCAATATTTCTGCGTTTGTTTCCATGTCAGCTGTTAGGACATGAAGCATTTACTTTCATGAAACTTGTACAATCCATAACATAAACTTCCTGTCCATCCTGTATTTATTTTGATTTGAATAGGAATGCGGTCACTATAGAATCCTACTAAGTGCATTACTCGTAAAGTCAATGTAAGAACGGTGGAATGTGACACGGCATATAATTAATTTATGATCGGTATAGTAATAGCTCATAGTTTACATAACTTTATTTTTAAAAGATCACAGTATATTGTCTACACTCGTGATGGAAGTAGTAAAATGGTTTAATTTAAAACAGTCAGCTTTAAAAACAACGACCATAACAGTAATAATGATATTCGTTAATCGTCCGTCCGTACGTCCGTTTTATAAAGGATCTTCCTTCCTTCCTTCCTTCCTTCATTCATTCATTCATTCATTCATTCATCGTCTCCGTTATCATGATCATTATTCATGACAAAATTAAAACAAAATTGATACCTAAGAGGAAGTTAAATTCGTTTTTTTCGTCAGATCGAAATTGTATCCATTATGTTTTACCATTCTGTAAAGTGGTTTTACGAATGTGTCACTCTCTGTATGCCACAGATTCATAAGTGTAAATTCCAGATGTATCAAACTTTTGTTTCAACCCGGTGAACACATTTTGAATTCCCTCTTTTTCACGAGTGAACTGAAATCTCGTGAATTTAATGAGCAAATAAATATCTAGGAAGTGCTACCATTTTTTCAAATACCATTATTTCAAAGGGAAGTGATTTATTTTCCTTTCGACTCATTTTTTTGTCGAATCAACGGTAAATCTGAAATTGTCTTTAAAGTTCAATGCGAGGAAATCTGTCCTGGTCTAATAAATAATGCAGAAGGAAGCGTACTACAGTGCTCCCCCTTGGATAACAGTGGACCAGTCCACAAATCGGATAATGACAGCAGAGAGAAGAATCTTCTATTTACTATCAAGTGTTGATACGGAGAGGATGTGTGGTTTATAGTGCGGAATGCAGACTTAATTATACGGGTACACTATAAAAAGACTTTCCGTGACTATAGCCGAGATTTAAAAAGTGTTTCAGATTTTTAAAAGGATTTATTAAATTGATAAAATAGTTGAGTGACAGGAGAGCAGTTGACTTTTACTGTGTTTATCGTGTCAAACTCATTTTTACAACAACGAAACAGATATTTTCACATCAAATTTGAATTTCACTTGGGATTTGATTTTTGTATAATAAAAACCCACTATCAAAGATAAAGGAAAAAAAACATTATAGTTAAATTCACACTGACAACACAAAGGATATGGAATAGTTCTTCAATTAATTAATATCTGATTTGGTTCGTCGTGGAACTTCGAGAATATTTCACTTCATTATAAATAATTGATGCTACCCTAAGAATGATTTACCTCGAGTTTATGAATAGCTAGATGAAAAAAAAACGTTCCTTAGTGAATAGACTTAGTTTTTAATATGAACTAGAATTCTCATGTGTTAGTTTTTCGGAATTGTCCACCGTTTATCAGCGGGGAACAATTAAAAAAAGTTAATATACATGCTGATATGAATATTTTATAGGACAGGTTTTGATTGTGTTCTTTTGTTTACGTTAAAGAATTGACTTTTATATAGATATGCCAAAGATGTGATTTTCTGGAGAGAAAAAAATGGAATAAACCTTATATGGTGACATTTTTGGATTTTAAAAGAATAAAGTGACTTTAGAAATGAAGCGATGCAAACTGAAACATGACTAAAACAACAGATAAAATGACGTGTAGACAAGTTAAGGGGCTGTTTTTACTGACCCTTGTTTTGGATTTAATTGCAGGAATATCTTCACTCAATATAGGTAAGTTTAAACTATTTTTGAATAACCTACTTCCCGATATTTTGGAGGATTTGTCCAAATAAGGTTTTATCAGATTTCAAAGTACATAATCTTTTCATTTTTACATTTTTATCAGGTAAATTTGTAGAGAAATTAAAATGAACTAATGACATGTATTAAATTACCATGATAAGATTGAAACCAAGGTTTGGTTTTTACTTTTTGTTTAAAGGTTTAAACAAGGTAATTTTAAAGAAAGAGTCCATCTTGAAAAAAATATATGTTTTACTGTTATTACCTTGAAAATTTGTACGTGAGAACTAAAATGTAAGTAATGTAACGTTTGTTGAGACGTAAATTAACGTCATACGGTGTATGACGTCAAAAGACGTTCTTCGCTTTATTATATTCTGTTATGATAAGATAATCGAGAAATTATACAGGCGTTGTCCTTCGAAACGGATTTTAATTTTGAACATTAATACCGTTATACTTTGATGTCAGGGAATAGATGAATACAGAAACAAAGCATTACAATATTCATAAATGTTGGCCTCTTTTGCACCTGTTGTGGTAAGATTTGTCACTAAAATTGCATATCAAAATCTATTTAAATGAAGTCTTATTCAAGATTAAAGAAAGTGCACAAAACCATTTCCTGGTGAAAGAAAAATTAAAAATCAAATGACATCAATATTCAGACGTCATGCGGTTTTTCTATAAACCTGAAAGTTTATCTGGGTTCTTTTTGTCTTTTTTGGGTAGATAAAATTCGATAAAAATGGTATTCCAACATCAGGAGATAAAAATATTAATTAACTTTTAATACATGGTATATTAGAGGCTGTATTTCACCATTTGATATATAAATACATATACAATATTTACTCTCGCCGTTTAAATATTTGTGATGAGTCTATCTGTCCAATTTGTTTTCATTGGTTAATCTTATATTGACACGGGCTATAAATCAAGAGGGTAAAAAGTAATTTTGCCTCTCAACGTGCGTGAATGGTTAGAGAGTCATTTATCGATGTCAGGGTGCAAAAATCCATCCAAAAAGTTTTAATAACCCCATGGGAGTCCACTGACTGGTGTTTTTGGATAAAACATTTTAGCACACAAGATATGCCAGAAAAAAATAGTTTACTGATTGTTTAGCATAAATCTGGTTGACAGTAATTCCAACACACTCGTAACTTCTCGCATATAAGTATACATCTATTTCAATATAAAATATTTTGTGTTGCTTTGAAAATTTGAAAGGTGCTGTTATGCAGTCCTTTCTGCACATTTTAATTTAAAATTTCTAATTGATTTAAATTTTTCTAGATCGAGAAGAAATTATTTTGTTGTAATAAAAATCTCTGCTACCAAAGGTCTAGAATGAGAGTGTAATTTTAGGAAGAAAATGTAGAGTTACCATTATTTCAATGACTTTGCAAAATTCAACAGTAGTAATTCACTTTGAAGTGTGTCTATGCCGTAAGACATATAATTGTAACTAATGAAACTTTAGGATAATTTATTATCTTTTATATGTAAGGATATTAAGACATTCAATTATCTAAGTTGGGGTTATATTTATAAATTAAAACGAGTACGTGTCAGCACTTTTAGCAAAATCTTATTGAAACACTTGTCCAAAAATTTAACAAAAAAGACATTTGCTAAAACCATATTCTTTAACTAGATTAAGAAAAAATAAAGTTTGCTTATAATGCACACATAAAAACAAGTTAATTTCTTTCGACGAAACCATCGTCAGTTTTTGTTTTTGTTTTATTTCTTTATCTTTTTATTACCAAATTGTCTGTGGTCGTTTTGAAATGATTTGACGACTTAAAAAATCTAAATCAGTCGCCATTACATTTGTATTCCTACGAGTTTTACCAGTAGGCGTTGCTTAGAAACATTTCAGAACTATGCATTTGGAATACCTCTTCTCTCATTCCTTTCATATTGCACAGATATTTGGATACATGAATATTGCAATTTAAAACATTTTAAAGGGCAAAGCTTTTCAATTCCTAACTATTTGATGCAAGGAAAATTAATAAGTTGTTTTATTTGACGATGTTAATATCGGAAATGGTATTATCAAATATCAAAGATTGAAATTAGATATCGTTGTTTTACGACAATTAAAATTAATGAGCAAAATCTGTATGACTTAATATTCAGTTTAATGAAGTCAGTGACGAAGAAGGATATATAGGATAAAACGTATTTCCTTTACTCACCTACAAAAGTTTAACGAACATCGTAAATTGACATACAATTTTATTCGACCAGTGTAATCATTCGATTTCTGATTCGTTCATTATATTTGTTATTGCATTTGGATTATTTCTCTATAAATTTAAAACATTTCCTCTGCCCATATATATGCATTATCGCCTGATAAGCCATGTGGCTTTTAGTTTGCATTAATTTTTCAGAAATATTGCAAACGGATTTACAACAAAGGTTAAAAAATGCGAAAAAAATATAAATAATAAAAAATACGGATATGTGCATATTATAAAATAATCAATGATCAACCTATCTGTTATGAGAGCATTTAATAACATAGATCAGAATTTTGAAAACGGCCAAGAAAATTTATCTTCGAGTATACAATTTAACTTTAATTATTTGCATTTGGAAATTTCTCAGAAAACGTCAAAAATTGATCATCAAGAAGGGTAAAATAAGACTTAATAATGCATCATTTGAAACCGTTGTTTAATTTGAAATTGAAACCATTAAATGCGTTAAAATAATGGAGGGGTAATTTAGTATGATTTCTCCAATATCTAGTTCTCTTAAATCCTTCCATAGCATCTGGAAACAAGAACAACACTTACGACAAAAATCAAAGAGTTAAAGAAGCATCAGGTGAAGTTTTACGGCCAGCATATATTTTTTTTACAGTAGAAAGGCCTCATGAATTTTATATTTCTTTTTATGCGTTACTTTTACGGTATATTTTTTTCTGCCTTCAAATGAAATCGATTCAGAACAAGCAGATTCATTACTACCTTGCTTAGAGTCTATCTTACATGTTAAAACAAATACCTGAGTTTTTATGAAATTCTAAATGCTTGGAAGTGAGGTGTATTTTTCATTCATGTGCCAAAAGTTTAATCAAATAATCAGTAAGCTGAAGAATGTTGCAATAAATGAAATGCATTTGGAGTTGTTAAAACTAAAACTTCAAATCTAAATTCTGTTGAAGTTTTATGCTATAGCTTTGGTGTTTTAGGGTAAATGGGACCGGGAGCCAGTCAGGAATTAGGCTGAACACACACCTTACAAACTGTTTTTAAGAATAGATCAGGAAATATATATTTCTACTGACAACAACAACAACAATACCGTTTCAAAATCTTTCAGAATTTGATAAGCACTTATACTAAAAGCGACGTGCTGAAAACATAGAAATTAGTTTTCTAGTATAACAGCGCACTTAAGATGAAACATTAACAGAACGTGTTGATAAGTAGAAAGACAAAGTCTGAATCTTTAAGTGTTTGATAAAAAACAATAACTCATATTCATTCTCATTTTCTTTTTATAACTTCTGCCATAAAAATCTCATATTTGTGTCAGATTTAGTAACAGAATCTTGAAAAGTGATCATACTTCTTATCATATCAGTTTATATGTTAAATTAAAAGTTAAGCAAGGGTTTTGAACGATAACTTATCATGCCAGTACGAACTTTCAAAAGTTTCATTTACACGTGAACACGAGGTAGACGTGCTAATGGCTTGAGCAACCATTAATTTTGCGGATCTCTCATTTGTCAATAAAACATGTGTAGCGATATTATTCTGTGGGGAATTTGGTACAAATCAAATTATCAACACCAAGAACAATATCTCCCGTGTAGCCTGTGTATATTTTTCTTGATTTATTGAAGAGTTATACATATACTTCCGGTAGAAAAAAACCCGTACGCAGTCCCGTATTTTAATGATCAGGAATCCGTTTCTTGGTTTCACAGACTTTGTTTATTTCATTTTGCTTTTGAGTGTTTTTATTTTTATGGCTGTAAAACGGAAAATCTTCTTGAAATTCTCTTGTGTGCATCTTACACGTTGTTTATATCAAATTCATAAAGGTAATGTTTACAACTTATAGTAAATTTGCTTCCAAGTTTGTTTTAAGTTTGTTTTTCTTGTGACACTATGAGAAAGGGTTATTGACCTTTATCCTAAGTAGCCTCTTGAAATTTGAGTTGGAACTGTAAACAGTTTTAAAATTCAGAGCGGACAGTAGCTACAGGGGATAATCCCTTAGAATGCCAGGATTTCTTTATTAGTTTGTTTATATCAATCAAGCTTTTGATGACACAGATTTTTTTCTAGGAAACAAAGACGCTTTTACTTTCCCCGTGGAAACATCTTAACATGTCAAACAAATCCTTTGTTTTCGGGCGTTTCTGTAGGCATTAACTGCCGTAATTTCTTATTACTGTCAATTTAAGAGCCAACGTTTTTCTCGAATATCTCCAGCGTAAGCACTATTGGGGAATGTGATTGAATCGATAACGAAGTTTTCTCTGGAACTTTGCTGGGTTGTGATAAAAAGTATGGCAGCCTTGTCCAGAGTTTCATGGTAGACAAAAAAAATGTCAGGCGGCAAGTGATGTGGGAATCAGTGTTATACTTTCTGTTTTGATTGCACAGATATGTCTTCTGATAATGGTAGTCATATGGAAACACAAAATGGTAACGATAAATGACGACGTAACGTCCTTGATTAAAAGACTCAAGTGCGGATATAGGAGCTCATTTAAAATATTCTGTCTTCTCTTGTCCTCTCTTGTCCTGTCCTGTCCTATTTTGTTCTGTCGTCGATGGTTCTGATTATATGTTATTATTTTGAAGGATTGCACTTGCTTATCTGACAAACATGTCTGCAAAATGTATAATCTTTGTTACACTTCCGCATCATACAGACTGGAAAAAAACTGCCAGTAGACCCTTACCCCCTCCCTACGTTCACAATGTGTGTTCCGCATGTCACTGAAATCAAAATAACACGAGTGGACTCTAACTACAGTGCACGTGTCATTCCCAATTTATCTAAACAATTGTGCATGCGTTGCAGATTTTGGTATAAGCGCATGTGTTTTTTCTCAGTATTTCACTTGACAAGATCTGTAAGGGAAAATAACAACAGATGTGTTTAGTTCGGGAATCGATTTTGCTAGGTGAAAACAAAACATGTTGAACATATTCTAGAACTTTTGTCATTTGCTTGTATTTTAATTAAAAGTAAACAAAAATGGTAGAAAATTGAAAAAAGGAATAAATGAACGAATGAAAGTATAAAAGAACAACTGGACGAATGAATGAATTTTAAGCTTTAAATGATTATCCTGTCAGGTCAATCTGATAAGAAAATAATGTTTAACCTTACGAAGAAATTTGTTATTAGTAACACATAATTAAATGTAATAATCGCTGTAATGATTACAGAACTTTATCATAACATCCAATATCTTTATCAAAATTCGGGATTCGTTCCATTGTGGAATTAGGTAATATATTCACTGCGGTATATTATTTTAATTATTTTTATCAGAGCCCTAACAAGATATCTGTTGATGTAATCAGTTTTCGACAAGGTTATCAGATAAAATATAGATAATAACGCAAAGCTAGACTCTTGAAGAAATAGCCGAATATTGGTGATCAGACGATAACCGTATGATAGACTCTCTAAACCATAAGCCCCTTTTCATTGGGAAAATTCACTAAGTGGGATTACACAGTCAAATAAAATTGTTATAATGTTGTAAGAAAATAGAATGATGTTCTCTGAAAGTAGGTTTATTGTCTGGAAGATAAAGAAAATAAAGTTTATCTGCGATCGCCAGAAAAATAAGAGTAATCGGCCCTAAATATTTTCCAGTAAAAATAACGATGTTAAATTTTGGTGTGGAATGAAAAATATGCTTCTTATATTCACAAGCTGTACGGATCTTTACTCCGTTCCTTGACAACATACAATCTTCCTAGCTGTCTGACAAGTCTTATAATGGCGATTTTTAAAGTATTTTATAACTTACTTTGCTGTCATTTAATGATTACCGGACCTTAAAACAGGTATGCCCCTTTAATACTGAAAAAAGTTCAAAACTGCCTCTTAAATACTTACTAAGATTTGTCTGACTGCGGATTTATTTGTCGGAAGCAGCAATTGAGTTTCAATTTGTCAACTTTTTATCACCTCGGGAATGTTTAAGTGGCAATGTTTGTAAACATTCATTGGCATACAGGGTGCGATATTTATGACCTAGTGGGAGAGTTTTGACACTTATATTAATCAGTTCTGATCTCTCGTACAGAGGCCATTACATAGTGTGCCGCAGTAGCTGAAAGTACTGAAAGAATTTTGATAGTACTTCAAGTCTTTTGATAAACCTAAGTTTGTGGTCCAAATATCTTTTGATGTGTGTACAGTTGAAACAATAGTGTGGACAAGTGGTTTGAAAATAAACTAGAAATTAAGTTTATGTAAATTTACTAGGATACTTTCTCCCAGTTTTAAACTTGTTCGGACCACTCTAAATAGACATTCTCAAATTTGTCGATTTTCACGGAATCATTTTCCGAAAATTGCCGGACATTGCCTAGTACTTTTAATTGCTACTCTTTGGTTCGCTGAATATCTTTAAGAAAGCCAAGATAATGCAGTCTTCATATCGAGAGACCAGCTCAGACCTTATTTGTCCTGTATGTATCAACAAACGTTCTCTTTTGAACTTTTAATACAAAAATTTTGAAATGTGAATAGCCAATTACTTCAGCAAGTTTTTTCGAGAGTCTTCGGTGATCATTGGAAATCATAGAAGAAATCCGTTTATTGAATGTTTGCTGTCTATATCAATCAAACTAAGCAAAAACACTAGAATAGTAAAGTTTATTCTGATTGGTTAATCAGATATGACTAAACTTTTGACGTTGCCAATGAACGGAGCATTGCCCTCGAGAATACACAAGAATATTTCACAATGATAAAGCTTTTTGGTACGTGTTTTAAGCATGTCATGTCATTAACTGCCAATGAATTTATGGTTCAATAAAAGACCTATATAATCTTCGAAAATACAAGTTATTAAATACTTGAGTGTTTTCTTTATCTCTCCCACAGTGACATGGCTACCTTCTATCACAGTATTTGTCAACCAGACCTACCCAGAGTACATCAATCTAAATTTATCTGATTTTATTATTAAATACGCATGCCTTATCTGCCAAATAGCCGAATTTGACACTTTGATATACCGCTGTACAAGGTTAAACACAATAACACTGCAACTGTTGACCTTCTGTGGAAACCAGGATAAATCTATTGACAATAGATTGAGCCCAAACTTTCAAATATACATCTATCAATTCACTGAAGATCAAGAATATTTAAGAAAATCTCAAAGGGTTTGCGTGAAAACACCGGAGGGGTCTTACGGCGCTTATTTGAAAACACCGAAAAGAATCCTGTCACTTTACTTGTCAAAAGTTTTTTATCAATTTCCTCCGATTAATATGTTGCGTACTTAACGTCAAAAACAGAGAAGTGTGTTGACTTATGCTTTCAAAACATTGCGCGTATCGTTTTTAGATAATCATATTTTGTCCAAAACTTTGGATAAATCCACATAAAAAGAGTTACCATGTTAGTGACATTGCGAGTCCGAGCAAGTGGTTAGTCTTACAGAGATCAAACTTGTGCACCCAGGCCTGATACACTGGCAAAGTAACCATTGTTAATGATAATGAAATATAAAAAATGTCGTCTAGAACGTCGCTTATGCCTGAGTACTCTGTATACAAATTGCTTAATATCCATCACATTATTAAGTTAAACCTTTTATCTTTAACATAAAATCTTAATGTACAATTTTCCGTTTAGAATATTGCGTCAAGTGACAAATTGATTCGCGTAATAGAATTTCACGTCGCGGCGAACTAATCACATTAACTTCTGTTAGTGAAGTGACATGGCCTCGTTTTGTAGCTTTAATATCAATTTTATACGGCTGGCAAAATTCACTACTGGACTGTTACTGTGCAAAAGCCTGTAAATCTAAAAGAACCTCAGATGCCTGGAATGTTTACTGTAGGCTGTGTACTCGAACCTGGTTTGAGAGTAACAGCCGTAACCTAAAGTCCGACATAAAAATGGTACCTTGAGCTGACTTTCTTAAATTGGCGACGGTGTAACTATTATGCAGAAGACTTTTGACGGAAAAAAGGGCAATTACAGTCCCTTAGAAACACTAGCAGTTCTACCACTGATGCCCCTAGCATATCATAATGCTGTAATAGTTAGAATCTGAGACAAAATTACCTGTCAACTTCATCTTTATGCAGCGTAATTACGTCATTGTGTGCAATACAAAATTCGAGTATACGGTATCCGGAATTGGAAATTGTAATATCTGCATGTATTCAATTCAAGTTATATCCGAGACGTAAGTGAATTACTTTTATATTATTCTCCTATATTAAGCGCGACTGCATTGTCGCAGAAGACTGCGATAATTTCCCTGCTTGGCAATAATTCTGTTCAGTTACCATGGAGACGGGTGTCCTTTTTTACATGTTAAAAACCAAGTTTATGTCCAAATTGAATAGTTTTGCGGCAATAAACAGTCTAGAAGGGTCTAATACAGTCTAACTTGAAATAATTATGTTAGTTATTTTTGTTCAGAATAGAAATTTTATTGTCTCATGCTAAATTGTGTGGTAATTCCCTGAAATGCAAGTGCCATAAAAATAAATACAGTTTATAAGGCTGGTATCCAAATTACAGTTTATAAGGTTAGAATAGTTAAAAAGTTTTTGTACATTGCTAGCGTGGTTTCATGTGAAATGAGAACAACTGTTTAAGGTTGAAAGCATATTTTATTTTTACTTTTTGAAGTCAAATTCTGTCATTTTTTTTTATATTTTAACCTCCGGTGTTATCTCTAAACATCAACTGCTGTCAGTAGCAATTCTTACGGGCGCGTGATTCTTACGATTAGATGGGCTTTTATTGCGAGATTGTTGAAAGAGATAAAATGTGATTTTAAGAAAAATTAACTCGAAGACATAAAAGTTTATGACATTGCATGCTTTCAGTGTTAATATGATACACTTAAGTAAATTAACTTTTGAAGATAAATGGGGAATTGAATGTTTCTGACAGTTTAAGATGCTTCATACTTTCCTGGTGTTATTCTAGAAGCTGTGAGGTAAGTAATATGTCAACACTTAAATAGTCAGTTCTTACGTTGGCCAGTAGTCCATGAAAAATAAACATTTACCCCACCCCAAACTTATCACAAAGAAAGGCAATTTATGGTTTTTGCAATATGTTCAAGACACCTCAGATCAATACAAAAGAGTAATACAATCGAATTTTGTCGAAAACAGACATTGAAAAGAGGCTTCTGATTTCTTAAAAGAAATGGCTTATAAGCAATCGCGGTTTGTCTACGTGTAAAGAGAAGACGGGCATTGTTATTCCATATTTTTGTATACTTTTAAATGTCGCTGATAGAAGTGAAACATATTCTCTTTGAAGAGAAAGATTTTTTTGTTAAATGTCAGCATTAGTAATTAGAAATATTCTTTTCAAAACTGGATAAACTAGAAGCAATTCTCTGTATTTTGTTATCTTAAACTCAGCTATATTGAATAATGCAACATTTTTGATAGCAATCATCCCGACAATGGTCTTAAATATAGTGTTAAAGAGCTTGATTGACGTGCGATCTTTACTCTGTCATCATTAAATCTCATGCAATCTCGCGAGACTTCGAGACTACGAGAGCTGAAAGATTTGAAGGTTAGATAAGTTGACTTACAACCTTGCCTCCGTGAGTTATTAGTAGATTCTTATTTGATAATACTTCAAACAAAAAGAACATGACCGTGAAAAGACTGCCGTTCTTCATTCATAGTATAAAAACTGAATGAAATTTAATGTTTCTCATTGACAAAGATTTGCTGCTCAACGAATACGGGTTACAGTTGCTATACGATTCAAAATAATCATATCATTGAAGCTTTACGATGTTATCACAGATATAGAAAAAAATCGGGTATTTGCAACCCTTGCAAGTCCTCGTAAATCATAAATTACAATTTTACCAAGACTATAAAAAGTTGCAAAAACTAAATCTTCTTTCAAGCATTTCAAGTATATCGAAATATGTCGAGTTTGGACGAAACCCACCGAACTTTACCGAAGAGTTACGACAAATGTTGCAGTATGAATATTACTGGAAATTTACATGCACACTATTTATCTTATAGAAAGAAGTTTCATCTGAATTTTTCAATAAATTTAGCCCAGTCTCACTAAACTACAGCTTTTATGAAATCGAAAATAATTTTAAGTAGAAAACACAAGCCAATGCTCTTTCCAAAGCCATTTCATTAGTTTAGCAAATCCCTGAAATCAATGCACCATCTTGCATAATTTTCCTACTGTTTCTCATTATCTTGAAAGTAATTTCTCACTGAAAATTTCTCGTCATGACAACGTGTTTCCACGCACGACAGTAAGAAACAAATTAAGTAAATAAAAGATAAATACACCGTTTGCTTCTTTGCAGATTACTTCTTCTAGAGTGCATTGGTTGTGATTTATACTTTTCGTCTTAACAAATTTAGACATTCCTCCTTCATCAAGCATGATAAGATTAACTGGTCTACACTGGAAAATGAATCTATATTACTTGTGAAGAGACGGTGCGCCTTTAATCGATATCAAAGTCATATACATGTGTGTACTAAAATAGAAGGTATCGGCACAGAGTGAAAAAAAATGCATAATTAATTTCCTTCGATATTTTAACAATTTAAGATTGGAAAAATGCCTGAAATCAATATTCTTACACTTAAGTTCCAAGAAGTTAGAAATTTATTCTTTTTGCCTTGGCCTTAGCGAGTAGATGATAGTTCTTTACATCTTTATCCTGTTACTCAAAGCAAGTAACATATTCGTTCTGAATCATTTCGAAAACATTTTGTAATTACATAAACGTACACTAAATGACTACAGTTAAAGCGACTTTTCTCTGGTACTCTTTTACTTAATCAATGTTTGTCAGGGCTGGATGTCACGTGGTTACTGTAGCTCAGTTTAAAAATAGCATCAACATAAGATAGCACTATCCGTCTTTCAAGACGCAGACGAGCGAACTACTCTTAAAACCAGCCGAACATTATTAACCTAGTTTCAACTTAGCTCAGAAACCTTGATTGTCTGGATGGCTTACTTAGAAGACTATGCATTTAAAAATTCAGAAAAAGAATTATGCCTATCAGAATACAAGTGTTGTGGGCCTTTAGTGAAGTCCTATTTTTAGCCATCGTTGCATCCTTCCACTTTTTATTTCATCTATCTTTCGATGTATTAGCAATGTTTTTGCCATTACATTTTACGGCTACTTCTGGAAGAAATTTATGTGGTAAATATGTGTACCATGCACGAGTACGTCTGAAAAAGTGATACTCGGTTTCACCTTCCGAATTGCAAAGCATGCCTTACGGATTAAAACTCATTACGAGAAACAATTTGAAATGCAAGAGTTCCCGGCCAGTCTAGGAAGCATAAAAGATTCATGTTATTGGCAGTGTACTTTGTTTTTGTTCTCTTTTTTAATTAATGTTTTAATGTCGGAGTGCCATCTTCTTAATGAACCTGGCAACCTATTAAAGATTGATTGGAATTACAGTAAAGGAATGGTTTATTTCGCTTTCTTGATTGAGGTTTATGTAGATTTTACAATCATTTTATCTAAATTTCGCCTGTTTCCATCACTAATTTTAATGAAAGAGAAAGGGGTTATTTCCTGCAGTGCTTTTGTAAGGTTATACTTTTTAAAGTTAGTTTAAACAGGAAATAACTCGACCTTCTCATCTAACGCCTCCCGTTTAAGACGGATTTTTTTTCGCGCGGGATTTGCGCAATATTTCTTAAATTTAGGTAATTGCACCTTGATGACATCGAAAACTGGAGAGATACTGAACTAATTTCACTGTAAAAGGCATAAATTTCCGTTCTCAATTCCCTCTTTTAACGCCACGTTAGGTATCGGGAAACTAGACATCTAACGGTGAATTTATCTTGTTTTCTGCATAGAAATGAAACTAAATTGAAATCATTGGAAATCAATTCCTAATTGTGATCGATTGTAGAAACATTCCGACACTACATCACTCTTTGACGTAACTCACGTGACCTAGGAGCATTATTCACTCAATAATAATGGCGGGATAAAACATCAAGGACTTGAAAAATGTCTTTGTACAGCACAAAATGTGCGAGCCTTGCGTGACTTGATATATTTCTTCTGGGACTGGTAATTTCCACGTCCTGTTGATTTCGATTGCGCAGGAAAACCATTCCTGCTGTCGGATGCTCCAGTTTCTTTAGAGACAACTGAAGTAGAGACTGACATTGTGAGGACATATGACCTTTGTGGGGACATTGTCTATGTCCCAGTAATGACTGCGGTCTGTAACAATATGCATGAAAGAGGCGTAAATAAAAAGTTAGGTGTAAACAGTGTGTTAGTTTGAAGAGAGAATAGTTGAAGTAAAGAAATGTGCTCTGCCTTGTTAACACATACAGTTAGTTCAGTCAGTCTTATTATATGAAGGGTAGACATGTCAATTATATGTCATAAAGTAATCATAATTCTTATACCACAACTTATTGCTGTGTGGTTTTATTAATTGAATCTCCGCTACGGAGGTCGTCGTAGATCTTGTAGACACAATATCCGTCAGCAGACGACACTTCTTTGATGGCGGGAAATGGCGCGTGGTGGAGTGCAACTGGCCACAGGCGCGTTATAAATTAGTGAAACAAGGTAATTAATTTTGCCTTTTGCTGTTTTACCACGAGTGTCAGCGCTCAGCTGCCTTTTCGACCTGAAAAAAAAATAAAGATGATAACGCTGATGATGGAAGGTGTGACTTTTACCACTTCTATGTCGTAAAATGGGAATATCAAATTTTACGACATCAGTTTATGATAAATAATTATGTAGATATATCTAGATAATTCACTGATTTCAGAAAAAAACGTTGTCATAAAGTTGCCGAGATGGTATCGTAAGCTTTGAATATTTTCAAGTGTATGTGGTTCTTTTACAATCCACTTATATATAATTTGATAATTTCCCGAACGTTTGTATTTGAAACCTTACAATATTGTAACAACAGCAAAACTTGTAACGAAAATGATTTATTCTTATATTCTTGTTGCAATTTTTATGCAATTTTCTTCTATAATTTCATTTAATGCTTCGATGTTCTGTGACAGAATAAGCTTTTTCCCATAAATTTTCGTTAAGTCAGCTTAGCTTTGTATTTAATTAAGAAATAAAGAAACCATTTGTCTTCCCATAATCTGAAATATTTGACGTATAATAAAATAGAAAAAACTTAAAGTTATGGTACAAGTCCCTCAAATCTTATTATTTCTTCCGATATTAATCGATGAGTGCGAATCTCAGAGCTCGAAAAACATAAATTTCGCTAAAGGTTTTCAGTGTCACGAAATGAATTGATTTTAAGAAAAGTAGTTCCGTCGTAATAAGATTAAATACGCGGAAAATGTAGTTCTGTCGTAAAGGAAATCCTCATCTAAATTTAGATCAATTTTAATTATAGGAATGTATACGCTGCGCAGAAAGATGGCTCCGTAGCTTTAAACAGTCGATATAAGAATAGCATAAGCAGGTTTCGAGTCTGGTCAAAAGTTTTCATGTGGAATAGAGAAATTCTAAGACAAGCAATTATGAGCAACATCACAGAGCCAAAGATAACCTAATATGATTAGAGCGTCGGCGTCTGAAAGGTTAAAGGCTGGTCCGAGGTTAAGAAACTTGTGAAACCTTTTTGTGGCCTGAAGAACACTGGCGTCTCGACTTTGGATTGTCACATACATACTGCCGTATAAATTCGTCGATATCTGGCAAGCCTCGGAAAAACTTATCCTAGTCACGTGACTTAAGATTAAGATTCATGTTTGGTCCTGACAGATTAGTCTCAAATAACCTAGCTCATTCCTAGAACTCAACAAAATCCTCACCATTCCTCTTATTGACAAAATGAAGATATACTCTTCCTACAAATACTAACTCCTTCTAAACCAATTATAAATAATGATAGAAAATAAATTATTCATAATATGATAAATCTGACAGCACGGTTTTTTCGTGTTGCAGTAATTGATAAGCTGCACGAGTTTTAATTAAACTGGCAGGTGCGATTTGCAGAAGCCATGTTACATTTGACCTTACAGATGCAGCCAGTATCTGGCTTTAAACAGTGCTTTCAGGCAGAGTTATTGCTTAAAGATTCAAAGACTTATTGATTAAACCACTCTCTCTCTCTCTCAGACAACCCAGCTGTGAACAGACGTAATTGTTTCCTGGAAATAAATTTCTGCACCGAAGAAAAAATATTAAATTACAGCATGATACCCATTTGTCTTTGCAAGTAAACACCTTCTGTATTCATTTATTCTACTGAACGAGTTGTAACTGAAATTTCCTAGCAGTTCCGAAATCGCTAGAATTATGTCTGTCTTGAACACGTGGTATTATTTTAGTAACAAAAAACAACGAAATAAAGAATAATTAGTGTATGACATGTTCATCAATACCACCACATTCATCAACATAATCATCAACAGCAGCAGAACAATTATCACTTCCATAGTCAAATTCATCATCATCATCATCATCATTACTATAATCTTCAATGTCATCATCATCGTCATCATCATCACCGTGGTCGTCATCATCATCATCTTCTTCATCATCATCATCACCGTCGTTGTAGTCGTCATAATCATCATCTTCGTCATCACCATCATCGTCATCATCATCTCCACCTCCATTCTCAACGTCATCATCCACAAGAGCAGCAGTAGTAGGAACAGTAGAAAGGGGCAGTTTCTTTTTTTCGTAATATTATTCAAAACGTCTACTTTATTATTTCAAACATGTTTCCCTTGTAAAATGTCAAAATATAAATCAAGATTTAGAAAGAAAACCATTTGGTGATAAACTAATTCCAAACTGTCCAAATATCTTGTTTAACTTCACAAACTTCAATCATTAGAACCATATAGCGGAAGATAAATGTATAAATACGCCTCTTTTATCGACGAGTAAAGGAGTATTTCACTCGACAAGTGCCCGTATTATCAGAAGCACTTCATAACACATTATCCGTAAGTACTTTGTATACTATTGGAGGCCGTCAAAACTTTTACAGAAGAAGCCTGGCTTATTATTTCTGTTTTAAGAAAAAAATGGGCTACTGAAAAGTTTGTTTTGTCATCTAGAAAAAAAAAGTGGAATGTTTATCTCTTGAAAGAGGGCTGTTGGCATATTATGGGCGAATTAGTGATCAAAGAATAAGAAAAACCTGTCAGCAAGTCGATCAGTCGTAAAGTCAGTAAAAGATCAGTCACTCAACCTATCAGTCAGTCTATCGATCAGTCAATCAACCAACCAGTCAATCAATCTCTCCGTCAAACATTCATTTATTCATTCATTCATTCATTCTTTCATTCATTCACTCACTCATTCATTCATTCATTCATTCATTCATTCATTCATTCATTCATTCATTCATTCATTCATTCATTCATTCATTCAAGTCATTCCTTTGTTCTTTCCATCAGTCATATCCTCAGTGTTGTAACAAATTTGTCACTTGTAATTTGATTCAGACAGTCATTCAATCAGTCAAACTTTTACAAATGTAATGCGTGCTTTATAGTCAAAAACTAAAGCTTTCAGTTCAAGTGAAATTCACTGTTTCGTTATCAGGGGATCGCTGCTCACTTTTCCATGTTTTTTTTTTTCTTCTTTAATCTTTAAAATTAAGATGAACGACAAGTTCGTCTTTGCTGTTTCAGCATTTATTTTTTATTTGACACTCCTAGCTAAAGGATTATGGTAGGAAGAATTCCCGGGTTGCTCGTGGTATCAACAAAAACTGCGAGTTTCAGCGGAATTCCGGCTTCAGATTAGAGAAACTTGCATTAAATTTACAGATAAGATTTGGATTAGAACAGAAAAAAATAATGTCATTTAAGAAATAAATTATGCTTAGCGTAATTAGTTTTCGTGCAAATGTGTACCGGTATGCCTTATACAGAAAAAAAGAATGATTAATAATAATAAATATTTGTTTAAAACTCACTGGTCCGTGATATTGGGTTTATTTATATAGTATTTCAAAGTTTATTTTTGCAAGTACACATTTGTTAAACATTTATCGAGATAACAAGCAAGAATGTACCGAAGTCACGGCTAAAATCTTCCGTGTCCTTGTAAGAGTACGGCGGAGGTTCATCATTTAGACTGGTAGGATGTCAATGTACTTTCGTACCATTTCCATTTCGCTCCTTTCTCTCCAAGACTACCGACTGTGTGATAATCTACACCTAGATATATTTTTATCAACCGGTGATGGATTAGTGTTTTGTTTGCTGACAGAATTTCAAAACATTTAACTTCTACTGATTAATGGGTTTATTACATGTTGGGAAAACTCTTACATTCAGAAAATACTTTTCACCGCCATACTGTTTCTCTATGATTACCTATCTTAATATTTGTTTTGTCTAAATATACCCATAATTATGATAGAAATCTCTCACGTGAGTGTTTATTTATGGATTCCTTACGCTATTATAACAGAAAAATACAAATGATTGGAAAAATTATAGCTTCCAAATATTCGCGGACATTCTCATGTGCTCACAAATCATCGTTTGTACTAGAAACCTAGTTAACTTTTTCAAGTGTTAGTTTAACAGGACAATCTGGATTTTAGCCTGCTTACACAAACATGATTAAGAACTTAAAATCGGTAAAATTTCAAATACAGACATCGCTTTAAAAATAAATTAGTGTGGGTTTGTGAAACGTATCTTTTGTATATAATTGTAAATCTCACTTCGTGCAAAAACAGAAAGAAGGAATTGTCTTGATGTACAAGTTGTCAAAGCTCATGTAATTTTACATTCTTCATTCGAATGATAAATGATGCTTCGCTCCCGCGAGATGTCGCTCCGACTAATACAGTATGGTACACCTTTTTAATGATTGATGTTGCTTTTGTTTTCGTTTCCTAGTCACAACACAATTTATGCAAACATCACCCTAATCTTACGTCTCGAGAAGAGAAACGCATTCGTTGCATGTTGCTATTGTTTCGTCACTAGGGAATGCCTATCTGTTAGATGAAATGACAGCTACTTTTTGTTATGTTCCAAACCCTCGCTGTACTGAAATATGTCCTCAAGTATTTTCGATAAGGAAGTTCTGAAATAGGTTTTGAAATAGGTTTTGTACCCTCTGGGACAAATATCTTTTTTCAGACTGCAAATTTCTCATTTGTAAGAGGAAGAAGGCTGATAAATTTAAGGTCGAAATAAAGAAATTTTCTCTCAGCTTTGTTTTAAGCCTAATTTATAACAGAAAACCATACAAACCTCCTGCTTCAAATCTATGTTCCTATACGCCCAAGGGATTTAAAAGTAGATTCCAGTAATTTTACGGCATATATACTTAATACATAAATTTTCTTCTCGACGTCTTGCAGACAAAATGATATTTTATCAGGACAATTTGATTTTGCTGGTTTGAAAGGAAATATTTGTTGAGATAATGATAACGCTTCAAGGTGTTGCTTATCTCCTTCTCCATGTTTTTCGGAATAGATCGGCAATACTTTTTCGAAGATTGCCGAAAGTTACCGAGTAAGTACCGAGTGTGTGCAAACGGCTATCGGCGTGACGTCCTAATCGAAAAACGTTTTAGAATTGTTTTTGATGGCCAAAAGTACTTTAAGACCATTTGAGACTGGTTGCGTGGAAGTTTATAAGGATATAAATAGCACGGAGGATTTGAATGATTCGGAACCATTTACAATGACTAACAGTCTGCAACGTTCTACCATAAGAAAGTACAAAACGGACATCAAAGCACAGAAAATATATGTCGAACATAAGAAAATAACATAATTCCATAATACAAAACTTGATCAGTTTGCAGATATCAGGAAAATCATAAAACTGCAAAAACTAAATCTAAGTTATTAGTGCAAACAATCAGTAAAACATCAGAGAAACTGATCGGTAATTCATGTTTAGCTTCGCTATATGTGCCCCTGAAGAAATCAGTTTACCATACCCCGGCACAGCACGAGCAACCCAGCACGAGACAGCGACTTTCATCTCCGGTATACATCAGCAGTTATTTATTCATTTTCACGATTTTTGAAGATACCACGATCACTGGAAAATCCATCACCGATGTGATAGGTAATTGCTTTTCATTGGACGAAAATAACTTTGTAATAGAAACTCTTTTAAGAGGCATGGATTAATTAGAAAAAGATTATATTTATATAATGTTTTTATATATAATTGCTATAAGTAATTACTCAGTCAGAATTTTTACTAAAATCCTTAGCATTCCATACCTCATTAGATTAAAACGTATTTCCAAATTGTGGAAAATTGAACAAATTACTTTTACTGAAACCTTATTTATAAGGGACCAAGAATAGGGACCCATAAAACTCATTTCTACCTTTCACCATACTTAAAGACCCATACAGTAACTTGTTGCAAAATATATCTGTTTATATTACCATTTTAACGATATGCTTTCTGTGCAAATACTTGGACATTGATGCTAAGGCCACTTATGGGGTTTCTCCTCTAAACATCTATTTCACTCACTTTCGAAACTTAAAGAACTTTAGATTTTGTCATGGAAATTAGAATTGTAAAATGCATGATAAGTATTATTCATATTTTGGTTTATTTAATTCCTGAACCCTTACAAAATACCCCTTTTCTCTATGATCTGCCCCTCATTCTGTCTCACGGTTAGAGACCCTCCACAAAGGTTTATTTTGACAGTTATAAAAGCCTGTTATCACATTATATCATAAGCACGTGCTTGATCAACGCCAGAATCTAAATATTTTCATATGATATGATAGGTTTCAGCCAGTGTTTTTCAGTAACTGTTGGAACGTTTTATCATCTATACATCTTATAAATACAGTCTACTTCCTTTTGGCTCGTTTACGACCCTATTACATTGAACTGATAAAGTGCCTTACGATAGCAAGAACAAATTAAAATTTTATGAAATTCATCTTTTTGAGTGCATTTCAATTCTCATTATCAGACTTTGTAACGCGTTACAAAGATCCCAGAAGGTTGCTTTCAGTGAAATATCATTTAATATTTAACTTGTTGATGGGTTTGTTTTTTTTAGATTTTGTCACTTTTCGGTCATTGAAACAGATTCAAGTCAGATTATTAATACAGCGAGATTAAGCCTGTAACTTTAAGACAAAACTGAGGGCGATGTAATTTCCTTCAAATGTGGTTGGATATATATTACCTTTATGATAACTTGCTCGTGTGTGGCAAATGTTCATAATTCTTTTATGCGAGATTTTATTCCGCCATTAAAATTGCTTGATATTCAAAATGGCCTTTGTTGATCTTCCTGTGAGGCGCTTTGTTTTGAAAACAGCTTTTCCCTTTTGTTGCCTAATACTGCACTGTTACAAAGAGAACTAGTCAAAATTACTGGGTATGAAATTGTGGGAATGAAACTTGACGAATTAAAGTAAATAGCACTGAACTTAAATTACTACTGGTAACCGTGTATTATTGGCGGGTAATAAGAAACCACAGCTGCTCTTCATTTAGGTGTGCAATAAAAGTTACCATTGGTTAACATTACTTACGCTTCAGCCTTTATCAAATGAGCCATTTTGTGCTTTACTTAATTTACTTCGCTGCACAGTTGCAGTTTTAGTATCGAGAACACCTTAAATGTTTCATTTGAGTTTTTACGATTCTTAAACTTGAATTTTAGAGGGATATTAAGATAATCTAAGGCTAAATAAATACTTTTATTGTTATGAAATTTAAGGTTATTTAAGTTTACAAGAAATTAAAACAAAACAAAAGCTGATACAGAGTTATAACTCAAGAAATGAACAAAATTTTAAGGAGACTTGCTTCTAAGTTCCCTACTTCTTTAAAAAAATGGAGTCAAAAATAATTTTAAACAGATTTTAAACTTTGTATTGTAAGTATTATATGCAATAAATGTGGGATAAATGCATCTGTTTGTAATCGGAGAAGAATTTGATCATTTTGTTACAACCAGAGATGCTGTTTTCCAGACGCACTATTTTTGTCTGCGGGAGAATTTCAAAAAAATTTAATCACAAACGTATTGCTCCGCAGGGAAACATGCTAGATTATATCTATATTTCATTAAAGATATACTAAGTCGTAAAATTGTGAACAAGCTTAGGTAATGCGTAGACTGCATGAGGCAATTTTGTTATTTTTGTTTCGGAGATTGCAGTATAAAACATAATAGTGAACCGCATGTTATTCAATATTGCTGATAGAAATGGAATAACCTTATAAAACTGTCTAGGTGTACATAAAAGTTTTATGATTATTACAATTCTTAGACTTTTTTCACCTAAAACCGCCTTTGAAAATGCCATCATTTCAAATCTTATTGCCGGGATTAACCTTAAAACTTGATATGATTATTAACAACTTTAGGTTTATCGTAGTAGAAGCGTTCTTTGAAATGTTGTCACCGAGCTGAAACAAGCCATCAGAAGATTTAATATTAAAAAGTCACCTTGGCAACTTTCAATTCGTTCTCAAGGCATTTTTAATTCTGAACAAAAGCTTCTTGATGTCATCTACTGTGCAAGACGCCACGCTGGCGATACTGAGTATAAATTAGAAAACAAAGCAAACAGATCTCTGTGATGTCCCTCTTGGACCGTTTTCTCGCGTATTTGCTTTGAATTACAAATTATTTCATTAATGATCGTCTGGGTGGTGTCCAGTGAACAAATTAGTAATGTAAACACTGTCGCATCCTCGCGAGAAGATCATGCAAATCTTTTATACTGACTTTTCAGTCGCCATTACAAAATTGATGGATCTTCTTTTTATGGCGTAATAAGATCCGGTCAGCGGCAGATGCTATAATGACGGCATTTGATTGGATGGAATTAAATTGTTCAGATTACTGCATCGTTTAGTGTACGGTTATTGTAAATTTGACTCAAAGTTGACCACAACGTTAATGAAACAATAATTGGTCAATTTAGATTCGGTAATTCAATACTGTTTACAATATGAGACGATTGAAACCATAAAAGATTAATTAAATCTGGTATAGGTTCCGGAAGAGAGTAGTCCAGATCGCTGTAACGTCAAATAGCAGCCGATCGTATGTAACTTTCGCGTAATTCATTCACTGGTCTGACAATAAGTAGGTGTCAAACGTAAAGAAAGAAGCAATTTAGGCCATACCAAATCGTTCTTTCGTTTAGCGTCCGAGGACGGATAGGTTTGAGCTTCTGAGGAAAGAAAAAAAACATTGTTTTTTTCTTACCTTTACATATAAAAACAGTTAAAAAGATATACCCCGGTAGTTTGGTTTGGTGTTGAGAGAGAGAGAGAGAGAGAGAGAGAGAGAGAGAGAGAGAGAGAAGAGAGAGAGAGATCTGTACATTTCTTGGTGGTTTTTTTAACCCAATAGATATTGAATTGCTTGTAGTACATTACATTTGCAGTAACAGTTTCCTTGACTTAACTTCCTTCAAGGTAAATATTAATACTGATAAAAAAGATGTATGCCTTCAATGCTGCATATTAACATAATAGTTGTAACTTGAAAAAACTAAATGTTAAGGACAAAATGTTTAAGTAGTGTTTACTTTTGACATTTTTTACTGAGATACCTTATTTTGGTTTTAGTGACATAGGATGGAAGGACCTGTCTAATAACATGAATCAGTGCATCAGATCAATTTTATAGATTGTTGAAAGTTATTAATTTCAATTTTATACCAAATATAGACTCAGTTGTAAATTTACCTGTGCAGAAACATATTTCAGTTCAATGTATGAGTTTTTTTATTTAAATTACTTTTAGAAATGCAAAGTCAATTAAAAGTCTTTGCAAAGTGGAATATCAAACTTGGTAATTATATCCTGGTGAACACACTAGTTGGTATGACTTGTTTATTTCGTTTGTGTTTTCAGGATAGCTAGATAGGTTTTTGAACTTAGGGTGGACGCTAAACGAAAAAACAATTTGGAATGGCCTTACCTTTCACCAGCATCTCACAAACCTGTATCTGTAACACACAGCAGGTTAGGGTGACAAATGATTATAGAAAAACAACAAAATAATATAACGAATGCAAAGTCAGTTTCTGTTTGTAAGTGTCATCCTGTCGTTATGATTTACACCATCATTCCTCACATCTTGTGTGAAAATAAAATTAGTTTTATGCGCATCTGTCAATCAAAATACACAATGTACACCTTTGGCGGCTTGAGAACAGGTGTGAGGGGTATGAATTTGATAAGCAAGTCTGTCATCTAACTTCAAAACGTTATCTTGGTTAAGTAATAAATATTGACTGTCTTATAATCTATCATTCTATCAGTTTGACTTGCTACACTTAATTATTAAAATTAATCATCATATTTCGCGGCGAACATGAGAACAGTCACAAGTAAATTGATTAATCGAATTTTATTTTGATCAATAGCATACCTTTACTTGATAGACCAACAGGGCCAATGACTGCATAAATCAGGAGAAACCTTGACATATGTATTGTTGTTTATCAATTTTGTATTCTTTTTCTCATACATATGTTATGCATATGGTGGATTAACAAACGAGTCATGTTTTGGTTTGTTTTGTTATGCAAAAAGAAAAAAACCTTAACACTTCTACTGGCTTGCATCGTTCCTGATTGGGTGCACATGAACAGTTATGAAGCTTTTTATCTTTTCAAAGGTATCTTTAAGTTAGTACTGTGTTTTCTCTCTTAAAATGCTGCCTCGGATCATTCAACCATGAATCTTTTCTCCTACAAAAGAAAAGTCCACACAATTGTCTGATTATAAAAAAAATGTACCGGACGACAGAAATTAATCGGCTAATTTGGCCAGATCAGCATATTCTGAGGATTTTTCGCGAGGTTCATGTCCTAATTTTCCTTATTATCGATATGTAATTTGTTTTCGGAATCCCTTGACGTCGAAATAATCATGTATAAGAAATTTTCCTTCGGTCAACGTTATATAATTGCCGTCCGCTCAGTGCTTTAATAATCCGGTAGAATATGGAACCGTTCGTTTCACCGTGAAAAATGAGCCTCCGGTGTATAATAAAGAATGTTATTACCGAACGTGGCGGGTGATATTTGTCTTAGTGAGATATGGACATTCAGAAAAAAGCATCAATCCAGTGGATAACAAGGAATATAAAAAATGTCATACGTGAAATACGTCTTATTCTAATTAATGACGGAAGGTTATCGCTCTTGTCGGCACCCTTGTGAATAGTTGACACCATAGATTAACGTCCTGTCGACTGGGTGTACAGGTTATTTATCATTTATTGTGTAAGAGATTAATCAGGGTGATAAAAACGTTTTTCCCATCCGAACAGAAGTTTACAAAGATGGTGATAAATGCAAAAGGGTGTCATGACATCCGACAGGCCAAGTCAGACATATATGTCCACCAATTCGGTAACCAAAGAGCGCGTTGACTTTCAAACACTAATGTAAAAACACAACAACAAACAATAAAACATTTTATTCTACAAATTGCATTACAATGAGTTCGCTGAATAAATGCAAACATTTCGCCTACTTTGTTGAATATAACACTAGAGTTGGCACATATTTGATCACACTTTTTTCATGTTTACCTTTGAAAAGACTACTTCAGTTTTTGTATAGCGTGCGTTTGTTTTAAACAAATTGTAGCAAAGGCACCCTACATTCACGTTGAAATTGATTTTTTCAGCTATCAGGTAAAAATTTAAGAAGAAAGGAACAGTTGGATTAAAAGGAAATGAGCAAAAAAAGAGATAGGAAATGAAAGTCATAGATGAAACTGCTGTGAATCACCGCTAGATAGCGATGTTTGCTTAACAAATACAACACTTTGTTTGTGTCTCTAGAACACTTGACGCCGTTGATTTAGCAAACAAGACGCCTCTGGCTTCGTTTTAACTTGAAGATCGCTTGTGAAAGAGGCCTTCTGTGAAACAGATAATGTTATTATTGTTAACATCGCATATTTTACATCTTTGCGCAGGGTTTTAAGCCCCCTTACCTTCATTAATTACCTTTACCTCCCGCTAGATTTGAATGCTTTAGATCTACTTGAATTTCATTAAACTTCCAAGTTAAAAGCGAAAGATCTTTTAAAGTCGCTTTTTAAGGTTTTTAAAATGAATGTTCACTTCAACGCTGACCAATTAATGTCAAAAATCCCAGGTACAAGATAACAGGTAAATTGAAAGATATTTTTTCGAGATTGTGCAATTAAGCGAAAGGTAATATAACGCACCAAAGTGTGCAGAAATGGACCAAAAGTGGCATGTGCCGGGTTCTGTTTCCAATTAAAAGAAAATTATACGTACAATTTGGATTGAGATGGGGTTTATTCTGCGCTGTCAGACAATTACATCAATGTAGGTCTGGGTGTTAAAAGATATCCCAGAGTTTGATATACACTTAACAGACAAATCTAGACTTTTCCGAAGGGTTTTGGCAAAGATTTTATGACCCCGACATTATTTGTACAGGTGAGACCCTATCTTTGAAGACAGTCCCTATTCTGTTTTACTAATTTCTCGCCCCAAAAAGGTTTCACGTGCACAGATGCATTGAATATCGCATACAGATCTGAACTGGGCTTATATACCATGACTTAAGTAAATAACTGTTTTCCCTGTTAATTTTGTTTATATTTCATTTATACTACATCCAACATTGCTTAATTTACAGACGTACGTGTAATATCGATGCAAAATAAACATTGCACGAAAAAAATGGCAGACTGCAGTATCACGAGGAAATAGTTTTTTTCTTTTTATTTTCATAAGGTACAAGTCGCCAAGGTAAATAATCACTGATTATTTACAATAGAATGATAAGGTAAATTGCAACCTGCCAATGGAATTTCTACGAAATTAAACCATTATCACGTGGTAAAAACTTCTCTGTAGCACGACAACTTAGACTTTACAGGAACTACACCTGTGTATGTCATTGTTTATGATTACATCATTTTAGGCACGTGCAGTACGCTCTAAGATAATATAACACGTGCATTGCTTTTCTTTTGATATATGATCATCTTGTTCTGTTTCTGTATTCAATATTTGTTCAAAGCAGAACTTTTTGCACTTTAAGAAAAATTTAAACATCATTAAATTTGGAAAAATATAAGGTTCGTCAATGTCTGAGTATCTTTATAGTGCAACAGACTTACAATTTACTATCAAGATTCACCAAATTTTCCGAAAATATGATAAAACACGAATGAAATGAAAATACGGAAAGAAAACTTCCAGAGAATAATGACAGATCCATGGACTTCATGTTAAAAGGTAGATTTCGTTGTTTCATTTTCTTGAATTGGAAATGACACTATTATTGACAAATTACTGGTTATAATACATTTTCTGTCATTATCATTTGAAGGAACTTTTGGTATCTTTTCCACTCAACAGAAAGGTGAAAACAAGGAATGAGAGTTAAAAGACCCTATTTATAAATGTGAGCAGACGATAGATGGCGCTGTAATGCTCTCAGCGTCCAACGGCATTCTTTTTTCTTGCTACAATGTAGGCAGACGTCTTATCGAGGTTGTGAGGTAACAGCTTTAATGGTTCTTTTACTGCAACATTACTTCTTTAATTGTCCTGAAAACGTTCATTAGGGAAAGATCCTGGATGGTTAACCAATTATTAAAATCTTTGTTAGAAATGATAATTGCCAGTCCGCTTTCAGATCAAAGATCAGAAAGTCAGTGAACTTTTTAACTAAAGCGTAACTCCTTTCATAAACTGCTTTATTCCTAAAACTAAAGGATTTGTTCTTTTCTTTATTCTACATACTGGTAGGGTTTCTTTGTTCAAGTTTCTCACCGGCTCTACTTTGGGATCTTAATTTATTTGCCATGGGTCTCTCAGACGACTGCAACTTTCAGTCAAACACACGCTTTTTTATTCCTATATGGAATGGATATCAACAAAATTGTACCTCCATAGACACAGAAAGTAAACGTCTGCTATATCATTGCAAAAATAAATTTCCTTTCGATGAAATCATGCAGTTCGCGCGCATTTGTGTACGTGACCAAATCTGACAAAGTCGGTTACGCAACCATAAAAAAAATCAATGGCAACCACATTTATTTTATAAAAAAATGAAAACATACCAGAAGCACGCGGTGAAAGTTAGATGAAGCGCAGAACTTTTGGAATTTAAGCCGGACGTTCACATGACTGGTTTAAATTAACATGCCCAAAGTTTATCAAATGTTATGCGGTTACGTAACTTTAACTGTGGTATTTGAATAAAGACGTGCCCTATCTGTCAAAAGACCTTTCAGAATTGTTAGCAAAAGCTCCTATCTAAATAAGTATATAATTGTAAATATGCCCTCGCTGTAGATTTAGATCGCACTTCAAACACACCATATTTAGGATCAATTAAAGTAGGTATTAGGATCGAGATATCAACGTTTGTCTAAATCATATGGCATATTTGCCGACGGATTCTGGCCCCTAATTCTATTTAACACACAAATACAAATGTCTGAACAAGCAGATACCGTGATAATAAAATCTTGTTGGTCAATGAATTTTTTGAAATTTTGTTTTGCCTTCTGGATTAAAGAGGTACTTGAAATGTCCATTATTTCACGATTCTGCCTTCTGTCAGCGAACAATTTGTATTCCAGAGGACAGAATTCAATCATTTCTTTGTTGTTGTTTTTTTAGTTGTTTTATTTTTCAAATATCTAATTCGAGGAAATTTATCAAAGTGAGACAGTTCCATGATAAATCTAAAAAGTGAACATAATTGAAAATTGTAACAGTTGCTTAACCTTATTTCGTCATTTTAGAAAAAAAAACAGTTGACACATACGTGTAAGTTGTAGATTTGAATCAAAAATTCTTTCATATCTATCCGAAAAAAAACATCAATCAATGGAATTTGTGGGGTCTAAAGAATTTGTGGGGTCTAAAGAATTTGTGGGGTCTAATCTGTAAAGAAATTGGCAATAAAAATGAAATTAAATACCACAATGAAATGACATGGTATAGAAGTGGCTGTATACCTCTCACCTGTTCATACTTGAAGCTAAAAGTCACAAATGAATGAAAGATAATTTAATTTTATGTCAAAGACGTGTAATTACCCAGTCAACAGGTTGTTACTTTGAGTAAATTTGACATAAAGGCTTTGAAATATTTAAATAAGTGATATTTCATCCGCTGTCAGATGCCTGCGACCGGTGTCCAATTCAAACAAAGTGTAATAATTATAACTTAAAAATAAAACGGAAACACCGATAGCTTTTACACTATGTCAAATAGGTCACACCCTGCGGGATAGCTTTTCAGCAATAAAGGGAGAAAAAAGAAGGAAATTTAATTTGTGGAATAATTGGAGACCCTTGTGGTCATCTCCGAAAAATGCAAGGTGAAATCTCCCTGTGGTTTTTAAGTGGCACCTTGTGACAAAGTTAGCCCAAGACAATCTTGATATTGTGTCGACATGGTGACGTGTACAATAATAGGGTGTGCTTGATTAGTTTTTAAAAGCTGTTGACATTTTTGCTACCCGATACCTTATGGTCTCCCAATTAAAGGTCTTCAGCCTGAGAAAAGGGTTTGGTCAATCATAATAATGAAACGCTTATGGTCAGATTCACAATGGCAACACTTTTACGAAATTAATTTGTAATGCCACGCTTTTTGGTCTCAGCAAGGTCAAACACGAAAGAATAAAGCACTTCAGAGTTTACACTTACTTATCTATTAATATATTAGCTTTTTTTCACATGTGCAAGTCAGTGGACTAAAAGTAACCAAAGATAGGGGTAAAGGTTTTAGAATTTTCACGCCATAATTATAGAAACACATAGTGTCAGAGAAAGATGATTTAAAGGAAAGAAAGGCTGTTTCTCTTGGTAGCATCGACAGAACCTTGAACTGTTAGCGAGAAGTTTTGAAAAGTCTTAATAATATTATTATAAGGGCGAAATGCTACAATTCTCTCCAGAATTTAACAAAGCGAATCAAAACAAAACAAAGTTTGCAAAGAATACAAGACATCTATGAAAGAAAGACAGAACTAATTATAGCAGAGCAGCCTCGCTGGCGCTACCTTTCATGTATATACGTCTACATTTCAACAATGATAAGCAAAGAACATGACACCATTTTGCAGGTAAATAGAGAAAGCCGTGTATTGTATATAAGAGAAGATAAATAAAAAGATTCTTCATTAAGATTATTTATAGGAGCAAGTATTTTGTATCCAAATGCTGGAAAAATTTTCAGCTTTTTTCGCAACATCGGGTTGAAACAAAATCAAGGAAGATATCTTTGAGCCAGCAATGTTTCTGCTTTAGGATAATAAGGCACAGGGAAAATTGTTTGTTTCTTACAAATTTTCTTGAAATAAGAACGTTCAAGAGATAGATTAGTTTAAACATATTTTATAATCAGCAAAAGGGTTGAGCCAAAGTTCTTCTAACATTATAAAATGACCCTTTCCGAATACAAATCTAGAGATAGATAGAGGGCACTTGAAATTAAACGGCGTAAAACAAAAAGGCTCTCTGCAAGTGACATTTATATCTTCTGTTTCCTGTTACTCTATTTGTGACGTCACTCCTCTTCTTACAGCGTTCAACAATGTATGAAAGCTTACTGGGTTTAAAGGGAACACAGTTTGCGACATCTTCAGTGATGTCACTTCCGGTTTATCTATACGTTGTATTTTGCTTTCACAGGGGTTTGATGAAGATTACAGTTATAAAAGACAGATGATATTGCCACGTGAATAACAGTATTAAGCCATAACCTATGATATGTTTCTATGATTTACCGGGAGAACATTTCTGTAAAACGCGGCCTTACATTCCCCCTGCAGATGGCGTGACTGACAGCTCCACGTCAAACTGATTCTGTGAGTAGAAATATCCCATAATTCCTGTCGGTCTTCATTACCTCGTCAAGTTGTATACAAACATGCTCACGTTTCCACAGACTCCAAATCGGACGCTGCGATACCTTACTAAAATGTTTTCTCCTTGACTTCTAATTCTATAGCTATGCGAGGTTTCCTAGAGTGACTTTGATTATAATTGCGAGGTATAAAACACAATTAATCAACATAATTCATTCTGATTATGAAATCTTCGTTCTGGTTTGTAGTATGTCATTACGCACGGCGCGTGCAGTGAGCAAAACTCATTTATACTTTATAATAACAAATCATGTTAATAATGAAAATGATGTTTTAATTTTGCTGAATAAAATAGCTGCCGTTATCAGAAATGCTGATAATGCATTTTGTGTCCAAAGTTAAGTATCTGCGTGATGTTCATGTTGTTTTTTATCAAATCAGTAAAAGAAATAAAAATAATGAAAAGTCATAAATCATTTTAGCCTTATCACTAAGACATAAAAAAATCAAACGAAAGATTACCCTTAAAACCCTTAAACGTCTAAATGCATGTTTAGATATGGTTGATTGTAAAAATAGAATAAATCATGACCGATTTAACATTTTCGGGATTTATGACTCTCTGCCCAGCTATGATATGGTGACAGGGCCCGTCATTACTCGGGGCCATTAATAACTCATAACCGGCATCACAGCACTAGGAACATTCCTTTTTGCAATTTGAGATCTTTGACGCATGAGGATTTCTTGATTGCACGATGATTTCTTGAACGCACGGATTTTTTGCAGGAAAGACTGCACAGTTCTTAGCAATATCTTGAGAGCTGCAATGTGCGTGTTGAATGACATGTTAATTTAATTCACTGTAATTCAGTTGCATTTTTTTTCTCTCCATTTCCAGCGTTAATGTTACTGCGTGAGCAATTTAGACTGCAGCTACGTTGATATACAACAATCGATGTTTGAAGAAATGGACTCAAACAACTCTCATGTGTTTTTCGCATTGCCAGGCCTTGTCTTGGAACGTTCCAAGTATTACGGTCCAATGGTATCTATAATGCTGGTCTCATTACCGTCTTAAATCCTAAATTAACCTTTTGACTTGTTGTTGATGATAATTATGATGAAGATGATAATGCAGATGATTATGTTGATGATGTCGATGATGATGGTTGTGGTGGTGATGATGATGGTGATGACGTTGCTCTTGTTGTTTTTATAAAGATAATTTGTACGTTCTTATGTGAATGTTATCAAGCGATCGTTTGAGAATAAAGACTTTGCTAAAGCAAAAACTTTCTTCAAAAGACACGGAAGCTTTAAGTTTTTTACTCTCTGTAAACGTAAAGCTTTTGCTGTAATGCTAAACAAATTAACAGAAATTAATGTAAATTAATGCCATAGCATTTCTCTCCACTATACATGCGTGTTATGTTTATTTAAGTAGCACCGTGTTTGTTAAAACATTTAGAAGTTGTTTGACATAAAAGAAGCCAGGCTTTTAATCCAAATATTTTCACGCCCTCTTGGGTGTAAGCGATCGCACAGAAGAACGGCGTTAAAATATCTTTACTTAGAAACTACCTTTCGTTTAAAAGCGTTTGAAGTCCAAGAGACCATCTGCCCCTTGCACTAACAGAAAGGGTTACATAATCATTTAGCACATTTCTGCATAAAGATATGTTTGAAACCAAAACCAAACCTTCAGAATATATTTGTTTATCCTTTTCCTAGAAATATTCACTGGAACCTTAACAGTAACAGAAATATATATTTGAGCTTCGATCAAACACAAGTTTTTGTGCCAGAACAAGAGAAAAGACTCACATTGAAGCTAAAAACAACATATTAAAACGAAATGCAGTATGTCTGTTTATTCTTTGCCTGGTCTTACCATTTTTGTGACTAAAATTCTGTTTCTGAGATTACACAGAAGAACAGTTATATGTCCGCTGTATGGAAAATTGCCCTATGATTTTCCCAATGAACATCCGGGCAATTCAAAATTCGTCTGTTTTCTTTGATGTGACATAATATGCACATTTTATGAACTATTTCTTTACACTAGAACACTAGGAAAAAAAGTCTCGTCACGCTTTCAACGATAAAATGCGGGATTTTTTTTTATATTGCAGCTAAATATCGCGTGAATTACAACGATAAAAACTGAAAATTTCTGTTTTTGTGCAATAAAAATATCTTATTGCCTCTGAGTTATGCGATACATTGAAGTTAAGTATATGAAACATTAAGAAAAGAATTTATAACTTTTAGTTCAGACAGACATGTAGTGCCAACAACGTTTACACATGGCGTATTCGTGAGTTTATTAATATTTACTTGTCTGTAAATGCTTGGAAAGCGTTTTACTCCCGTGCCGCCCCCTGGTGGCAAAAGTGAACTAATTCATTTCGAAAATGCATTTCAAAACTGTTGCAACTTTTCAGCCAACGCACGTATATCATTTAATACTCATTTAGACGGATATAAATCTGTTATATTATTATTAAGATATACCCCGTTTCCTTCATAAGCCGTTATTTTACATTTAGCAGACGGCTAAAAATTCAATTTCGTAACTAAAATGTGTTTCTGATGACATACAAACACACAGTCTTCTTTGAAAGATTTGTAATCTTTTGCAACAACCTGCGCCAATTCGATTAAAAATACACTTACTGATATTTCAACCAAGCACGCCCGCTGAGCCGGAAATTTCACCCCAAAAACATATAGCTTTTTGAAACGAATTCTTAATCTTATTAAAAATTTCATTCGATTGAAACATTTCAAAAGGGAGGTGGTGTGCATCAAAAGGTTCTGAATAAGATTATACATCATTAAACCTCAATTGACAAATATATGCGGAATGGATTTAAATTCCTGGCCGATTTTTTTTATATAAAATGTGTTGTTATTTATGAGGAACGCAGGTGTCTACTTTAAAACTTGATTAATTTGAGTTTTATTACTATTTTAGTCAAAACGTTATTATTATTTTTCTAAATTCAAATTTAATAATTCGTTTGGTAAGTATATGGTGCGGAAATGTAAGGGTTAAAAAGCGAACGGTTTTAATTAATAAACGTAGCGGAAATTTATAAACGGAAATGTTTAGTTCATTCCCGCTATAAGTAACTGTGTTGCGAGAATGGCTGGCAGTGTTTCGTTAACCCAGCAAAAAAAACTTGTTAAACATGAAACATGTAAGACGTTGCCTAGACCGAAATTATGCTGTAATGTCGCCATAGTAATGACACTACACTATTTCTACTGGAGGAAAGTTGTTTAAGGAACTGATAATCAGATATAACATAGATAAAACCTAGGTGAACATGTCTTTCGCAGACGACAAATTATACTCATCTTACAAGATCGTCTGCTTTCTTCCTTAGCAAACCACCTACTAGACTATCAATTTACAGACGAAATCATATACTTCGTCCTACATTCTCTAATAATTTCACTTTTATCATAAAATAACGAATTGCTGCCAAGCAAAACAGAAATCAATGCAGGTAATTCAAGATAGATATGTAACAAAAAATAGCATTTTCTTAGAAAGATATTTCACAAGAAAAAACATGTTTCAGTATCAAACAAACAACACCATCACAGGCCTTGAACTTTTGTTTATTTTTTTTTTTTTTTTTAATCTAGAAAATTGAAGGTCACAAAATATCAATGACTGAACCATTTTAGTAAAGGCTAGCCCTGGCCTGGAAAGGTTTTCTGGTCAATTCTCTGACAAATGTATTGATGTTGATAAATCTGCCTTTGAATAAGGCCGTTTTAACTTGGTACTGATTAATGTTTTGCGTATGTCTCCCACATCAATCTCTCCTCATAGCACTGGGAAAAACTACTGAATGCTTCAAAGGTCACTTGATGACCTTTAGTGTATCATAAATAACGTACATAATTTATACAAATTAGCCTCACTTAGTTAAATCTCGTCTATTCAGTCGTAATTTCTTTCTTCCGCACGACGGCATCATGAATTTATACGAGAAGGTTATTGAAAAAAGTCTATTCCGTCATTTTCCGTATTGTTGCAATATGAAAATTATCTTTTCAACTTATCTCAAGCTTCAGGCTTTATGAGAATTTGATTACCGAATGTATTTGCATCAATACTATCATTTAGAATGAGTACGGTCTCACGAACAAGGACGGGATTTAAACAATTCTATTTATGGGCCAAAAGGGACAATAAACAGAGCACGCGTATAAATGATGCACAGGCAGAGATCTTATCGGATTTGAAAAAAAGAAGATTGCTCGAATTAATGATTAATCTAGACGTTGAGTATTGACAGTTTTCAAAATGTAAATGTTACTGTTAGTTATTTTCAATTGAAAGTTATTCATATAAACCAAGAGCGGTTTAAGTGTTAACTGTATAGCGTCATTTTTCTTCTCCAAAATATCTCGTTTTAACAGAGGTCTCTGGTCTTAAAAAAGGGATTTAAAACGCCAGAATGGTCAGTGAAACAAAAAATGTACAATAAGCCTGAATTATAGAACAATGTAATAGTGGCTTTAACAACAGTTGCGTTTAAAGACATTTCTTAATGACTGGAATATTACACTTCGTCGATGTATCCACTTCTTTTTATCGAAAACATTACTGTCGTGACATCGAAAACGTATTATTTTTATGTTGTTTACTCCTGTACCTTCATAATGAGATCGCCAATAAAACGTCAATTGTCTGAAAATACAGAGACAGCACGCGAGCAGCCATTACGGTAGCTTATATCACTGTAATTATTAATTTAACAGTACAAGGCTTCTGCCGTTTATAACATCATCGGTATCAATTGAATAGACAAGGTTGTATCATCTTACCTTGCCGAACACCTGTATTCCCTTAGAACAAAGACGATAATCGATAAGTTACTGGTTATCATCTAAGGCTTTTTGTCCCCGTTAGATGGCAACATTGTTATTTTAAACCTGACACCTGAAACGTTTCAATTCATGGCATATGCAAATGCAATGTTTTCCAGAACCTTTTATTTGAAAAAAAAATAAAACATCCCAAGAATCGTAAGCAAAATGAATGGATATAGTTAATTTAACTACATTTAGTTCTGAATTGATCAAATTGAAAGAATTTCACTTCGTCATTGATATCATCTGCCTATAAATTCCCTCACAGAAGTCAATAGTGTTTCCTGTCGGACAAAAGAAGACCACGAAGATAATTTGACATTGCTATTTTGTCAATTTCCATTTGAAAAAGCATTGATTAACAATCAATCCTACAAAGCTAAACTGTTTATGATACAGAAGAGATTTAAATGTAGCCTCTTAACATCTAAGTATACACATATTAAATGTTGCTTCACACATATGTAGGATTATGCGATACCGGATGAACCTTATAATGGCATAGAATTAATGGTGGACATTGCTCCCCTTTAGCCATTGTAGATAATTTGTAGTTACAGTTCAAAGCGCATGTGCGGGTTCGAGCTAAACACAATGTCAACGCATGTAATGTCACGACTTAATGAACCCCTTGTTGGCAATTAAGATATATTTGTATTTGTAATATCATGTCCTCACTATGATTTCCCATCTTTAAATCGTCATTAAGTAGTTGTGTTACCATTTCGTATTCATGAGGTTCATTTGTGTTATTATTGCTGTGTGTTTTTGACATGACTAATTATTTATTTTGTCATTTGTTCAAACGTACTGCCATATGTGGCTCCGTGTTCAGTTTCATATGTGAAATTGGTTCTGTTTACAATATCGCGTGCTATGTCAAGCAATTCCTCTCTGTTTCCATATCAGTCCCTATTTTTCATTACGATGACTAATATCTATCAAAGAATAATACAACTGCATGACATTCACGAGCTATTGTAGACAGTCTTTGGTCTACTGTCTTTGGTCTAAGGTTTTATAAACAGTAGCAGCATTGGGAACTACTTGGAGGTATTACGTTTTCGCTCAGTTCGCCTTTGGAAATGCTGCCTTTACCTTTAAAATGGCAGCTTTTTTGCAGTGCTATGGTCTTCAGAATGATCGTTTAAGACTTACATGAAGTTTTTTCGGTTGGCCTTCGTGGAAGAATATATCTAACACTGCTTTAGAAATAACAGTTTAAATTGTGGTCCTTTACCTATGAGACTGTCATATAAATTTTAAAAGCAGATTCATTTTACATGCCTTCGAAAACAGACAGATAAATATTCTTTCAAAAGTTTTGACAGATTTAGAGGAAAAATAGATTGGACTTATATTTTCACAGTTGAGATAGTTTCAGACCAATAATCCCCAGAGGTTTATTTATCATCGTTTTAGGGAATAAAAGTTCATGTGTCTAAAATTGTTAAAGATAAACTGTCTTTGACGTTGTCAGCACTTTTAAGACAAATTATAATGCTACCTCACTTATTGCCAGCACGCCAGGTCTTGGCAAAATTGAGCTGTTTCTCACGTGACTTGTGTCATTTATATCAAGAAACGCCAAACATAAATAGTTGTAGTCTTGATAACTTTTAAATTAGATTCAAATCGGTAGTTAACAAATCAGCCTCTCAAGACAAGGACGGGAATTTGTAATCAGAGAAAAACCAAAATTTCCATTATAATTTGTCTGAATCTTTTAAATGAAATAAAAGTTTCTTATATACGTTAAGAAAATTATATTATTTTCGTCCCTTGGGGCAAAAATTTGTTCATATATAGAGTAATTTCATTGCCTTGGACATGTTTTTCTTTGTTAGTGTTTCTAAAAGTATACGGCTCATGTAACATAAAATGTGTACAGAAATTTTGATATTGAAAATGTTGAGCTTTCAATAGAATAGCAGTCTTGTGTTAAACAAAATAAAAAGGGCATTTTAGATACCAACTGTTACTTTCCGAAAATCTCTTGAGCGAACAAATGAAAAGGCCCGATAACAAATGAATTAATAAATAAATGAATTAATAAACGCAGCATCTCCACATGTTTCTGTGTAACTAGCCATAAATCATCGATGGTCGATTAAAAGTTGTTTAAAGTATTAACTCTGAGGTTTTCCAGGTCGTCAAATTTGAATAGTTTAATATGACGGCAGGTTATCCCCCACCAATACTCTCCAGAATATCCCAGCATGCTTTGCCTCATGAATGGGTACTTTAGGATTGTTTGTATCAGAAACTAAATCGACTTTGGGCGCCATTGAATAAATATCACAGTCATCAAATGTTTCTAAATTAAGATTGTTCTTCATCATAAGAAGCTTGCATTTTTTGATTGACAAGCGTTACTAATGATTCGGATGGAAATGACAACATGGCGGTTTCTTAATTTGAAACTGTCGGGTTTGACCAGTATTGCTCCGGCGAAATGTGACATGTTGGGTCAAACGCCGACTACGAAATAATGAGGAAGCCGGATTTAATGATTTGGAAAAGAGAATGCATATTTTAGCACTATGCAAACAATATTCATTTAGATACCCTTGATTCTATTTAGATACGTTTCAGGCAGTTCTATCATTAAAATAGACAGTATATAACAAGTAATCTCACACCAAGCTTCAGAAATTAATGGATCCCATTAAAAGTAACTAGAAAACTTCTTACAACTTAAAATCACATGGAGGGGGGATGGACTTGCTTGGTTGGGAAATATGCTTTGTAGGTCTGACACCTTTCAATCAGCAAGGTTTGGATGAGCAGTGGAAGCGACGAACTCCCGATCTAGAGGCCGCTGGTTTGAACCCCACCAGAGGTGAGAGTCTTCAGTGAATCTTCTGTTCTGGTTTGAACCTTGGAAGCAGTCATCTAGAGGGATTAATATAAGCTGCAAAAACTGGCTTCCCTTCTCGATGAAAAAATAAATAAGTTTAAACTAAACAACAAGGTTTGGGGTGTTCATTTAAAAAATGAAAATGAAAGTTACGTTGCAGGAATATCAAACAGCAATAAAATTGTCTTATCGTTCTTAAATTGTTGTTTGTCAATCCAAACTGACACGAGAGATTTAGAATTCATTTAAGTTCAACTCTGAAATGTCAATCCTTTAGGAGAGTTTTGTCTGAAAAGAAAAACAACAACAACATTATACGGAACTTTTCGAAAACAAAGTATTGCATGTATGTTGTACATGCCATTCGATTTTATCTTCGCAGTACAATCATGGTGGTAACAACGGAGAACGCCATTAATTATGTATGTTTCTGTGCGGCCTGGAACTAAAACCAGAGAACGGAAATGACATTTATCTGTCTTATTAGATGCATTGTTAATTTCACATTGAACTGCATCTGTTTTTAGAAGTTTTTTTATTTTTTAACTTGTTAGTTCCACCATCTGTGTTTTAAGCCATGAGAACAATTTCAGAAATTGTTTTGGACAACAGAAACATTTGGTATTGTGTTCTGTGATCTTAAATCCTATGATGTTTGAAGTTAACGTAATCCTTCGAGGATTCATCGGTTCAAATTAACGTAAATGGTCTTTTATTTTCGTAAACATGTACACTATGACTAAACAAATGATAACAGTAGATTCTAATGTTGATATTTCCTGCTACTGAAGTAAAGATTACAAGAAGCAAAGGATAGTTTCGCCAAATGTGTAGGCACTATCACCATATTCTTAAGAAGTTCGAGCCCTAATATTAAGACTGAAATTGAGACATAAATAGGAGAGCCCGAGATAAAATTGAATACCGGCTTGTTTTCAGCACGAATAGCTTAAATGTACACGTCTTTGTTAATCTGTCAATTACCTAGTGCTCTAACGTCGTCTGCGTTTGCATGACGGGGCACTATCACACAAAAAAGAAGAGATAGTCTGAATTTTTAGACACTCTTAATGGTGTGATGAGATTTATATCATGACAATAATGTTTGCCTCAGTGGTGGTAAATGGTGAAGAAAAAATATCCTCAAGGAATAGAATTCTGGAAATTCTAGCAGCTCATAAGAGTTCCATTCCATTCAAGGCATATCTTTTTTACTGTAACGTGAGCATTTGTAGGTGAGAGAGTTTTAAAGCTCAGCTGTAAGACTAACATTGATTGTAATTATCTAACTTGTTGAAACAGGACGACATTTTTATTGCTCTTCCTAAAATATCTTTGCAAACATTTTGATTTAAGTGTTCCATGTTTATGCAGCATTGCACAGAAAAGATCTGGTATATAAGTTGGGTCTACAGTTGTAGTGTTGAAAGCTATGATAATTACACTGGATGCCTGCTTCATTTCCTGGGTAATGGATCATGAAATTAACATATCAAGAGCTGTTCTGTCATTGAGTCTAGGTAAAGCAAGATTTTCTTTGAAAAACTCTGCAACGGTTTGATCTCTGTACAGACGGTTGAAATTATGTTGGGTATAAAATTGTCCATTGTTTTGAGGTAGCGTCCCTGAGATGAATATATATTCGAAATGCTTATTGGCTCTTTGATCTTTCGAAAGACGCTTGAAATGTTTTGGTGTCGAGATTGTGCACTGTTTTTTTTATTCTTTATCAGTCGACATTGGCTTTCTTCATAGAAATTCTCTGCAGCAATTTAATCTCCTTGCAGACATACATAAGTTTAGAATCAAAAATGTCCTCTATTCTTTAAGATATTCTGAATTCTGAATATGGCTGCTCCCTTCTTTGAAATGCTGAGCATTTGTAGTTGTACAGACAGTTTTAAATTAGGTTTTGTGACGCAATTGTCCACTTAAATGAAAGGATTAGTGTTTAGAGATCTTCAAATCGATCAATTGTCTTTTAGTATTCGCATAATGCATACATTCTGATGCGTGCACATTTGTCATTCCAAGAAGGCCTTTGCATTTAGATTGGCAGCGTTCAACGTTCTTAGATCAGATTCTAATACTGCTTTTGGATTGGCTGTTTGCTCGGTCACATGATTTTAATTCTTCCACCTGAGCGACTGAAACAATTACCTAAGTGGAGTTTTCTTTGAATTGTTAGCCATTGCATTAAAGGTATCATGTGTTTGGGTAATAAATAACACTTAATTGTTCACAAGGTAATTTAGAATCATGCAGTAGTCTGCAGTGGGCGATCAGGTATTAAATACACACCTTTTGATGTTATCTTTATTACCTAATCTAAAAACAAAGGTAAATGAGTGGAATTACGTAATCTTACACTTCCTAACCTGCTAGACATATTTTTGGCGTATTAATGATTAACATTTGTATTAAAATTAAATTTAAGATATAATTCATTTAACACAACTTTAAAACTTATGTTAAAACAAGAAGACAACTCACCTTTTAGAAACGGCCATGAGAAGCAGGGGTATTATTTGCTGGCCTAGAGCAATACTATTGCAAGTCAAAATAAGAAAAATAAGAAAAAAGGGTTTATCATAGTGTTGTGCATCGAATGTGTTTATTAAAGAATGTCTGTAATGTACTTTTATCTCAGACACCTGCTTCTAACTTATCTCTGGTAAACAATTTTAACTTACCAGACAAAAATCTCTTGAATTGCGAAATCCAGTATACAGCCACAGGCAGTACGCACTATACAAAACTCAGGTTCTAGAACAATGAATAAATAAAAAAATAACTACAATGCTTGTTTAAAGCCCCAGGGAGTTTGTTGTATGTTGATAGATAACTTTTATTTTTTGGTTTTATGGGACTGACTTAATTTCCTTGATTTCACTGAGTCACGTGATCAAATCAGGAGAATTGATGAGTCATCCTTCAACAGATAATGTTGATTACATACCGAGATTTATATAAACCAACAATTCGATCAAATCAAAGTTTAAAAGCATCCAGAAGTAGTTTGAATAATTATATGTTAATACAACACTAGACGTAAATTTTATCGAAAAATAATATAGAATTATGTTACTCAATATCAGAGGTGTTTCATCTGATAAAATGCCATGCAAACAAATTATTCCTAAACATTGATGCAGTTTCGCTCTCCTTGGAGTATCTTTACTCTGTTTAATGTTTTGTCAACAATCCTTTTGTTTCGTGTTTGTCCGTACGTATTCTTATTACATCATTTTTAAATTGGTGTTCTCTTCGGCAATTTGCTGTCGAAGTAAGCATATTTTTTTCTAACAATTTAGCTATTTTTATTCACTCAGCCTATTTCATATTTATATTTTCAGACAAATGCAACAGTCCACTGGGCATGGAGAGTGGGCAAATAACAGACGATGCTATCACAGCCAGTTCTACACATAACTACAAGTCCGTGGGTCCTCAGAATGCCAGGTACGTAGTTCGTGATTTTATCTTTTACAGACACGGCTCGGTGTCCAGTGCTTAAAGTGGCTGTTCTTCAGTCACTGCATTCAGCCTCGCCATTGTGGAAAGTTCTGAACCCAACCTTTGTGTCCATTAATTTTTGAGGAAATAATATCTATTTTGAAAACAGATAAATTGCAGATTTCATGCATTTTCTGTAAAGTCTTTATAAGCCGGAAACATCTATAAATAATTTTTTGTACTGTGGCTTTTTTATGGTGGAAATACATGTCCAAGTACATTTTGTGAAATACGTTTGTTTTTTGACTCAACACAAAAATTTTAGGAAATTTATATTTTTTAAAAGACTGCAATGTTCTGGTAGAACCAGTTTGGATTGTGCATGCGACAATGTAACATGAACATACGTTAAATAAATAAGTCTTTAAACATACTGTCGGTGAAACTTGTGCCTCAAGTCGAACATCGGCTAACGATCATGTCTCTATGTATTATAACGTCTGTTGTTTCTGTTGTTAAACTGGGTTTCTGAAATTGTTTGTGTCTGTTTTTGTTTCCTTTTTTTCTTTTTCTTTTTTTAAAAGAACTTGTATATTTCTTATTCAAATTGTTTATGACCTGAAAACACACAATATGTTATAAAGTTTACCGAAAATTCCATTGTTGCAGAAGATCGTTTAAAGTGCATTATAAATTTTGCAGAATTTTAATGCCAGTCGTAAAACAGTCTGCTGGTTTGGTAAAATGATTTAAGATGAAACAAACCTTCACATTCTTCTGCTCTTGACGTCTGCAAAATAAAACCGTCAACACATGAAAACTTTCGTAGATAAGATGCATTAGATTAGAATTTGTTACAAGAAATATACATTACTCATTTTCTGCACATTTTATACAGTATGATATACGCTGGAATCATGTTGATGAACCTGTATGTTGAATTATACAGGGCTAACCATGTGTTGACTGCCTTGTTTACTAAATGTGCCAAAGGCACACTTTTTGGAGTGAGGTTAATTTATTTCGTAATCAAAATTAATGGTCTTACAAGAGCAAAATTCGCCAAAAGCTTAAACATTTACTATAATGTGTGTAGGCTTAAAACCTTTTTGTAAAACATAAAAAAACATTGTCAGCTTGATGGCTCATTCATTTAGTCACTCACTTACTGACACCCTGCCTCCCTGCCTCCGTTCTTCCCTGCCTCCCTCAGAATTCTTCTCTTTAAAAAAATAATAACAGGAAGAAAAGAAAGTATCTATATGAACAAGAAAAAGTATTCCACGCCAGGCTGAGATTATCAGAGATTGATAAGAGTTATTAATACTTCAATAAAGATTTAATTTTACCATTTCTATGTTGCTACTACGGTTTGTCATTAGTAACCATGACAACGGTAGAAAATAAAATACAAACACCTGTTTGAGGATATATCTAACTAGCAACAGAGCACAAAACCTCACACAGTTAATCAATATTAGATTTCATAGTATCGCAATTTTCCTGCCTTAAAAGGACATCTGAAGACATCAAAGGAAATTGCTTTGCATGCCGCAGGCACAATTCAAATGCCAGTGCGATGTAACCAAAGAATATCTGTCTATCTAGCATGCAAAAAACACCTTGATCGATAGACATGCACCAGCATGGGAAGGTTAAGGGTGTTCATTAGATACAGTACATATTTAGACATACTTCAATGGTCCTTTTACCAGAGTTGTGTGAAAGATGTAGCAGGCAATTCAAATAAGTACTAGGGGAGCGACAGAAGCATGAATGAGCCAAGTATTTCTGACCCTTGCAGTATTGCCAAATAAAATTAAAACATACATTTGGCTGGTGAAAGTTTTATTAAAAACCAGATGCTTATTTGACAAAAAATAATTTGGAAATTCGCCATAAGGCACATGCATTTCTTTCTGTTAAAAGTAGGCCTTCAGATTCCAGTGACCTTCAGTAACCTTCATTTTATTTTCGTGAAATGTCAACAGTTGTTTTTCAGATATTCTCTCTGACAAATTCATTTGTCATAACATTCTGTCCTTCATTAAACTGTAGTTTCTGCTTTTTGTTCCTACAATGAACTGACGCAGAATTTTCATTTCAGTTTTATTGTGTGAACAGAAATCAGTGTTTTATGTGCTATTTTTTATCACATCGGTGTGAAGGCATTCAATATGATGACAACGTCCATATAAACATGAAAGGTTGATCGTAGATTATAGTCTGGTGCCAGCAGAGATCGATACAAATGCTGATACAATGTCACAGTTCTATGCAAGCTCACGCAGCGTGTTAAAAGATGTTGACAACTATCAGAGAATCTGTATCTGAAGATAACACGTAGAAAAAGCTCAAATGTACAGAAAATTTGATCAAAATAATGTTCACAGTCCCAATACTGAAATTACGGTTTAGTGACACAATTCCAGTGGTGTTGAACAAAGCTTTTTCTACTGAACTTACTTTGTATTTTTACGAAATAAGATCCGTCATGTTTCAGTGGAGTCTTCAAGTTCTTTTAAACTAATTAATTTTTTAATCACATACCTATGTGGAAATGTAAAAGAGTTCAGTTTTCCATAGACACAATGTTTTAAATGTAAATGCCACTTAACAACATTTGGCCTTATCTCCTAGGTAACTTGTTATATCATGATTAGATGCGCAAGTTTCGAATTCTAGGGTCTTTAGATGCCAAGGGCCACATCTGTACAAAAATAAAACCAATCAGGTTATATAAAACATACGTTATTAAAATTATTATTATTCTTTTGAGACCTAATATGATTGCATAACGATTAAAATAATCAATTTGTGATGCAAGCTACTTTATCATAGACATCTTTATTCATGTCGTCTGATGAATTTCAAACGTTCTTTTATGACATGGTTTTGTATGTAAATCAAAACACACAATCTGATTCATGACATAATGACGAAAACCAATAAAAGAACCAATCAAATGATATTTTCGCATGAGCAACAATTTGGAGTACATCAGTGATTGTGAAAGTCCATGTCAGGACAAGTGACATTTTCATAGCTTTAGTGATATTGTCAAGCATCAATATTTGTACAGTTGTCAGAAATTCCCCTGGGAGACATTTAATTTATAGAAAAAAAAGAGTAAATTAATTATGATATTCATTCCTACACACTAATTTAATTTCCATAATGTTTCTGGGTTTGTTTTTCTTTTTTGCAGCGAAAACTGAGTGAAAAAACTTTTTTCTTCAAACATTACATAACTTTTGCATCAACTTATTTGAAATGAAAAAAAAGGGAAAACGTTTTTTTTTTTTTTTTTTTTTTTTTTTTGTTTGGTTTTTTTGTTGTTGTTTTTTTTTCAATGAATTGTCCGTTTGCTGTTAATTATTGGTTGTCGTTTTGATACCTAAAATGAGTATATGTTGCGTATGATTTACATATTATATTCACACTTTAAGGTCATTTCGTTTTCACGTTCCCAAATTTAATAGCCCCTTCAGGCACAACAAAGGAATCTCTGTAGAATAGGCTTTGATACATCAAAACTTTATGTCCCAGTAATTTTTCAAACAGCAGTTCTAATGACAAGATGATGAAGTAGAATAGAAAAATGTCAGTGGTATTTTGTCATAAAATATTTTTAAATGCTTAAGTTATCATTACTGAAAAATGTTATTGTTTAGTTTCCTGTCCTATTTTGTCAGTTGTGGTAAATCTAAATTTGCACATTCCATTAATGCCCATACAAAAAAAATGGCGTGAAATGTTCTCACCAAGCCATTTTATTCTTCAGCCAGAGTAAAGTAGATCGTCATCTGAGTCGTCAGAAGGGATTGTACTTACTATCTCTTAATGACAGTCTGTGTAAATCTTTACCTAGCCCTTCCCGCCAATCTAGGCTTACTGTCACTTACTTGTCACTTTCGTATGTACTTAGAAGAGTCAAATTGATTGAATTGATACACCTTAAAGCCCCTATAATCGCCTTACGTTACCCAACCAGACATTACCTAGGCAGAAACTGATAACTGATATAATGCGAGTTTGACATGGTGTCGTCTGCTGGCTTCCTTAATATGGATCTATGGGCAAAGTTTCAAAAGCTTTAGCCTACTCATTTATCCTACTTAAAAGTAAATCAACTTCTTTTTAAAGTCATTTTATGGTATTAAAAATGAGATTTGTAGGTTGATCAGACGACATTTCCAGGAAAGGACTAAATTTCACCACCTAAGTTTTGTCGTCTTGGAATATTTAAATTTTGTCGTCTAGGATTAGTTCTGTCGTTTGGGACTGTTTGAAATCTGTCGTTTGGGGCTAATTAAATTCTGTCGTTTGGGACTGTTTTATTTGAGGCAGGTGTAGCTTCTGGTCGGGGCTTGAACCATGCTGTCAGTCCGTCGAGAGATCAGTATTGTTAACTTACAAATACTTCTCATTCTAAAATGTTTCCGTTTTAAGTAAGAGTTAAGTATGTCTTTGGCTGAATGTTTCACAAGTCAATAGTAATCTGTAAATATAAAATGGACAAGTAACAGATTTACACCGCGCATTTTACACACGGATTGCACTGTACAACCTTCGCTTAATCTCACTGCTTCATCAAAGCAATGAAAATAAAAATTTCTTTTTTAATATTTCCTTAAACAACTTTCATTCTTTTTCTTAGAACATTTTCCCCACTCTAATGACAAATAATACTACAACCAATTTCTACGATAAATCTCCATTGTTTTGCCAATACAAAAACCATTTTTCTGAAACATGATGCATTTTGAGGAAATGGTCCAGTTATGAAAGGAAATTATTTACAGGAACTCGGAAAACATCCGACTATCGTAAACACAGCAATTAGGACGTAACGACTTCAATAATTTCACAAGCTTTTGCATGCTTACAGCTGTTTCCTTTTCTCCTAAGAATAGGATTTTTAACCAAATTTTTAATAATTTCTTTGTTTCTATAAAAAAAGTGAACTTTATGTTGGACTTGTTCAGACAAATGCTGTTCATCGATATTCAAGTAATCTCAAAATTCAATAGATAACCATTGGTTTTCACTTTGAACTAGGTACATGTTGGGTTTATTTTATTTTTTTATTATTAATATTTTAAGGAAACAGCATATTTGCACTACTTAACAAATAGTGGTGAAACTATATAAAATTTTTCATAATAACTTTACGAGAATACAAAATGAAGAACAATGTTTTATGTTTCACCCTTTTTTTTTACTTACTTTAGGTAAACTTACAAAAACCTCTGATTACACAGTGATGAAATCAGCCAGCACTTTATAATTAGACTGATGGACGGCGTGTAAACAGTTTAATTGTATAAAAATATATTGAGTTAAATCTTATACCTGTCATTGTCTGTTAAATGCCTTTCATTTCAAAAACTTGACATTTTTACACTTTCTGCTATTTCGATACATGTTTCCGAGCTCGGGATTGAAATTATACATTTGGCTCTTCCAGAATTCCCTGACAGCTTAAAACGTTCCGTGAGTGCGCGTGCGATTTTTCAAAAAAATCTCGTCTGCTACATTTGCATTTTGCCTTTCAGTAGATGAAGCTTGATTTCACAACTGGAATTAATTCTGAGATTTTCTGTCCGAATCATCCCGAACAAACGGTTCATTATTTAAATCACTCTAGCATTCACTGGAGAATTTGAATGTTAAATTGATAACCATTCACTTAGAAGACAATAGTAATCACTGATCTATTGCGTGCATATCGTATGCAATAGAACCACAATAAATAAACTTGCGATTGCTTCATTTAACGCTGAGGACCAAAACAGTCCCGACATTATACTGTTCATTAAACATTTATATAACTGTAATATAGTCTCAGAAAACGTTTTGCAGACGAGTAGAAATTCGACTGCAGAAAGGATGAAAAAAAGAAGAAATTTTAATAATTTCAACATCAAATTCACTCAACAAAACAATGGAGAAACAAATGAATCTTTCTTTGTCTTTGATTTTCAAAGGAAATGCTCCCTGTCACGTGACCTCTGAATAAAATAAAACCATTATGCTTTTAGACTCTTATGTTCCCTTTAATTAAGAACTACTTAGAAAATAAAGCTTGTTTGAAGGAAAAAATGACTGTGGATAATGTGTTCGATTTCTTGTGGTATAGTTTGCATTATATTGGACATGGCAACGTATTAAAGTTCTCTAGTGGTCATGGTGATGAACCTAACTTCTGCAAAAGGTCATGGCAATATGCTTAGAATATGATCATTGCAGTATGCTTAGTTTAGACGAGACTATTGGGCAAAGTTTATAATGTGTTCACAGAGGTCAGTAAAAAAAAAGCTCATTAAAACTTTCTCAGCAGCAAATAAAATATGTATGTATATGTATATGTAATGTTGTTGTATATGTAAAATATGTATACATAGTTGTATTGCATTTAAAGCATTTTTCAGCAGTATAATACAGTAAATCACACTAGGCAGGCATGACAGTACTTTCCCAAAATGGCAATGACTCTGGCTTCCTTGAATCTGTTTCGTATATAATCAGCAGTGTCACATGCCAAATCACCTCAGTTTGTTAGAGGCAAATACGAACCATGCAAAGTGAATATATATTTCCATTAATCTGCAAATTAATCAATCAATACACTACTTCATTAATCTTTTTATTGATTATCAGTTACCTAGATCATTTATCAGTCAATCAATCAATCATGTCAATAATGAAAATGAGTTTGGCCTTGTTCTCTCAAAGTGCTTTTAAAATAATAATATTTTCGAAACAATATAAGAAAACCAATAGAAACCCAATGAATTACTTCCACGCTCGTTCAAAGCTACCAGCCACCCCGTGGCATCTCTGCTTCAAAGCTTGACGGGCATCTTTCAATAATTTATATATCCAGTTACTCCGTAGAGACATTTATATAGTTTGAAAGCTTTTTGTTCTTGTAATGAATTGCAATTATCCCCAGGCAGATGTCATTCCGATACTCTGCGTCGATAGAAATCTATTTAAACTTATGTTGTCAAGGCTTTGGCCAGCTTCATTTAGCAAGGTTGTTCACGGACTTTACTTGTCGTATCTAGCCGCTTAGCAGATCAATGTTTAATGAAATACTTTCCTGTTTTCATTTGTAGCACGTTATTTTTTTCTCGTACGCACATTCACAGGCATTGATTTTTTTCTTGCTGTCAATGAAAGTTACTTATTAGATGAGCTAAGTATGGGAACATGTTACAGAGAGTAAAAGAACACATGTCGTTAGAAACATATCAAGATCATATAAAAATCGCTCATATTTCTACATTATGAGTTATGACACCGAATTGACGATTAAAAACGCATTTATGTAAATTGATATACTTTTCCGCCTGACGTTCTGCCTTATCATGAAATTAAAATCTCTTTAACTTATGGGTTTATATTGTATCAGAGATATTTTGATACATTCCATATGTAGAAGATTGTTTCAAAGAATCCATCAGGAAAGATTTGCTGCAAGATGAAATTAGGCATGTTCAGCGCGATTTACTTTGTCATCGTTTTGTTTGTGTACCTACTAATTGAACTGTTTTCTTTTTTCTTTTTTCTCTTTTTGACTTTTATTTTAAGTAAATCTTTAATATTTGTCATTGCCGCTTTGCCATAACTACTCAGATCGTGTTTGTAATCAATCACCCCGCCCCCCCCCCTCCCCCTCTCTCTCTCTCCCTGTTAAACAAGAAATGAATGTCAACGCATTATAGGTTTATCACTGTTTGCCTCAAAAGTCTTTATCGTTCTGCTTGTGATTAAGGCGTCCGTGCAAGGTGTGGTGAGACCCCTGTCCGTGGTTTGCTCTGATCTGATTGGGGGGGGGGGGGTGAGCAGGCGGCTATTGAAAGAATTAAAACAAATTATCTACTTGCCCAAAATCTGGCATATGGATTATAGGAATTGGGCAGTAAATATGTACATGTCGATAAAAGTTGTCCTACACGCTCGAGAGGCGAACCACTTCCATTAAGGGTGACACTGTGATTACAAAAAACAACTACTTTTCAGAAGTATTATTCTGTTAAACGGGTGCATTTTGTGCAAGACCGGAACTTGAAAAATTTCAGCTGCATTGTTAAAGGTTTCACTTGACCTTGTAAAATTATTATGATAGCTCTTAATCAGCAAACCACTTTTCACGTTTAGATTATAAAATCTTTGTATTGATTCTAAGACAGTGAGAATGTCGCAGAAATGCTTGCAAAATCTTTACTCCCGTCTTCGCCCGATCAATAGTTCTGTGAGATATAATTGCAAACTTTGATTCAATTTCCTTTTACAGCAGTGTTATAGAAGCGGCAAGATTCAGCGAAAAGATGTGCGCGAATCTATTGTTAATATTCTGCTGAAATCGTTTGGTGATTGAAAACCTGTCAGTCAAACCGTAGAGTTCAGATTATTGTTAGATGAAAAACTCCTGTGGGCCATATTGTGAGAGAATTCTATCAAATATTAGACAGTATATTGGATAGTGACAGTTAGTGTATGTCAGAAAATTCCACCAGATGAGATTCTGTCAGCATCTCTTCAGCGTGATCAATGGGCGAACAATTGTATATAGAAAAATCATTGAAAAACTGTTTCTGTTTGTTTTCTGATTCATAAAAAACACTTTTTTTCCAGCCGTGACTGTGAAAATTGTAGCATAGTATTTTGAACTGATAATATATCACTTGCAACTGGTAATTGTAACAAAATAACATGATACTAACATCAAATGTTATTTTTCTCACATTTTTTTCAGAATATACACAAGTGACTACAAATAAAAACGTAGCTACATTACTTCTTTGAATGTTTGTCTTAGATTTCCGCCCTTTACGATGATGCACTAATAACCTTTGCTTTAATTGAGCACACAAGTTCAAGGTCAGTTGTCAACAGTTAGGTTTACACACATAATTGTCCTTTTAAAAAAATACATTTCCTTTTTTTCCAGAGTTCGAAAGGAAAGGAATGGAGGTGCGTGGTGTCCAAATCAACTCGTTGACAAAGACACATATGAATATCTACAGATTGACTTTGGCAGACTTATGGTCATCACAAAGGTCGAAGTTCAAGGTCGTTTCGGAAATGGAAAGGTATACTGAATTTCAAAATATTCGTTTCTCTTGGATACCACTATTGTTTTATATCGAGCTGAAGATAAATGCTAAAAAATAAGCATTTGACAAAATTACTTAATTCTGGCAATATTTTCAAAATATATGAAAAACAAATCAATCTCTATGCGTTGTATAAGTCATTTATCGTCAGTGAAAGTCAAATGCTATCCTTTTTCCTGTAATGACAGACAATCCACTTCAAGGCTTGAAATAAAATATCCTCAAAGCTTTTTTAATGAGTTCGCACACTCAAGTTTTCACCCTACATATGGTACATTCGTCTTAATTCCAAATAATTTGAGGCCTCGAGGACTTTTTCACTTGCATCGACAAAAGTTCATTACGGTTTCATCTCATCTCAAATTTTCTATGTAAATTGCAGTTCTGGATTTCTTTACTTTCACATTTGAATTTAAAGCTAAACTTCCCTTTGGCATCCGGGTAATTGCTTTGTTTGCACAAAATGCAGACAATTCGTCGTAATTATGTAATTACGAACCTTTTTCTGTAAATTAAGGAGAGGGCAGCTGTTCATTCGATGCAAATGAAAAGTTTCTTGTTTCCCCAAACTTGTTCATTTTGCTGAGAAAGTTATAAATCAAGAGAGACAAAAACATGGTGGGAATTAATACCCATGTAAGAAGAGGGTATACTTAAACTAATATTAACATAAGATAGTATTTCCGACTTCTTTCTCATTTCAATTTAAATTGAATTAAAGAAATACTTTAAAAAATGTCCAGCAAATCAGTTTTAAAGATCAGTCTAGATGAATAGAAATCTATCTATTTGAGTTTATTTATCGTCGGTATCCCGTAGGACTGACGAACTCTGCGTAGTTGATATATCGTAGGTACCGGTTTAACGTAGGACCGACGACCCACTGGATAGTTTTTATAGTCTTCGGTACCGCTTTTCCGTAGGACCGACGACCCCTAAAGAGTTTATAATTGTCGGTACCTGTTACCCGTAGGACCGACGACCCTTGAAGAGTTTATATATCGTCGGTACGGTTTCGTAGGACCGACAGCCCTGAGATTATATATCGCGGTTCCCGTAGGACGACATTCCAAAATTTAATTTGACCCGTTCTGTGCACGACCTGAGTTTATATCGTAGTACTCGTTTTCCCGTACGTCGCCCCTACGGTTTACTTGTCGTAGAGTTTCCCTACTCGACGACCCCTGAAAGTTTAATTGCGTCGTACGGTTTCCCAGACTCGCGACCCCTAAAATTTATATCGTCGTATTTCCTGTAGAGAGATGAATCCGGTTCCGAGGACTACGCACCCTGAAAGTTTATATTCGTCGGTAGAGACCAGCATCCCTGATTTATTATCGTCGAAAACATCGACCTGAAACTTTATTACATTAGTAGATGATAATGAATCAGAAGCATCCCATTCCGAACATCTTTACTTCTTATACTATAACACTGATACTTGGGAGATCGAACTCGCGACCCAAGGATTACAAGTCCTGCTGGTGAAAGACTTTTATAAAGGTGTTAAATGGTAGGTATTAAGAGAATATGTAAATTTGTCAAAAATGAAAGAATGCCTACTTCTGTCTCTGTCTCACTGTTTCTTTACTTCAGACTCGAACTAAACATGGGCAACAATTCCAGCATATTTCTTTGGAAACCCATGGCTAATCCAATTGTTCAAAATTCAATTGTTTTCTGGTCATTCGGTCCAAATTATACACTTTAAACACCGGCATGTACATAGAAACAATTTTGACAAAAACCTTAAAATCAAAATTCTGTGATTTTAGCTTAAGTATTCATTGAAAACTGAAATAAGTAAAACATTTTCTAGAAAACGACTAATCCCTCATCATGTCTGTCGTGGATCCCTTCATAAAAATGTTCGTTTGTCATTTCTTACCGCGTAAGAGCAATTTACACAGTAAAAACTTTCATTAAAACTGTAAATTGGATCAAAAGTGCTCAAGGAGGGGACTTAAACGACTTAATGGATATTTTTTGCTTCATTTGTTTATTCTATGCCTGGGGATGGAATCTTATGAAATATAATAACGCGTAGCTTAGCGAGAATCTCGTTAGTGGTGGTGAAGACATTAATTTCTTGTAGTGTCTCACAAAGTCTCGCGAAGTCTGCGGGAGATTTTCTCTTTTAGTTCCATATTGGAGTGCGTATATAGAAAATTGACTGTAATTACGAAGCCATAACTGTTTGGTATTTTTAAGTCAGATGCCGAAAGATACAGGGTAATAAATGACCAAATAGGGTTTCTTCCATTAGATAGACAGTAATTGAAAATTGCCACGTGATTCACGCAGCTCCTTCGCAGAGAAATAAAGGCTTTCCTTTTCATTATTTTTCAGTCCAGTTTTAATTAGAGTTCATACCTTTAAGACTTTTGTTCTGATGTTATATATTTGCAAATATTCCAGCAATTCTAAAAATATGTTTTAGAAGTAGTTTTGAATGTTTAAGCACACCTCTGCAGTCCTCTAAAAACAACGGTATGTAGCCATTTGCTAAAGTTTGGCTTACAGCATTAAGTCTAGACCTTGTGTATACTGATTCAATTTGTGACTCCTTGCCCTTGAAGATTTAAGGGAATTTTCAAAATGTGAATTGATAGAAAAGTTTTAAAAAATTGTAAGACTTTAGTGGGGGATTTCTATCAGCCGAAGCTAGTAAAACACCCCCACACGCCATCGTAAATAATTGTTTCCATGTTACCGAGTTAGGGAGGCTTTAATTTCCAGAAGTGTATTGATTAACTCTAGATAGGCTATTTTTATGAAGACAGATGTTTTTCTCTATGTCAGTAGCCTAAAGACTTCTAAGAAATACAGCGTTCATTCAATACGGAACGTTTGACAGCGATGTCCGAACAGTGTACCCATGAGCATTATAAACCAGCGTATCTCTGCTTCCATACATCATACGAAGTCTTACATCCCTTTAATTCAATTATTGCCATGTACGACTGTGTGAGAAATCTCACTTGACATGGAGAGGTGTTTGATTGTACATATAGTATATGATATATAGGGAATTCGTTACCAGACCGGCGCCAGAATAAGAACATGAAGCTATTATGCTTTCCTCCAGTTTAATCCCAATAGAACATGCCAGGAATAGAGAAATAAAGTATAACCTAATTACCGCGGAATAATACAAAATTTGTCCCGATTGCCATGTTCGATCTTATCTTGTCAGATGAAAAATCCTTAATTTTGTATTATTTATACGTGCGTGCATGGAATGGATTCGTATAATTTTGTAACAGAGCCTGGCTAATTCAATGTTCCTCTTCATTTCTTGTTGTTAAGACGGAGTGATTGGCACCTTAAGATTTAATTAAAATTATAGGATAAATACAACTGCGTCCTAGCTTTCTGACTTTGGAATCATATTTTTGGCTGCAACACATGCTTTCCTTAGATTTCTAGAATGCCCTGAAGTTTATAAACAGTAATAATTGTTGTCCCTTTTGCCATCTTGGCTTGTGTCTGGTCACCATGTATAGGGATGGAGGAATATGAGTTTAATTTGTTCGTTATCGCCAGATTTGGTCGGAATTTAAAAAAAAGAAACTTGCTTCTTATATATAAATATTTGACTAATAGGCATGCAGGGTACTTTTCGCCAATTTTAGCCTTATAAACAGCTATTTTCTCTAACAAAAATATATTAAATGATGTAATTCATATTTTTGCTATTTACATTCATTATCCTTCTGAAATTCAAGGCAACTACATGTAAATTACCCTCAATCTCCCCGAAGACCAGATATTCTTGGATGAGTCATGTTACGACGTTTAAATTTGCAAGATGACAATTTATTGCGTAAGAAAGGGGCTCATTTCTTCATTACAAGAAAAATTCATCTTTTGAAATATGCACGAGCGTCCTCTCTGAAATCGAGCCGTTTTGTGAGAGCTAGACATTAATTTTGGATTATGGGAAAATAAAATCTTCCAAGACATGTACATGAGACAGTTGTGAGCTATGACATCCGAACCAACAATTAGAATACTATCATTTTTTGCTAAAATCTCTTTGTTTTCTTGTTTTATGGTCAACAAAGTACGCCCCTAATTACCCGCGCGACGGTTTTTTTTCGGCTATTCACGTGATTTTGAAAAACAGGACGGTGTCTCCTGTGCGAACAGCTTTGTCGTAAAAATTGCCCTTTCTCGTGATTTCTCCCGTTTTCTCGGATTTGGTAATTGCTAACTCAGCAGAGTACCACGTAAAAAGCTAGGCTGACTGCTGATACAGACAATTGACATTTATATCCTCTCGTTAAATCTGCGCATTTTCCCAAAGATCACGGATTCGTTAGAAAATATATATGATTACCAACAACTATGCTAAACAGGGCAAACTTTTACAGCGCCAATTGACAGTAAATGGTCTGAGTTGAAGTCTTTTCATATTGTGTGAATATTTCATGCCACCTTTTTCTGATTTAAGGTGCATAGTCCTAGATGCTATGATGTCACTTGCGTTCCTGAAATGTGTTTTATTTATCCACATGTACATAAAAAATCAGGCAGCTGGTTTTTGGTAAAGTGTAACAGCGCAAATCGTTATATGGATTCTAATTCATGCAATTGTAAAATTCTAAGAAAGAATCATGCTCAGTGCAAATTTCAAATTTTAATTGAATAATTTCAGTTTCAGGAAGAATACTCAAAATCTTTGAAGTGATGAAGCATTTTATCACAAGATTTTATTTTCCATACGAATGGAAATTCTTGTCGTATTTTGATGCCTGTTTACATTTAAGAACAAATTAAAGTAATTATCCTTCTGATTTTAGAAAGTATTGACTTAGACGGACGGAACTACGAACAGACGGACGGAAATACGAACAGACGGACGGAAATACGAACAGTGCTAACACATTACAATTCCCAGTGTATAATATCAGATGTGTTTTTAATACCAGCTGTTTGCGAGTGAATACCAGATAACACATTTTTGAAATATTTCCTCTTCATTTTTTAAGTCAATACATCACATTGCATTTAAAAACTTGGAAGAAAAAAACACCTTCCAAATGAATCACAGGAAGGGTATGTTTATATCAATCCCGGCAGTATTTTATCATCCAACAACACATTTAAAACCTTTTCCTGATTTCTATTCTGCGGAAGGTTAAACGTTTCCTAATCATAGTTTGCCAATGATGAAAGTGTTTTACACACCTCACATGTTTCAATTAAAGATTGACTGTTTAAATAGCTTCCAGAGAAAGTCTGTTTGTTTTTAAATTTCAAGAGAAAGAAGAAATGCAAATTAAATAAGTTATATGTGTATGGTTCTTCTGCAAAGGAATTCAAAAGTCAATGAAAGGTACATTTTTTTATCAGGATCTCAGGTTCTGTACTGCATCCACTTTGAATGTTTTACTTGAATATTGTCCCTTAATCAAATATTTGGAAATTTAACAAGTTAAGAATGGAAGAATATCCAATTGTGGAACTGATGTTGGTCAGATTTAATATGATTTTGTTTGTTTGTTTTCACTTATTAATTATCAGTTTGCATCAGTTAAATCACTTCTAAGCCTGAAAGCAACATTGAATTGATTCTGTTTCTGAACATTGGGTTCCAGGTTACTGTTCGACATTTTTGTCATAACAGATTATCTCGTCTGATTCATGGTCGTCTATTTATATCGGAATGTCAGATATATATTTTATAAATGATCTTTTTGTAAAATACCAAGTCGTGTGTCTTCCAAGATAACGTAAGACTGAACAGTTCCAAGTGACATCTTCGATAGGACTGAACAGTTTCTGTGAGACATGTACAGACCCGATTCTCGCGAGATAATGCCCGTTAATTTCCGCTGTTTGAAACACGTTTCACGATGACTAAGACACAGGGGCTATCGTGTTTCGTAGGAATTAAATATTTAAATCGATGTTTATGATTTAAATCGTCCACAGCTGACGGCCTGATGCTAAAATCGGCTACAGCTTAACGAGAAAAGTATGAGATAGTTGCCTTTCGCTGTGGTACAGGATCTTAGCTCTTTATGGGTAGCGTTATTGTCTCAGTTTATTGCGCTGATATTATCAAAGATGTATACAGAATCTGTTAAAGGGTTTCAGAAGGCAATTAAATATGAAATAGAAACCCGTCAGTTGACGTTTTAAGAGGCACATAAAGTATCATTAAACAGTTATGACTGGGACATTGATAATGCCAGTCTGGATACAACGTATGGGAATCATACTTTTATCTATTATTATAGATTTATATTTATACTGACAAACGGACGAAATCTAAAATGATGCAATAATTCAGGCGATTAAGTTTTCAAGAAATATGTTGTGCATGTAAAACTAATAACTGTGTTATTGATAAAAACACTCTAGCACAGATTATGTTGCCAGCAGCTTAAAAAAGAAATGTTGTTGTTGTTTTTTTCTCAAACTAGATCATAAATTTTAGATAGATATAACCTCTATCTTTTTTAAGGCATTTGTATTTACAAGCTGTAACTAATTGCTTTCTTGACGACCGTCTGTTTGCAGTTTTAATTCCAAAGGCACTATTTTTTTCAGGGACGGGAATACGCGGAGGCATTCCTGTTGGAATATCAGAGACTGGACGGTGGAGAGTGGATCAGGTTTAGGAACAAGTTTGGAGAGGAGGTAAATAAGTTCTTGACATCTGCTGCACCACAACTCTATGTCTGTATTTTATTCTGCTAAAGTATGACGTCACAATAATGAGAGCATGATATTGATGATGATGAGTATGCCTTGCTTCAGATTTTCTTAAATGAGTAACTTATATCTAGATTTTAAATGATATTAGTATTGACAGTATCTGTACAACAAGGTCAATCAAAACTGCATGACACCCTAGTCCAAACCTGAGAACGAGGAAATATGATAAAATCACCTACCTTAGCTCACAGGGCTCAGCTGCTGTTTTAAGAGTGTTACACCTGGGCTCATATCAAAGGTCAATAGTGAATCTCAGATAGTTCAGAATATTGTTATCAATAAATGGCACTGATACTTGAGTGCTGGTGACGTGTTTGAGATGTTTGAATGTTTGATAAGTCTCCAGAACATCTCATATACTTCAGCTCACAGGCTGTTTCGCGGGGTTTCTGATAGAGACATTTCAAGTGTCAAAGGTCGTGACCTTGTGCATAGTACTGCCACACAGCTTGGTTTTACAGAACTTGTTCAATGGGAGATGTTCTCTTGCATCTCTTTTCCATTTCAATGGCCTGGCTAATTACCATATCTGATTTTTGTTTTTATTTTAACTCCAAAACGTTAATGGCTAAACAAAAATAAATAAATTAAATATTCATTTCACTGGTCTCAGTAGGAATAAAAGAGAGACACAGAACCCAGTTGTACAACGTGAAAATACAACAGAATATAATAAATAAGAAGTGATAACATATGGACGGTATTGAAACAAATGGATAGAGACAGTGCGAGGGAATGCACAAGGTAACTTTGTAGATGACCTTGACCTAAGGCTTTTCTGTTTATTCCTTTACCTCCTGTGACATATCTGTACTAAATCCTGGCAGCGTTTTACTTTGAGTGTTTATAGGTGCACTATCAGCCATCTTAAATGGAATTTGAAAAAAAAATCTTTAACCACCACCTTATGTACATGACCTGACCAAACAGATAAGTGAACGTAGAACCTAAATATTCAAGGTATGTTAAGGTAAGCCTGTAAACCTACAATAGTGGAAACATCTGGCGCGTGCTTTCTCTTTGGAATGCTGTATTTCTTTGATGAAAATACAATATCATTGATTTATCGCTATCATAATTTTCACTTCCATTTTTCTTGTGCTGTTCTTGAAATCTCTGACATATTTACATCAAAAAGATATAAGCAAAATCAAAGTGTAAGTCAGTTCTACAACGTCTGTACCATTGCTTTTATATCGCGCGTTCAAACGCTGTGGCTTGGCAGATATTTGGAGAGCGCCATCTATCGCGCACCTGGTCACCTCAACAATATGGCAATTAAAGCCAAAATGATAAATGTATGATGCATTTTATGGACGCCCGGATGTACACTGATACTTATATTGCACAAAATTTTAAACAAATAAAACGGAAATTTATCTAAAACTCTATCTCATGATGACAGATGCATCGGAATATGTCAGTCATTTTGCTACATTGGTTTTGATAATGCTGATAAGCCTCTCTGGCTTTTAAGATGAATGGGTTTTAAAAAAAACTTTTTTCTTAGAGAAATCATTTGCTTGTCTCTTTAAGACGTCAGACACGTTTCTGATAATTCATTTGTGGTAAAAGATTAAAGGAAAACATGGGCGATTATTCATGATGGAACGAGATATGTTGCTTTCACGTTTTTCTTTCTCTACCAATTTGTATCGAATTTCTAATTGAAAGTTATTTTAGTCTATTGATGACTGTTATGAAAATAAAGAATAAGTGTTTCTTGGAACAATTTTAACATGATACGATAGAGGAAAGTATATTTTGAAAAACTGCTTCCTAAATTTGCCGTGGAAAAAAAACTGCTTTGGAATAATTCGAGGAAAATTGTCTGCAATATATAACCTTCTCGGAAGTTCTGTTTACTGCTAACTGTATCAGGAGAAGAAACAACTGATGGTAACAAACTGATATATATTTATTGAAGAAAGAATGAATGGACATAAAAAGAAAAAAGATAAAAATAGAAAGACAGTAAGAAAGAAAAAAAGAACAAAGGGAATGAAAAATGAAAAAAGAAAGAAACAAAAAAAGAAAGGAAATTGAAATAAAAGTAAATAAACTACAGAAGTTGTTAATTAAACCTGTATCACTATCTATATGTTTACTGTTTTCTCAATGAATACGTCTCCATTTTTCTCGTGAAATGAATTTTCTGAAAATTTGTGAAAGTTCTGCTGACCATACTCCTGATTCGGAATCAGTCTTTAACATCTAAATATCCCTATATTATTATATTTGCTAGTTCTGTTCATTTCACCATGAACTTTTTATAAAAACTTTATCACAAAAAAGACTTTTGTATCAAGAACAAAATATATAACCGAATGGGATAACGGTCTTTTGATGTTTGGTACGGCACCATGATGGAATATATCAAAGCTGCATATCAAAGAGCTTGTCGTGCCTATCAGAGCCTGTCAATCAGTCTTACAACGTGCTATGATTAGAATACCCCAGTTAATGAGCTGGTAAACATAGTTAACTAGTAACGGATGAAATATTGCCGATATATGCCGATAAGATTTCTCTCGCCGTCCCTTATGTCTGTCCGGTAATGATTTCTCCATAATATGTCGTGATTTATGTCTTGTAGATGCCGATATTGTCATAACAACTCTAAGATATTTATTGCAACCATTTCCTTCATGGTATATGAAATGTCTTAGAAAAAAACAAAAGCTTTGTTGTAACTGTTTTCACGAGATCAAATTTGGATGAGAATGCACGTGTTATTAAGTACTATCTGTTTCGTGATTCACGAATCACCCGTGTAGAGTGATCATATATGATAGAAAAACCCATCACATATCGTGCTGTAATACGTCAAAGAAAAGGTGTTTTTACCTTCTTTTTTATGTGATTATACAAAAATACTAACTCCTATGAAAATATTTCGGTCGAAATTTCGCTCATAAGAATGAAGTTATTTTACTCATGACTTTTTCGTTCACTGTTAGACGTAATATAATTTCCTGTCTCTGATTCATCGAAATAAAGCGAGAAAAAAGAAGCAATTCTATTGATTGAAAACATTTTCTCTTAATGTACTTGAAAAGCACTTTTTAAATTTATCTTCTTATATTGTGAAAATGATACAGATGTATGTGAAAAGTTCAGCTCGACACGTAACGATGGTTGTAAAACGGAAATAAACTGCAACAGAAATACCTTTAAACGAAATTTATTTTGATAAGACGGGTTTCAAGCCGTGTTTCATACAGCGTTTATTGCTTTCACTGGCGGTTGTAAAACTAGAAATTTGTTTGATATCTGCGAAATTACAAATATCTTTTAGAAAGAAGATGTGCATGTGATATACTATTAAATTACATGTTACATGAAGCTGTGATTCCGTTATTTAATTTCTCTTTCTTCAATATTTTTCATATTATTTATGTGTATGAGTAATATTCTTTTTATCAGCTAAAGGAATTTTGACAGATATAAGTGTCAAATCATGTACATGTCGATTTACTCTGCAAACCTCTTTAATAAACGTTGTTTTCGAAAATAGCAAAAGTGTAAAGACCCATTTTTTACTATGGTCATGTGACGATTTATCGGCCAATCAGAATTCTCTAATCACCAAATAAATCCACAAAAACAATATTTATTTATTCATTGATTCATTTTTCAGAAATTCGAGGGAAATATCAATACATATCAGGAAGCCGTGCGTGACGTGTCTCCACCAATCATTGGCAAGAGAATCCGGTTTATACCTTTCAGTCAAAGACCCCGGATGGTGTGTATGAGGGTGGAGATGTATGGATGTCAAAGGAATGGTAGGTTTGAATCCTCCGCTGCCTTGAATTGTTATAAGAAACAGTAATTTCCAGGGCGAACGTTAAAGGTTTTGATTTTATATATCGTTCAGATAACAGTAGTTTCATTTGTCAGTTGTTGACACGTGAATGACCTTTGTGACCTCTTATGTAGTCTCGAATACAATAGGTTTGAGGTTTTCGTCTGTTTGAATAACAATACATCATCATTGAGTTTTCTTATTGACTCGACCCGAATGGGGTCAGCAGAATAACAAGGGGCATGCCTGATGTATTACCCGTTCCTCGCCCACAGTCGGTCAGAGGGATGCCCTTCTTCAGTGAGGGTCGGAAGCAAACCCTGTAATTAATAAAGTGATTTATTTCTTTCCTGGAAAATAAGTGGGCGTGTACCGCTTTAGACCAATATATTCAATCTGCCAAGCCAGACGGGCTTAAATAAATAATGACGTAATCTTTTACCCATAACGCAATTCTGCAAATAGCCGGACTCATGAATCAAATTAATACATTCTCAATTATTCCGGTTTTAGACAGATAATGGTCAATTTGAGGGACATTTATGGTGAGGTAGATTTTGTCTGGGAAAAAACAGACGACAATGTTCACTTCAATGAACACGCCTAACAGACAAAAGATAAAGAAGTAAACAACATTCTGAATACACCAGGCATTTTGTGAAATCGAAATTTGCAAGAACTATTTTTAACCGAAAAGAAGTCAGTTTGTAAATGCTTGAAATGTTGAGTGTAACTTGAAATTATACAACCGGAATACACCGGAAATAGAGAGTGAGCAGACGACAAGCAAAGTAGGCATTAGTGGGAAACTGAATTCATTTATTTATAACACTCTCTGTTTCAGGTTTCTGTGGAAAGCAGACGACTTGTGCGTCTGAATAAATGTATCGCTTGTTAAAAAGCTTTAAAAGCATTCTGTGCAGCACTCTTTGTTTTGCACTATTCATGTCTTGGAAATGTATCTGCATAATCCAGTTAAGGTTACATATTGAAAATAACTTGAGACCGATAAAGGTAAATGTAGGGTCTGTGAGCACAATATGCCTGACAAGGGAGTCAATTTAAGTGACACTAAAACATTAATTCGTCTGCTTTTTGTGGTACAGGTCCAGCACAGGACAGGAATATGCCAACTGTACTCCTAAACCCTTCACAGAACTCAATAATCTTTCATAAAATCTCACCAAATAAAACGAAAATTTACTATTAAGGTACCTTTAGGCATTCTTTTAAACTGATTTTGGCTGCCATAAAATAGTTTTGTTGCCTTACGTCACTGTTGGTATGGAATTGATATCGTAAAAACTCAGATATAACGAAATCTTTTCCGTAAGTACTCTCTTGTTGCCAGGCAACCTGTCGCAGACACCATACATGATTGAACTTAAACTTCCGGAAACAACCAGTAAGTTTTGCTACTGGTACCCACTTAATGTTAAATGAAACAAGACATGTTTTGCATCAAGGGTCTTTGTTTCAGAACAGACATAGCACTCTAGCTAGGACCCGAACCAATGCACCTATCACCTTGTTCGAAAAGTTCCTAACTACTGAGCTATCGAGGGCTACATACTTGAAAATTGGATTTACGTAACACACATTGATCAAATCGGTCTACATACATGGTTATTCAAAATATCCCTATGCTCTCTCTTACAGTGATAATTGCCAGTACTGTTTGTCAAGTTCTGTATAATTTATTGATTTCTTGTTCCCAGATGGTTTAGTATCATATTCCATGCGTCAAGGTGACACAAGGGGCTCAGAGAATGATTTCTTTGACTTCACCTATGATGGTATACGAGACAGCAATTACTTACACGATGGTCTTGGTCAGCTTACAGACGGTGAAAAAGGTAAGTTCTCACTTCAGTATATACCAGACGATGTAGTAAGAGTTCTGTTGTTGTTGTTGTTAATTTACATTCTTTTGACATTTTCTTTCGCTCAGGACTTAATATTCTTATTTGTTCAGACAACAGTATTTTTACTTTGAAAACTTCTTTATTTATGAACCAATACCTGTGTTAAAATTGGCTTCGCAGATATCTTACATTGAATACAATTCTAACAGATTTGTAAATTTTATCCAGGTGTTTGGATGTGCCTAAGAAGTAAGAAATTGTATGTTCCTGTTGATATCATAAGATAATGTGATAATCATATGGCCATACCAGAGTTTCATCGCTAAGCTGATGCGGGGACCTCAATACTTTCAAATATTTATTAGAGTTGTTGAAAAACATGATCCATTTGCTGTATATATATTATTTTTCTATGTGAAATTACACTTTGTAATTGTTACGTTTTGATCTTTTTAGGAGAGGCAAACTTCCGCCACACAGACAACGAGTTAAACATAAAGGGGTATGAGTGGGTGGGGTGGCGCAATGATTCCTCTCACGGTGAGGGGCCCTGTCGAAGTAAAGTTCCAGTTTGAAAATGTCAGAAACTTCTCCACTGTGACAATTAACTGCAATAATTACTTTTCAAAGAATGTAAGAGTGTTTAAAAAGGCTCTGGTGTACTTCAGCATTGGTGGAAAGTATTTTTTCGGGGAGCCTGTCACATATGAGTTTGAGCAAGATAAAATTATAAACTATAACCATGAAGTGAAAATAGATCTGAAACACAACATTGGAAAATACGTGAAGCTTAAGTTCTTTTTTGATTCCAAATGGATTATGATCAGCGAGATAGAATTTGACTCAGGTAAGTTATACTTTTATAATATAGGTCTTGATAAAAGACAGTTGTGCCTATATCATATGTCGTACTGTGTAATGACACAATACTTCAGTTAATTATGGGGTTATTCTTTCAATGGGCCAACCGTACTGGTTTAAAGACATTTTGTAGAGTTTTTACTCACTTTTACAATTCAGATGATATTTTTCAAGATTGGTTTCTATGGATTTGAGTATACTTAACAAATTATGAATATCATGAAAATATGGTTTTCACACATAAACTTAACAGTTCCCAATTAAATAAATTGGGATGCGAAGTTCTGCTCGAGTTTCTCGTGCATTCAGTGCATGTACCGGATATATAAAATAGAAATTTCGTACATTGAAGATGTAAACTTTTATACCTTTATACTAAAGTATACACAAAATATCTATAAAAATTACACACGCCCATAAGGTAGGCAGTAAATCCATTTTACAGAATTCGTGTATTGCGTACAGATTAGCTTTGTTTCCTGTATCTAAAAAATGAAAACCAGTCATTTTTGTTAAAACTTTCTCTTATAATATATTTTTCTTTAATGATTATCTCACCTGTAACTAAGTGTATTGAATTGATCGTAAATGAGGTACATCGCTTGTGTGACGTCATGAACTTGGGAACCAGTCACGAATAAGAGAAGAGCCATTCATCTTTGGCACTGGTTCTCATGTTAAGGCAATTACATTGTTCTTTTTGGTTTCAACAGTTGAAGTCACTGGAAATATCACCGAAGAAGAAGAGGCTTTGCCGACGACAATCTTTATCCCTACGACGACAGAGATTGACTCATCCGACAATGATCAGAGTATAGATATAAAAGTGGACGGGCCTGAAGGTACATATCACGTTTAGGTATTTTATATAAACCCGTGACGGCATGAGACATTCCAAAATATATTAAAAACAGTTCATAATGCTGTAAAAATGACAGCTGCAATTGGAAACGTTTTGTTGTTGTTGTTTTGTCGTTGTTTTTTTTTCAATTTAAAAAGTCTTAATTCAGCAAGGGTTTCACAGAAATTCTTATCTATTTGTATCATTAAAGCCAGTTGTTACTTGGAAAAGCGTTAGAAGTATGTGAAAAGCTTCAACTTTCGACTAAATAGTTTTACCTATTGAATACTTTTGTATTTTTAAGGTAACCAGCAAGGCGATAACGCCAATAAAGAAATCACCAAAGTTCAAGGGGAAACAGCGTCTAAAGACGAAGATTATATCAGCATAATCATCGGGGCGCTTGCTGCTCTCATTGTCATACTGACGCTTATTGTCATTTTTGTTATTGTACGTCATAAACGACGTCAGCGATTAAATAGACAGAGTCTAAAACCCGTCTCTGACACGGTATTAAATATAAACCTGAACAATTTCCAGAACAACATGAACGGAAAGGTTTCCAATGGCAACGTTTATAACGGAGTTGCCACGGAAGAGGATGATCATATAAAAGAGTTAAATGGGAAAGGTAACATCACTGTATTTCAGAATTTAAAACGCTTTTTTATTGTAATAATACTCCCGTAATATTGTTCTATTATTCTTAGTGCTTCTTAAATGCATGCCGTTCGTATTTTACTGATATTGTAGATAAAGAAAAGAGAATCTAAAAAAAAAATTCCATTAAATTTCTTCAAGTTAATTTCGTATTTTATATTTCATTTTATTGATTTTATGAACTCTCTTCTCATTTACTTGACTAAAATTTTGAATAAATATGTAGAATCATTTTTTTATAACCATCATAACTCATTCATTGCCATTAGAATGTTCATATGACGTATAGTATACTCACTTGACTTACTTTTTTTACTTATTTTTTTTTTTGTATTTTCGTTTAATGTGCACGTCCCAACGTTTTATTGTCTTCACTATGCACTGTAGTGTCCAACTTGGCTGGGTTTCTCCCTGCTCCCTGCTGTTGTCACTATTTCTAGAATGTAAGCACGTGCTTCATTGCTTATTGCTTGATTATTAACTCCCTTTTAGCCATTGCACATTTTTATTTCCGCTTTGTACTTTATTTGCATTTCGCTTTCTTTTCTGTTTCCGCACAGCAAAATTGCCAGTAAGTGTCAATTCGTACTACTACGAGGAACTTGACGACTTCAAACCACCTTTAATTGTAGCTCTACCTCCCGTGACGTCACCAGTGACACCAGTGACGTCATCGCAACATTCCACGTTTAAAGCCAAGCCAAAGAACACCAGTTTGAACGCCCTAGACAAACCACCAAATTATGACGCACTGTATGCGGCGTCAGACGTCATCAGTTCATGTGTACCCAACATTCCTAGCCTTCAGGGCGTTAGTGGAAACAATGTTTATGCTGTTCCTAACTCTGACATCCTTGTGAGCAGTATTGACTGTGCCCTGGTCGAATTTCCAAGACGAAATCTGAGATTTGTGGAAGTTTTGGGAGAAGGAGAATTTGGTGAGGTAGGCAGATCACACAATTTTGTAAACGCGTACTTGCCTTTTTGGCTCTCTTCCTGAATAAGAGGTTTGATAGTCATTCAGATTTAGAAATGCCTCTCATTTTTTCGTAAAACAGACATTTGTTTTAGAAGGAACGGACATACTCTCTGTTTAGTTTGAATATGCGACTTGACTATAAAACATCTAAAGCTTTTAACTGATTATATGTTTAGAACTTTCTTGAATAACCACTGATTAGCGATGTTGTGCATGTTTACGAGAAACTCGACTTTAATAAAGTTTTCACGCATTTTCAGGTGCACCTTTGCGAAGCGTTTGGTATAAACGATTCTTTTGGCGGAGAGTACATGATGACACGCCGGAAGTCGGGACCGGTCCTTGTGTCTGTAAAGATCCTGAGAAAAACAGCAGACGACAGAGCCAGGTGTGCAAAGTACTGATCTCTTACTAACATTCTATCTGTATTTTCCACTTCATTCTAGCACTGTTAGCAGTCTAGGTGTTTGTCTTAGATCTAGTATCACTTTCTCGTCTGTCTTCACCCAATTTACTACATGTTTCTGCGTCTCAGATAAACTAACTTTAGTTCTTGAAGGACTGCGGTCAAACTATAAAACATCATCTATGTACAGTCATACTGATTCGATCTATTAACACTGCAGTAAGAATGTTTGTTTACGTTCTTTGTGTTTGATATACTACTGGAAATCATTTTGGCTGCAGTGCCTTATTTAAGCGAAACAAATTCTATTCAAACAGTTTGACAAAAAGTTACTGAAATGTTTCGTAGCCTTTTACGGACATTTTTACACTGCTTTTCCCTGATACTTACTTTTTTACTCTTAACTTATGCTCACACTATGGCATTATCTATTTTCTGAAGAAATATTTGCTGAAAGTCCCTGCTTTTTACTAATATCTTTATTCCTTAAGGAGAGTTGGCCCGTATCCTTAAGAGTAATTTCTGTCTTGTTTTAATTCTGCTGACTCGAGTCTTCTGTGTCTTTGAGATACAGGATACGTTTTATATCTCCCAGTTGACTCTTACAAAGAAAGTGAGGGAAAACAAAGATTCTTTTCTTTTAATTAAAAGAAGGAACAGTTCGTCTGTTATGCTGTTTAAATTCAATTTCTACCATATTAGATTATGTTGAGAAAAACATCTCGTTCATGAAAACAACCTGCAGATTTTGCAGTAAATGAAATATTTGAAAAGAAACGGTGTTCTAAATATTTTATGGTCTACTTTCTCATGTAAATATCCATATGATCTTGGCTGAAATGTTGTTTTTGTTATACGATTCACGTGTCTGAACTGCAGAAGAAAAATGTTTCTGTTTACTGTTGTTTTATTTGTGTATACATGTGTTTGATTTCTTATAACACAATATCGCTTGTTCTTAAACAGGTCTGACTTCCATCGAGAGATGAAGGTGATGTCAATGTTAAAGGACCCTAATATTGTTCGGGTCCTAGGGGTCTGTACCACTGAAGAACCCATGTGTATGATCGTTGAATACATGAAGTATGGCGATCTTAACCAGTTCTTGCTTGATCACTTGCCAGAAACGCATATACAGACACCGGGTGCCAAAATTCTGAGGTGAGGACAAGATCAATGGCGGAAGTAGCCAAGTGGTCATTTTCTCCACTTTCAGTTTGCCAATTATACTGGCTTTATAGACTAGAAAAGGTGGTGCAGTATTAGAAATGGTCTGGCAATTTAGATAAGGTTTCAGCTAATGTAATATTAGCCCCAATGTAATTACGGATGCCAGTAGCTTTTGTCTTGTCTGGAGGTATTGACGGTATAATGTTTGTCTTCATAAATTATCTTTCGCCTTCAGAGGAACTTACTGATTTATGCTGTATCGCAATAATTGACTGTAAAAATTCCATTCTAAGGAAAGATTTCTAAATTTACCACCATTGGATTTAATGAAATGTTTATTACCTCGTATTTGAAATATATTTCAATAAACACAGTCATAAATACATTTTCATTCTTTTGCGATGATACAAAATAGTATAAGCATATTAATAATAAATTTGATGTACCATTTTGAAAATTCTCATGATCATTTCGAGATTTTGGTTGTCAAGTTTCCAAGTACAGAATACACTTGAAGTGTCATAAAATTCGCGTTCTTGTTTTTATTATGTCTTCTGTTTATTATGTCTTCTGTTTATTATGTCTTCTGTTTACTATCGGCTATCAATGTTTCTTTTATCTTCTTCAACAATATTAAACTAAATCATTAATATTTTGTAGAATTTCAAATACTGTTCGGATATGCTCAAATTCCGGTTATCTGCATGAAATAAAATAAAAATATCGTGAATTCGGAAATTGCATATTTATCATCCCTTTTCTCCTTAATCCAGCAATGGTTGTCAAATTCTAATAAACATGTATAATGAAGTCATCTTCTTAATTTTCTGATATTTGGCCTCCATTTTTGAAAGCAATGACAGATTGGTTTAAATGAATTTATAACTAACATTTTTTCGTCTACTCAGTTTCGGATACTCATTGCGCGTTTCTTTATTTTTCAGCCACGGTTGTTTAGTCTACATGGCTTCACAGATTGCTTCTGGCATGAAATATTTAGAATCTCTCAATATGGTGCACCGAGATTTGGCCACACGGAATTGTCTTGTAGGACCGTACTGTACCATTAAAATCTCGGACTTCGGTATGAGCCGGAGTCTTTATAGCTCGGACTATTACCGGATTGAGGGTCGAGCCGTGCTGCCAATTCGCTGGATGGGTTGGGAGTCGATCTTGCTGGTATGGGACAAATAGCAGCTTAAATCTCTCTGGCAAACTTTGGATCTTTTGCCTTCACTTTTGAATGTTTAATACAGCATGTGTTATTTAAATTGTCTATTCTAAATTACAAGCTGGTATTGCAAATATATGTGAATGATCATATCCCCTTTTACTTTTCTGTTTCGTTAAAAGGCATGAAAATACCAAAAAAGTGCGAGGTGTATGAAGGTTTTTCTTTTCAAAAGTATTTACCCTTTCTAAATATTTGTATTTATTTCATTTCTAACAATCATTACCTCATCCATTTTAGTACTGTTACTTGTTGATATTATGTTGTCTTCAGTGACATGGTTAAGGTTGTATCCATTCTTTTCATGATAAGATAGATATAAAATATAAATAGCTCCATTTTTTCGTTCTAAGAATCGATCGAATCGATCAATCAGTACTTAAGTCATACAAAATTCCTGTCTTTTTAACTATTAAAGTTGAATTAGGCTCGACTTTTTTTGACAAAAACAAATAAATTCTTAAAAGCAGGTCAGGACTAGTATATATTTGATTGGTAAGGCATTTTTAGTGCCTTTAGAATGAAATATTTCTAATTTAATGATGCAACCTCATTTATTTCGCTGAAGACAGTGTGATGTTGCAGCGTCCATTTGCTTTATGCTAAGTAAGTCAACTGTATTCCTATTTCCAGGGCAAGTTTACAACCAAAAGTGATGTATGGTCAGTTCGCTGTAACATTGTGGGAGATTTTAACATTCGCTCGAGAACAACCCTTCGAGGGCCTCACAGATGAAGAAGTGATCTCTAACGCCGGACATTATTACAGAAACGATAACGAGCATGTGGTTCTTTCTCACCCACCTAACTGTCCTAAAGAAATTTATGATCTAATGTGTGAATGTTGGAACAGACAGGAGAGTGAACGACCGTCGTTCCGAGAAATAAACATGTTTTTATGTAGGAAAAATATGGGTTATGACCCCAGGAAGGACAATTTAGAACACGTGAGCTAAAACTAGGAGAGAAAAAACATTGTACTAGTATTTTGTTTAACTGTTAAATAAACGAAATCAATATTCCTCTAGAAGACGAAAATACAAACTTTGCCCTTGAGACTTTTAAAACAGTATGAAGATAAAGCGACTTTCATGATGTTTTATTGTTACGGGAACACCAGATTTTAAAGATGGAATCCAAACACGTGTTTTTCGTCACTTTAGTTGTAGTGTATTACGATAGCTTGCAACAAACTTCACAAAGAATAAGGAACTATGGAAAAAGACAGGTTGTAAATCTTGTATATAATAAAATATCAAAATATGTAAGACTTGAATAACAATGTTACACATACAAAATTGGTTGTGCTAGTGATAATATATAGAGTTACCTTTGTTGGTGGCCACTTTCTAAATTTTCATTGTTGTTTTCGAAATTTACAAATTTAGGTGTTAGAGAAGGTTTGTTAAATTTCATCTGTTCATGTTACAGTATGAAACTAGGTGATTTTTCATATTTTGCTTTATGGAATTATTGAAATGTAGCTTAGTAAGTACATAGTACATAGAGGCTGTCATCTTTCCTTGCCATTGGATATGCTTGAGGAAGGGAGCTTATAAATGGACAGGTATAGTATTAACAAATGACAGCTCACTTTAATTGTACACATTTATTATTAATACTGAAATTATTCAAATACAAGGATTGTTTGCTTTCTGCTGTTGCTAAAACAGTCAAAATGAATCGCATTACATATTTTGCAAACTGAAGGATGAAAGGGGAAAAGTTCTAGGTACAGTTGAAGAATGAAGCAGACAGGACCTTTACTTTTTATCCCTCGAAATGAGCTTTTATTTATTGTCTTCGGTTTTGCAAAGATTAAACATTTATACATCATTTTGAATCTAATCTTCACTAAATGTTTACCCGATTCTCTTTAATACTTTCTGAAAGTAATATATGTCATACTTTGCTTATTTTGAATGATTTATGCCAAGAGGATACAGTCTGGCTGATTGTTAGAAATGTACTTGTATATGTGTTTGGCATTCATCTAGCTTGCTGACATTTTATCTTAACAGTTACTTGACAAAACTCGTTTTCAAAGAACAGAGTGTCCATGATTTGAAAGATAAACTACTACATAACTTGACAAAGTCACTGTCATCAAAGAAACTGGCATTTTTGTATAAAAAATACTTTGAAATTGAAATGGAGAATTAAGCACTTCATATTTAAGACACCATAACACATGGCATTTTTACATTATTTTTCAAATTAAATCGATCATACAGGGATAGTGATATACAAACTAATCTCCTCGAATTTATTACAGGGTATAAATTTACAATTTTGTATAATCTATTCTTATTATATCTACATTTTAAAGTATTAGTTATAAGGTATTAATCGACTTACAGATAACATCGATTAAGACAGAGTATTCAAACATTTTTTTTAATTTAATTTGAATTGCTTTTAATACTGAAATGAGTAAAAAGGACTCATTTTGCCAGAATTTCAAAGGGTGCATTATCAGAAAACATTACAATTATCAGATTTTGTTGTCAGTAATTTGTGCAATTTGTCAGTACATGATCGCTTCAAGTCCTATTATTGTCAGTAAGTGGTCACAGAACCAGGTCCCCTTAGGGAAGTCTGATAAAATGAAATGTGTATATATACCAGATCAGTTGGCAGAAAATTGCTTAACCTTGTTGTACAGTCACAATATGTATATATAGAACACTGTTTAGTGATAGATATATATGTGATAGACCATTTTATATTTACTGTGGCCCTGTGAACCTAGGCTTGGTCAAGTAAAGTTTGTGTCTCAACTGATCCAACGATAGGGTAGTACCGAAATTTAAACTGAATGATTTTGTTTCATTTCTTTTCTTACGACTATAGTTCAGTTGTACAATATTTTGTATTCCTTACATAAGCAAAGAAAAGTTAATTTCTGTCTTTGAATATTATATTCACATACACTGTTCTTTGCAAACTTCTACAATCGCCTTTCTTTCGCGACTATTTTCCATTTCTCTAAAACCGATTTTTCACATAACAATACATAAAATGTACACAATAATAGGTAATAATCCCAGACAGTATAATAGATCTACTAATTTCTTCTTGCCGGGAAGTCAACGACATTTGGGTTTAAACTAAACTAGTTTGGCTCTGTCTTTTTGTCACAATTGTACAGAACTGTTTTATGTAAATGTCAGAAGTGTTATTCTTACCAAACACTTGAATATGTCATAGTTGTAGCGTATTTTAATCAAATTTATGTTGTTTTGTGACATTTCGTCATTCCAGTGGTGAACACATGCCGGAAGTGACGTTTTGGTCCTATGTTATCTAATAAATGTGACGTGTAGATATTTATATTTCACGAGGTTGTGACATCTTTTAAACTAACGAATTGTGCGTGCCAGTGACATATTGATATTACCGGGGTTTAGATCATAAGGATTTTGAAAAATAGATATATAACAAAAGATTAACTTATAACGCCTAGAATTTATAGGGAATATATTTAGATTCTAGATCCATATTTTGCTTTCTTAATTCTTATGATCTGAAGCTTATTTGTGTGCGTAAATCGTTGAATAAATGTAGAAATTAAGCCATTATGTAATTCTTAAAATGTCTTTAATTTAATAATGCTTCACTTTAAAATCAGTTAAAAAGTTTACCCAGTACAAAAGCACATGGACAATCTAGAAAAACATTTTGATTTATCTTTCTTTTTAGAATAAATATTATGTACTGTCATGTGGTATTATGTACTGTCATATGGTAGATCTAGGTTCAATTTACCTATATTTCAAATTTAGAATGACTGTTTATTGCATTTATTTATTCATTTATTTTCGTTTCAGTCCGGAAAGATTGTTTTTGAACAATGTTTCACAACAAATTCTGTGACTAAAAGTGAAAGTATTGTTTCGTGTCTTCTTGCATTTTACTCTGAAAAATCACGTGACAAACTAACAACAATATATATTATTTGTATTTATAGAGACTTTACACAGAAGCCGTTTCCAACATTTTGAAATTTGTTGAATTCAGCCAATCAGGTGTTGTAGGAAGTTCCTATTTACAAATAATAGAATGCAAATGAAAGCCGAAATTTTCAACAACAAAAATCACGTGACAACCAGTTTATTCAAAATTAACTGTATTTTTTTCTAGATGCGTAGGAAAACAAACAATACTTTTACTTTTTGTCCAGAGATTGGATAGTATTACAATCTGTGCGTAGAAAGACATCGTTTGTTCCACTGTAAACGGCACTACTTGTGTAAGCTTCTGTCTAAATGCTTAAGATTTTGTGTTCTTGCGCGTTTCAGGACTACTTTTTAGGTAAACGAAAAAAAGTTTTGAAGTTCACACAAGTGCTGGAGTTTATGGTTGGTTGTTGTTTATTTAGAAGTTGTTACAAGCTGTTAGAGGTTTATTCTTTGACTCACACTGTCTGTCTATCTGTTTGTCATTGAGAATTATGATTTTTTCCCTTGAAGGTCAAATGTCCGTTACTTAGTATGTGTGTCAGAATGTGCTGACAACTATTTTCTAAATAAAAATGTTAAAACATACACGGCTTCTTGTTTCTATACAAGGCTTCTTGTTTCTATACAAGGCTTCTTGTTTCTATACCGACAGATACCGAGCAATTTACATAAAAACATATATAATATGTGCAAAGATTGGATGAAAAGTAAATATTAAACATTTGAATATAACCTTTGCCTCAAACCAAATTATACACTGTGCAGGGTCATTATTCTTTAAGTTTTCCTAACTTTCGCGTGAATCTTTGGTTCCAAATTACAAAATCTAAGAGAGAAAAATGAGATTGCACTGTTTCTCTCTCAGTATCAAAAACACATTTTAGTAGTACCCTTATGAATATATGGGGCTTCAATAAGGAAGAATAGTTTTTTCATCAAATGCTTCATTTGGTATTCAGGTGATCTGCATGTCTCAAAAAGTTATACAGGATATTCTAACCATTCTTTTCTAACCGTTGCCAGAAGAAAAAGATAACCACGGAAAGAAAAACCTTGAGGTTTTTGCGCAATATTAGTTTATTCTGATGCTACAAATAAATGCTTAGCCGAATTGTTCGGTGAAAGGTCTTGTTCATCTCAAATAAAGGTGTTCACAATTAGGTTAATAAACACACAGGAATTACAGCAAATATCTGAAGAGATTTTCTCCTGATTCGCGACATTTACATTTCCAAAACACATCTCCAAGATGTTCTTCCAAACAATGCCTGTCTCAGCTGTGAATGACACCTCGTAAGTAATGTTTGTCATTGGCAGAAATTAAACTGACTTTGACATAAAGTATATTTTTAGCAACAAGTGTCAAAACAATAGCTGCACGAGACGTAAAGTGACGTCACGCACCTACAACATCTTTGCCAAGATTTTTCCTCTTCTGTCAGGGATATTTGTTGGGAGGTATTTCAATTGTTGGTTTACAGACAAGGAATATATTGATAAAGACAAAATGTCCAGACTTATTCAACATTATTTTTGTCAAACACGAAGAGAGTAATTTGTAAATACGTTTGTTGACGGTACGACTTAGACTTTCAGTGCTTTGATGTATGAAGAAAAAACGCATAGGAATTATTGTGGCGAGACAATTCTGCTGCAAATTTCTATTCTAAGTTAAGCACGGTCTGAATACATTAATAATTTACAATCTTAAAGAGAGATATACTTTTATTAATGAAATACCATATTGTAAGTCAAAACATTTATTTCTATCTAAGGAATGAATCATTTTTTATTTGCTGGCATTTTGCTACGGATAAAGTTCATTTATTTAGAAATACAAAAGAAATCGATTTGTCATCACAAATGTAACAAATGCAATGTTTGTTCACACAATATTTCAGTTATGTCAGAAAATGAATCATAAATAGAGATGTCGTAATACTGAACCACTTTTTCATAACACCGATTACACCTGCTCATGTCTGAAATTACCGGCGTCGTTTAAAAAAGTTTAATAGGGTTTCTTGTGCGTTATGACAATATATGTTTCCAGATATGTCCAACCCTACAAAGTCACGAAAGATACATTTGTGGTATAGTGAAACATCCGCTAATAATCTACAAGTGACAGAAACCAATCATAATCCTATTTTGTTATTTTACGTTGCACCTGTGGCATGTATTTGCCAATATAAGATGTCTAAAGGTTGACTTTGTGAAAAAGAATCAAGACAACTAACATAGGAAAGAAGAAAGTCTTTTTTTCTGCTAGAGCTACGAGACATTGAAGGGAAAGACTTCAGACGTTTTGGGAGTGCTGGAATAAACAGTGGTTTAACGCACAAACCATTTATAGAACTTTTGACGTCATATCATATTCTTGACGTCATTGACTTACCGTCACAACTAAAATGAAAATGTCTGGCAAGAAAACTTTTTTTAACTTATATACATCAAATCGATTAAAAAATATCTTTCTGACTCGTTTTAGTTCTCAAAATATCCGAAAAAATGCAAATAATGTGTCTGACAACGGGAAATTCATTACAACATACGAATTTAAATATGCTTTACATTTAAATGTACGCATACAGTCATTTAATTGAATGAAACAACATCTTAGATCTATTATCTCTGATCTGAACAGCTGCAAAAAGGTGCATTCATATCTCAAATTTTAAGTCGTGAAAAGGCTAAATAGATTTTGCTTTGAAACAAATAACTTATCAAAATTTGTTTCCCTATAACCATTATTGTCAGAGTATAAACAGTCAATTTTGCAAGATTGTAATAGAGGAGTGTTCTTTCCTTCGCCAGTGTCTGGCGTAAATCTTATTGCAGTTATGAAATGAATGGATAGGTATTTCATTCATTTTCTTTGTTATTACTGTAAGATTTAGATACAGCATACCATACAAACTTGACATGTCTGTCCTGTGCGTCCTATGCAAGCAGATACAAATAGTTTAGATCCTTAGCAGACGACAAATTATGCATGCTGGGGAAAATAGAAATGGGAATATAAAACTTGAAAATTGCAGAAATAAAAATTGTATCTCTCCTTTGTCTGTTCATGTTTTATTTGAATCAGATGATTAATGACAAAGCATTTTTTACGAAAACACAACAAGATATCAAGTTTTACATGTTTTGTTTTGTAATAGAATAAAACGTACTAAATTTACAAGAAGTATGATATTATTTTAGAAGGCACTCCCGGTGATTTTAGTCTAGCAACAAATGTATTGTTAATTTCATCAAACTGTAGAATGAAACTTATACGCTTATACACATAAGAACTGGCGCCAAGGTAATCACGTTAAATACATTTCAACAACTGTCATAGATCTTGCACGCGGAGCGCGATATCCCAGAAATAATAACTATATCTCTGATTGTCTAGATCTTACCGCATTGTTCTTTCTCTGTTTGTATGTTCCCAAACCGACAATTATGCAGATCTTTTGGCCAAAGTAACAGAAGATCACTCCAGGCATTTATAATGATTAGCTGTGTCACCAACATCCTAAGACATTTTTTTCAAACCTTGATGGACGCAAGATGAATCAAAACGGTGGGTATTTATTATTAAGATCAAATTACGTCTTGTACAATGCAAAATGAATGAAAAAAGGTGTTTAAACTGCTCATATCCAACAGTCATTTAAAAAAAAGAACAGAAATAAGAAGTACGTTCTATATAGCAGACGATACTTTTACTTGACAAATGGAGATTTCATAGCTTTGAAACGTTGACTCAATTATGACGATCGGAACCACCAATTTGACAGTCCACTTTGTACGTGCAATTAAGCCATTTCTTTAAGCAAATAACGACGTGTAATTCATTTAATAACTCCTTGACTCACCATCTGTCCATTTAAGACGAAGAACTGGTAATTTTGACAAAGATTTGCTCTTCGTTAAACGGTTGTCATGGTAACCATGAATCTGTGAAAGTCTAAAAAAGTTCGTGAATTGTAGAGACAAGATTGATCTATTTGTTTCTCCAGACCCTGTTAACTATTTGTCACTGAGAAACAATTTGTCAATGCTTTATTTCAAAGATTGAAAATGTCGTTTGGCTCGCGTGACATTCCCGCGCGACAATCAATTAAAAACGGACGCTATTTCGAGTTTCATACTTGATTAAAATCGATCTTGCTTTTAATCAAATTTAACCAAATATGTGTCCCCTTTTAAAGAACATGACCCTTGTGCGAACACTGATTACCATGTTATTTGTTTTGAGGAATTTTAAGGGGACGACACCTAAAAATGACAAGGGACCCTAAAGGAATTACATCAGGCAAAAATTTCTAATCAAAACTGGAATTGGTCGAATATACATGTCATACCGACTGCGAATGCATGCTCATTCGATAAACAAACTTTTTAGAGATGAAAATCATTGGTTGAGTCTAGCAAGAGTCAGTCAGATTTATTTTAAGCGGGTAGTTTACCTAACCATTCTTCTTTGGAAAGATAAGCTTCCGTTTGAAATTGCCAACTTCTTCATATATATATATATATATATATATATATATATATATATATATATATATATATATATATATATATATATATATATATATATATATATATATATATGATTTTCATGGCCGGTAGCGAAGTTTGAACCCTCAGCCTTCTATTTCTAATGGTGTTGGACATGTTTTGCCATTGTTTTTTATGTTTGTTTTTCTTTTTTCTCTTTTTTTTCTTCTTTTTTTTTTGGGGGGGGGGTCATGAAAAGCATTTACATTTAATCAAGTATATTTATGAAGATTGCAATTAAATACTGATTAAGACAAATATACATGCTGATCAAATATATGATCAGTATCGGTCGCAAAATCACCATGGTCGCAAATATGATCAGTGTCGGTCAGAAAATTGCTATGATCGCAAATATGATCAGTGTCGGTCGCAAAATTACAAACAGTGTAATTCCTTATGGATAAAAGCCATTTAAGAAATTAATTACAAAAAACAACAATAACAACAAAATAATATTATACCTCGGTGTGTAAATTCTTTCACGACTAGTCATGAAATTGCCGTTTCGCCCATGTAGATCTTTTAACCTTTTTACTACCAAATAAAAAAAGTATTTTACACCTTAAATGAATGCATCATATGGCTTTGATGTTACATCTTTAAAGCAGATGCCAAATTTTAACTTCTGTTAACGTTTCGTTAATAATGTAACTTAAACACTTCATCATCTTGTCAAATGTAGTTCAAAATCCAAATACTTAAACAAAGGAATTCAAAAATTATAAAGCTTCTTACAATAAAAAGCATGTGAAAAAGCAATTAAAGGGATTACTTAGGATTTCAGACTCTTTGCGAAATCTGAGGTTGACAGCGGACATTTTGCCTGTCATGTCCCGATACTTAAACTCTCTAGAAGTTAAAGTTATCTCGTGTCAAGTTTCAAATAATCACCATAATTTTCGAATCAAAACAGATTTTATTTGTCAACATCCAATTTTAGACGACCTTCATTTAGATTATTGTATCGCCTTTGGTGTCTAATCACTGAGTGAAACCTGTTTATTTCCAGTCTATATGTTAACTATCTTCCGTTTTCAGTCTTCATTTGAAAAAAATATGAGAAAAATCAGCTATAAATCTAATTCATTCACTTCGGGAACAAATCTGTTTTAAGCCAAAAACGTTGTGAAACACTTCAGCAACGAGAACCAGACTAAATTCAATCTCTTTTGTTGAGATTGTTGACTATCTTTAACTCACTGTTGTTGTTGTTGTTGTCGTCCTACAATTCCTTTTTAACTTTCCTAAGAATAACCTAAACCTATTTTTGTATATGACCGAACTGGACCCAGTGTCTGCGATCGGTTTATGATATATTGTTTTTACATTTTACACACACACAAAAATGTTCCTGACTGAAATTGCTTTGTGTACTGTGACTATTGTAAATATTGTTTTATAATTACCCATGTATACAAGTATTTTAATGAAACAGCGGCCCTTTCTAAGGAGAATATTTTCAGATGAATGTACAGATTTTTCCGAAAATAACGTTTTACTCGCTAAAATTTATTGTTTTTTTAATACTTCTTAAAATATATTAAAGGATTCCTCTGAAGTTTTAATCTGGAACATGTAAAAGGAATGAAGACTAAATAACCATTTCTCCAGCGGCGTTTTGGGGACACATAATGGGGTTGCGATTCCTTTGAAATGCTCTTAAAGAACTGTTTTCGGCGAATGACATTAAAGCATCCTGAATATGAATCATTAGTTAAAAGCCCAATTACCCGGTCAGACCCCCGTGAAAAACATGCACAATACTTGCACGAAATTCTCTATTGTTGTATTAATCATTCATTGGCTGACAATTGAATGCATGTATTCTTTCACTGGGACCTTTTTTGTCGGAAGTCGCCTTTTACTAATGACAGGTTGCACGAGGGACGCACATCTTTATTATATTTTATCTCTTAATTAGCACGGCGCTCCTTTCTTTCAAGTTACTGCTCCAGAACTAATCGATGGGTGCACGGGCAGAATAGTTGTGCATTTTCTTTGTATAGGAGTGAAAAGATGTGTAAATTAACTAACAGATGCATTTTTCCTCGTCAGTTTTTTCAAAGAAATCTTTATAAAAAAGTGTCTGACTGGGATAAATTGTCTGACATCCCAAATTAAATGGCTTCAAACTGAAACTCTCTGCATAGGGCGCAAAGCAAGCGATAAAGAATTATTACTTCAGCTTTTGAAAAACAAAAGAATTTATTAGTCGGATTTGAACAAAAAGAAATCCGCAGACGATATGAACAACTGCACTTCCCCCACAACATAAAATAACTAATCTCTTTAGGGGGCATCGGTCATATGGACAACCGGTACCGACGATAAATAACCTCAAATAGAGAGATATCAAAATATACACCGCAATGCTAGTTAACCTACATACATCTTTACCAAGATCATACAAAGCAAAATATGATTCATACCAATGGCCGAATTTATAACAGCTAATTTCAACAAAATATTTTATAACTTTTTTAGTATCAATGCCCTCTGCTTTTTACATATATCTGGCCAAATATGGATAGATAGTAATTCTAATTAAACTTTCATTGACTTTATGACAATATACAGGTCTGAAACGGAAAATATCTCTACAGTAGATGGCGTCTGGTAAGTTTCATCTTATACCAAATTTTAATTCCTCTACAATCTCTTCTTACTGTGTCCGCTGGCAGCCAGTGAACCGGTCGTCTGCTACTGTCTGTTATTTCTGCCTCGGAAACAATTGGAATATTAATTCGCCATTATTTATTCGTCTTTACAGTCTGTTTTGGTCATTTTCTGTCTTAAATGAGCCCTAATATGCAGTTTCCGTGCACACTGACCACTTGAGAAGGCTCGTGTCCATTCTAATTGGTCATTTGTGGAACGCTGATCACGACATCTGCCGCAAATTGATAGCGCGGCAAGGGTGAAGGTCAGGTAAATCGGATACCCTTTGATACAAGAAAATTATTCAAATTTCTGCATTAATATGACATTATGGCCTATTTATATGCAATTGTTGATTAAACATAACCAGCAAGATCAATTACAGAGTAATGAAAATTCAGGGGAAGCGACTGCATGTCTTGGGTTTCAGCCTAGCAATATGCAGCGCATAATATTCTCGAGATTTTGACATTTGTAAAATATTTTCGGACGTGTAATGAGTTTCGGTTGATATTCAAATAAGTCCTTGTTCTCTTCCTCTCTTTTTTTGGCGATGCGTCTGTTTGTTTTAAAAGTTTTTTTCTTCTTTTTTTCTTTTTTTGATTTTGATTTTTCAACATTCGAAATATCTGGAGAGTTTCGGTGCTATTTTACTGCATAAAACCATCTTGAATATTATAGAAATGATAAACAAGCTCAACTTTGTTATTATTATTGTGGTTGTTGTTGTTGCTTCTGCTGTTGCTTAGAAATGCTTATAACTTTCACATCATTTTGATTTTTAAAGAATTTCCTTGTGCATTCAAGATCCATGTAAATTAGGGAGCTAAAAAGTCAAACCAGATGTATTGTTTAACAAGACTGTGGTTACGGCTTTTTTTCCCTGAAGCAAGCGTATTTTCTAAAATACCTTTGTGTTTATACTTACTTATGTCGGATGCTGGTAAATAAATATAAGACTTACCAGGTAAAAGAATTGATCAATCTGATTAACTTGATGTGCAACAATTCGAACATAAAAAAGCCAGTTGCATCGAAACGTCTTTTAATATTGTTTGAGTTCTCTCTTAAGTCTGTCAGAGACATTCTTCTCTATTGAAACGTCCAGTGAGATTTGGTTATCATACAAAGGAGACCCATAGACAAAGAAACAGAAAGCTAGTTTACAATGGTCAATGACAGATCGACAACCTAATGACATTATAGAGATGGATCTTATTAGCAAAAGTTTCTAGCAACGGCTGAGTAAATTCCAAAGAAAAAAACTCCCAACGTCGATTGAATTATAGTTTGACGGGGACACTGTGGCGGCCAAAGTGCTGTCTTTAATTCCAGATTGATTACAAATAGATAACTGTAGAGCAAAAAGAATGGATTAGTTGTACAGAGAACTATGATTGGATTAGAAGCTGGCTCGTGTAGTGTAAGAAAATTACTAAAATAATTCCTCAAGGGAAAACAAAATCTCAGAAACTGATTAACTTCGATTCCAAGACACTTAGCCCAGAAACCTTAATGGGAAGTTGTAATAAATTTTGTTCCTGTATTAACAAAAACGTCATCAAATGTCACGCGCATTATATATTACAAAAACACGTGCAATAAAGCTCTCATCTATTTTATTTATGATGAAAAATCTATATTTAACATTTTTTCTCTGAAAACATGCTGGGCATGTAAGCTGGGTACTACTTTATCATCAACATTTATAACGCAAATTCGAAGAATTCTTATGCAGAACTATGCCTTATCCCAACTGACTCAAGTTTACTTTACGCTCAAATTTGAAGTTCCAAGCTCTAGAAGTAATTAAATTCGTTTACTTAGACAAGAGAAACGCCGAGTGTCAATTTAAGATAATTCATTTTTGTTATATTTCGTTTTAAAAATTAATAATTAGTCTTAAAGTAAAATTTGACGCGACAGAGACTTTCCACGTAAGCAAGGAAACAAATCTGGCTATTGAGTTCTTTTGGCGTGAATGTACAAGTACACCTACAAACAATAATAGGCAACCTCTCACAAAGCTTTCCGAATCAAGTTTAATAGCTGACATGGAACTATCTGGGATAATTTCCCATCCAGAAACACGCCTGGGGCTGCCTTCAATGTCAAAGAGCTCAAATTTCATCCAAGTACGTGCTGATTTACTCTTATGTTTAATATCACATCTGAAAGCACGTGTTTTACGCACTTTAAGTGTTATATAGACATGTAACTACTTAACACGTGCTCATAAATTTCTCATAAAGAGCCTGGAAAAACGACAGTATCACTAGCAATGGCGATTTTATGTTAGGACCGCTTAAAGCTGGTATAAAGTGGTGGAGATAACATGATGTTTTATCAACTTCGTGTGCATTTAAGGGCCATTTTATTGCCATATACATGTTTCCATTTAACCCCAATTGACCCTTGTCCACTGTAACAGACGTCGACAGGCATTCGTATAACATGAATATGTGTATATTCTAGGGATGGAAACGAATATTCGAATATTCGAAAATCTACCGAATATTCGAGTCTGAAAATATACTATATTCTAATTGAATACAGTGTTAAGAATAGTTATCTTACACGATACTGTGATAAGACATAGCCAAAAATAACTCCGACTACAGAATACCTTCTTTCTAACTGCTACAAAAAGGTTGTAAAAAAATAGATCCTGGAGATATTGTTTAAACACTGATGAAAGAAATCTACTATTTCTTGGAATAAACCTTTTCGTTTGTCAAATTACGTCTATGAAAATATAGGAAAGCCACAGGGGGTTATATATCAAGAACAGCTTCGAATTTAGCTTCTTTTTCCTAAAAATACTTCATACAGATGCACTCCGTAACTGTTTGGTAATGACATGACCAAATATAACAAAAGATTTCTGCTCCTATAATGCCAGAAATGCTTCAGAAGGAAAAATAGTGTTGTTTTTTTATAGATTCAAATTGTGTGTCTGTTAGTGGAAAACGTCATTTTTTTCAACAAACAAAACGATCAGTCTGGAAAATTTCATTTCCTAAAAAGTAATGCCTACGTCAAGGTTTTTCAATTTATTATGTGCAATAAATTGAACTTCCAGACTCAATTTAGACGTTTTCGATTGAAAAAATATGCTGTTGTGTGACGTTAATTTTCATCAGACGACATTTTAGACAGATCAGATGACATTTTGTTTCAAGTGATAGTATGAAGGGAGGGAAGAAAACGAGAAATGATTTTTTTCTTGTCAAATTAGAACTGAAAACTCGTTATGAGAAAGGAAGACCACCAGTTGTCACTTGTTTCTTAGATATTTGAAAGCGAGGGAAAATGATAAGTGCAACTGGTGTATGTAATAAACTTTCCTCAGACGACAAATCAAGAAATGAACATTTGCCTGTCAGAAAAAGGGAAATGAAGTGTTCCTCCTGACATTATTTTTTCTAGATTTGGAACTGAGAGGCCTTTTTCCTATCCGTTTTACAAAAACTGGAATTCTTTAGAGCTTTTGGAAGTTTTAAACATAAAGAATGCATGTTACTTTTTTTAATCTTCCCCTGATAAACTTGAGAAAGAGGAAAATTCCAGAGTTATAAAGAACAAACAATCCTCGCCATATGTTTTAATCACCTTTCTTTCCGTTATTCGGAGCTTAAATGAGTATCTCAACCAAAACTTAATAAGAAAACCCATTACCTCTCTAAAACCCGCTTTAATTTCACATTATTGCAATTTTCTGAAAAGGAAAGAAAAACATCTGACAGAAGAAATAAAATTAAAGAAATGTACGACCAGCCCCCAGTCTTTAATGGCTGAGTTTTTCTCAATATTTCAATCATCAGGTACACAGAACGCCCCATCAGGACCTTTTTTGCACCGTTGTAGTCAAAAACCTTTAGGCAAATATTATTATCCAACGGATTTTTTCCAAAGATTATTACATTAAAGTTTGACACTGATACATTTCTAGTGACGTAAGGAAAGATTCATGTCTGCAATTAAACAATTAGCAGACAACACTGGGAACTACTTTCTCTCAACGCAGATTGTATCCTTGAGCCTCGTTTCTGCGCGTTTCGCTTAAAGCTAGATCGGGACTTTTTTTCATTTCAGATTTGTCATTTATTTACATATTTGCTTATTTGAGATCGCTGTGCAGCTTAGAAGACAATATACCGACGACTAGAAAAGATGTTATAGGAATCTGATGTTTTCACTAAATGTCCAATTTCACATTGAAAAGGTCAGGTCAACTCTCTACAAATAGCAGAAATAAATGTACTTTATAGTTAATCGTTTTTACTTTACATAAAAACTGAGGTTCTGATTAGGTGATGCACATACATGATAAAAACAAGAGCTGACACTGAAAGATGACAATGCCTACCGAAGTGTTGCTTTTTATCTTTGAGATGAGGACCAGATGAAAAAAAAATCGAAGATCCTTCATAAGAAGTAGGGATTTTTTTAAATTTGACCTCAAGGTCAAGATCATTTAAGGATCAAGGTTAAAAAAAAATGTAACGTAATTTAAAAATCTTTCCCAAAGGGTTGTTGTGTGCAAACGTGAACTAAATAAAAAAAAAAGGTGGAGGTCATTAAGGGGTCAAAGTAAACAAAGCCATTTGGAACATCTCTCTAAAAGGGTTGTTATGTGCAAATATGAACTAAATCTGTCTAGTAATAAGAAAACTATGGACAATATCAAGTACTTCGAGGTCAAGGTCATTCAGGAGTCACATAAATATGTATCAGTGGGTGTGTCTTCTCTAAAGCGGTGTTGTGTTCAAGTATGAAGTAAATCCATTTATTAGGCAATGTTATAGTTTTCGAACGGACTGACAGACGGAGAGATAAAAAATTATCTGCCCTCCTTCGTGGGGAGGTGCATAGAAATCAGAGAATGCCTGGAGTAAGTTACTGAGCTTAAAATGAAAATTATGAAAATAATGAAAATCTGAAATTAAACCATCCTCTCTGTTTCAATACTTTTTTATCAGTTTGAAATTGAACGTTGTGCATTTTCCCGGAAACTCGAAAATCAGACGCAGAGAATCCTGACAGTGACTTTCAGCATTCCATTTGTAGAATTAGTAGCAGATGCTGACTTCATGCAGAGTATTTAATTGGAAATGTGCGAGGGTATTCGAAATCCTGAAATGGGAGCAAAAACTTGTGCCATGTCAAAAAATCGTCCGAGCATTGCGGCAGTTTTAGATGATAAATGGACTTGTTTATTATTTTTATCAATAAGTTCGCAAAAAAAACATATGAAACTGAGAGTATGGAAAATGCAATAAAACGACTGAGAAAACCATGTTTTAGTGCAATGTTAATAACCTTGTTTATAACAGAGTTCTTATACCAGTCATGTTTAATTCATGTTGTTTAATTTTTAATTTATTCACAATATAATAAAAATCATATCCATATTTGTTTTGCAGTTCAGCGCAGCCAAGATCATGTTACTTCGTTCATTAAGCTCAGTCTGCCTTCAAAACTTGCCGTATTTGTTCGTATCATGTAACATTCTACAAAATACAAACTACTTTAACAAATAATATACGATGCCCTATTTATAATTATTTGTTCCAATTAATCTTAAGACATTACCGGTTATAACCCGAAGTCACAGTAAAAAAATTTTTTGGATACTGGCTTTTAATCCCTGAGGAAGGAGTGAGTGGCCACAGATGGTAAATCCATCAATCATTCTGACCGATTTCTCCCTGACTTCTGATGGTGCTTTATGAATGTATTCAGTCCCTAATTACTGCTGAAAGGCTTGTCAAAAATAATTCCTATTTAACTGCCACTGTGATTATTTTATGGCACCAAACGGTTCAAATATTAATACAACAATATACGTGATAGCACAGAACCTTGACTCATACCGTTCTCAAGTTACGTAGTTAATATACGGGATCTTTAAACAATATAATAGAGTACATATCGATGAGCCAAATTTTCGTCTAACAGTTTTGTTATTTGTTGTTACTGCTTTTGTTTTTGTTGTTTTGTTAGGGGTTTTGTTTGTTTGTTTAATGTTGTTCTTGTTGTTATTGTTGTTTTGGGGGATGGATGTGTTGTTGTTGTTTTTTGTAAAAAGAAATACCGTATTGGCTCAAAGTTGTGTGTAAAGAGCCTGAAGATAAAAATTTCTCGAAAATAAACCAGTCATACATTATTGACAGCATCAGAGCAAATGTTGCAATATACACTCGAAGTGTTAAACGCACCTAAGGTGATGATTTGAGGGTATTCAATATAACTTATGACCCTATTTATTTATACTTTAAAGGAAAATATACAAACTGGCTGCTTTTACGTTACTTGTAGTGTATTGTGATTTACCTAGAATAGCAGGTGGATTGTGCATAATTTGCAAACGACAAATCTAATATATATGTCCGCAATATATGGGGCAAGACTAATATATGTCCGAACATGTCAGCGTTTTACATATAAGGCGTAAAAGAACGTGATATACGATGTGCTGACCGCACGGACGCAGTGTTGGGGGTCTGTCATACGAATTAACTTGTCAGTGGTAAAAGTGGCATCCACTAGTTTATGAGATAGGGGTCAAGCACAACGAAAAGGGTCAATGATTATTTCAAATATTTATTTCGTGAGTTATTGTTTCAATGTATTTCTTGTGCTTTCCACTTTTCGTTAAGTTTTTCTCCGGGCCTCTGTATGCATGGAAAAACACTTCTTCATCAATTAATAGATCTACAACTCAAACAACAAATTACAAAGCTCTTTTGTAAAATATTCAACGACTTTTTCTTAAAAATATTTTTTTGGTTTTCGATTTACTTTTTTCAAAAAGTTCCGTGTTTTCTTATTCTTAACTTTCTCAATATGCAGAAGGTACATAAACAGAAGATATATACCCACTTATAAATATTTACACATGACATATACGCACTCCCTGCAAGTGCTATACAAAATAAATATACTACTGGTATTAGTTGCTATAAATAAGGTAAAATGTTACCAGGAAATATGTCCATTTCCCTTGACGTTGGTCACTGCTGTGAAAAACAAACCCTAATAACGCACATTATGACACTGAAAGCAGACGACACAATTAGTGTCTACTGTGTCTAGAGCGTAAACAATTCTATAACCGGAAGTTGTTTCAGAGAAATGTTAATAATGCTAATAGCTCCCGTTAATAAATGTCACGTATATTTTTTTGTTCGTTAGTAGAGAAATGCAAGATGTCCAAACAGCTTTATCAATAGCTCACCTTTAGAGAAGTCCCCAACAAAGTACAAAATGTGTGAAAAATATGAGTACACAATTCAAACATTGACACATTACTAACCGTTTGGTCCCTAAACGCTAAGATTTTCATTTTCTTGCCTCTTTTTATAAGCATTTTCGAACTTGTTTCGATTTGGTGAATTTCGTTACCTGCCGAGGTGTGTCATTTTTGCGCCAAATTTGAATTTCTCACTTTAGGTAATTTCGTTAATCAACTTCGTAAAACTCTATCACTAAAATCTTAGGCATCTGTCAGCTCCCCTAGCTTTCCGAATGTTTTTCTTGCTATGGGAAGCCAGTTGTGCGAAATAACGAACTTTTGACTGTTAGTGTCAGCTATGTTTGTATGGAAGACATAAAAAATGCATTATGTGACTCAAAATTCTCCTTTGTTTCTGCTTAAGGAAATTCTGTTGGCAAAACCGGAGCTTTCCAACGGCACAGTCTGAACTATATTAATCTTCCCTGGCTTGAGACGATACCCAGTGTAGAGCAATAAGTCTTATGTGAGAGAATAGACCAGATGTCGAGTATTTCACCCAGTAATTATGTTGACACAATTCTTCTGAACTGGACAAAAAGGCTTTGATTTTCAGGAAAGTGTGTGAGCCGACCATTTTAAAGAGACATTTTGATGTTAACAAAATCTTTATGAGTAAAAGAGTAGGATAAATAACGCACACAAAACTAGAATTACTTCAAGTCTATTCTATTTAATGCGTGTATTACCATTACATGATTTTTATGTTCTTGCGCCTTATCACCCACGAAATTGCTCTAACGGAAAATTCCGATGATGACCGAGTTGGTACGACCGTAAAGCTGCCATGTGGCTTTGTTGGCCCTACCGAAGCATACGTCAAGTACGCTCTGGTTTGTTTCTTAAAACGTCGCCCAGCTTAATTACCCATAATTACTGAATCGAGGAATGTGGAGTTTGATGCGTCAGAAATCTGTGAAAAAATGTATCTGATTCGCACGTGCGATCCTCTGTCATTTATTAAACCTTAAATCTTCTGATTGTAATCAAGGCGTTGCGTGATCAGTAACTTGTAATTTTCCGGCAGACTTTGTTCATGATTTATATTTCACGAAGATTTCCTCTGAACTTGTGAAGATGATAATTGATCACTGTCTATAATATATATTTCGATAAATATTTGGCGCGAGGAAACTCCCGCGGGAATGCATATTCGCCTGTGATATAATCTTTTTGCTATCTAAACTTGATGTATATCGTCTCCGTGGTTTATGAGGAGCCTTGTACATTTTTATCTATGCAAATATGAATCAAAGATCCCAATTAATGGAACTTTTTATTTGAAGAAAAGCTTTTTCATACCCGACTCATTTCGCTAGAACTGGGAAAGCCAGACATTCTGACTCGAGGAGGGCAAGAAATTAAGATACACATACTTATGCAAAGAGGCACGTCTGGCTTTTATAGATCAATTCCATATTCATCAACCAAATTTCAAAAATATTCATTTGTATTTCCATGTTAAACGTCAAATATTTATATGACCCTTTTAACCATATCAACCTAATGATTATTTTGCCATGACTGTATATTACTGTTTCCCAGACTGATACATATGCAGGCAGGTCACAGTGGGGTAACTCTCTAAAATAAGTCTTAGAAAACACACGAGGGAGTCGTTCCAGAAAACCATATGTTGTTGTTGTTTCTTAGTAATATGGGTTCTAGGAGAAGCAAAAGTGAATCAAAATGTCAGTTGATGTCAACCGTCGAAAGGTTTTGTTTCTTTTTCTCGTGCACACGAGCTGGATCAACAAGTTGGTCTTCAGTCTGAAGTCAAGGCAATTGAAGTATTCATTGTGAAGGCTTTTGGGTCAAAGGTCAATCAATCTGATCCAATCCATATGCAAAACTATCAGAAGCAAAAGTTCTTAGATCTCCGTGGCTAAAAATTCAGCCATTAAAGAAAACTACACAATGATATAAACAAAACATTCGAATGAAGCATCTATCAGTAAAAAAAGGTAAATGCATACTACTTGGTCAATTATTTGAGACAGGTGTTATGGCATTTTACTTTTGAATACAATCAACAAAGAAACTTTTAAAGAAAAATAATTGAAACACCTAACTGACATTGCATTGTTATTTAAAACATATTGGCGGGACAAAAATATAAGTTTTTGGAGACTACAGAACTTCCCGCACTTATTCATTCAAGGGTGTGCAATTGGCTTTTATACACTGATGAAATCAAATAGCATAAAATCACTTATATATTGCAAATCGTGTATGTTTCGAAAGAACGGAGAAAGTTTTCTTTTTTATTTCCAGTCCATCTTCTTGCTTGTTAACTATAAGATTACAGCTTTGAAATATTAGCTGTTGTGATTACAATTTATACTAGGAATGTCGTTCATGTTCTGATTCCGTCATAGGTTATAACAAAAACATCTGAATCATTAAACTCCTTTATTATTAAATATTAACTGATTAAGTCATTGTATAAAGAAAATTTCCTTTCTCCTTTCATCAAGAAGTTTCATATAATATATGGTTTGTGCAGACAATGACTGTCTAATGATGGAGAAATTATCGACAAGAACGTTGTGTTTAGTTAGACAAAACACGAAATATTTTCATTAAATTTGAATATCAATAGGCTAGTTCATCTGATTTACCATTGCAAGACCATTTGCCAAGTACAAAAAAAGGACTTCGATAACCTGTAAGTAACTGATTAATAAACATTGCCAAAAGTGCAACGCTGTCGATTTACTGAAAGGGCTTCAATATTGTCTCGTCAATCTCCGTCGATTATGAGTGTTACGGAAAACAAGTGTTGATAAACAATGCATCTTTTAAGAATAATATGGAGAGTTTATGGTATAACGACATGTCAAATGCCTCCGTAGGCCGGAAGTTAACATAAATGAGTAACAGTAAGCTACCATGTATTTACCAAACTAGATTACCTCCTAGGCATACAAGACAGCAGATCTTTATTTTCTTTTTGTGAAATGAAAATGTACACTTTGTAGTTTATTTTCATCAAAAAGACAAAACTTTGAGCATTTCATGTTTTAAGCAAGGGATTTTACAGTATATATGTAGGGTAGACAGCACAGATGGGAAGCCAAGATACGGAAACTGTATCAGTGATCACGGAATTAAGAATATTACATAGAAAATATTTTCTCTAATAAAATGCAGAGTAACAAGACATTGCACTTTGTATAATTACCTAGATGGGAAAATCCTCTCGTACCTCAGTCCTCCTCACATAGGAACAAATGGTGTCCGTGAAGGTAAGGGGTGTAACTGTGTTTCGAAATATTTTACAAAATAGGAGGAAACTGTCGAAATAAACCAACAGTAACGAACACATCTTCTGCCTGCAAGAAACGCAAAAAAAATGTTGTAATCGTTTTGGTCATGGTGCGCTATAACATAAACAACTTATATTTCATGAATATCCTGGTGATATTGAAATCACAACTTAAAACAAGGAAAGACAAAGATGTGAAAGTGGGTCAAAAGTAACAAAAATACCAATCACCTTAATCAATGTCAACCTTCGTGGCTTTTAAGTATACCCTTTTAACAACTGGATCTAAATGAAATCCTCCAAGAAGGCATTTAGTTTCAATTAGTCGCTTAATCATTTCCGTGAGACATTTATTTTAATGATTTTAACTAGAAAATAGGTAAGGTGAACTAAAATTTCCTACAGATTTAATACCATTCTTTTAGAAATAGAAATTGAACCAAAATAAGGTCGCTTATATCATCACTAAAATACTCTTCAGATGTGATAGAACAGAAACATAATATATCTTACGTGATGAAAAGCTCATGGATAAACTGGATAAAGAAATAAACTGTTGATATAATCTTCTAACCATTTGCAATTGCTACACAATATTGGTATACTATATATAGAGTCTAACATATTTCCATAAAATAAATGAATAGAAGAATACAAAGTGACAATTTTTCTTTAAAAATATACAAACAACGCTATGTACTACACAAATAATGTCATGTACTGCACGAACAACGCCCTGTACTGCACAAACAACGCCCTGTACAGCACAAACAACGTCCTGTACTGCACAAACAACGCCCTGTACAGCACAAACAACGCCCTGTACTGCACAAAACTACACTTCTTGTCGTGTTGATCATTATGAAAATATCTGTAACTCAGAAATGACAGTTCAAGTCATATAAATACTAATATGCTTATGTTTCAGTCAGCGAGGTTACAGATCTTTATTACAAGTGTAGACAGGAATTAAGGGCCATTTCATTGCCTAGAATTTCTACAGTCTTGAGAATCAACATTAAATTTTAAACAAGATAAAAAGTAGGGACACGCTTGTGTTTGTGGAAATTGTAACATGACCCGTCAACAAGTGATCTAATTTTAAAAGTATTTATTCATAAGGGTTTCTAGACAGTCAGGGCTGCTAATGCCATATTGTTTATATCTTTTGTTTTAATCGTAAAATGTTCAAATGACTAAAGATACAGAAAACGTTTTAAGACAGTTTGGTAATTAGTTGACAGGATACATTTTAAAAAAAAAACAACAACAACACACTATCGTAAGAGCAATAATGTACAGAAAAGAATGTGAACATTCTTGTAAATGGTGATACAAGAATACTTACAATAGTACATGTGATGTACTTATACTGTTAGTCTGAATTTAAATCATTATATAAAAGTAAAACATCAGTCAAACTGAAAGCGGTCAGGTGGGAGCCTTTGTCAATTTTACCATTTTCACATGTCCAACCTTCAGCCATTAAAACCTTAATCTTCTGTCTGTAATCAAAGATTTGCGTGATCAAAAGCTACTTTTCTCGCAGAATTTGTCTATGCATTTATATATTACTAGGATTTTTCTGGATCTTGTGGGAAAAGAAATGGATAAAATTCCATAATACGTCTTTCGATTAATATTTGGCGCGTGAAAATTCCCGCGGGAATGTATATACACCGGTGATATAATCTTTGCACCATTTGCACATCGATATATATCTTCTTCATTGTATATCGGGAGCCTTGTACAATTTTATTTATGCAATTGAAAATAAAATTTGTCAAATATACAATAAGGTAAATGTACTAAGCCAAGAAAGGTGTCTTATTGTGATTTATTCATTTAATATTTATAGTCAGTAATAGTCAGAAATACTCTGTTGCATTATTCGTATATAATACCAAACCTCTACGACCATTTGCCAACTTGTTAGTTACAGACATTGCTCTCCCTGAATCACTGATATGGCGGTTGGTACTCGTGCACTGGCTACTTTCATGATAATTTCTTGCAGACAGGCTTCAAATGCAACAATAACTCGCAAGTTTGATCTGGTTACTCCGTTCTTAATTATCATGACCTCTCGTAAAGTTTAAGAACAGTCAGAACCGTTACTTTATCGCAAATATACTTAAACATGTTAGAGATGCAAGAGAGCAAACATGCATAATTATATCAGTTGTGTTTCTTCCAAGATATGCACAGTGAAACAAAAAGAAGTAAATGTCAACCAGAAAGTAAAATTTCACTGGTTATACAAGCAGGGAACCTTTAGTAAAGAAATATACTCTTTTGTGAGAACATAATTTATCTGTTGTCCCTTATGGCAAGGTACACACTTTTTACGTAGGTTTATCAAAGTGGTTGACGGTACTGTGACTGATAATGAATGCCTAAAACGATATCTCACAATTGGTTATTCAAGTACATACTTAATTATCGTGTGCTAGAACTGCATTTATCTTATATTCTTGTAGATTCTGAAGCCAAAACCGCTTTCAAGTCTCGACTGTAAGGGCGTTTGGATCAACGGTCATTCAAACTCAACTGAAGCAAAAAAAATACTAAATCATTAAAGCAGAAAACAAATTAAAGTTTAATTATCTGTCTTTATAAAATTTCCTGGAAGATGTAACATACATTAAATGAAACTTGTTCATTAACGACATTTTTATGTATTTTCCACTTTTCTTGAAATCATTTCCGGTGAATTTAATTAAGAGTGTTTCTCAGTATCTAATGCTAATGAATGGATAACGAAATTCGGAGTTTTATTTTTTTGACCAGGAGGTGGGTATGCAATCAAAGAAAATGTTAAAAAAATATTTATCTAAAGAAAAAACAAACGCCCATAGTCATTTTCTATTGTACGTGTTACTTAGTGATTTCTTTCCCTTCAGAGTAAAACAAATGTTTTAAATAACTATGAAATTCCATGCAAAATCTATTATAAAAAATTTAAAATAAAGATAATATCGACTGCAATGGACGAAACAGACACTGTTCAAAAAATGATTTACAAGTAAATGTGAAATGTGTATGTTTAAAAAATGCTTGTTAAAACGCCTAGTTAGAAAAACGAAAAAAAGTTACCTCGGGTTGTAACTGTAAAAAGATTACTGAAATGTTTTAGTGACTTTTGCTTTCGTTCACATATTCAATCCACTGATACACGTACGCTGACATCAGAAAACTATTTTCATTAGACCCTCGCTTCTCAGCTGATGGAAACATTGCACTAATGAAATTTCTTCTCTCTCTTTGAACAAAACAGGTTTTCATTTTCTATCAAACAGTCGCAGCAGACAATTTTGCCCAGTAATGGCGAAAAACTTGATGATTGCAATGTGTTCGAGAGAAGGGAAAAAAAGGAGAAATTTTGATTAAAAGTGAATCTCTAAAGGCTAGTTTATTTGATTTACATCTGATGGCAACTTCTGACTGCGTCTTCACAATAAATGGAAAAACGGATAGTTGTAAATATACCATTAGCTGTAACTATTTAAAAATATTTCCCAAGAATCGAATTCCTCTGATTTTTTGGTAAATATTTCTAATTTAAGATATTGTCCTACGAATTTTTTTCATTTTTCATTTAAACTGATGAAGATAAGCATTAAATCATGTTACAGTGGTTCTTAATTCATCATCTTAAAAGCAGGAAATAACTACTTACATACCTCGGTATTTCTTCAAATAGTAATTTCAGAGACTGGATAAAATACCTCTGAGGAACGAAGAATCAGTATTCTGTGAGTGATGGCTCTTAAAATTGTTATCTATGCGCTTAAATCAATTTATTGTCTTCTATACACTGAAATCAATGCACAGTTGCAGCAAACCTACATGGCTTTCGAGAAAACTGCTTCGCTTAACTCTTTCCTTCAAAACAATGTAGCTTCGGTGTTTTTCATACGAGATATCGTGCGTGAGAGAGCAAGTTTTTGATTTCATAATGAAGTTTTCTCGAATTCATTTCCGGATCATAACTTATAAAAATAAGCTAATAACTATTACAAACATGACTATATGATGAGTGTTAATTAAGAAAACAAATAAAATAAGTTTCTTAACAATAAAGGAGCTTATTTAATTTTCAGTATTACAGTGACAGAGCCCAGCTCGAAAGTATATAAAATGTACGCTGTTAAAAGTAGTAACTTACCCTTAGGTGGCGGGGGACATGTTCGAACATTGACTCCGGTGAATTTTCTTAATAAAACAGACATGGTGCTTTCAAGGTATTGAAAGTTACTGATAACGCTTTGTCAATGTAATTCTTTGTCATTTGTGTGTAGGAAATGAGCAATATTTCTGGATTCGTGCAAGAAACTAAACATTTGGTAGCTTTGTATGTAGTTGTGACTCTCCATAAGGAGGCATTACATCTAAAAATGTTAACATTTACTGCTGCTGCAAAACCGGAGAGGGACTTTGATTTCATTTTGCGAAAAATCTAAACGTGTGAGAGACACTTTATTGAGTATATTTGAAGTTTTCAATAATTATACTGCAGATAAATATTAATTAAAAATTGGGGGATTCTTGAATGTTGTACATCTTCATGAAGATTGGCCATATTCATTTTTTCCACTGTATTTTGGGTGGGTGGGGGCGGGGAATATAAATTGCTATCAGACTTCATTATCTGGAGCAATGAATGCAAACTGTTATTTTCTTAAATGTATGTTCTATATACTTGAATAATGCAGAGTGACAGGTTTGTTGCTTGTGTAGAATGATTCGAAATAATTAGAATTGTATTCACGGCCACTCGGACCTTGAAAATTGCTCTTTTTGGGGGTCCCCTGTCCCCTCACGCGAGTTTTGAACGAATGGCGTTTTGAAAGATAAGGGACGTTATCCTGCTCATAATAAATTTAATGAAATGGGTCAGCGAAATATCGGAGAAGGAAAGGTAACGAAAACATATTTTGCTGAAATAAAATATGTGTATAACGGTTAATTCAGACAGATGGGGCAGTAATGACAGTAACAATATCACCTCTAGAATGCACAGAAGTAAGGCGCAGTTATCCCACTTTGATTTACATAAAATTTACGACTTAGGCATCTCGGTTTAATGTCATGCAATGTAATTTCCGTGAGAAACTTTTTCTAACTTTTGGAGTCAAAAGTGTTTCAAGTTTATATTTCCTGCACTTTAAACATTTATCTTTAACAAAAAACATATATCGATTTTCAAGACATTATCAGATGAACCTGTGAGAGGTCACTTAAGTGCTGCATAAAATACCAACAGTTCTACATGGCATCAGAACAAATTTAGAAATCATTGTTACAAGTGCTTATTCAAATTTTATGAAGTGATGATAACTGAAATGTACAAAGTTGAAACGGAAAGGTGTATTAAGAAAATCACGAACTGAGCTTTTTATCCTCTGAGGTAATAAAGAAAACAAAGTGTTCGTATTGTATTCTTTACTGACAAAATATTGCTTCTCTCGGATTTACATGCTTATACAAGTAGTTTTGATTCGTTCTTTTTCTTAACATCATGCATCCCCCACCCCAAACCCGGGACCATATGTGCTTCTTGTGGAAATAACATTATAAATATATATATTTAATGTATTGACTATTCCGATGAATATTTTTCTAATTTCAAAATATAACTTTGGAAGATTTCTTTACTTTGATAGGCAAGTTTCCAATTTTCATCCTATAAAGTCCAGAAGCAGTCAGCAGTTATCAGTATGACTCGTTCCGTAAGTTAAAGAGGTGAGATATAATGGGAAAAAATAGAAGTCAAAAATCATACAGAACTCCATGCCTTTTATAAAGAACCAACGGACATGATCAAAATCAAAGGTTTATCGATAAGAACAGGTAAGTAATAAGCTTATAAAACTGAGAGTCATTCATCCAGATTTATGATTTGTAATAATACCCTGTATATAATGACATGAAATGATCTGGCGTCACCTAAAACTGGTTCAACTATTTAGTCTTTGTAATTTCGAGGAAAAAAAATAAAGAGTAATGTGTCTGTCTAAGCGTGCAGGGAAATAATGTATTCAGAAGAAGTCTCAAACCTCGACTTCCTGTTTGCAAGTCATGTTACCTTCTTACTCAGCAGACCGATAGGTAAATCTCAGCAATAACTTTACCCAACTATTGGTCTTATGTTTCACTACTAGCTTAGTTTCGTTTATTATGATTTTAATTGGTTTAGTTAATTAATTTCACGTTGAATGGGAAACAATTTCTACTTATATTAAGCCTACTCGACGATACTTTGATCAAGCTAGCTTAGAATTGGTGCGATCAAGTGCTGAAAAATTGTTCAAGATCTGCTTTTAACGAACAATTACTTTATTATGTACTTTATGTTCACATTTCAAAAATATTTAAGAAAACAACAATCTTAAAGATGCACTGACGTTTTCTCCGGTAATGATTTACAATCAGTTGCTACTAATGAGTCTGACATATGTATTAGATAAGATTGAATGACCTTTGACCTAAAAGCCCTCACAATCGCGACTTCAAAGTTGCCGTGACTTCAGAATCTTGACGAACTTATGATAAATGCAGTTTTAGCACACGATAATTAACTAATTACTTGAACACACATTTTCCAGAGAACTGTAAGATCTTCGTATTGACAACAAAAAAAATCTCATTTAGCTATTTTCTGCCTAATAAACGTCACACGCTTTGATCAATGTTTGGAAAATGTATTCCTTGCCATCATAGACTGTGGATAAATCATTTCCTAACAACGGGGTATATTCTTTGCTTTAAAGCTCCCTGCTATCTTTTGTGGCAATATCAGCTGTAATGAAACCTCTTGGCTGACATTTACTGCATTTTGTCTCAGGTTTGCATCTCTTTGAAGCAGCATCACTAAAAATAATATGTCTGTATGTCTACGCGCTGGGACATATATATATATACTGATGTCTTGTTTAGTGTTTTCCAGAGCGCGTCACACCGTTCGAATGTGACCATAGTTTTTACCAAAAAAACAATTATCAAGAATCTTGTGCCATTGAACTTAGGTTCATTAGACTGGTCTCTTATGGTTATTATAAAAATATGAATACGGAACCAGTCTTTTTTGTCACTTTTTCGGAAGTGTCTTGGAGTTATCGTAAAGAAGACGACTGTTACTGCATACATGTGTAAGACCTGCATACCGCTAATGAATAAGTACTCGTTAATGTACTATGGGTAGTAAAATCAGTCCGTTTACATGAAAATAAAATGCTAATCAGTATGAGTTCATACACGTGAAATAAATGCATAATGTGAAGACGCTTTTCTTGGTTAAAGTAAGTATGTCTTCCGAAAGTCGTAAAGTCTAGCTCCATGAAAGTGAATTAGGTATAAAATCCTTTCGTCATATAAAACATTTTATTAATTGGAGTCTTTGATTCTTATTTGCATAGATATAAGTGTAAAAGACTCCCAGTAAGCCATGGAAAAGATATATATCACAGTGCAAAAGAAGTAAAATTTATATCATCGGCAAAAATATGTTCCCGCGGGAATTTCCTCGCGCCAAATAATAATCGAGATATATATTACTGGCTTTGATCAATTCATTTCTCCACGAGATCAGGGGAAAGTTTCGTGAAATATAAATCATAGACAAAGTCTGCCGGAAAATTACACGTAACTGATCACGCAATGCCTTGATTACAATCAAAAGATTTAAGGTTTAATAAATGGCAAAAGATCGGTCGTGCAAATACAATTAAGACTTTTTTATGTTATTTCGCGATGGCTGACCTTCTGTGATTGACCGATATCTTATTTATCTCAAATCAATTTTGTTTCCTAATTGAAGTTCGACCACAAATATAAAGTAAACTTGATTTCGCTTTATCTATAGAAATACAAAATGTGTGTGTATATATATATATATAAAACGTGTGGCTAGTTAGTTCACAGACATTATGCCCTTTCCTTGACAACTAAATCATTGGACTGGAATGTAGTTTTAATAGAAACAAAATGTAAAAATAACAAAAAGGGGGAAAAAACCTAAGTAAGAACTGGTTACTCAAAAATGTTTTCGGTTTCCATGTAGTCTTACTCTACCTAAAACGACAGACAGTTTAGTCCTTACCATATGGTGCCAGTTTCTCCGCCAGACTGGGAGCATTCGTGACCAAATACATATAATAGTTTCAGAAAATTTACTTATAGAATGGCGGAACACATCAATAGTTTTCAATAATTTAATGTCCGTCCTTTATGTCATGTTCTATATTGAATAATGCAAATACTGATTTGAATGTCTTTAAGTAATTCGACGAGTTCGTTCATTAATTTAGACAGTTTCATTTTTCTATTAAAGGTATTTTACTCTGATATTACTGGCTGAGCATGCAGTCATTGAACACCTACGTATGACACGGTAAAAGGTTAAAAGTAACTAAATTGGTCGTATTCTTTTCTGTCATTCAGATTTTTAACCCCACGAAATATAACACAGGCAGTATTGTTTGTATTTCTGTGACGTAAACTGTCATTTTTATTACCAAAAGAAATCTTGAAATGATCGACCCATCAAGACAATAAGGATCTTGTTTGTCTGGTGTATTTATTGCAGTAAAATAGGTGCCTATATGTTTTTGTTGACAAAACATGTCATTCTAGGTAATAAGCACCTATTTCATGACAAACAGGCAGGAGCAATATGATTTATAAACAATACCCAGTATTCACAGAAACGAGATCAAGATATGACAGACGAGATTTGTTAGTTCCTGAGATCTGGTGTGAAGTTAAGCGCAGTGGGGAAATGATATTTCCAGACAGGGTCGTTATAAAGTGATTTTTCGCTTCGTTTCACCGATGCTCATATTTGATAAAGCTGTCTAAGGGGGTCGAAGTACTGTTTATCATATATTGATACAAAATATCTCCAGTCATTCTACAACAGAAGATAAGTGAAAATAAAGCATCAAAAAAGATTTATTTGTAATAGATACATTGACGTTTTGCATATATTTTACTAGTTCGTGACAATTGGTGAAAATATCCAATTTTTCCTGTCCGAAACCTTAAATTATTCAGACGAGAATGAAGCTTATAATGATCTTTTCAGTGTTAACAGCAGACGACATGCAGACGATAGGAGCGAAGGATGTTCCGTCTGTGACTGTTTCTTAGGGGTTCCCAGTTAATTAATATTATTATTTAGCAAAATCCATCTCTCAGTAAACTATGATATGCAATGTCAATGAATTCAGTCAATTTTTTCAAGGCATTTTGCGGAAAAAAAAATAGTTTAAAAAATAAATTTTTAAGAACTTGAGTCTATTTCAATTATATATACCTAACAGAAGTTGAATGACTACTTTTTGACGGCTGACATTAGCAAATGACAAACTTTATGTATTTATAATAAATATTCTAAGACTATGTTAGGCCAAAGGATTCCATTTTGCAGAATGTTTTTAAAATAGGTAACATTACCGACGTCAGAAAGGCAACAACAAATGTAGTCTGTACATTTGATTTCAGTTATAGTGCAGTTATAAAATTTATGTCATAGAGTATATTAAAGTGCTTTATTAATTTCTCGTTGCTTCTAATTTTGTTATTCATTATTCTTCAGTTTTTCTCACTTTGTCGTCCACATAGTTTTCGAGTTGTTTTTTGGCGGGAAAGTTCATGGCTTGACTTGACATGTGTCGCTATATTAATGCAAGCTAATACGTGCTTCTTTAATCCATGAAATATAACCCTAAAAATGTTTACATACCTGACTAATCGAATTAAATCCATGTAATCCCTGAAAAAAATATTTTCTCAGGCGTTAGCCGTTGAATTATATAAAGGGACACTACTACGACAACACAAATAACTTTACCTCCGTCATAGTTATCATTAATCTTTGGAAATTTATCACAGACCAGCCGATCTTGTTTGTTGTCATACTAACTGCACGACAAAACGCTGTAAATATAATAGGAATAAATATAAATTTGAGTCATAATTAATGATGTCAAAACGTCTTTCATAAAAGTCAGGAAGCGTTCTCTGTTCCACGGTTGACGAATTGACATTTGACGGCTGACATTAGCAAATGACAAACTTTATGTATTTATAATAAATATTCTAAGACTATGTTAGGCCAAAGGATTCCATTTTGCAAAATTTTTTTTAAAATAGGTAACATTACCGACGTCAGAAAGGCAACAACAAATGTAGTCTGTACATTTGATTTCAGTTATAGTGCAGTTATAAAATTTATGTCATAGAGTATATTAAAGTGCTTTATTAATTTCTCGTTGCTTCTAATTTTGTTATTCATTATTCTTCAGTTTTTCTCACTTTGTCGTCCACATAGTTTTCGAGTTGTTTTTTGGCGGGAAAGTTCATGGCTTGACTTGACATGTGTCGCTATATTAATGCAAGCTAATACGTGCTTCTTTAATCCATGAAATATAACCCTAAAAATGTTTACATACCTGACTAATCGAATTAAATCCATGTAATCCCTGAAAAAAATATTTTCTCAGGCGTTAGCCGTTGAATTATATAAAGGGACACTACTACGACAACACAAATAACTTTACCTCCGTCATAGTTATCATTAATCTTTGGAAATTTATCACAGACCAGCCGATCTTGTTTGTTGTCATACTAACTGCACGACAAAACGCTGTAAATATAATAGGAATAAATATAAATTTGAGTCATAATTAATGATGTCAAAACGTCTTTCATAAAAGTCAGGAAGCGTTCTCTGTTCCACGGTTGACGAATTCTGCGTGATACGACATGAAATCGATGAACAATGAAAAGTGTTGCTCTGTTTTGAATAATCTATTTAATAAAACTCTTGTTTTTAAACCAGAAGTCTACAAAAAGCGAGGAGGTTTAAATATATTTCCATCCATACTAACTTCTGTTTCTAATGTAAGTGACAGTTTAACTATACATTGTAATTATGTATAATTCTACCTGTTTAAACACTTACAAGTCTATCATAATTCCGTGCTGTACTGAAATTAAATTCACTTCCTGCTGCGCTGACAATAAAAGCAAAAATAGAGTCAGTAATAAACCCAAGATTTTTCTCTAAATATCTTCAAATCCATACGAAGAGATTTCTGAAAAATCATGTCAGGGGAAAAAACCATAAAAGACTCAACTCCCTACATCCAAAAACGTTAAGTTTACTATAAGGTTAGTGTGGTCACTTGACATAAACAGAACAAAACGTAAAGCTATAAATATGGTAACATTTTATTATTTTCAGAAATACGAATATTCTTTGTTTAGTGGTATTACAATGCAATAATGGTTGCTACAAAAGATCAAACGGTCAACAGCAAGCGTCTACAATAATCAGTTAAAAACTTACAGTAAATTTTATGGTCAAACAAAAGTCAAAAAAGATAGGCCTAGTTTATACCAAGCTGAATAAAAAAGGTACAACAAAAAACAAAAAAACTAAACGTTATTTGACGGTAATTTTTCTTTTTATAACAAAGCTCTTGTGAAGTATTAACCACACCTACTACCACAACAGGCAACAGTGCAGCTGGTTTCAAACGTAGGAACGCTTACACAGGGCTAGGAGCCAGGAGCAACAGTCTGTTTAGGGCAATGGTTAGATTTTATCTAGGGCATCATTTTTCTTACCCAAACTCCACACAGCTACTTACCCTACCGCAAGGGATGTACCCGCTGTATGGACTTTGTTTATGACCAAGAGAACCCATAACCTATCTGATACATCCGGTATAATGGGCAAGACCCTCAGTCAAACCGTAATATCCGCAGAATATCAAAAACTGAATTTCAATTATTGTTACATGTAACAGTCCAAGAAAGCCGACGATGAATAACTGTTATAAAGTGAAAAGCCAATGTATGACACAACTGTATTTAAAACTTCATGAAACCAGACAAAACCAGAATCCAAATTCTGTCACGGTTGATACAGCAGTGCATGGGAGTCATAAAATCTATTATGCATGGATAGGGGGTACTAACAATCAGTTATACTTAGATCAGATCAAAACACGTCATTTCCGTAAGAAATGTCATCAGAAATTTCAGAGCACCGGTCAATCAGATTTCAAGGCAGTAGCAACGTCACATTAGTGGAAAACTATCGTTCAGCAAAGCGTGAGCAACTTTGGGCGTCAGCTTATCATTGTTAAAAGATAAGCTAACAAACTACTAAACTAAAGTACAGCTTAAGAGTATTCCTAATCAAGTATATCCATAAGCAACAGTCTCACAAGAATATAAGCCATCAAAATGTCTTAAACTCAAACAAATTGTGAGCAGGTGATAACGATAATTCAATGTCAATCGTTAGAATTTGTATCTTTGAAAATCATAACTCTCCTTGAGCCTTCGGTAACAAAAACTTTCTTTTCAGTGGAATCAAACACAATACCCATAGGATTCTCAAGCTGGTCCTTATGCCCCAAGACCACACCAATCCTCTCACCGTTGCTTGACACCTTATGTACGTTACTGGACTCACATCCCACAATAAATAAATTACCTGAATCATCAAGGGTTAGACCCTTTGGAATCTTTAATTGCCCGCATGTGTACGTGTAAATCTCTTTGATTGAAGTCACTGTTGATTCTTTTAAATTCAAACAAATTAACAGCGCATTTGACGCCATCGGAAACAAACAACCTATGACCTCGTATATCGACGGTAATGTAATCTGCAAAACCGAATAATTCTTTTCCATCGTCATCATCTTTGAACACTTTTTGTACAGATCCGTCATAGTCTAAAATCTCAATTTGCCAATATGTTTGTCGATCCTTAAACTTACAGCTAGACCGTCATTGAAACTCCCAATACCGTAGCACATGCCCTCGGTTTGAATCTCCTTCAGTAGAACAAGTTTGTTTTCATTAAGCTGGTACTGTTTTATTTTGTTTTCAAACGGAAGAGTGACAAAAATTTCTGATTCTTCGACTGCGGAAGAGCATACTTCGTAAGGTGGAGTTGTCATCTGCACATAGTCTAAAAGCTTCAACACTTTCCAGTCGTAAAATTTCACACGATGACCGACGTAATCCGCTACAACGATTTTCCCGCCATTTATGCACGTGATACCACTGATGCTGCACCGGTCGTCTCGATCTATATTTACTTCCACGTCTAGGAAAGGAATAAGGTGTTTAGTATGCTGATGTCGATGATGCAGATGATGTTTATTTTTAGAACTCTTTCCACCCATAACTTATCTAAAGTCAGAAGACTGCTGCGTTTTCAAGAATTACCTGTGTGCAAAGATTCCACATGAAAGTATCGTGCACAAAAGACTTAATTTGCAATCCGCTATATAAGATACTCTTATAAACAAATCCTCTCTATGAACGCACAACAGTATCCAATTAAGTTAATTAACGAGTCTTTAGAAGCAAATTGAGAGCAAATTTCGTTGCTAAGATAATGCCATGGATATTTCGGAAAGCAGTGTCTTCATTTATAATGCATAATGGTATTTCCTGATACTTTGTATCAAATATTATCTGTCAATTTCCATTATCTTTTTAGCGATAAATTTACATTAGGGTAAGCTAATGCACAGGAAATAATTTGAAGCAAATTGCTTAACAAAATAGAAAATCCACAAGAGGTCCAACTTCCTGCGTAAAAGAATATAATTCCAAATCGCGTCACATGGCATATATCAAAACTTCCGGCAACAGTTCAAAATTGACGTTAATTTGAACGAATTGGTCGTTTGCGTGAGAATTTTACTCAGCTGTGTTGAGCACAAAATATGTTCTCCAAACAAACTTTCAATTTTTCGATGGGTTCATACTTTTTAATGGTATTTTCCTTTTTACAAGGTACATTAAGAAATTTCAATAATGGAGGTAATTCTTTGTAAAAATACGATACACGCTTCAGGCCAGACAAATTCAACGAGTATTTTATTTATTTTATGCATTATTCCACAGATTTCACAATTGGACGCATCTTTTAAATTATCAACATACATGCTATTAAATATTTACAAAGAGAAAAAAAAGAGATACAAGATTGTGTTCTGTAGCAACAGTTGTCTTTAGTTCATGCTTATGTGGATTATCTGCCCCTTTATGCCAACGCCGGCGATTGTTTGCCCTCGCCACCACGTTACAATGTATGCCGTTAATTTGCTATTCAAAGGAGGTCTCAAATCTTAGGTGGTCTGTATTTTTTTTCCTTTACACAAAGAAGTGCCTGAAACTCGAGACGCTAGGCCAAATTTAGTATCACTGAACCTGATAACAATATTCAGTGTACTGACACTATCAACATTCATGTCTTTTAAGAACTTTTTCCTTTGTTTATAAACAAATCGGATACAAGTATTGTGTCGCGCGCCGGCAAAGTTTCTTCAGGTATGGCAAAACATAAACACATCGAGAATCCATGTACAGTTTATACCCTACAAAGTGTTGGTCCGCTCTGCCCTGATTAGCAATTTTTCGAAATTGAACTCCAACCCAGTGTAAATCTTCTTTGAAATGACTGCTCCGTATACAGCCATTAACAGTTACAGCGAATGTAAGCAATACATCGTCAACATTAACAGACCGAGGCCAAGAGCTATAACTGTGGAAATTACAATAACTCTCACCACTATGTTGTTTGAATATCACCACCACTTTTTCTCTATAAGTACACTCACTCCAGTTCAAATAAAGCTATGTATAATACGTGAACTGTACACATCCTCTCATAACGTTCAAGGATTCTCCACGAAATTTAATTAAGTTTTAAGTAAAACAAACAAATTTCCCTGCGTATTTCGGTATAACATGACTTTTAATCCGTTGAATACTACTGAACAAGTAAAAATAAATTAACAGGCAAATTGTGTGGGTCACGGATACGTTCATTTTCACTAATATAACGAGAGAAGACCTTTAATTTCACCTAGGACATATTGAAAAGACATTATCAGTACTGTAGCTAATTATCTATTTTTGATTTCGATTTGAATCACGGCCTTTTATATATTGAGGACATGGTTGTTATCAGTAATCTCAAGGGTAAACAAACATTGTTATTTTTTTATTTTTATTCCTAAATATCCCGAATCATGTCGATTGACAAGATCAAGGTAGGACTTGAGGCGAGTACTTAACCGAATGTTACTCGGTGATATCGTATACCAGATATGTACAGTTTTTTTCCGAGATAATTTATCATAATATTTAATTTAGTAAGTCTAACTTTGTGATAAAGTTAACTAAAGGTCAGTTTGGAAACACTGAAAGTTTTAGTTACATTTTAGGTACATGCACTATATATTTTCTCATTCAAGACAATAAAGAGGGACAGCGTTTAATCCCAATCTAACTGAAGAACACGATCTAACTACGGTTAAATCTGAATTCAGATCCCATTCAGTTCTATCTTCTTGATAATCTGGATTTCCAGTATTGTTATCTATATCCCAGCCAATGAGACTGCATCTTATGACGCGTCTTTATGGTTTACCTGTACACATGGCGTGTTAATATTGAGCGTGTGAACTACTACAGCAGGTTTCAACCATCTTGAATATTTTGAAAATATTTTGTGCTTTTTAGGATAAATGAATTCTCCTTCGATTAATATAAGTTTATTAAAGTTTCGGTTTGTATTTTCTGAATGAATATTAATTAGAGTATGAGCATAGTGACGAAAATACACAAGTAAATAAGCCTGTTTATTTTGGTATACATACAGTATCTATCAAATGTCAAAAGCTACTGGAAAATTTTCCCACACAAACAATTGTCTCAATATTTTACAAGATTTCCTCATTTAACTGTGACGTTTGTGGCAGAAAACGAGATTCGGAACACCTCGGGCGACTTCAGTAAGTCTTTATACGAAGTTGTCGTAAAAGGCCGAGTTGTTACGATTTAGAAAATGACTGAGTTATTTTGGGATCCCAGTTAAATATAAATTGTCCACATGATATGTCGCGGGGTCAAAAAAATCATTTAACCAGGGCGGGAACCAACGACCACCCGCTTGCAAGTCAGGTGCTCTACCAACTGAGCTACCCAGGCTGGTGATAGTAAGTAAGTAACCATATCACCTATATTAGTTCTGTGACAAATAGAAACTGATTTACCTTCAAAAACTTGAAAGCTAGGCACTGATTGGTTGATCGAAAGGTCATTAGAAGGTGACCTTCTTTTGATGACCTTCAGATCCTAATAGCAGAGCGTTATTTAGGAGCTGGTTTTAATCAGATTGAGTTTTATCTTTATATATATAAGCAAGCGCCATCTCATTAGGTATGTCTTTGCTCCAAAATTTAGAAAGCAAACCAGGAAGTGAGCTGACTTTGTTCTGTTTTATCATTGTGATGTATAGAACGGTTTTTGTAAAACACATCGCTCAAACAAATTAACTGTTAACATGGTTGCAATGTAATCGCAACGAAAATGGTACAAGCATGCATCAGGGTATTTCAGATAGAATTGTTTGGTTTTTTTTTAAAGACCCTAATAAGTTTTGCTGAACTAAATCCATACAGATGATGAGTTTGTCATGATTTACGGAAATATTTAGTAAATTATCTTGTTAAAAGAAACAAATTATTTGGTTGTTTCAAAAATGTAAACAGAAATTTGCCAGTTACCGCCCTTCTCCTCATAGCGTCATTTGCATCGCACAGTTTGGTGGGAAGAACGCGGATGCCTCACTGTATAAAATTTTGATAAAAGAAAGAAATCATTTGGTTGTTTCACACCTATAAACAGAAAATTGGCCAGTTACCACCCCTTTCCCCATAGCGCCATTAGCATCGCACTATTTGGCGGGAAGAGCGCAGATGACTCGCAGTATAAAATTAGTCTCAATAATGCGACTTCAGGCAGACTCTGAAGGCGGATATCGACCATCCAAAAAAAGTACGATATTCAACTTTTTAGTACAATTATTTGGGCTAAGTATAAAGTGCCAATTATTTTTTCTTTGTTATAAATGTATTTTTTGTCCCCACTGGCATGATTTCTTCCAAACAACTTTCCTCAAACAGTCAAATATGGGAGACAATTCAATATTCAAGAACACAGAATTTTTTTATCCTTGCCTCCCTTGTTGATAACTCACATGTAAGTAGAGAGCTAACAGTGTAAATAAATAAGAAATGCCTTATTTAGTGACAAAAATGAAAAAGTTGATCAGTCAAATTTATTTGATAAAATTGAGTCATTTATGTGCTGATTGGACAAGCATTTTCACTTGGATGTTTATAATGTGCCATTGTGCCCTATTCTAGCAACCATGCATATGCAAGACAAATTATTGCACAATCAGCATTTCAGCTTAGACCCAACCTGAAAATGTAGGCTGTTTTTAATGATTTTTCTATAAAAACTAAGAAGGTGAACCAAACGAAATATTTGCATACTGTATGTGGATGGGACTTGTCTGAAAGTTTGTGTGTATAACCTTTTGAAATGTAAACAGTGATGTAAATAAAACTCACTGGTATCCAAAACAGCTACATCAGGTGATTATTTAGCAGTTTCTGGAAAGTGGAATAATTTTTAACCTTCGCTGCGAAGTGGGAGAGTTGTTATAGGTTTGGCCTTCATCCATCCGTCTGTTCATCTGTCTGTCAGTCTGTAACATTTTCGTTCCTGCTCCATATCTGCTATACCCTTCAACTGATTTTCATAAAAGTTGGGTCAAATGTTTAACTTATTGAGATGATATGAAGAAAACATTGTCCAACCATTTCAGTTCAAGGTCAAGGTTACACTTGAAAGTCATTTGTTTCAGCCTTCAGTTTTTGTTTCTGCCAACAGTAAGTTGATTTAGTATTTCTTAATTGATTTATATCTAATTTGGGGCAAAATTAAATGAATTGATATATCAACGCCTGATTTAATTTTTTTCTCGTCTTTTTGTTAAATTCCCCGAAATTGTAGACAGAATAAGGTCTTTCTTATAAATGGAATCAAATGATTGTTGTTTTCTCTTCTGAAAAAATTATCTTTGAAAAATGCTAAGTGAGGATCTCCCATATAAGTGGGCTCAGTTCTTGCCTCACACTCTTCAACACCTTATCTTTCTTGGCAGTGAGGATCTCCCATAAAAGGTGGGCTCAATTCTTGCCTTACACTCTTCAACACCTTATCTTTCTTGGCAGTTAAGATCTCCAATATAAGGTGGGCTCAATTCTTGCCTTACACTCTTCAACACATTATCTTTCTAAGCAGTGAGGATCTCCCATATAATGTGGGCTTAATTCTTGCCTCACACTCTTGAACACCTTATCTTTCTTGGCAGTGAGGATCTCCAATATAAGGTGGGCATAATTCTTGCCTCACACTCTTGAACACCTTATCTTTCTTGGCAGTGAGGATCTCCAATATAATGTGGGCATAATTTTTGCCTCACACTCTTGAACACCTTATCTTTCTTGGCAGTGAGGATCTCCAATATAAGGTGGGCATAATTCTTGCCTCACACTCTTGAACACCTTATCTTTCTTGGCAGTGAGGATCTCCAATATAAGGTGGGCATAATTTTTGCCTCATACTCTAAAACACCTTATCTTTCTTGGCAGTGAGGATTTCCCTTATAAGGTGGGTATAATTCCTACCTCACACTCTTGAACACCTTATCTTTCTAAGCAGGGAGGATTACTGGTATAAGATGGGTATAACACTTGCCTCACATTTTTAAACATTTTATCTTTCTTTGCAGATGGATATTTCCCATATAAGGTGGGTTTAACACTTGTCTCACACTCACACCTTATTTTTCTTGGAAGTGAGGAGTTCCCATATAAGGTGGGTATAACTCTTGCCTCACACTCTTGGACACCTTATCTTTCCTGGCAGTGAGGATTTCCCATATAAGGTGGTTATAACTCTTGCCTCACACTCTTGAACACTTATCTTTCTTGGCAGTGAGGATTTCCCATATCAGTTGGTTTTAACTCTTACCTCACAATCTTGAACACCTTATCTTTTAAAGCAGTGAGTATTTCCCATATAAGGTGGGTATAACTCTTACCTCACTCTTGAACACTTATCTTTCTTGGAAGTAAGGATTTCCCATCTAAGTTGGTTATCACTCTTACCTCACACTCTTGAACACCTTATCTTTCTTGGAAGTGAGGATTTCCCATATAAGTTGGTAAAAACTCTTACCTCACAGTCTTGAACACCTTATCTTTCTTAACATTGAGGATTTCCCATATAAGGTGGGTATAACTCTTACCTCACTCTTGAACACCTTATCTTTCTTGGAAGTGAGGATTTCCCATTTAAGTTGGTTATAACTCTTACCTCACACTCTTGAACACCATATCATTTTTAGCAGTGAGGATTTCCCATATAAGGTGGGTATAACCCTTGCTTCACACTCCATAACACCTTATCTTTCTTGGCAGTGAGGATTTCCCATATAAGATGGTTATAACTCTTGCTTTACACTCTTGAACACCTTACCTTTTTTGGCAGTGAGGATCTCCCATATAAGGTGGGTATAACTCTTACCTCACTCTTGAACACCTTATCTTTCTTGGAAGTGAGGATTTCCCTTTTAAGTTGGTTATAACTCTTAACTTACACTCTTGAACACCTTATCATTTTTAGCAGTGAGGATTTCCCCTTTTAGGTGGTTATAACTCTTACCTCACATTTTTCAACACCTTAACTTTCTTAGCAGTGAGGATTTCCCATATAAGATGGGTATAACTCTTGGTTCACACTCTTGAACACCTTACCTTTTCTGGCAGTGAGGATCTCTCATATAAGGTGGGTATAACTCTTACCTCACACTCTTGAACACCTTATTTTTCTTGGCAGTGAGGATTTCCCTTATAAGGTGGGTATAACTGTTGCCTCACAATCTTGAACACCTTATCTTTCTTGGAATTGAGGATTCCCGTATAAGTTAGTTATAACTCTTACCTCACACTCTTGAACACTCTTGAACACCTTATCTTTCTTGGAAGTGAGGATTTCCCTTATAAGGTCGGTATAACTGTTGCCTCACACTCTTGAACACCTTATCTTTCTTGGAAGTGAGGATTTCCCGTATAAGTTAGTTATAACTCTTACCTCACACTCTTGAACACCTTATCTTTCTTGGAAGTGAGGATTTCCCATATAGGTTGGTTATACCTCTTCCCTCACATTCTTGAACACATTATCTTTCTTGGAAGTGAGGATTTCCCGTATAAGGTCCGTATAACTTTTGCCTCACACTCTTGAACACCTTATCTTTCTTAGCAGTGAGGATTTCCCATATAAGGTGTGTATAATTCTTGCCTCAAGATTTAGGTAGAGGCTTCTTTTGGTTTATTTCAGCTTTGTTAGAACTCCTTCCTGTAAATTTCCAATGACTTCAGAATTTGTTGAAACTAGACCAAATGATTTGAAATAAAATGTACATTCTAATAAGTTTAATAATCGGTTTTATACTAATTGACATGTAAATGTACCACCAAAAATCTTGTCACAAGAGCCCCCCATTATTTTTGGTCGTCCTTATGTATGACACAGTGGAGAGACAAAATTAGACCAATTTTCCGGAAGTTTGCTTCAAATAAGATCACCTAGAAACCTTGTCTAGTGCTCAGTGCAATGAAGATGCATTAAATTCTTCCAGTTTTGGTCCAAGTGATTTCCAGCAGCATTCATTTTTTTCCTTTACCAAAACCTTCAAAAATGTGTGGGAATTATTTTTACTAACTTTTAGAGTGATCCAGTATTAGTAAGTTATTCTGTGGTTACATTGTGAAATATACCTAAGTATTAAATTTTGTAGTCCCTCTCTTGTCAGCAGTCATTAAATCAAGTTAATATTTCTGAAAATCATTATTATTCAAAAGTTACAAAGAAAATGTGTTTAACATCAAAAATAAACTAAAAAATGTTTATTAAAAAAATTTGTAATTCAATAAGGCTTTTATCTGTTTATTATAATGTTGAAATTTTATGACAATGCTATATTGTCCTGTCATATATGCAGGTGAGAAGCCATCAGTACTTGACCACCAAATGTGTGAAAAATGGACACTACTTTGTCATACCAAGGGTCATTAACACCACTGGACATTTTCAACAAGCACTTGTGATTCTGTGACATCCTACTGTCTATAGAAGCACAGTTTATGATAACTAAGGTTAAGTATATGTGTTGTGACATTGTGACGTTTAATTTGTCAATAGTTTGGCTTGTAGATATGTTGTATTGATACTTATAAAATAATGATGGTACAGGCCTACAACAGAGCATTCTCAGTTCTCATTCCAACAGATATTTTTCATGTACACTGCAGTACAGACATGAAACGGTTCATGATATATTAAAATATTGTTACCCATAAACCAGTTTAACATAGTTCTGTTGACCTTCTTTGCACATGAATATTTATGGTGAATGCAAACATTTAGAGCCATCTGTTCCTTTATAACACTTATTTCTGTTTTGCATTCACTGGTCTTTTAAAAAAAAAAAAAATAATAAAATAGATTATAAGGACAACTTTAAAACTTGATGAATATAAAACAACTTGTTATTCCCCTGAATCATAACTCCATCTTCACTGTTTGCACAGTTATTGCCCTTTATTGGTTTTCCTTGTTCAGAGCATAACTTGAAAACTACTAGTTGGAAATCAGTGCAACTACATACAATGGTCAAGTACAATCAGAAAAAGTGCATTGTTCAAGAATCATTACTCCATCTTCACTATTTGTAGTGTTATTGCCCTTTATTGGTTTTCCTTGGAATTTAGTGCAACTTCAAACAGTTGTCAAGTACAATCAGAAAAAGTGCATTGTTCAAGAATCATAATTCCATCTTCACTATTTGTGGAGTTATTGCTCTTTGTTCTTTTCCTTGTCTAGAGCAGAACTTGAAAACTACTGGTTGGAATTCAATGCAACTTCATACAATGGTCAAGCACAATGACAGAAAGTGCAGTGTACAAGAGCCATAACTCCATCCTCACTAATAGTCTATTTGCAGAGTTATTGCCCTTTGTTCATTTTCATTGTCTGGAGCATAACTTGAAAACTTCTAGTTGGAATTCAGTGCAACTTCATACAGTGGTCAAGCGCAATAAGAGGAAGTGCAGTGTTCAAGAATCATAGCCCATCTTCTATATTTGCAGAGTTATTACCCTTTGTTGCTTTTCCTTGCTCAGAGCAGAACTTGAAAACTACTGGTTGGAATTCAGTGCAACACCACACAAGCACAATGACAGGAAGTGCAATGTACAAGAGTTATAACTCCATCTTCACTATTTGCAGAGTTATTGCCCTTTGTTGGATTTCCTTGTCCTGGCATAACTTGAAAACTACTGGTTTGAATTCAGTGCAACTTCATTCAATGGTCAAGCACAATAAGTTGATATGCAATGTAAAAGAGCTATAACTCTGTCTTCACTATTTGCACAGTTATTGCCCTTTGTTGGTTTTCCTTGTCTGGAGCATAACTTGAAAACTACTGGTTGGAATTCAGTGCAACTTCATACAATAGTCAAGCATAATGACAGGAAATGCAATGTACAAGAACCACAACTATCTTTAATTGCACACAACCATAATTCTATTTCACTTCTTTTACAAGTATTTTGTTACTAATAACTTCCTCAGTTCCGAAGCAGTCTTGCGGGGATATTAATCACATTTAGTGATAGCTCTAGTTTTTGTCTGTAATAATAAAATTAAATCTACTTTAATGAATACCTTTGGGTATTCTAGAACCACAGGATTGTAAATCTATGTGTTGATTATAAATCATATTAAAGATAGGCGTAATCTTTTATCTGAGATCTGGCTTTTTTTGGTGAAATATGATGACTGACTATGCTCTTGTTCTCTTTGCTTTAAATCAGATAAATATTCTAGGAATAAATCTCTTCAAATTTTTATTTAATGCAACCAACTGATAGATATTGAAGCTAATATCCCACCTTCATTAGAAGTCAGCACCCTGATGTCTTTGTATTGGACATATATATTTGCTTGTTCAGCGATAACTGCGTACCAAGTACTTACTTGAGAGATTTACGAGGCTTCAGTTTTCTTTTGATGTCTGCATTCAAAAGTGACAAGTAGTTTGTTGAGGGATTTGATCAAGTGACTAATTTTGTCTGATTTTTCAAATTTGACTGCATGTTTTCAGTTATTTAGTGATAAGACGTTTTATTGAAATGTCAGACATGTTTAGATTTGTTTGATTTTAGTTACAAATTACATCAAAATGTCAGTTTTGATTAATATCTGTAAAAAAGCATTTCGCTGTTTGTGTATTTTATGTATTTTGTCTACAAATTTATGCAAAAACAAAAGCACAAAGTAAATTAGTGAATGAAAAAGTTGAAATACTCTGTCTCTATTCAGCTCTTCAGGCTGTCAGAGTTATCCCCCATGGAAATACTATCGCTAAGAAATAAAACTTTTTAACAGAAATTGTAAAACTAGGTGTAATTTTCAGATAAGTTTCAAAAATATAAATAGCCATAAGCTATTTCAGCTACTGGTTAGGCTGACATAGTTTTCTTTATTTTCTCATAGCCATGCATTTCAGTGTTTTTGGGGAATCACTTTTTCTTGACTAATACTTCTTACTGTATTTCAGATGTCCAGCCTGTCAGTGCTTTAGTGAACTCGGAGCTTGTAGAAGAACCAGGTGTGTCCTTGGAATACAGTTCTTCTGTTTTACCGCACAGCCTAAAATGTATGTATTTTTACTCTTCAAGGACATTTGTCTACAGGCAACTAGTACTGAAGATTATAAAGAAACTCAAATAGTAGGAAGGTGTATTTAAAAATTTTAAAGGCATTTTTTCCATACTCAGCATGCCCCTTTAGTGACTCATTGACAGCCCTTAATTTTGATCTTAGCCATTGATATGTATTGCTCAGAAATTAAGATTCAAGTCTAATTGGAATGAGCCATCAACCAATTTGGTTACTTAACATGCAGAGAATTGTTTTGTGCGAAGTTTGAGTTACGTTTGCAAGTCATACATTCCTAATTATTTTATGTCTGTTTTTTCACAAACTTCAGATATTGAAGACATGAATGATCCTATGATAACGTCTTTCTCCCTTAGGTATTCAACAAAAAAGCAGAACCTTGATGAAAAAATGAAATATATCATTTCATATCATCATTGTATATCAATTCATGCAATGATAGCTTCTAAAGACAAGGACTGTCAGTGTAAATTATATTTCGATGAAACTAGGGAGTAATTGATAACGGTTGTATTATGTCGGTCTTGTGACACGCAGGCACCATTAAAGATAAAGTCATCACATATCTTCATCGATGTCAGACTGTTGGTACTCGATTTTGTATAATTTCAGATCGACTCAGTTTTATTAGGCACTCTAATGCCCTCTTGAGTATAAAAGAGGGAAGCGTTTAACAAAGGAAATATTTATTCTAATAAATCTCTAAAATCAATAGAAGAGTATAACTGGTTTGAAAGTATTGTTTATATAGGAGGGGTGGTCCGACTTCATTACAATTTTATTATATCAGGCGGGGATTATCAAAGGTACAAACACTTGAGTTGCAGAGACATTTTAATGCCGAATTTACATCATATTTGTTAGTACATATGTTTTAGAACAACTAAACAAATGTTTTCTGAGTGTTTTGGATAACTTGAGCTAAAAACAAAGGATGATACAAAATTTATGGTTTATGGTATATAAGCAATTAATTCTGAAATTTAAACATTAAACAAATGAGTAAAGACAAAAATATTATGGCCTTAGCTCTTAACTGTTTTTTGGGTCAAGTACTGTTATATTGCTTTTTTTTTCGAAAAAGGACATACAGTTTTTACTTTACAGACGTTCACCTTAGAAAATATGTATATGTCTAATAGAACTGACTGGTTTAAACAGAAATTCTTGGTAACAACAAGCATACAAGATTCTTCTGTCAATAAACTGTACAAAACCAGTCTAAACCATTTTCCCATCCTTTCCGTTTTGTACAAAATTAAAGTACTCATTCCAAATGTCAAACATTCATCTTTAGTTAAAAAAGATTTCACTATTTCTTTCTGACTTTGACAAAATCTTGTTTTCAGTTTAGTAAAAACATCCCCTCTTTATCCATCCAGTGCCACCCCCAGGCCTGTAAAAAGGGATTTAAAAGGCTTTGAAAATAATGGAATAGAACAAAGTATCTAAAATAGTTTTGTACCTGTTTTATCTATCCAGTCATTTAGCTTAATTTGTAACATGTGATTGACAATAGAACTTTTTATTTATATGAATGTGCATAGCAAAATCCTGGAATTTGTGTGATTCATTGTCCCCCTATGCTAGACTAACAAAAAAGTATGAAATCCATGAAAATCTTCTGAATTAAATGCTCAAAATATCATTCAATAATACATCATGTGGCCCCACTTTGAGCCTTGTTTTTATGAGTTTGTAACATGAAAGAGCAAGTGAATTAAAAAAGTTATTGAAAGTAAAATTATCATGTATACGGTGATCTGTATAATATGGGATGTATTTGGACTTGTGCCAAGCGGCTTATCTAGTATGGTTTATTTAGCTAGATGCCTCTCCAGATATATCTCTGTATTGTTCAGAATATTAATAAATATCCTAATAGTAAATACAATTTTGAAATAATTAGCACATTGTTGTTTTAATTAAATCTTAATTTACCAAACAAATAATAAGCACATTATTTATGCAGTATGTTAATCATAAGAATGTGCCAGTTTTCTGACATTTTTATTTCTTTACCTTCCAACATCTCGCATTTTTTTATCATTGATGCAATAAAAGTATATTTAATTTCCATATTTCACATATTACTATATTTTACTCGGGGCTTTTCAGCAGAAAGATATAAGTGAGGTCATTAAAATTTTATTGCAATATTGTTATACATGTATATTACATATATAAAGTAAGTTAGATTATTTGATAACACCTCTATGAACTCAAACCTTTCATTACCTGGGTCAAATCCCTCAAAGGCAAAGTAACGGTGAAAGTCGATTTTTATCTCAATTTTAGTCGATTGTAAAAGATTTTTATCTGTACATTTTGATCCAATTGTAACTATTACTATAATGATGTATTAATACTGGTATTCATTAGTGACAATAAAAATTTAATAACTTGAATATTGGCAGAAATTCATTTGTTTATTATGATCAGATAGTAACTTTATATTAAATTGAAATATTTCATTTCACATTTATGAGTTAAGCCATAGAAAAAAAGTGATGTCTGGTGCTTTTTGGATAAAACATATTTGTATTTAAACTCTCAAAGTCAAGAAATGACAAGTTCTCATGTTTTACAGAGGTCCCCGCTCCCTACTTAAGAATTAAAGGTCACTAATTGTTCAGTTCTTTTATATTGTATGCCACTGTATTGTTGTATTCTGTTATATTTCATGCCACTGTATTGTTGCATTATAATGTCTCCCCCCTCTGGGGGAGACATATTGTTTTTACCTTGTCCGTCTGGCCGTCTGTCCGTCTGTCACACTTCGTTTCTGATTGATAACTGGAGTACCATTTGACCCAGAACCTTCAAGCTTCATAGAGTGATTGCCCTTATTGAGTAGAAGAACCCTGTTGATATTGGGGTCAGTAGGTCAAAGTTCAAGGTCACAGGGACCTGAAGGGTGTAAACCGTTTCCGCTCAATAACTGGAGTTTTATTTCACCTAGAGCCTTTAAACTTCATAGGATGATTGCCCTTATTGAGTAAAAGAACTCTTTAGATTTTGGGGTCAGTAGGTCAAAGGTCAAGGTCACACGGGCCCGAGGAGTGTAAACCATTTCTGCTCAATAACTGGAGTTCTATTTCACCCAGAGCCTTCAAATTTTATAGGATGATTGCCCTTATTGAGTAGAAGAACCCTTTTGATTTTGGGGTCAGTAGGTCAAAGGGCAAGGTCACAGGGGCCTGAAGAGTGAAAACCGTTTCCACGCCATAACTTGAGTTCTATTCCACTCAGTGTCTTCAGACTTCATAGGATGGTTGCCCTTATTGAGTAGAAAAATCTTATTGATTTTGGGATCAGTAGGTCAAGGTCACAGGGGCCTGATGAGTGAAAACCATTTCCGCTCATTTCCTGGAGTTCTATTTCACCAAGAGCCTTCCGATTTCATAGGATGGTTGCCCTTAATGAGTGAAGGAACCCTATCAATTTTGGGTTCAGTACATCAATGGTCAAGGTCACAGGGGCCTGAAGAGTGAAAACTGTTTCCGCTCAATTACTGGAGTTCTATTGCACCCAGAGCCTTCAAACTTCAAAGGATGATTGCCCTTACTGAGTACAAGAAACCTTTTGATTTTAGGGTCAGTAGGTCCAAGGGCAAGGTCACGGGCCTGAAGAGTGAAAACCGTTTCTGCGCATTATTTTATATTTCATGCCACTGTATTGTTGTATTCTGTTATATTTCATGCCACTGTATTGTTGCATTCTGTTATATTTCATGCCACTGTATTGTTGCATTCTGTTATATTTCATGCCACTGTATTGTTGCATTCTGTTATATTTCATGCCACTGTATTGTTGCATTCTGTTATATTTCATGCCACTGTATTGTTGCATTCTGTTGTATTTCATGCCACTGTATTGTTGCATTCTGTTGTATTTCATGCCACTGTATTGTTGCATTCTGTTATATTTCATGCCACTGTATTGTTGCATTATTTTATTTTTCATGCCACTGTATTGTTGCATTCTGTTATATTTCATGCCACTATATTGTTGTATTCTGTTATATTTCATGCCACTGTATTGTTGCATTATTTTATATTTCATGCCACTGTATTGTTGCATTCTGTTATATTTCATGCCACTGTATTGTTGTATTCTGTTGTATTTCATGCCACTGTATTGTTGCATTCTGTTATATTTCATGCCACTGTATTGTTGCATTATTTTATATTTCATGCCATTGTATTGTTGCATTCTGTTATATTTCATGCCACTGTATTGTTGCATTATTTTATATTTCATGCCACTGTATTGTTGCATTCTGTTATATTTCATGCCACTGTATTGTTGTATTCTGTTGTATTTCATGCCACTGTATTGTTGCATTCTGTTATATTTCATGCCACTGTATTGTTGCATTATTTTATATTTCATGCCATTGTATTGTTGCATTCTGTTATATTTCATGCCACTGTATTGTTGCATTCTGTTGTATTTCATGCCACTGTATTGTTGCATTCTGTTATATTTCATGCCACTGTATTGTTGTATTCTGTTATATTTCATGCCACTGTATTGTTGCATTCTGTTATATTTCATGCCACTGTATTGTTGCATTATTTTATATTTCATGCCACTGTATTGTTGTATTCTGTTGTATTTCATGCCACTGTATTGTTGTATTCTGTTATATTTCATGCCACTGTATTGTTGTATTCTGTTATATTTCATGCCACTGTATTGTTGCATTATTTTATATTTCATGCCACTGTATTGTTGTATTCTGTTATATTTCATGCCACTGTATTGTTGTATTCTGTTATATTTCATGCCACTGTATTGTTGCATTCTGTTATATTTCATGCCACTGTATTGTTGCATTCTGTTATATTTCATGCCACTGTATTGTTGCATTCTGTTATATTTCATGCCACTGTATTGTTGCATTATTTTATATTTCATGCCACTGTATTGTTGTATTCTGTTATATTTCATGCCACTGTATTGTTGCATTATTTTATATTTCATGCCACTGTATTGTTGCATTCTGTTATATTTCATGCCACTGTATTGTTGCATTATTTTATATTTCATGCCACTGTATTGTTGCATTCTGTTATATTTCATGCCACTGTATTGTTGCATTATTTTATATTTCATGCCACTGTATTGTTGTATTCTGTTGTATTTCATGCCACTGTATAGTTGCATTATTTTATATTTCATGCCACTGTATTGTTGTATTCTGTTGTATTTCATGCCACTGTATTGTTGTATTCTGTTATATTTCATGCCACTGTATTGTTGCATTATTTTATATTTCATGCCACTGTATTGTTGTATTCTGTTATATTTCATGCCACTGTATTGTTGCATTATTTTATATTTCATGCCACTGTATTGTTGTATTCTGTTATATTTCATGCCACTGTATTGTTGTATTCTGTTATATTTCATGCCACTGTATTGTTGCATTCTGTTATATTTCATGCCACTGTATTGTTGCATTCTGTTATATTTCATGCCACTGTATTGTTGTATTCTGTTATATTTCATGCCACTGTATTGTTGTATTCTGTTATATTTCATGCCACTGTATTGTTGCATTCTGTTATATTTCATGCCACTGTATTGTTGCATTCTGTTGTATTTCATGCCACTGTATTGTTGCATTCTGTTGTATTTCATGCCACTGTATTGTTGCATTCTGTTGTATTTCATGCCACTGTATTGTTGCATTCTGTTGTATTTCATGCCACTGTATTGTTGCATTCTGTTGTATTTCATGCCACTGTATTGTTGCATTCTGTTGTATTTCATGCCACTGTATTGTTGTATTCTGTTATATTTCATGCCACTGTATTGTTGCATTATTTTATATTTCATGCCACTGTATTGTTGTATTCTGTTATATTTCATGCCACTGTATTGTTGTACTCTGTTATATTTCATGCCACTGTATTGTTGTATTGTTATATTTCATGCCACTGTATTGTTGTATTCTGTTATATTTCATGCCACTGTATTGTTGTATTCTGTTATATTTCATGCCACTGTATTGTTGTACTCTGTTATATTTCATGCCACTGTATTGTTGTATTGTTATATTTCATGCCACTGTATTGTTGTATTCTGTTATATTTCATGCCACTGTATTGTTGTATTCTGTTGTATTTCATGCCACTGTATTGTTGCATTCTGTTATATTTCATGCCACTGTATTGTTGTATTCTGTTATATTTCATGCCACTGTATTGTTGTATTCTGTTATATTTCATGCCACTGTATTGTTGTATTCTGTTATATTTCATGCCACTGTATTGTTGTATTCTGTTATATTTTCATGCCACTGTATTGTTGTATTCTGTTATATTTCATGCCATTGTATTGTTGTATTCTGTTGTATTTCATGCCACTGTATCACTGGTCTGTTGGGCCACAATTGCTTAATTCCTGATTTAGATTTTTTCCCTATTTCAGTTGTTGCTGTGTAAACAGTTGAAAATGGTTTTGAATGTGAGAGAACTTCAACTAAACAGCAGTGTAGACTATGACCTGTCAGAAATGTAGATATAGACAGGTAATGAAGACTCTGAAGAAATTTACAGGTAGACTTTATAGTTGCATTCATTTGTGTTTTTCTTGAGTGTAGATGCATTTTTTTTTCACAACTTAGACTAGCCCATGCAAGGTCTAAACATAAGATATGTTATAAATCAGTCCTAGATATCTGACATAAGATTGTCTGTAGTCTTACAGGTGTTTGTAGGATAAAACAGGAAGTCTTAGCAAAGTCTTCCAGAGTCTAGTTATTGATTACATTCCTTCGAAATTTGTTTATGGATCAACTGCATAAAAACCTAGTGTCAACAGTTTCATTTCCTCCAGTTCAATGATAAATTGTCAAAATCTAGAAATAACAAAAAATGTAGCAGAATTTATCTTGATAATTATGAAAGACCATGCATATAAATCAGCCTGGCTATCTTTGATCATGGAAACTGACTACACAAATTCTTTATTTCTGAGTCGTAAATTAATCCAACAAACATAAATTACTTTATCAAATATTTTCATAGTCAATATTTGGGTTTGAATGGCTATACTTTACACCCATAATGGCTGTATTTAAACATGATTTCTGCCAGTTTGCATGCAGGGATAGCATTATGGTTCTATTAATTGAGGTCAACAAGTGATTGGCAGGGGAAAATGACACCATAAATGTGTGAAAATTGAAAGATTAAAATGTCCCAAATTTACTACTAGAATTAAAATATTTTGACACTGTTCAAGGGAGAGCAATTGTACTAGCATATCTTTGAGGTTGTCTCCCTTTAATACTTTGATACCTGTTAAAGTCTGTCTGATGTGACATTAGTCCAAGCAGCAAAGAAAACAGGTAATTAGAAAAAAATATAAAATAAACACCAATCTTTTAGTCTTTGTAACTTGGAATTTAAAAGCTGTTAGAGTTTTTGTCACTTTTTAATAGCAATTTCTAAATTTAGTCATTGTCTCAGCTCCTTGTCAACATATGCCTTCACCTTTAATATAGATTTTTTTTTTGTATTTCATTTTTAGTACACAGTGTGGTACTGAGAAACCCATTAACAAGGAAGACAGTCTACATTTTGCTTTCTGCCAAGACTGACACAGAAGTCAGATAGTGGGTTTCAAACACACAACCTCGAGGCTGAGTGATAAAATTTTTTTTTTCATCCAAGTCTTGCATCAAAATATTTAATATTTTAGTGGAATGAAATGGAAATAAATATTGATTCCTGTTTATTTAAATGAATCGATTAAATCAATAGTTCAGATTTGCATTCACCCATTAATAACCCTTGTTTCAGCTCGGTGTATTGATTTCCTTGGTCAAAGTTCAGAAGAGTTGAAACATTTGATTTGTTAATACATTTGTTAAGACAGACAGTAATAACCACAAAAGTTAGATTCATATAGCTCTTTTGTCATAAATCAGTGTTTCATTTTTTTTTTTTTGTATTTTGCCTGAAAGACATTAGGCAAGAAGAGAACAGAACAGAGCAGAACCACAAAAGGAACAGGTAAATCACAGATCCACCACCTTTATCTTTCTTTTTGTACTTTCCATTTTGAAAGTTTATACATTCAAAAATGATATTTTTAAAAATTGTTGCTTTCATAACTGAAACACCCATTTAATTATTGACTGCATGAACTGTGGAATTCGGCTTTTATCTTGCTTAAGCCATTGCTTTATAATTCAACAGTAGCAAGTTTACACAACTTAAAATAAACAAACACGCCTTTTCATAGAAGTTGCAGAATCCATTTTACCCTGTTGCAAGAATAATATTTTACTTCATTGAAAATTTCAATAAAAGTCATAATAAATAACATCAAAGACCATTCTTTAGTAAACCAGCTCAATAAAACATTCACATCAATGTCCTCGCTGGCTTTTTGTTCATTTTTTGTCGTTTAATACAGGAGTGTACAACAACATAAAAATCTTTCGCTAATTCAGCAGTTAATCTCTGTAAAGTTTAATATAAACTTTTAATTAAGTTTTAACGGGATTATTAAATAAATAATACACACAATGGTATTAGCCAATTACAGTTTGGCGTAAAGCTCAAAAGATTGGAAGTATCTACACCTCTATTCTCAATGTGTATTGGTTAAATTGTAACACCCCTCTAGTGTGAAGTGGTACAGTCCTAATACAGTGTGTCGGCTCAGTGTGGAATGGTCCACTGTTCAATACACATGGTTCTGTATACAGTATGAGAGAAAAAGATGTTTTAAATGGATTAATTTTGGTGAAAAGGACATTTAAAGACTTTTAGTTTGTGGATTTTATTTCTGTTCATGGGAGTGAGTTTATTCAATAAAATACAAGTTGTATTTGAGTTGTAACTGAATTGTTTGGAGGTATTAAGTACTTGTTCAAGAGATTTTTTAGTTAGGGAAAGTGAAAGTAACTATGTTATGTCATATGCACAAAAGAATTTAAGTACAGAGCAAAATAATATTGCTTGATAATTTATTGCAAGTTCTTTTGAAAAAAAGATATGTTTTTAAAGTGGAGTGATTTTTCAATGGAGTTTTAAAGTAATTCCAAAGTATAATATTTAACATGTGTTAGACATTGTATTTCACTCTTCAGCTTGTACATGTGAATACAAGAAAATAATTATATTAATGGAATAATAGTCAACTGGCACTTACATTCCAGAAATGGATTTATTTCACAGTATGGTGGAGATTTTTGTGATTTGGACCAATTTGGTTTTATTTCTACAAATTGGATTAATTTCTCCAGTTCTTTCTTTGGATCTACGTAAGTTTTTAATTCTTTACACCTGCAGACTTTTAAACAGAGAGATTTATAATAAATTATTTTTTGTTGTTAAAAAAAGAGAATTTGTTCTTGCATGCAGCCTTTTAGTGTTGTGTGACCTAAACCTATAGTTGTTCTTTGCAAAATTCATTTTATAAATGATAAAATTAGAGTTCCTTGAATATCCATTGAAATAGTGGGAATCACGTTCTGTTTAATGTTAGCCCCCAAAATATTATTGTTTTGTGCAATAACTGACAGTGGTAAATTGAATACATAAACTCCCTAAGTGTTTCTTCATTGAAAACAATGAAAATTTAAAAAATAATTTTATGCAGATTTACTTTTGCTAGTAAATAATTAATGCAAATTAATGCGTTTACCTTCATCATTAAAAGGTTATTTCTTTAATCTGCCCATAAATACAAGAAGTTGAATGAATAAAAAGAAAATTAATGGTGAATGTTTGATATTTTCAAAGATCGTTAAACCTTATTTATAGATGCTTGAATCAGGCTTTAATACTTTGTGTAACTTTGAATAATGCATACGCCTTGCAAATCATTGTAAAGATCATTAAATTTTTACTTTTATTTTACAATGAACCAGTCAGAATATGTGTATATCTTGCTTTAAAAAAAACACCAAAAAACCCTTAAACAATAACTCAGTTATTTATCAATATATGATTGGAAAGTTCAAGAATATAAAAAACAAAATAAAAGCAAATTTTATGAACTTTTGACAGCAGCCGTTAGTGAACATTAAAATAGATTTATTGATGATTAACAATGATTTAAAATCGCCTGCAGAGCTATCATATATTCATGACAATTTTTGTCGAATATTTTCATCTCTAAACAATAGTTTCAATCAAACGTGCTTGTTCAGCCATCCATTTGTTAGAGCAATCATTGAAATAACAATTAAAAAACATCGTGCCAGCAATTAAAGCAGTCATGACAAAAAAAATCATATAATGAAGAAGAAAGTTAGGATTTTCCGCTAATCGTAGTTTTGCTTCAACAACTTAATCGCTTTTTTTCTTTTTAAAACTTTTTCACCTCAGCAGATGGTGTTTGATTATTGATTTAGGTAACTGAGTGAAAGTCAGGCCTGAAAAATACAGAAACAAACCAGGGGTCCATTCTATATAACTTCTTTAATAAAGATTTCTGTAATTGTATGTTATACAGAATAAATTTGGTGCTATTAAAACTGAGTTTATGGCTTTCAGTTTGACAAATGTGTAGCTGAATGTCATGATTATGTAAATTTACTTGTGTATTGTTATTCTTTGTTTTGTCGTAACTTTTTTTTTCTGTAAATGAGCAAGCATCCTGCATAGAATTGATGCACTTACATTTCTGTAAAAGAGTCGACTGTAATGTTAATATAATTGCTTAGAATAGCACAAATGAATGTATTTCTTTAAAGCATAAATATCTGGTTTATGACAACTGGAATCAATATAACATTTTATAAAACAGTCTATAGATAAATCTTAGAAGTTTGTTTTGATGTTGACACTCTAATGTCATTTTATGTGATTTATTTTCATCCATAAAGTCTTGAAAATATGTGATATCAGTTATCTAACAGAAATGATGTTTTATGGTGAGATAAAACCCGACAGTCACAAAGCTATCTATAACAGTTTTCTTTTCATCACAATTTTATTTCAGATTCTGATATTCCGATACAAATATATTGTAATCATCATAACCTTGAATCATTTCAGATTAGCATGTACTCATAATTGCTTTTAATGACATTAAAGTTATTGTCTTTGAATGATTTATTGCGATCAAATGATATTGCGACTAAAAATGATAAAACGATAAATTACGGAAAAAACTGATGAAAGTATGGAAAATCAGGGGTTCTAAACTATCAGCTGTGTTACCTCTTTCCACAGTTAATGAAAAAAAAATTCAAGAATTTGTTGAAAATACTTTCCTTTACAATAATTATGGACATCAATATGTTTTCTGTTTGGGTATTGGTAATGAACCAACTAACTAACCAGAATTGTGGTCAGAACATATGGATTTCTTAGTTACTTTATTTTGGGTAAATATTTAAAATAAACACTGTATCCTGCTTGTGTTTGTCTTCATAATGAAACTGGATACGAATGAATCATGTAAGTAATTGATTTTATGAAAAATATTAACCCGCCACTCACAAGACAAGACCTTGCTCAAATGTCATTATTTCCCCGATTAAATAAATAGATTGGTCATAACAGGCAGGTAGATGGGTAAACGTCTGCTGATGATATTGATTAGAAATAAACGGATGAACTCTAAATATAGGTTGAACTGTTAATCGAATCATTAATATGTGTTTATTTGATTGTGTGTCAAATGTTTGAAAAATGACCTTTAGTTTATCAATATAGTAGCAATTATTTCTTGCTTGGTTCTATGTAAAAAAATTCAGCAAAAATAAAGCAAATACAGAGTTTGATTTTACACAAAAGTACCATACATGTTCAGCACAAAAACACAGTTTTTAGAATATTTAGGTTAATTAACACAAGAAAACATCTAATCTGAATTCAAATATTTTGGTGGTTAGATTTCCCTTCTCACCTGTTACTAGATTATACTGATTTAAAGAACATCAGGATAAAAGGTACATGAACTTTCAGGAAAATTAAACCAATTTTTGTAATCCTGCTGGGATTTGACCTTCGGCCACCATTACTTTGTCCAGTTTTCATAGCTTGTAAATGTAGAATTTTGGTCTTCATCAAGGGAGTAACCAGTCTACATACAAATAGTACTTTGTAACCTTAAATGGGTTTTAAATTGTGAACCAGTCCATCTTCTTTGCAGTAAAATAACTCTTAATACAAATGATTTCCATGATTAACATTAATTACCTAACATGGGCAATTTAAATGTACCTGTTGATATTTATAGAATTTGGGAAATGTAAAGTCACAGGATTTGTGAACAGTGAAACTTTTAGGTAACTTGACTGCCTTTCTGTTAAATGTACTGTTTTTTGTTGTTTTTGCTATTTAATGAATGTCCATAACTAAGTGACATATTTATGGACTTGTTATTTTTTTAAAAATTGGTACAGATTTTTTCCCTGAAAATCTAACAATAAGTTGTACCTAAAAATTAAAAAGATTCTGGTGTTTATAAAAGTGCAAGTCCGAAAAAAAGAATTCTCTCAAGTTTTACATGAAGGTCATTGTCTGTTAAACAAAATTAATGGTCAACTGGTTTTGATGAATGAAATCCAAATTCCTGTGAAATTTTCATTTAATGAAGACGAACTGACAGTTAATTTAAATTTTTCTCAGTTTTATGGATTTAAATAGAAGTTGATTAAAAATATAATGTGTGGCTTCCAGTAGAAATCATGTAGATTCTATTTTATTAAGAAATAAATACACAGATAAGTCTCTTTATTGCGGTTTTACGAGAGGTTTTCCGAATTTTATTGCTAAGTAATTCCGACTAATATGAAGGCTTATTAAACTTCTAATGTTAGTTAAACTCTCTTTTGAATATAGTTTAGAAAATTATTGTTGGGTGAATAAATAACAGGTATCAATTAATGAGTGCCGGACTAAACAGGCTTGAGTAAAGTTTCATGTACGGTAAAACTCTCACAAAGGAGCGTTCTGCCATTAAAATGATGTATATTTCAGGGGTTAAGCCCTATCATATTTTTTTCTCCTACTGTACATAAACAGGTGCCCCTGTTAATAGATCTATAATAGCCGAGGAATATAGCTCAAGGTTTAGTATAGATTATGGACAAAAAGAAAAACTAAAAAAGTTCTAAGAGCCTAATGATTTTCAGTGATTAATGTATATTAATAAGATCTTAGCTGCTAAAACAGCTAACACAGCATAGCAAATGTTCATAGATAGAGTATACATGCTCCGACTTGATGCCTGTTGGCATTTTATGAAAGAAAAGCCATTTTGTATGCATATTAATTAGGAGAAAGTGATTAACAGAAATCCAAAGGGAATAATGTTTCCTTAATGGAGTAGCCTTTTATGAAAGTGTAAAAACTTGCCTCAGTGGAAGGATTAACCATTCTTATGAATAAGAAAATCCATTATTAAAAGCAAAAGTTAAAATAAAAGAATAACTGAAATTATTAAAGGTAGTCGAAATTAAATTTGTCAGAAGGTTTATTGAAAAAAAAAAAAGCACTTTAAGCAAATTTTGCTGCGGTATAATTCTGAAAATAACTTGCAGTATGCATAGTTCTGCAGGGTCAATTTATATTTGTTTCTACTAGAACTGGCGTAAAAAATTGTTACAGGTTTCATTTTAATATTTGAAAAACAGGGCAAATCAAGGCTCAGGTGTTGTGGAGAAATATATGAGAAAATAAACCATTTAACTGTGTAATCTACTCCCATTAATTGCCACTCTTGTATGTAGAATTATTAGGTGTCTTTGAGTCAACTCCGCTCTTTTGTCAATGTTTTCTGAAGAAATGACAATGGAAAAAAAACCCACATTAACTGGAAACCCTTAGTGAGTTTTTCTTGCCCTCTAAGCGTAAATTTTTAGTAATTGAACTTTGCTCAGGGAAAATATTTTTTTTATGTTGGTTATCTCAAATTTGTGGCTTGTTGCCTACATAAGACTTAAGTTTGAAGTTGTCTGTGTATGGATACATGTAAATTAAAGAAAGACAAATTACCTACACAGAACATGTACATAACATTAGTAAATTATTACATGTTTAAGGCCTAACTCCAGCTTTTAGTTTATCACGTTTCAAAGCTCCGATATCAAATTGTCTTCAGATGAAATTCCTAATTTCATTAGGAGATAATGGTTGAAATTCTTAATTATCTTTGCATTGCATAATAACATTATCATAATTGTTTACATGATAAAGACACCTGGAGTGTTGTTGCAGCCATTAAGTTAATTTTTGTTTGCAGTTAAATGTGATTAATTAATTACATTGCAGTTGATTGTATTATAAATTAATTATACTGATGCGTAATGACGGTTATTTCTTTGATACACTGTTTTGGATAAATACTATTAGCTTTAAATTTCCTTGGTTGAGAGATGACTTCGAAGGGTAAAAGCATAACGGTTGAACAGAGAAGTAGATATAACCTCCTCAGTTTGTTTTCTTTCTTTATGAAACTCCTAATTCAACTGAAACAGATTGTGTTGTTTAGAATACTCTAAATTTTCGTTATTTTGTTTAGACAGTGTGTCACACAGATGTGACAATAATTGAAAGTTACACAAATTATGTTAGTCCTGTAATTGTATTCAGCTGCTGTCAAAGTTTTTATAAGAAATTGCTTCCCTGCGTTTAGATTTCCCATTGACTACCAGATTCTTCAGGAAACAAAAAATATCATCAAAGGTTTTATGAGAAATGCATTGCCATATGCACTGTTATCATCGGCCAACAAAATTCTTTTGAGATTTTTTTTCCAAAAATCATCGACAAAAACATATCAATCATGGATAATAACACAAAACATGACGAGATTATAGCAGATAATACTATCACTGTTATAATCTCCTGAACCTTTATGTTTTTTCAATTATACGAGTATTAATGTGTTTATGCTTGAAAAGCAACGCGCTGTTGTGTCTGAGAACACTCACAGCAGACGGATGGCGAAAAATCTGTGATTTGTATCTGTGTGCTCAGATGATCGGAACAAATACTTACATTTTCATTTTTGCTTACGCACATGATTTCTGACAATAGTTAACTTGGGTTTCCATGCTATTGGCAATGTTATTTTGACAAGAAGCGTAAAATGTTAAAATCAGATAAATTGTAAAAATTAACAGTGATGATTTATTAGTTAACTACCCATAGAATGACTATGCCACTGCTTCAGAAGAACGTTACTTTAATAAAGACAGTTAAATTTGTAAATTTCATATTTATTTATTTTGCATTTGATGCACTTGAATATTGCAGGAAATGCATCAGGGAAAGACAATAACAGAATAAAGTAGTGCTGTATTAGAGAGCGAAAAATTCATTTGTCAATGTTTTCACTTGAATCATTAAACAATTTTGTATAATCTTCTAGTTAGTGAAAGTGATTTTTTTGCTTTGCTCAAACTTTATTCATTTCATTTAACCAAACCGCATGGCCTTATGATTGGAATGCTCTGTAACACTTTTTTACAGTTTTATCTGATTTCAAACTCTAGAAGAAAATTGTTGAATATTTCCTAGATGAATCTAATTAGGTATCAAAACATATTCAAGGAAAATATAATCTGCACTGAAAATGTTTTAGATTAAACAGATTCTACATACTTGAGCTGTGCTATGGGAAAACCTACCACATACAGGATATTAATGGATACTAAACTGAAATCATCAGAATTCCCTTTCTGTCCCCATATATCTGTTAATTCTACAGTTTATGCATAGTTTATATAGGAATCATTATCATTACCTTTTTTTGCATGAACCTTAACTTATTTTTCCATTTGCAGCACATTCATTCAAGTTCAGATGATGTGTCAGTCGTACGTTTGTTGTACTTAAATGAAATATCTAAAAAATTCAGAATATCATAAACATGAATGTAAAACAAATCTCAAGGTCATAGTGTCTAAGGTCAAGGCCATATCCAAATCATTAAGGTCAAGGTTTCTTTTGTTGCAGATAGTTCCTACACAAACTTTTACTGATTGAACTAATTAATCTCAAATGAGTTGGTTTTGGCACAGCAAGACTCATTTTTATGCAGAAGTAGGTATTGCTTGGCATACATACCATACTAAATCAGAGTAGATTTAAATGGGTTTTTTTTCGCTGGCAGTTGGATAGATGTATAATTGGCTTGATGGATTTTTCTCTGCTATAATGATAGAGATGAGGTTATACTTAAGAAGATTCTTCAAAACTTAATTCCATGTTGCAGATAAATAGTGCAAATGATTTATTAGAGCTGTCTGTGAGAAGTTCATTCTTGGTTTTTATAGGTAATCTTTCTTACCATCAGAAATAAAATTAGTTTTACCCTTTCCTGTCCATACTTGTGTCATTATTGTCATCATCAGCAAACTGGCAGTGGTACCATCATTACCATCATCATCACCATCATCATCATTATCAGCAGCAGCAGGAACAACAACATTATCATATCTAATTACCTTTGATTTTATGTGTGTGATTATTTTCATCTTAAAATTTAATTGTTATCCTTGTAATTGCGAACCGGTCTGTATTATCATCAACCTAATCTTTATCATCAACCTAATTATTATCGTCAATAACAGAAGCAGTAGCAGCTGTCTTTTTGTCACTTTTTCCCATATCTTCTTTTACCCGTAATCATTGTCTTAATATTGTTTATTAACCAGGTTTTCAATTTTGAAAATCCTGGTTATTAGATTGGGGTATGGCGGGCGGATGGGCGGATGGGCGGGCGTCAAACGAAATTGTGTCCGCTCTGTAACTCTTCAACCCTTTGAAGAATTTTGATGAAACTTCAGACAAATGTTTACCACATCAAGATGACGTGCAGAACGCATGTTCCGCATGGCTGGCTCCAAGGTCAAGGTCACAGTGACATTAACATTGAAAATCCTGTCCGCTCTGTAACTCTTCAACCCTTTGAAGAATTTTGATGAAACTTCAGACAAATGTTTACCACATCAAGATGACGTGCAGAACGCATGTTCCGCATGGCTGGCTCCAAGGTCAAGGTCACAGTGACATTAACATTGAAAATCCTGTCCGCTCTGTAACTCTTCAACCCTTTGAAGAATTTTGATGAAACTTCAGACAAATGTTTACCACATCAAGATGACGTGCAGAACGCATGTTCCGCATGGCTGGCTCCAAGGTCAAGGTCACAGTGACATTAACATTGAAAATCCTGTCCGCTCTGTAACTCTTCAACCCTTTGAAGAATTTTGATGGCTCCAAGGTCAAGGTCACAGTGACATTAACATTGAAAATCCTGTCCGCTCTGTAACTCTTCAACCCTTTGAAGAATTTTGATGAAACTTCAGACAAATGTTTACCACATCAAGATGACGTGCAGAAATTGTTGTCTCATTATTAAGTATACTCCTTGCAGACAGTATTGTTAGCCGAAATTTACATCCTACTCATTATCATGTATTCTCATGAATATTATCTTTTCCTTCATGTCATGTTATAATCTTTTGAATATTCATAGCAATCTTCATTCCAAAATTCATACTATAGTATAGAATCAGAACAACATTTTTGAAAACCTGGTTTCGTGGCATTGCCATGTTTCTTGTCTCTGTTTTTATATTGTAATAATTTATCATACCATCAACTTACTGTTTATCATTTCGATATGATAATTGTTATCTCTGCTATTGACGAATGACGAGCCACCATAGGCTTATTCCTTGTACCTTGTGAGAAAACCATTTGTCAACTACATTACAGAATTGCCTCCAGCACTTTCCTTCTTACATATGGTTTTCAGATGTTGCATCTAAAAGTTTGCCAAATTTTGGTACATTTCCCATCTTTCTTGTTAATCAACTTGTCTTCAGAGTAAGGTGCTCAAATTTTCCAGCTACAGTAAAACCTCAATAATGAGACCACCTCTGGGACCAGCAATAAGTGGTCTTAATATTGAGTTGGTCCTAAAATTGAGTTCAGATGATGACATGAAGGTGTATGGTAGATTTATCGACCCAGTGTGTGTTTTGCGTCAATTGTAGTGTCACTGAGCATAACTTATTTCTTTTATTTGTCCTTACTTTGATAACTAATGATTTGATCAGAATAATGGTCAATATATGGTTAAATCTATATAAATTGCAAAAAAATATTGTTTGGGTATACTTTCATTTATCAAATTTATTTTCTCTTTAAGAGAAAGCTCTGTCCGCTTTTTGCTCATTTTAGTCAAATTTCAGGAGGATTATTTTGTGTGATCAACTTGTACAATGTGTATCAATCAAAATAAAAAGAAAAGTGATACGTAAATCTCACAAAATTTTGGATTTTAGTGTTGCATTAATTCGTTTGCGCATCAATTAGTGACAATAACAATAGAAAATTTATCGTGCAGTAAGCCGCAGTCTACTCTTATAAGGGTGTCATAAACAATTAAACCGATAACTACCAACCTTAAAGTAAATTATCCACACCTGGATCCTTTTGACCTGTCAAATTATCAAATAACACCAATTAACACGAGGTGCCCATTATGTACATGTTTGTGTAAACAAGTTTGCCGACCTTGACTTTTGATGAATAGCTAAAGTCAACAGCTGCCCGTTTTGTTCCGTTTTGGTCGCGGTCGTAATTTCGAGTTCAAAAAAGGTTTGTATTTTCATTCGGGACCGGAAATTGCGGTCGCAATACGCAATATTGAGTTGGTCTTATTACTGAGTTTAACTAACAATAGAATATATAGTAAAAAAATCGGGACCAGAAGAAAATGTTTGTAATATTGAGTTGGTCTGTATATTGAGTTGGTCGCATCGTGAGTTTTTACTGTATTTTGTTCTGTTCAGCAACATGAGTGTGGAAAATGTTCAAACAAATTTGATCACACAATCTGAAACCAGGATAGTGTTCATGTATAAGTAGCTTGCAGACACCACTTGCCCCCATCTTCAACAGTTGAGAACTTTGTTCCAGGTATATGGTTTATCAGTGTTTCAATCAAGCAAGCACCCCTGTCCTGCTGTGCTTGTTTCATATACCTGATAAAATTTGCAACCAGACTGCATTTCCTGTGACTAAGTGCCTCAAATAACTTAATTTGAACATTTTGAGAGAGAAAAAAATTGGATTAAGTTTTCAAGTGCGATTTGACTCTCGAAATGTAATTTTTATCAACACTGGTGAGAACTGAATTGTTTTACCATTAGATGTACTGTTTTCTGTCAAAAAGTTGTACAGTTTTATGAAAACAGGATTTGGAATGTTTGCACACCAATAAGATAGAAGTGTTCCAATTAAATTAGGCCTGATTTATGAAAATCTTAGTTTATTTTCGAGTCTGCTTGTTTTGCATAACACCCACTCACACACCTGGCTGGTAACTCTTGAAATGTACAACAATCCTTGAAATAGCAACAGTGAAAGCAGACACATATTTAGTTGTGATTTGTTTCAGGTGTTTCAAAGATTAACATTTAAGCTTCACACTTTTCTTGTTGTAAAAACCATCTTATCTGTATAAACAAATGAAAATTTGAAGATATATTTATATTATAACATGGACCATTGTACTTAGATCCAACTTACATCTTCCCTAATGTTTCGCCTGTCTGTTTTCACTATGACTTTTGGTATCTTTGAGTCACTGATATAAACTTCAGAATGATGGAAAATGAAATATTTTAATTATTTTAAACCTGTGAAGAAACTGGGATTACTTGATTATGGAGCTGCCTTAATCTGTTATTACAAGGCAATAAAACCGGATTAACAAAACAACAAACAGTCCAGTGACAGGAGAAACATGCCGTATCTCTAATTGCACGAGATAACATACTGATCTGATATAACATGTCAATTTCATGCAGTTTTCTCTGTTGCAATGAGATGTCAAGATTAAAGAAATTGTTAAAAAAGATAAAACTGCAGGAATACCAACTTTTCACTTTGATAGGCTGATTAGTTGATTGTATGAAAAACAAAAATCAATTCCTTATCGGAAATTGCCTAACTGTGAATACTGAATTTAGCACAACTCTATTTGAAATGAAGATAATTTGAGAAGAGAATATCTTGAACTGATCTTCGATGAAGATATAAATTGAATTCTAGTGAATTTGTTATTCTTTTTCCATTTGCACTGAAATATGGAGGTCACTTTTTCATATAAAATATGAAATTTACAGGGGTAAAACTTCATGCTTCAGATAGGCTGAATAATAAGTCAATAAAATGCTTAGAAGAATGGCAGTTAACTTGATTTTGTTAAAGTTTATTATCCTTGTCTGTTGGTCCTGCTCTCTGTTGTTTCATACCTTGCATGCAGCTCTTTGTTACTTGGTTAACAAAGATAATTCTTTCTGTAATCAAATCCAGAGGTAGTTTTTGATTAGTATTACACCTGCCTGAGAGAACATGTTCTGTATAAGCAGGTAGATAATGTAACTGGTGTATTTGTTCATAATCAGAGGTAATTTAATGCCAATTAAGCAATTATTGATACAGTAGCCCTAATCTGACAGTATCAGGAAATGCAGTGTGATCGGATGCTGTTACCTTTTCCAACCTTGATGTTTTTGCTGCATTTTTTTCACCTTGACTAACTTATGTCTGACTCTTCCAAATTTTAAAGAACTGGTACACGTACTTCTCATAGGGGTTTATGGTACCATAAGCACATGTATATAATGAAATGGGTAAAGAAGAGGAGGTGTGACATAAGTCAGCCTTTAGACCTTCAGTGTGATGGAGACTGAAATCAAGGTAGAAGAAGTAAATCTCTGCCCTGTATTTAAATAATAGTCTATAGTATTCAGAATATAGTCTATAGTATTCAAAATATAGTCTGTAGTATTCAAAATATAGTCTATAGTATTCAAAATATAGTCTATAGTATTCTAAATATAGCTTGTGGTATTTAAAATACAGTGTACAATACTTGAAAAAACTAGTTTAAATCCAAATGATTTTACTGGTTCTTCAAACATATACCAATATGATATTGCAGTCTTCTTCTAAATCTAAGGATCTGCACAAACTCATTGCTTATTACTTAACTGCAAGTTGCCTGCCCAGCCTACAGGACCAGTTATATTCACCATATAATTTGATAAGTCCCCCCCCCCCCCCTCTCACACACACACACCCTTCCAACATGCATGCACCAGGGAATGTAGATTGTATCACAAAGGTTGTTTATATCTCCAATTAGGTACTGACAACTTATTTACACTATACTAAAACCTCAGGGGTTGGTCATCAGTGTTATTTCTATAAGTCTTCTCAGAAAGTAGAAAGATTTATCTTGAAGCTAGAGACTTTATAAGTTGTTTTGTATTGAGAGTTAACCATTGTGTTTACATGCAAAATCTTACTGAAGCAGTTTATTTACACCATTCTGTACCCTTAGATATTGGTCATTGATTATATTTCCAGAAAAAGTTCTAAAGGTGTGCACAACAATCCTGTCAGTTGACTGGTTCTTATGCCAAACAACATAAATGTATACCTCTAGTGTCAGACTGGTACTCCAAAAATGCCACTAACTGTTTGATACTAGAAGAATTTGTTTGTAAACACAGATTGATAGAGTGATGAAAATCTTGTTTGGTCAAGCTGTAGCTTTGAGGCGCCAATGATTCTGACCTCTGATCTGCTATGCCTCATTCACAGGTCAGTTTGCAATGATTTTTGAACTGATAATGTTACCATTGCTTGATTTACTAACATTCTCAAATGTGTTTAGATTGAAGATATTCCATGTTTCTAGGTGGCTATAACCAGGGTGTTGCTTTTGTTTATAGATGCCAGTGTATCATCAAAAAGTCTTGCAGCTTATTAGTAGGAGAAGTAATTTAACAAATGGCAGCTTGTTTTAAAAGGGAGATAACTCACATAAATTTGCCATGGGTCAGATATATTATGCAGTAAATACTAATTTCAGAAGATTTTGTTCAATTTACCTTTGTATACTGCCAGTTCCTACTCATGTTGAAGCAAAGTTTGAACATTCTTTCAGATGAGAATGCATTTTCTTTAGCAGAAAAGTTCTGGTAAATCACATCTAATTAGAAAGGGGAGTAACTATGTATAACATTAGCAATAGGTACAGCTGTGAGCTAGGAAGAATCATTGACATTACATATGAACAATGATTTAGATTCCTGCTAATTATGAAATACAATCCCAAAATTCCCTCAGATCAGATTATGTTCCGATATCTACTCAGTTTATCAACATTTCCTCAGATAACATGCATTCACAGGCACATAAATACCAGGCCATATGGTACACCCGTATGCCATCAAAAGTATAAGACTTTAAGAATGTGGTAAATGAAAGAATAATTTATGTTTGATGCCACTTTTTTATCATCTGAAACTTGCGGTAAGGATGTATCAAACACATTTGTTGGTAAAAATTGTCATAAAATCACATTTTTTGTTATTTATATAGAAGTCAAAGTAAAAAAAAAAAACCTCAAACATATGTTGTAACAAAGTTGTGTGTGAGGATCAAATAAATATAAGACACATCACTTTATCCTACAAACAAACAACAACAACAACAAGCATAAGATAAAGGTCAAAAGGTGGAGATGAGAGTCTATTTTGTATGTTAATTATCCTATGAATGTAAATGACAAGTTTACAAATCAAAGAGGTGACAGATGGTGGCTTATGCTAGTAAATAAACTTACCAGAAAAAAAAATGAATCCTAGTTTTTTTTCTTACCTCAGATTACAATTAGGAGTTATTTATTGAGGGAAGAAAAATAGTTATCCTAGTTTGAAAAAAATATGCTTTAAAATCTTGATATTTATTATGGAGATAGAAGGACTATCTAATCTGACTATCTCTCACCATCTTTAGGTAAAACTGCTGATTAATAATTAAAGGTAGCAAAAGCAAGTAAACTTTATTGTTTTACATAAATTGAAAAACTTGAATATGTCTCTGCAGCAATATATAAACGAAGCAAAGTATTTGAAAGAATCTTTTCTTCAGTATCTATCCTAATTAATAATTATGTCATAGGAACCAGTCTGTATAAAACGGAAGTAAATTTCCATAGTAAAGGGAAGTAATTCTTCATAGATGCACTTTTGAAATATTTGTTGTACAAAAATCATGGAACAGTGTGTTGTTGTGTTTAAAAGGCCTAGAATGATAAAACCATCTAAAACTTACAGACATCATATCTTGAATATCTTTCTCTTGTAAATTATTCTAGATGCCCCCCAACCCCACCCCTTAATCTCACAATTGTATTGCAGATTTTTTTGTGGACTCAAATGTGGAAAAAAAAGTTGGAATGTAGTTATTTTAAACCAATAGATCAAATGTGGTTAATTTACCTTTTATTTTCAATGATTGTAAAAGCATTATGAAAACTATAAATTTTTATTACATGAAATAAAAAGCCATGTCTTGGGTAGGTAGAACAGTTTATTTTACATTAAGAATTTCTTAAATTAGCTAAAGAATTTTCTGAAATATTTCAAGAATTAACTTATAATTTTTCTTTTATTATTTTAATCTGTGAACTGACAATTATATTAACTAGTGTTATATTTATACTTCTACTGTCCAGTGTCTAGCTCAGTTGTGCAGTTTTGTTTCAAAACTCCAGGTTATGTTTAAAGATTGTCGCTTATTGATAAAGTTTCTGAGCTCAATAAAACATACAAAATAAGCCTCTTTCAACAGTTTGCCCATTTAAAAGCAGTTAGTAATTATTTTAGCATTATAACATTGATATTACTTTGTCAAATGCTTCTTGGAAATCGTCGGAAACAATGATATAGTTTCTTTTATTTATCTTGCAGTTGATCAGTTTTAGAATGGATTCAGCAGTTATTGAAGAACTTGTAAATGTAAAAAAGTAAAATATTTCTAATCATATAGAATTAAATAGAAACATTCTTTATACGATGTAAATAGACTTGAATGTAAAGAAACACCCACTATTTTTGCTTCTTAAACTATTCTACTCTTACATTTGTGACTTTTTCCCACAAAAGTATTTCTACAAAGGTAAATGTTCATCATATTTTTTTACAATGAATCAACCCAAACATCTTATTTAAAAAGTGGATATATTTCAACGAATCACAATGGTCATATTGTTAAAGTGAAACTTTGTATAGAACACAAACAGAAACAGTTACTCAGATATTTGCAATATGACTTTTTCTCGTAACCTTAATAAATCTCGAGTCAAATCATGAAAAACCCTATTTATAATGTTACAGATGGGGTAGAATTTATTTTTAAAAAGTTTTGAAAAACTTATATATTATTCAATATACTGGTAAAATTGGGGTGCTCATGCATTTTGGATGGTTAAAGTAAAACTTAAAAGAGGCAGGATGAAGTCTGTATAATCATGTGAACATCAACTTTGTCACAATTTTGGAGCCTGTTCACTAGAAATAACCTGAAAATTAAAGCTTTCATCTAAAATCATTTGGGGCCCTTTTTTTCAGAAAGGAAATATAGTTTCTTTGCAGCTGAGATCAGTAGTTTGAATTTAAAAGTGAAAAAAGTGAGTCTTATTACTTCATTAAATCCCTTAAATATATTAGCAAGTTTCAAGGTTTCTTTGACATTTTGTGTAGTAAGTGGGTTCAATTTAAAGTATTGAACAAATTTTTCAAAATCCCCCCAAAATAATTTCATTATGCCATAACAATAGTGGTTTGAAGACTTAATCTTTTCAGTATATTAGATCACCTTGTGATGTTTTCTCTGTTAATATTTACACAATGTTGTTCTAAAAGCCGTAAATATTTAGACAGATTTAGTTTTAAACAGGTTAACCTTGTATTGGATTAACTTCTTTAGTCTCGGAGCCTTTGGTGCTTTGACTCTGATGGTTTTGCATTGTAAATGATTATGCAAAGGTAGAAACCTTCCGATTTGAACGATTTGAACTTCATGTCACAGAAATGTGCAAACATGCCTAGGGCAGCTTAACATTGTAGAATTATCATAAATTTATTTTGAAGTTTGTCTAATGAATGTGATGAAGTTATACTTGCACAAGGAAAGTCTTTAGATGAATTTTTGATTTTGCCAATTCCTTTTTACTCCGTTTTATTTGAACATGATAGAAAAACCTGACAAAATGTTTGCATTGATGACATGGGACAGGTTAAGATTGCAAACAGACTAAGAATAGTACTTCAGTATCGATGCAAAGGTGAAAAGTAATTTGATATTTTGTAGAAAAATTGTTAAATACTCCACTGGGGGGAACTTAAAATTTTGAAACAAAATAGAGACTGTTTACAAGTTCAAAATTTCTTAATTTCATCGAAAAGGTGTAATATCTTTAACATTTACATAATTTGAGTAGTTTAATATAGTTTCGCTGAAATTTAGACAAAAAATTTTGTTGTCTTGTGAAATAATAATATAAGCCTTTACTATATTACTTATATATTGCTGAAATATTCGGCTTAAATCAGCTATTATTTATCAGTTATTAATTAAGAAGTTTTAGAATGATTTACTTTGTGTAGGTCAGTGGTTTCAAATTAAAATCACATTTGTTATTCTGACAGTCATGTTGACGGGCTCAAGGTTTTAGTCATTGATTCTTTTTATCATTACAAGATTTTTTACTGTTAAATGAAGGCTTGATTTGTATAGATAACATGTAGGACTTGAGACTATTGTTTTACTGTGATTTATTGGATTTTAAACCCCAGTAAACTGGGAGAAAAGCCGTTCTTTCGAGTAGTTCTTAAAACTAACAAAAGCGTTCGACCAGAGGCTCGGAGCGATAAACATGATGGTACCTAAGCTGTCTCATAGTTCAAGTTAAAAAATATGATGAAAACTACCAAACATGGTAGTGCATTTGGTTATCTGATAAAGGGTTACTGAAATATACCAAATGGTCTAGGGTTTGTTAGGTTATAAGTTTTTGTTTTCAAGGCTGAGTGCTTTATTTTAAGCAAGGCGTTACTTTGTGTGGTCCCTGTAATCAACACCAAAATGTTGCAGCATAGTTTTGATTGGTCGATTTTTAAAAGATTTAAGACTTAAGAAAATTTTGTCTAGTAATTGAAAACCACTGCTGTTCCACTACATTAGACAATTTTCTAAACACTCGAACACAAGCTATTGTGTGTTTTCGCTCAATAGTATTGAAACAGCAAAATAATTGCTAGGTTTTGATGTTTGAAATATCAAACTCATTTTGAAACATTTTAGAAAAATGTTAAATAGTTTAAATTATCTGATATACACAGAAACTGAAATATTATTTCCATTGTAGAAAATGAAACGCAGTTTCAACATAGTGATAATATGAGCAGAATTGTAACGACATGTAAATTTTCCCAGGTCTGTGACTTCAGTTTCAATTTGACCGAGCTTGCAAGTCTGGTTTTGTGATTGTTACACCATCAGTAGACATAGATGACACTTTCCAGAATTAGGTTCTAAAAATAGAAATATTATTTTCTGTGGTATAGTCTAGTAAAATGGGGTTTTATTACGGCCATTTCAAGATGGTTGACATACAGCAATACAGTGCAACATACGCATTCATGACACGATGCTTAGTCATCTTTCCTAGTCTGTTTTTAAAGATGTGCACTCAAATGTAAATCTTCTTTTACATTTCATTTAAAACGTTCTCTTTCATTGCCTCTTGAATTTCTGTTTGTTTTGAAATAACACGCATAACATCATGATTACGACTTGGCGAGGAACTTCAACAATTTCAGATTTCAACATCAAAAAAATGATGAGGAATGCCAGAGAGTGGTGTGGGATGAGCAAAAACTTGATAAAATGATAACAAAGTGTGAAATTGACCCCCAAAGAAATGGGAGACCCCTCCATGTGTGTGGTAAGATCTTCTGCCAAGAATGTATTTCCGACTAGTTTGACAGGAGAAACCGGCATCAGTGGGGACCAGCAGACATGCATCATTAGACTCAAGCAACCAGAAATAGTAGCAACTTTATGGGTTATTTTCATTGATTTGAACCAGAATATACAATTTTACTCGAGATCATCAAGATCAGAATGATGCGATTATGTTTGAAAAGTTACAGAATACCATGTGTGTGTTCAAATTTTCATCCAGTGAAGACTGGCAGAAACTGATGAATTTGATACAGATTTTATCAAAGCTATATCAACAGCTTATGACTTAGTTGTTAAAGACTTTCCACAAAGTGAAAAGATATATTTCTACTGTAGGTTTTGATGTATGGTTGTAAGAAAGTTATGACCAAAAGAAACTTTAGTTGTTACGAAGACAGAAAACAAGGTTAACTGCTTCCAAGTGTATTTAAAAACCATTCAGGGCAGGTATGGTTACATATAGTTCTTTGAAAGAATAAGTAGAAATATTAAGAATACCTTGAGCTTGGTTTGTTCCCCATTCAGCTCCAGTGAGGTAATTATTATGGCCTGGTGTGTTATTTGAGCTATTCCATTAGCAAAGCTGCAGAGTGCGAGAAATTTTATTAGACTTTCAGCACATATCAAACTAAAAGCATTTTTCACATTGCCCCCCTTGGAAACATAAAAAGAAGGAATGTATGTAGTGAAATTGACAGACATGGTGACCTGATGCCTTATGTTTTGTATCCAATCAGAAGGGTAACAGGAATGTCACCGATGAAATTAATGAAAGGTCATGGACTTTAACCAGAACAAGCTTGTGTTCTGAAAGGGGTAAAAAGACATGTACATGTTTTTGTATTTTTTTATGTTAAATTAGGAGCATGAAGAGGGCACTAAAGCTCTAACTGTAATGAAAGGATACTGTGAAACTCTGTGTTCTCTGTACAAGCATTAATTAGTAGATTTTTATTCAGATTTTGTTATTTGGATAGTTTATATTCTGTTTTACACCCTTAGTGAAAAGAAGTTACATTGTTACTTTTAATCTTCTGATGAACACACCAGTTTCCCCAAGTTTTGGAAAGTTTGTAAGACTGACTGTATTTATGAAATGCTGTCATATGCTTTCTTGCATATATCAAATAAATAAAAGACAAATCATGTATTTCACCTTAGCTTCTTGAACTTGTTAAGTTTATGTTGTACATTTCTCAGAGAAATTGACCATTCTCACAGGCCAAAGCCCCAAAAAGCCACTTAGGTGATAAAAATGATCTTGCCTTACAAAAAGGCTTTTCCAGGATTAGCAGATTTACCTTGTGAAAGCAAAGCTTGGTCTTAAATTGGGGCCAGTTAGTCTGCTGGAAACTATACCATGTTTTCATATGTTCTGGCAAATTTGAAAGTAATGAACAGGGTAACAAAGCATAACACGGCAGTTTTGTTTATTGCCTGATTTTTTTTCTGTACAGAAAATCTCTTCATCAGCAAGAGGTTCATTCTACAGACTGGTCTCATAGCAGATAGTATATACATGTGCTGGCGCTTCAAGTTTTTATGGTTCCTTTGTTGTTTTTATGTGGAGCCACTAAGGTAGATTTTCATTCATGAAAATATTAACCACTGGTTGTGACCAGAGCATTTAAAAATTATTTCGAGTTATTTGAATGTTTGCAAGATGTTTCCAGACAGTGCAAAGATGAAGTTGGCCCCATTTTTGCCCCATTTTGAAAAACTACTTGTTAAATTCAATTCAATATGTTTTGGATTTAAGGGTTAAGAAACCAGAATTAGTATCAATTATGAAATATGCCAAGAAAGCATTTGTCAGATATGGTATAACTGTTATCATCTGTTCGTAAAATTAATGTCTAAAGAAAATATAGGAAAGAATAAATAAAGTATAGAGAAGAATAGAGATTAGAGCAGACAATAGTAACCTTACTAATTAGTACTGTATTATAGTCAATTAGTTTAATTGCTTCTTCTAATTTTGTTTATCCTTTCTGACACAAATGTATTTTCAAAATGGCTGTTGAGTTCTAAAAAGCAAATACACAGATTAACATTAGAAGCAGAGAGAACTTGTTCTTTGACATAAATGAAATCAGATTCACATAAAAATGTAAAATGATCATAAAAAGATCAGATACTATTGTTGAAATGTTGGTATATATTAAGACTAGTAAGGTCTGAGGTTTACACAGGCATGGTGCCCTGCAGGTTTCATTCGTCTACTGTCTTCACATTACCAGGATTTATTTTTGCAGTGTCTGCTTGTTTTCTTCATTTAGTTGTCATGATTCTGAAAGTCAAGTTAAACTTATTTATTTTTGCCATGCTACAGATTTGTATTTTTTGCTGGCTTCAGTTGAGATTGGCAAAAAGTTTGGCAAAAAAAATTGTTCCTAAACCATCCTTGTAGTTACAGATGTCAAGATTTCAAATTGTCTTTAACATTTTTTTTCTGCATGTGTCACAAAATATTTTAAGTATTTTAAGAATGAAAAAGTAAGGCAACAAGGTTGTAAGTGGAAAAGGGGATCAGATCTGTGATTCGGTTTGTGGTTTTACACCCTTATATAAATGGGGCTAATCACAGAGTATTTCCCAGTTGAAAATGACGGGATTCTCCCAGTTTCGGCAGCAGAGTTTCCCTGAAGAATGACCATTTCCTAACAGTTATGAAAAATTATAATTTTGATGATCAAATGTTTAAGTACTCTGTGGTCGCTGAATTTGTTCCAAGTTATATTTATTCCCAAACCAAAGCAAACATGGTATGCCAATCTTCTACACAGCATATTTGAAAATGCTTTATTAATCTTGTTATTAACAAAACAAGTGGTCTTTCAAATGAGAAAATAAATTAAGGTCTAAATTATGCATTGACCAATAAAAATGAAACCCGCCATATCTCTAGAATAAAAATTTTGTCATGAAGTACTGTATGTTAATTCTTAGTTTGTGATGTCCAGCTTTGTCTCTCTGTCCTTGGATACATTCTTTTTTTTATGCAATAACATCAAATATTACAGACTGTAAGAAAAAAAGAGGTTTCCAAAAAGATGAATATGGATTTCAAGTGCTGAAACATTGTATTAATTAATCCATAATTTGTTAAAATTCAGAGCTATTTGACACTCCCCACTCACTACTGTAATACATAGGAAGCTATCTGTTAACTGTGCAGTAAAAAAAATTTAACTGATTTTGACAGATCTAATTATTATAAGGTCTTTATTTGAGACCAAGGAAAAAAACTGAATCATTTAAAAGCCCCCTTGATGTAATTGAAACTGACAGATTTAATGTTTGAAGTTTTTGGTGGTGAGGAAAATGGTTTGTAGAAACCTTGACAGTGGTTTGTAAATTGTAGATTTAGATAATTGGCAATTACTGTAGGCAGGAAATGAAAGTGTGTGCACTGCACATGACACTTGAAAGATTAATGTCCTTTGAAAGAAATTTGTTCAGTTTATTTTGTACTGCATTTAAGCTACCTAAGTCACTTGCCTTACATTTAAAACTTTGAAATGAGGCACCTTTGAATAAACCGTGGTTGGGACATGAATCTTGTTTCAAATTTGATTGTTGTAAATTAAAACTGTCATCTTCCCTTTTCACAGGTTCTTTTTCATTAATTCTTTGAGTTTAACTCTTCATTGTTTTCCTCATTAATAAGCCTGCCAAAAGAGCTCTTCCATTTACCCTTTCATTGTCAATTTCTCATTTAGTACCAGAATTATCTCATTGTCCTCCTTCCCTTCTTTTAACTTGGCTCCCTTTTAGACCTTCTGTTTATCCCTGCTCTTTTATTGACCTCTTACTCTTCCATTTACCTTTGCTCTTCCATTGATCTCTCCTCTTCCATTGACCTCTGCTGTTTCATTTACCTCTACTCTTCCATTTACCTCTACTCTTCCATTGATCTCTGATCTTTCATTTAGCTCTGCTGTTTCATTTACCTCTACTCTTCCACTGACCTCAAATCTTTCATTTACCTCTGTTCTTTCATTTACCTCTACTCTTCCATTTACCTCTACTCTTCCATTGATCTCTGATCTTTCTTTTACCTCTGCTGTTTCATTTACCTCTACTCTTCCATTGATCTCTGATCTTTCTTTTACCTCTGCTGTTTCATTTACCTGTACTTTTCCATTGACTTCAAATCTTTCATTTACCTCGGTCTGCTCTTTTACCTTTACAGTCTGCTCATTTACTTTTATCATCCATTTACCTCTACTCTTCCATTTACCTCTCTCTTTCATTTACCTCTGCTGTATCATTAACCTCTGCCTTTTCACTGACCTCTACTCTCATTAACCTTTGACCTTCTATTGATCTCTGCTATTTTATTTACATATACTTTATCATTAGCCACTGCTGTTTCTTTGACAGTTCATATACCAGTAGTAACTTTTTACTTTCATTAACTTCTGCTCCTCAATTTACTTTTTCCATCCATTTACTGCTCTTCCATTTACTGCTCCCCTTCTATTTACCTCTGCTCCTTACTATTGTTTTAATTCAGAGAAAGGAACATGCAAGTCTAGGGCAGAAAAATTAGATTATGTTTTAGAAATGTCAACAGCAAAAAGAAAACAAGTGAAAGAAATACAAAGAATGAATTTGAAAGGGGTTGAAAATATTGAGGCAATAATAGAATATGAGGGCAAAAAATACAAAGAAGCAATCTGTGAACATACCACAAAAAGCAAATCTAGAAAATAAAATCAGATTTGGAAAACTACAAGTGGGGAAACAGTGCTGAGAACAATTTGATAAATGAAGTGAAAGAAAACATAGACAAGAATTATAAACTATCCTGACAAAGCAGCTGAAAGATTAGACACAATATACAGACTCGAAGATTATTGCGCTGATCTTCTAAATATTTAACTCTGTTCAAAGGAACGTGGATACAGACCATAGAATGTTTTTTTCTCAGAAGCTGGAAAGATCTCCTGAAAAGATAGCTACCACCTGTAGTTTGAGGAGAAATAAAAACAAAACTTGACCCATCTAAATTACTGAACAAACCCTCCACAATGTGTGAAAAGGTCATGCAGGTTAAAACATTAACTGACATTTTTCCTATGAAATAATAAATACATACACTTGACATGTCTACCATATGCTTTTTAGAGAGTTAAGGGGGCACTGTGAAGTTGAAAGATATATGAAGTGTCGGTAGCAGGGGTTAGCCAACCTCTTAATCCCGTCTTAGTGGAATCTCTGGTGAAACTTTTACTTTTCTTCTAGAATTAATGTTTATTTAGGAATCAAATGAGTTCATCATGTGTGCAGAAGCTGTGTATGAGATATTTGGGAAGTTTGTAAATATCAGCAGGGTAACATCCATGGTTTGAATTAAGATTTAATTAGCAACTCATGTGTTGAACAACTGTAAAAAGATAGAAAAAAAACTTACCAGTCCTTGCTTTCATGCCTTCAACATTTTCTTTAAAACTGAATTCCAGACTAAAATTTCTTAAAATTGAATCAGTGAATTAGATAAATGCCATTGATATGCATACGGTCCCTCTTCAGTTAAGTTTACAAATGGTGTTGCAGAAGAAAAGAGAAGTAACTCCTGATGGCAGCTTTTGTGAAAATTCATGATATGTCTAGTCTTTGTACTACAGATTGGGAAATAATATTTTGTTCTCATCAGAAACCTTTTAGAATTTTGCTTGATTTTATTCCAATAACTGTCAAGGGAGAGGTTGTTGTTTGTTTTTTGTTTTAATTGGGAGTCTTTTTCTCCAGGCTATCACTTACCCCAGACAACTTATTGCAGTTAGAAAGGCTGGGCTTACATTACCAGCAGCTGTAGCCCATGTGTGTTTTAATTACCATCGAGGAAGTTATTGCTGTCTAGAGAAAACAACTTGTCATGTATAATATTGAAAACCTATTTGTTAGAACATATGGTACTTTGTAAGGAAAATCAAGGATGTGGGTTTCCTTACCAGAAAATAACTGATCCCACAACATTAATGTCATGTTGTTATAGTCTTCTCTGATGGCACCATAGAGTATCACAATATGATAAAGAATAGGGGGCTTAAGTTGTTATAATACAATTATTAAAGAATTAACACCTTTTCTTTTCAATAAAACTAATTGTCTTTAAATGAGCAACTAGATCTAGTATGAAGTCACCTTATTTTATAAATACATCCTTCAGATTGGGGACTGACATGATCATTTTTTCATAACAATGAATTTTTTTATTGCATCAAATTTCTAGATAATTTCTAGCATAGAGTACTGAAGGAAGCAAAAATTGTTTTTCTTAGTACACCAGAATTTCGTTCTTAATAAAAGTTTAGATGTTGTGTCTGCTGTTCCTATTGTTTGTTGTTGTTGTTTGTGTTTGTCACTGTGTGTGTCTGTGCATTCTACATTTTTGTTGTGATTATGCAAACATTGTAAACACCTAAATGTTTAGTTCTTTATTCTGTGTTGCTTGGTTTAACTTTTCTTTAAAGGTTTCAGCCAGATGAAGATACCCTGCAGATAATTAATCCCAATCGCAGAAAAAGACCTTGAGCCTTCTTTGTTGTGTCATTTTCAGACAATTTGAAAAATATCTCAGATAATTCTTGCATTGTTTTTTCAGCGCTGTTGTCTGGAAGCTAAAATCAGTTTTTTTTTGTTATTGGAGGATATTTTCTGTGATTCTAATGAATCAGACACTAATGATGATTTTCACGCAATGTTGTTTTGGAATCTCCAAGAGAGAAGTGAAAGAATGGCAATTGTGCTGCAATTTATGGAAAATGATGTGACATCAATTTAAAGCTCTTTACATATTACTGCAAGGGGACTTAAAATTACTGCAGTCAGTGTTATCCATTCAATTATCATCAATTTCATTCGAGTCTAGATTAAGCTGTGCAAATGGAAAGTAAATCTATAGACACTCATTAGAAATTGTGGTCATCAGAAACTAATTGCTTCACTCTAATTGCTTTATTCTATATACTTCATTTTTCTACCAATTTAAGTTCACAATTTACCTGAAACTGATTTAGTTTTGCACTGTAATAAAATTGTAATTAGGTTGTTTACTTATTTACTTAAATCTTGTAAATAATGCTTAATTTTTTGTTGTGAAGTTCTTTAGAGTGCCTGGTAGGTGTCATTATTGTCTTTTCAAATTGGTTCTTTAAGTCAATGTCAAGGTCAAAATACATGTATCTAAAGTAATTTCTGAAATAATGCCTGTTTGTTTGTAGCTTTTTCAAGCTTTTCTAAGTTTTGTTTTTCTAATTCTTTTTCTGTAACTTTTTAACTGGATGATTGAAACTGTTGGAAAGGAATGATAGATTAATCTCTAAGTGCATGTCAGAAATAACTGAATTATAAATGGAGGGTAGAGTGAATTGATTGATTAAAAATGTTTGAGGAATCTGTTCTTGCACTTTTGACCAATGGTGTCTTCAAAAAGCAGAAGTCCCTACTGTGTAAGAAATGACCCTTTCAGTTTTTTGTCTGGAATACCTATTTCATGGCATGGAAATTGATTAACTTCTATCAGTTTTCATTTTGGAACTATGAAGAGCCTAATCAAGCAAGCATAGGAATCAAGGCCCCCTGGGATTGATTTTTGGTTTGCTTGATTTTGGCTTTAGTTAAGATTTGGTATCATTGTGCATGCTGATTGAAGTTGGGCTTTTGCAAAAACTGATCTTGATTGGATGAATTGACCTATGACATAGCTGGAAATGCATTTTTAACAAAGAGAATTGAAGAATTTGTGAATTCTAATTAAATAGACTCATGCCACATTCGTCCTAATTGTGAACTTGTTTAGACAATGGGACTAAGAACATTATATTTACATTTAGTTGTTTTAAATTTATAGCATTTCTAGTTGTAACTTAAATCACTCACATTATGACACTACCACCTCCTTAAGGTCTAGCCCTTGTGTAAGAACTGTAGATCACCATTCAGCAATTATGTTCAGTAGTTTATACAACTCAGAATACATCTTTCTATTAACCATTTGAAATGGTATCAAACCATATAATTTTCCTCATTTATTTTACCATATATTTTGAATGATAACCATGTCAGTTGGAACATTTATAATGGCTGTTTTGTTGTAAAGTTACCTGGCCAATCTTGATTCAGCATTGCTGCTTGGAGACAAAATTCTCATCCTTCATTCTGAGAAAATAACCACCATTGCAGAAACCACCATTGGTGATCTATCACCCAGGCAATGTAAATTCCAGATATTAACAGTAAATAAGAATGTTCTTGACCTGTTCTTCATCTTTTCTATACATTCTTGCCAGCATTGAAGATACCATGGGTGGAGCCCTTTCTTCACAAAAGGAAGAACATATAAATATTTAAAAATAAGTTTGAAAAAATACTTTTTGATTTGAACCATAGATGAAGCTTTTTCGAGAATGATTATAAAACAGTGTAATACATGGATTCATGCCAGAAAAAATAAAACCTTTTGACTACAGACCAGTTTGGTGTTCTTGATGGCCAATCTATTGACTTCTTCTTTGAAAAATATGATATTGGGGTAGGGTACTGTTAATTATTTAAACTATTTCTCTTCAATACTAACATATATTTTTTTATTACTACCCAGCTGGATATGGTATGCTAGGAATATTTTCATGGGTTTTAGCAGGAGATTGTTTGACAGGAGACCGATTAAATTGCAAAGAAGCAGAATTTTTTATTAAATACATTGTACAGTCACATGGTTCAAATTTTGGGTTTTGGCTGGACAGATAAAATAAGTAGAGAATACAAAGAAATACCTTATTCATACCTAACAGAAATATGCACTTCAAGCAAATTACACCAGACATTCAGATGAAAATGCATTTATCAAATCAAAGGGATATAGCCTTTAATTATCAGAGAAATCCATCCTGTTTAGTCTGAAAAACCTATATCAGTTTTATATTGTTAATTCATCAGATCACGATATAATACAAACTTTTGAAAAAAGTAGTTTTATTATGCATGTTGGACATTATATTTAATTTTTACCACTTTATCATTTTTATATGCTGTCATTATAACCTTTGTTGTGAAATACTTTACCGTAACGAGTACATCTTTACAAAACTTCATGTTAATATTATGCAAAAACCATGTGACATCAAAAGCGACAAATGAATTTTTTTGTCACTCGTAACCACTTTAAGTGCTTGCAAGCAAGACTTGTGCAATGTAATAAGATTTCTTTAAATGCAAGAGGCATTTGTTTTTTATGACCGAAAGGATTGTTAAATGCATTTAAAGGATTAAGGAGTTTTTATTTTCGCACAATCGCAAAGTATGAGGTTTTGAAAAAATGATGCTTTGTTAAAATATCCCATGAATGTCAAGAGATTTGACTCTAAATGGATTCCGAGTTCAGTAAAATTCAATATGTTTGTCATGCTTTTCAGGAAAAGGTCTTCAATTTATGATAAATTGAAAGTAAACTAAATGTGTTGATGATATTTTTGCTGGTATAATCTCAGTTGCATCTGCTGCAAAAAGTTTGTGGCTACACCTACAGGTCAGGGGTTAAAGCATTTATGCAAAAGACAGGATTTGCACCTGCTTTCTTGCTGTTTTCTCAATTTTTGGCAATGATATAAAAGACTGACATTCATTTGTATGCACTGTGACAAGAAATAACCATGAAAAACTGTCTCATTACTGATCTTTTTTGTTTACTAAAAAAAGCAAAATGACTTAAGATTGGAACATGTTCACATATTCTTTTGTATCTTTAGCAAAATAAATATATTCATGAAATTGCCAAATAAGGGAGACAGGTGTTGCATAATGATTAACTGACCGTCAAAGTTATAAATGTGACCCTTTTAAAGTTATGTAAATAACTTCACTTAAGACTAATTTAACATTCTAAAGGAGACGAGTCGACGGGCAGCTGAAGTCTTGCTGCTTAATACAAGGGACATTGTCAGCCATATTGTTATCATTGTTATCTTTAAATGTCTTCCATTGTTGCCCTTGGTAACAATAACAGAGACTGATTTTCAAATTGTTACATTTCAGAAGTAGGAAACTTAATAACAAAATTTATTTCACGAGAGAAAGAAATTTGATCGTCACACTGCCACATTTAATTCACCTTTTGCATAATCAGAAATGAGTTCTTTGAAAAATATTGTGAAATCTGAGATGCCGTCAATGCATTCTTCTTGTCCTAAGGAAATGCCTGGCTCACTATTAGCATCTCGTCTGAAATGAAGCATAAAAATCGCTTGTATTGTTATCTTTCATCTTTGGGTAATTGGGAAATCAACATTTTTACTCCGAGTCGCAACCATAAAAGGAGCTGATGAACAACCATTATTGTGGCATGCACATTCACTCAATCAATAGACTCAGCACTTAGTAATTAGTCACCGTAAATGCAAGGAGTTGGAATAAAAGTAACTGCTTGCAATTATAGAAATGCGGGCTTTAATGCAGTACTTTACGGTTTTCTCGGAAATTGACAGGGAGTAAGAATTGGAAAGATGACTTAGTAATTTGAGATCAGACTATAAAAGGTTTCTTCTCTAAATGGTAACAACTTCTTAATAAGTATATGGGTAGTAAATGATCGTCTGAAACAGTTCTGGTAAAGTATACCTTTTTGTAATTTAGTGAATACTTCTGTTTCCAATTTCATCTTAATGTTAGTCACCAAATTTTTAATTGCAATTGTGAAGAAATCATTAAGAAAATGGAAGCATTTGTACTTAAAATTGTCCTGCGTCAGATATCTGAAATTCTGTCCATTAGGTTGTTGGAAGAAAATTGTCTTAATAAGGTTCAAAATTTGCCGTAAAATTTTATTAATAACTATGATGTAAGGTTTAATTTAGTCATTGGCCTGTCATATTAATTTCATGTTAGTGGATTTTTTATGGCAAAATTTGAAGGGTTTCGCAGTATTTTAGGAGTTTTAGACGTCTGCTTAATACTGACATCAAGCCGTAGAAATGGAATTCAGCAAAGACTCTGAAAACTGGATACTGTCCTTTATGTTTTATGCCAGACTGAACATTTTTTAGATGAAATTCATACAGAAGGGATTAATAATCAAAATGATCTCAATATTCTATCACAAATTTAGGATGAATAAATAATGATGCATTTTTTTCTGAAGTTTAAACAGAAGTTACCTAACAATACTGTAAATAATAACAAGGTGAATTTAATAAAGAGGTTTTAGGCAGAACAAAAAATATCCTTATCATGGGCATTCATTTTCATGGATTGCCAATATACTCTTGACATTAAATTGTTTGAAAGTACAATTAAGATATATAAATATGTCAGTTTGAACAACATCATCAGGTTATAAATCCAGTTTTTGTGATATTTGAAATACGAGACTTGAAAACTTTTATTGACAGCGGTATTCTTTGCCAGTTTGAACTGAAAGTGCGCATGGCTGTAATTTATGCAATGTTGAAAAAGATTTTAAGAGATTTTATCTTAGATATTATCATTATTGGCTTAAATAATTGACCCCATTTAAGAACATGTTTTGGGGTGATTTTTTGACGTTCTTGTTGATTTCGTCAAGATTTATGAGAATGTGATAAATTGAAAATGGTCAACATTGCCGACACTGTGATACTATATTTGATATGTAAAGCACATATTTTTGTTGACTTTATCCTTGGAGGCTTTTTTTGCTTGAAAATGGCCTTGATGTGCTTTGATATCTCAATAAAACAAAATTTTATCTCTTTTATTTTGAGTCCCTTTCTTAAAAAGTGCTTAAGAATGAAAAAAAGTCCTTAAAAGTCCTTAAATTTGGTAACACTCATAAAAAGTGCTCTAAAAGTGCTTAATTTTGTCTTGAAACATGCTTGAAAATGAATAAATGACAAAGTGCCAGGTAAAAAGTCGATAGGTTTCAACAAACGATCCCATTTAGCACCAAAATCTTATTTAATAAAATGTTTGCCCATCATAACAGACGATGAATTGCAATTGGTTTGAACCAGTGTGGGTACAAATACACCGTAGTTGTGCCCAAGTTAGTTGTTCTCCAAAAGAAACCAGAAAATGACGTTGGGGAAAATGTGTACTTGAAAAATGGGAAAATGTGCTTAAAAAGTGCTTAAAAAGAGCTTGAATTTTGGCATTGAATGTCTGTATGAACCCTGTATCTTCAGCTTATACGTGTTATTCAAATTTTTGTTAAAAAAAAGAAAAAAAAAAGAAATCAGTTGCTGTGTGTCAGCCAATTTTAAAATTTTAATCTCATCCTTTTTATGTCAGACTTTACTTGTCTGAAAATTATTGTCTTCATGTTGCATTTGTTGAGAAATCTGACTAAATGAAAACAGTAGGTGATATTTCATTGGTTTTTGGGTCCTGCTACCTGTTGTAATGAAAAAGTTTCTTTCATGTTTTACCTTCTACCCCATGTTGCCTGACACGCCCAGTCCTTTGCCTCTCTGGACACAGGAAAGGATGAATTCCTTCATTATTTTAAAGCTCTTCTTAGACTGGTTTACATTATATTGATCCATTACCCCACCCTGTAATAGTTTTTTTATTGGACATTAAGTCAACCAGTCTAAGTTCAAAAGTGCATCAGTGTTTTGTTCACATTACATGAGAATTGAATGTATGTATCCAAGTTTTAGCCCATTTTCTTTTATTTAGGCCATAAAACACTATTTTATAGCCATTTTCCCTGTAGGAGCAGGGCTCACTTAGAGAAAATATCTTAATGTATGATGGTCATTCAACTTTAAACTGAAAATATATAAAACATAAACAGGAATATTAACAAAACTTTGTGTAAGGACAATTTGATATATTATCTCTAATTTGCATACTGTTTAACAATATATTGCTAATGGTGTTATAAAAAAGATTGTTTATTGGTGTATAAAATATTTCATGAAGCATCGATATATATCTATGTAGGATTTTTTTCTAATGAAAATGTTGGCGGTCACCCACTACCTACACCCAGCTCCCTGCACTCACCCAACACCCATTAGATACTACCAAAAAGGAGAGAAGTAATTCAACCTTGACCTTGTCAGTTGATATAGCCATTATAAATGAGTATACACATGCTTTGATATGATCAAGTTCAACCTGTGTCAGCTGCATTGGGATTACATTCTTTGGCTCAGTGGTGAAGGGCATTGGATTTTTTTCTTCAGATCCAGGAGGGTTGATTTGAATCCCATGGGATTGGGGGTGGGTTTGCATTGCATCTTTGTATTACAGACAGAAGTTTCTGAGATTACTAAAACAAAGACTGCTGGATAAGTTATTTCTTACATACCTATAAAACTGAGCAATAAATCCTCTGAATGATACAATTTTATTGTCAGGAAATTTTAAGAGTTTTCTGCATAAACTAGATAAACTGTAAGTTTTACAGCCTAATAAAAATATTTTTGCAAACAGTGACTTCATGAGGCTGCTATACACATCTGTTATCTCTAAACATGAAAAAGATGTGCAACATTATTTGATCAGGGATGTCAGAAATCTCAGGTTTTATCATGTTAAACATCTATAATAATGCTTTACTGTTACTGTTCTTTCTCAGGGTGAAGTGTAATTTGAACACACCCTGTAAACTATGTAACAGTATAGAATACTGGAAGGATACAGAGCCCTGCTAGTATTTTGAGACAAGGATACCAGTCAAATTGGTTCCTTTGAGTCAGTGAATCATCCCTTGATATTGAGGTACCGGTAATAGTCAGTTCTGATATTGATACATAATTGAAATCTGTCAGTTAGATTGCGAAAGTACTAAATTTTGGTGAACTTCATTAACATTCTTTGATGCCTCAGTATGTCCTGCTAGGAACAATTGATGTGATGCTATCAACACTGGTATTCAAGGAAAATCTGGTCTGTTGTCAGTACAAAGAATCAACTTTCCCTGTATTTTTGATAACAATTTTGAGTTTTTCTTCCTCCTTTGAACACCCACCCTCTGACAATACAGCTTAATATGTAAACTAGACTTACGCAGTGCGAAGACTCAAGACCTCTGACTTCATTCATGATAAGCCCACTGTGCTGATATGTCTGGTGGGTATCTGGGCTTGAAACCATGACCCACAATAACAGCTGTTAGCTAGTGGGTGATCTTAGTTAAAACCTGTGAAAAAACTTGAATGTACTCAGTGATATTTCTGACAGCCTGTAAATAATTATGTTCAACAGAAGATTTTTTTTTTTTGACCTGCTGATCACATACTTTATTTAGTGGCAACACTAAAAGTAACAGCTGTCAATTAAGTGAAAAACTCTATTGTGAGCATTAAAAGTACATGATGTTATGCATGAGAGCCCTTAATTACCTACATGTACATTAGGGCCCTACGCAACAACCCTTATTACATTTCAAAGACATCAAGTAGCAGATTTTATAGATTTCATGTTTCTGCTTCATGAGAATGTGTTCTGCTTGCCTGAACTAATCATGGTTGAAATTAAATATTGATTTCAGTAAAACAATCTACCTTAAAAAAAATCGGCAAAAAAAAAAACATGTAACATGTTGATTAATGGCTTAAGTTGAAAATTGATTCTCAGAAAAACTTCAACATGAAAATAAATAGATATGCTAACGTGTTCAGATGAAACATGTTTCTGAAACCTGAGTGGTTGCTTCATGAAAGAAATACTTCAAAAGATGTAGTAACTGAACAGTACAATATTAGTTTATTAAACATCAATCTTTTTTTTTTGCCTCAAGATATATTATCCTTCTTTACCTGGTAACATCTGCTTCCCATGAGACTGCCGAAGTGTGACACAAGCGTGAAATTTGGTGCATTAAATTATGTAAAATTGTAAAAAACATATTACAATTTTTCTGACGGTACGCGGTCATAGTCTCTTTTGTAATAATACTTTATACTGTAAGAGCATTATTAATCTTCTACATCAGTCATATAACGGTCATATTATAATGTCATAAGTTCTAAATGATTCAACTTATTGGAGAAAAAAAGATGAACAAACTTATTTTTCGGGCATTACTATCACTGATGTGGAAAATATACACGCTTATGATAATGGAGTAACAGCTGAATGGGTGGTTTTACTATGATTTTATTAAGTTGTGCGAGTCTGACTAGCAAAAAGTCCAAAAAAACCACTAGCAGATGTTCTTTGGGAAATTGTACGTGTTTTCTGTGTGATTGTATGCATACATAATGAAAATGTTTTTTGCCTTATTAACAGCTTAAAGAATACTGCAAGGCTGAGTGTTTGCACACAGTGCCACTGTTTGTTAATTTAAAGTTGTTCGCAGCCAGTGATTTCCAAGGGGCCTGGCTAGTGATTTCCAAGGGGCCAGTGATTTCCAAGAATCCAGAATACAAGAGTTTGAAGTTGGATAAGCTAGCTTGCGAAGACTGGTTCTCAAATCTTGCTTTCCATTTAGTCATTGTGGTCTTGTTTTATCTTTTGAAATAATAACTATTTGATTAACTAGAATCCACCAGGCTTTTACATTGAAATAAGTGGCATATAGTATATTTTTAGAAGCTTATGTCATGTTCACAGCTTTATTACACATTTTCTGGCTGCTTTAAACAGTTACAGGAATAGGAAAGAATTTAAGATCTCTCAAAACAGCATGCTTTGCACTTAATTATTTTTAAATGCAGTTTTTACTTTGAATTGAAGCACTTTACACCATTTTGTGAATGCAGAGAGAAAATCTTAAGTTACTGAATTAAATTTAATTCACTCGTATTTTAGACGCCCCAAAAATTTGTGGTTACAAAACCTAATGATAGGGTTACGCTGTTGTAAATATACAGAAGGAGTTTGAAATACGATTGTTACAAATGTTAAATGACTTCCCGGCTTTCTTATAGTAACACAATGATCGTGGCGTAAGAATGAGGTAGTTATTATTTGGCTCCATGGCGGAGTCAGAAATGAAATTGAATAAAAACACTTTAATAATTGTTGTTAGTTTTTGTTGTTGTTGTTTTTTCTTGCTTTTAAGAATAGCAACTTTGTTACATAACACAGCTACAGGTTATTTAAGTTACATAATATCAAAGGTTTGTATAGAGGAACAATTTTAGAACCTGCTGTTAGATGGCTTTATCCAATCTGTTATGTAATAAATGATATGCTAATGATTCAAAATTTCTAAAGTTTAGAATATTTACAGTTGACACCTAGTCAAATATTGAAATACTTAACAAGGGAAATTCTCTGATATTAGTCCTTATCTTAAGCATGTAGGTTTTGTGAAAAAAAAAGGAGGAACCTCATATGATCTGAGCAAATAAACTCTGAAATTAAGTCCTTGACTCATGCATGTCAGTTTGTTTTTTGTTTTTTTTTTAGCAGGAACCTCACGTAATGTTGTAAACAATTTTTCAAATTTTAACAAAACAAAACCAGGATTAATGCAAATGAAGGCAGAAATGTGTGTAAGAGTTAGGTTTTAGAGAAAATTTTGCTGGCAGAGGTCTTGCACTTCAACTCATCAGTCTCTTGAGCGACTTCAGCTTCATACGCATTAAGTGTGTCCAGATCTTTCACAGACTATACGTGTGTCCAGATATTTCACAGACTTTACATGTGTCCAGATATTTCTGTGTCCAGATATTTCACAGACTTTACGTGTGTCCAGATATTTCACAGACTTTATGTGTGTCCAGATATTTCACAGACTTTATGTATGTCCAGATATTTCACAGACTTTACGTGTGTCCAGATATTTCACAGACTTTAGGTGTGTTCAGATATTTCAAAGACTTTACGTGTGTCCAGATATTTCACAGGCTTTACATGTGTCCAGATATTTCACAGACTTTACGTGTGTCCAGATATTTCACAGGCTTTACATGTGTCCAGATATTTCACAGACTTTACGTGTGTCCAGATATTTCACAGACTTTATGTGTGTCCAGATATTTTACAGACTTTACGTGTGTCCAGATATTTCACAGACTTTACGTGTGTCCAGATATTTCACAGGCTTTACGTGTGTCCAGATATTTCACAGACTTTACGTGTGTCCAGATATTTCACAGACTTTACGTGTGTCCAGATATTTCACAGACTTTACGTGTGTCCAGATATTTCACAGACTTTACGTGTGTTCAGATATTTCACAGACTTTACGTGTGTTCAGATATTTCACAGACTTTACGTGTGTTCAGATCTTTCACAGACTTTACGTGTGTTCAGATATTTCACAGACTTTACGTGTGTCCAGATATTTCACAGACTTTACATCATTTTCTGATTGTCAGTCTGCTTCTTATTCCAATTGAAAAACCTGTTGTGTTTTTTGTAAGTTTGAAAGGCACTGTGAAAGAAATGTAACTATTTTACATTGATGACAGATTTTTTTTTCTCTTCAAACAATTTTCAAGCAATTTTCTTGAAACTGACAAAAATGGTGATTAAATGGCTAAAATATACAACAAAAGTTTTTGTGTATAATGTATGAAAAAATGTAAATGTGAATTAATGTGTAGATAAACAACTGTCTAGGGCAGCTGTTGATGACCACAGCTTGTTATCATATTGCTGTCCAGTTACGTGCCTGTTATCAAACTGACCATTGGTCATCATATGGTTATAGACTGACCACTTTGCTATCAGAGGCCTAATTGATTGTAATCTTTCATAAGTTTTTGAACAAAATGATACAGACCTAAATGTAAAAAAAAATGTGAGCAGCATTTTTGGCAGAAGTGAGGAAATTTGAAAAAAATGCATTTAAATTTGCTCACAAGGACTGTGGTCAAGACTCAATGCCCTTGCCCTTTGATTAACCACTCTTTATTGATAAAAAAGCAGCAATAGATATGTTGTGCCAAAATGTGGGAGTATTATAAGTAAGTACCTTTGAGACTGACACTGTTAGAGATCTAAAATACTTTGTAAGAAATTATCTGTATAGCATCTTGAGTAACTTACAATGCCCCTGAAACAGCTTTAGTCTTTGATCAGTCACTAAGCTTGGATGCATTTTCAGAAAATGGATACTCCTGCATGTTTTCTTATCATAAAACAGACTGGTTTTAGGTTTTTCCTTGTTATCTTTCAACCTAGAAAAAAAACTGTTACACAGTCTACTGACAGTTATGACAAGAATCTGCATAATGAATCTGCAAGCATCCGGTATCATCAAAAGGTGTAAATTTAACAGCCCACGAAAAGTCTAAAGGCAGAGTTGCAAGTCAATTAGTTTGCGGAGTCCTGACATTAAGTGACAAAACGATATGTTGTCGCATGGTTGACATGGAGAAATTATTGTCAAAACAACTTGGGCTACTGTTGGGTTAACGTGTAAGGTGTCAAACTTCTTTGCTATATACAGAATTTATGGGATAACATTAATTGTAGAATGTAAATACATTAATTGAGACATTAAGGTAAGAATAAAAAAACATGGAGATTCTTTTACTGTCCAAATACAAAAAACTTAGTGTTATAAACTTATGTTGTGTAACAGTTGGACCAGAGACCTTTTCCTTTTCTGTGTTCCTCAATCTTGCAACAAAATTTATTGCTCTTGATGTTTTTATGCAAGTTAAAAAGTTAACATCTCTTGACCTAATGTTCCACTCCATTTAAGTTCTTTCAGTCCAGGGACATGCCTTTTCTTGTAGTATTACATACTTGCTTTTCAGCTAAAGTCATTCACTTTTCAGGGAGGCATAAATCATGAATTTTCAGTGGCACTTCACTTTTTATGGATGTATAGTTTAGATGAATTAAAATTTTACAGTTGGATAGAAGAAGCCTAGTGAATGCATTAAAAGTTAAAATATGCAGAAATGATGGCCTTAAAAAGCTCGCATCAAAAGAAGTGTGGGCATGTTGAAGCAAAATTTCAGGGACCAGTCATTAAATATTCAGAAGTCCAGGACACATGCAGGGAGAAGGGAATATGCTTTCATTTCTATTTAATTTGTGGCATAGCATTAATTTGATGGAAGATGATTAGGACCTGAATAATAATTATATTTGCTCTGGTTTATAATAAGTGGAAGGTCAGATTCTGATAATTGTTCAACCCTTTGATGTTTTGAGTTATTATCAAGTGTAACCATTTTAATTTGGGGAACGTTTTATGAATTTATTTCTCTAAATAGATTTATAGTCATACATTATATTTGATACTGCTGAAATTTGTGAGGAATTCCTGAGTCACATTTTCCATAATTATTTAGCAATAAACTGGTGCCAGTATTATATTAAAGGAGGTCTGACTTTACATGACCATTGAATTTATTTGTTGGATTTAACTCATATGTATTCAGTTTTATTCTGTCGGAAAGAAGGCTTTTCCAGCTGAATAAAAAATCAGTTTATAAGAACATTGATCATAATTCTATTAGTATGAAATAAAACATCATTTGTTATGTCAACTGGGTTTTTCTTGATGGTTAAGAAGGGTAAATAAATGGGACAGTATTATTACAGCATAATGTCACATCCCTCATGTTCTCATTAATATCTAGTGTCTCATAGTGAAGTATATCCCACCTCTAGTGTTGATCCTAGTTTGGCAGAATGATTTATTTCCTGTGCAGGTAATTATGTTCTACCCAATCATTTTTCAAAAAGATTTTTGAGTGACATTGCAAAAACCGCTTTTGTATGGGTAAGGAGACAGTAAAGAAAATGTTTTATTTTATTTTAAATTCACATTTCTACATGACACCTCTCTTAAATCTAAGCGATGATGATACCATCTCCAAACAAACCAGGACTCAAAGGAAAATTACCTTTGCAATTACCCGTATAGTCTCTTCACCTCCTTTTTGAAGAACCTCTAACCCCATCACGTCAATCATATTTCTTCTGTCAAAAAATTGAAATTGCCAAATGCAAGACTGAGTCAAATATATGTTACGCTCATACAATAATATGTTGGGTATGCACCCAACTGCAAATCTGTAGTTTATCTCCATAAAATCCATGGCCTTTAATGAAAAGAATAGAAGCCCTCCAACTGTAATATCTGCATATTTTGGGACCTTGGACTGCCGTGTTGATTGACATGTGAAAAGAAGGGTAGTAATTCATGTTAATTTGGAGACCAGAACAGAGACCTATCTAATTACACGCTCCATTAGTTTTAGCGACTTTGCAGGCGGTCGTCAATAACCAACGGTTTTAATGATAAATTCATGTTTTGCATGAAAAGCAAAATGTCATTATGAATGAAATTGTTGAAAAGTGAAAAGGAATGTATACATAGGTTATGAAGTCACTATAGTATACCCCGTTTATTGAAGACACATAAATGCAAATGCATTTTTAGCTTAGTGAAGATTTTGTGTCGTTGTTTTAAGAGGTTGGCACCAAACGCTTTCATTTATAATGCAAGACTGAATACTTGGAAATTTTGTTCAAGGTTACAGATGGTATAATGACAATCCAAGTAACTATTGAAGCTGACATATGTCAGGACCAATCAGAACCATTGACAAAATGGAACAGCTAATATGATTGGATATTTTTTAGATTGACTGGTTCCAGTTTTATTTGTCCAGTCTGCTGGAAAACTAATAGGATTAAAACAGCAGGGAAGCAGTCTGCTTTTTCAAAAAGTTGTTGATTTTGAAATCTGATTAAAAGACTTCAAGAGTGGAGAAACTGATTGCCCTGCATTTGATTGACATGATACAAGGTTGAAACAGAAGAAACATAAAAATTATAATGAGAGTTGGTTTCCTGTTTCACTGATGCTTATTATTTCTTGAAAATCGCTAACCTCAGAGTCTTAAAACACTGACAGTTCAAAGAATATAACCGAAATTACACATTCCAAAAAGTAATGAAGTCTGACAGCTCAGGAATTATAAGGCATGTAAATGAAAATGCATTCATGAACACATTTTAAAATGTTAGTCGGGTATTGCTTAGATGACTATCTAAACAGTGTTATGTCATACTAAATGATTAAACAGTGTTATGACATATTATATGATTAAACAGGGTCATTACATACTATTTGATTGAACAGTGTCATGACATCCTAAATGATGAAACAGTGTCATGAAATACTAAATGATACAACAGTGTCATGACATACTAAAAGATACAAGAGTGTCATGACATACTAAATTATAAAACATACTAAATAATTAAACAGTCATGACATACTAAATGATACAACTGTGTTATAAGATACTAAATGATTAAACATTGTAATAACATACTAAATGATTAAACAGTGTCATGACATACTAAATAATTTAAAAGTTTCATAACATACTAAATGATACAACAGTGTTATAAGATACTAAATGATTAAACAGTGTCATGACATACTAAATGATACAAAAGTGTTATGACATACTAAATGATACAACAGTGTTATAAGATACTAAATGATTAAACAGTGTTATGACATACTAACTGAATAAATTATTGAACCACAAACTTATTATTTAGCAATTATGATGTGCGTAAAATATACTGATTTTCATACAATGACTTACTAAGTTACACAGGATTAGCAGTAGATTTACAAAAAATAATGAGAAAAAATGTATAAGAAATGCATTCTTCATTTTAAACTGATCAAATGTTGACATTGTCATAATATCATACCCCATGGAAAGTTGATCTAACTTTGTCAAATATCTTTGCAGATCGTAAATATGAAACCTTTTATTAACTACATATGAAGTCTGGGGTCACAAGAACTTGAAATGCATACTTAAGGTCTATGTTCCTACAGATTTATGAAGGCAGTTGTGAAATTGATATTAAATTTGTACAACAGATAGTGTCATATTGTTAAGTTTAAAATATTTTCTCCCTGTGCTAATTTGACATAATTATTACTTATGGAGCAAAGGTCAAAATGATCAAAAGCACATTTATGTTGAAGTATAAGTTTTTTTGTCAATAAATTATATTCATTGTAACTTATTTATAGTTCTTGCAACTGGAAGATTTAAAAAGTCAGAATGAAAAAATTCACATTTAAATCTGACTATTAAACAGTTTTTCAATTAGAAAAGGTCATTTTGAGGATACAGTTGAATGAGCATTTTAAATTCACATGATATTATATTGAGAAAATGTTTTTAAAAGTCATTATGAAGGTCAAAAATAAGTAATTAAAAGTAAATGAAATTCGGTTATGAGTTCATTTCTCTTACTGTAGGCAAAGCAGATGGCAAAGAAAATGCAACTATCTTGAATAAAATGACGGAGAACTTGCTGAGTGAAACTGTCACAGTTGTTGTAACTCTTTCTAGTACAGCTTGGTCCAGTGAAGCAACAATAAATGAAACAAAGGCATTGTTAAACTCCACTGTAGCAAGCAGCATTGCAGCTGACTTGTTTGATACAGCATGTATGTAAAATTATCTCCCCTTGAGAACTCATACCCTACCAGTGAGAACTAATATACTTTCTGTCATCTTAACATCTGATTTAACATGTCACATAATATTTTTTTAGAAGTTTCTCTTAGTAGAACATTGACTTTACTAAACTTATGGGAATTGGTAAAAAAACTATTCAATGCTTCTCAGTCATAATTCCTAACTCCATCATATTGCTAAACTGTTCACTGCCACTGTCACAGAATCGATAAACTGTTCACTGCCACTGTCATAGAATCAATAAACTGTTCACTGCCACTGTCATAGAATCAATAAATTGTTCATTGTTGCTCAAAATGTTATAGAATTGCTAAACTGTTCACTGCCACTGTCATAAAAAGATAAACTGTTTAATGATACTTAATGTACAATTTTGAAACTGTTCACTGACAGTCTTGTTTGTTAAACTGATCAGCCCATGTTGTGTTCTCCTTTGTCATGTAAAATAGTCACATATTAATGTTTTCTTTGTCATCAATTATTTGATAGTGTCCTGGAAAAAGCAAAACTTTGTAATGGTAGCAATAACAATGACAAACTTCTCTTTAATATTGTTGTGATGTCAGCAGTCAGATTTAGAAATTCTGTATATGTAGTAATTGAATTTTATTTCAAACTTAAAATTTCATTCACTGTTGTTAAAAGTTTTTCTTCAGCTGCTTACAAAGATGATAAAATAATTCTGTTTCAGTATATTTATTTCTGTTAATTATTTTCACTTCTATTTATTGTATCGATATCATGTTTTTGCTATGTTAATTTGTGATTTTTTGTGGTGATTTTTGAAAAGGACTCAAGCTGGTTATACAGTATAAGACCAATGTATATACATCAGTTATCTCTAAACTCTGTGTTGGTCAAAGTTTTAAGCTAACATCTTCTAGGAGGGGTGGGGCTGGGTGAGGGTGGGGGTGTGGGGGGACACAGTCATGTTTAAAAGAATACGAGGATCACCGTCTTGGTTTGTAGTATACGAATTCTTGTTTTAAAAAAAAAATGAAAGAAAAGAGAAGAATACTTTCTAGAATAATCTTTTTGATATTTCATTTACCCCCTGATACCCAGCAAAGCTTTAGTCCTGAAGTTTTTGTATATTTTGTTTGCTTTACCATATTTTTATTTGCTTTTGTATTTTCTAGCGTCTGGAGATGAGCGTTCCAAAATGATGACAAGAAGAAGTATGTATCTGCTTGCCATAGTAGTAGATCATTCTCATAGATATATCTATTCTCTCTTTCTGTCTCAATGAATAAAGTAACAGTTTTCTTATTTTTTTTGTAAAAGGGACTGTCCTCCATATTTGATTTTTGAGATGCCCTTCCTATTTGGGTATAAAAATTTCCTGAATGTTTACTGTCATGAAATAACCTCTTCTGGTCTTTTGTGAGTCATTCTTACATTTCAGCTTTAAAACCCCAGATTTCAGATACATGATAAACCATTCTCTTGGATTTTCATTAAATACTGAAGAAAAAAATCAAACATTTGCAAGAATTATACAAGATATAAAATCTTTGTTTTAGAAAGATTGTCCTACAAGTTACAGAAATTTATCATTGTGATGTTTGAGTTCATCCCAGCATTATTGAAATTTATTCAGAAGTTAATATTGCTTAATTAACTTACCAACAACTTACAGGGGACATTACTCTTGATCTTTCTGTAGATTTATCTGTTAAAATACTCTGGTGGTGGTGATAAGCATGTACTAATGTTTACACTGTATTCTATACATCTTGTCACTAACAAATTTATTAAAGACCTATATTACTGTAGTAGTGCATGATATCATAACAAATCTTTTTGAAACATTCCTGGTCTTAAACTGACCACTATATTGATGCACTCTTGAACATTTCATAATATACTCTAAATGTACTATGAAGTGGAAAATGCTGAAGTATTGATGACAAGTTTCTTGGAAAATATGTTTTAGAAAATTTCATCACCTTTGCTAAGCTGTGGTGTCTGAGCCTGTGATTGTCAAATACACTTTTTGTGGAAAACTTGAGGTATGATGCAAGGACTTGTTACATGATTATTTTTTTTCAGCAGAAGCAGACTTTGGTTTTATCTTCATGTCATATTCAGTATACTATTATGCTAATTATGTTGATTATGATTTCATAAGACAAGATGTTACTTAAGAATGGAGATATTCTCTTGATAGTGAAAAGACAGATCTTTAGAAAGTCACTAATGTATTACCATTATTTACTAAATGTTTAGTACATTTAGTTAGATGTTGCCTTTTCAGCTTAGGCATACATTAACATAATTAACTGAAAACTTTTTTTAAAAGAACCAGATGTTAAGAAATAAATATGATAAAATAATGAGAAATCAGATGTTTATCAAGCCTAAATGACATTGCAGTTTTTCCTTGAAAAAAAAAAGCTATTGAAAAGATTATTTTTATCTTGTAAATGAAGCATAAGACCTTGTTAAAACTGCTGACAATGAAGCATGTCTGTTTAGACAACATTTTCTATAATAGATTAAAGATTAGACAAGAATATGAAAAGAGTATTGAAAATTTATGAAAAAAATGTTTGGTTTGAATGATGAAATCATAACTCAATGGCTTAATTTTATTGTAACAAAATTTTAATTATGTACATAAATTTTTAACAGTATTGAAGGTGGGACAGTGCATGTTTGCTTGCCTTCTTATGTATTCTTTTATTTTCTTGTTATTTTTTAGTACTGACTGACGTTTTAAATCCTCCTTGAACTTATTTGAGTTCTTACTCCGAAATTTTTATTTGAGACCAGTCTGAAAATTATTGTATCTGATTGGTCAGATTCAAAGTAAAACTGACGCCCAGCCAATCAGTTGCTAGAAATTTTAGACTGGTACTTGGCAAATACTTGTTATGTAGCTTTTGTATATATGTCAAACTTCTTTGGTAATAGAATGGGTCTTGTTATTAAATAAACAGATAGATGGCACTTCATTAATAGAGAGGCCTCCATCAAGGAGTCAGTTTTCTTCCTTCTTTATTTATAGAGAAAACATTTCATATTGAAAAAGAAAACAAAACGGACAGGGACTTCTTGTACTCCTAGTCATACAATCAAGAAATTAATCTGTTGTTGAGCCCTGATTGATCTGTGACCCCATGAACTCAGAACATTTTTGGGGATGTCAAATTCTTTTGTAGGAGTGGATTTGTCCAATTGATTTTCAATGAATTAAAAGATTTGTATTAAAAGGTCAGCTAGTGAAATTGGCTTTTCGAAATTAAAGCCCAGTGGCCAAGATGTTTGCATAGAATTAAGCGTAGAGTTACTGAAATATTTTAATGAATGAATGAAGAAATACCTTGATTTTAACAGATTCAGATTTTTCCCGACAGTCTAAATCCACATCTTGTTTAATATGTTTTACAGTAAATTTTATGTATCTTTTATATAAGCTATTTGATTTGAATCAAGATTTGTGGTAAAACATAACTAAACTTGCTAAACAATACTATAGGTTATGGTTATACAGTTTGAATTTGAGGTTACATTATAAACATTTGTAATCTTAAGGGGTATATTCCTTCACTGGTACCAAAGACAGACATCATTGCCCCTATACAGGGTAAAGGTCAAAGTTAAACTTTTGTGTGATGAAGTTACTGAGATTTTTACATTAGTAAAATGGGTTCCTCTGCCTCTTTTCCCAGTTGTATCAATGTTGGTAGACCAGTCCTGGTTTCTACTTTGATAGACATTCCAAGGTTCGGACTTGTTAGCTTAACATGAGCTGTTGTCTGGTTCAAAGACACCTGTTGCCATTTCATTGCTGCACCATTCTCCTTAGTCATGCCCACAGCTCTAAAAAAAAGCAAGAAATACTTTTCTGAATCAGCTTATTTCAGATTTGTTGCTGCCACATGTCACAGGTGAATGCAGATTGCATAAATATTATCGTAGAAATGAATTTACAAAATATGCAGGAAACCTTCCTTAATAATTATGCAGTTCAGAGTCTTATTAACTGTTAAGATACAGGAACAATTTGGTCTCTGTGGTAACCATTAAGACTGTACTGTTTAGGAGAAACTTGGTGGCATCTTACTGAATATATCAGCTAATATGGGACAGGCAGCTTATGGAATTTAGTCCTTTACCAGATATTCTTTTACAAACAGCTAGTTCACTAATTGGTTTTACCATCTTAAGTTGGGCTCCAATTAATCACTTCTGGCAGACATGGTTATAAGCCAGTTGTATAAGATTTATATACCGGTAACTCCCTCTACTTATTTGCACTTTCTGGCAGAATTTACAGTCTAAAGAATTTTTATCCTAAAGTCTGAATAAAATGTAATTGGATATTTTTCTATAAGGGTATCTGTAACAGACTTGGATTTAAAATTGCACCACATTTTCTGCTGTAATCTTATATATATTAGCTCATCTCAGCTTGTGTAGTTCTCAGAAAAATATTTTATGCTTGTATATGTGGAACTTGTGATTTTCCACCTTATCTTCAATAATGAGCTGATAAGCCCAGCCTAGAAGAAAGTAGCAGCAAGTATGCCCTATCACACAGCCAGAGGCTTATCAGGGGTGATTTATGGGCTTGTTTTAAATAGATAATGTCCAAAAGTAACTAGGGCATACATCAGCAGTGATGGAATCAGAGTATGAAATAATACAGAAAAAACATATCATCTTTTTAAAGATTGCTTCCTATCTTACATCACGAGGTCAAATCAGCCTGACTTTGAAAAAGAAAGACAGAGAAGAGATGTTTCTGATAATTCATCTTCTGGTCTGAAACACCTTACAAATGGCAGCCCTAATGCCTGTGTGCAGGTTAAATTGTTGCCTTTAAGATATTAAACCCATAAAAATCTTATTAAATGGTAGGTCTGGATGGTGCATAATGTTTAGAATAGACATGTGGTGGTACATGCACAGGTCAACAACAAATGTTAGTAAAGAAAGGCAATAAAAAAGTTCAGGCATTACAATGATGGCATGCTAAACCTAAGTTCATTAACAATACACAAGTTGTTTTTTTTTCTCAGAACATTTTATTAGGCAGCATTGATACTGAGGAAAAAGTTATTTATAATGTAGACATCAATTTCTATATTTTATGGTCAGAGTGTGACTTTGGACCCAGACTAATCAAGTCAGTTTTTCCTCACTGAAAGCATCTCCTTTCTGGACTTACACAAAAGCAGTGGCGATTTTCAATTGCGTGCATTAATATTTTCTCATCTCCGGAAAAAAAAAATCCATTTTGTTCTGACAATTCGCCTGGTAATGTGATTACTCGGCCACTTTTACACTTGCTGTTGTAATTAAGAACACTAGGGTGAAGATGTGACAAAACGGCTACTCATGATTATATCCCATGTGATATATGACAACTATAAGCTACATCTGAATTGACTCTTAGCATAATGGTTTGGTCTGTTTTATCTTTCCAGAGCACTTATTGTGCTGCAAAAGCCCATCAACACAATTTATGATACTATTTTGTCTTTTAATGGTACAAATAAATTTGTAAAAAGTCTCTGGTTTATTTAGAACTTTTCACATACATCAGGAGAACACTAGATCTAGCTAGCATGTGCAGGGGTCAAGGTCATTCCCAGTAGCTTAAAAAGCACAAGGTGATTGTTAACAATACTGAATAATTTAATACAAAATAAAGCTCATAAGTTGTAGATATAAAACTGTGCTAGACTGTACTTCTATTCAACAGGCTCTTTAGAATTGCAGGATTTTCTAAGGTAAAGGGCCTACCATTTGATCTTGAAGATGACATTTGGAACTTTATCAAATGAATCTTAATAGGATTAATTTTTATGCTTAACTACGAAACAATTCTTTTATTGTTCCTGCAGGAACAAAATAAAATGCAATTACACGAAAAACTTACCATTTTCCTCGCTGATTCAAAGAATTTTTTAACACTAACTGTCACTTGTCAGTAACTGGTTTGTTTACTGTTAAAATTTTACAGTTTGAAAAAAAAAACCAGTCTTGAGAGATCAGTTTCTGGCTTATATAGCAGAGTTAATTGAATTAAGTCTGAGGATTTCTTGTCACAGGATGGTGCAAACATAGCCCAGATATTGAAGGCTGTTTTATTGGCCATATAACTGTCTGACTGTACAAAATTTTGTCAGGGAAAGTAGGCCCCTGATGTCACATAAACATCTTTAACAGTATTGTTTCTGACCTAAAATAAGAATTTCTTCAGGAAACTGATGTTTCATTGCTCCTACTTCGTTCCACGCATTGTATTTTTCTAGACCATACAATACAAAAAAGTCCCTTAAAATCTTTTAAGCTTGACCTAAATTTTAAAGTCTCAGTCAAAACACATAATTACAATTTATACTTTATATTTTGTTTTAGCTAAATAACTTTGAAAGCTGTCCTAGTTTATTTCAATCCCTCTTGTGATACCACACCAGATGAAACCAGTCTTCTGAGAGAAGATCAGGTACCAGTTCACAGGAAGGACATGTTTAGTTTTTGCCCAAGAGACACAGTCTAAGTTCCAACTAGTATTTGAACATGAGACCTTCCAAACTAAGGGAAATACTTCTGAGCTATCTGGGAAGGCACTGCCCCAAAAAGTGTTATCCTTGACCAGTTAAATTTGGCCACAAATGCTGCTTGCTAAACACAAGGCCTCTAGTTCTGCTTACCAAGCACTTGCCCTGTATTTGAGCTCTGCTTAATAATTTTCTTGCTTCTACCTTTGCTCCATAGAGCACCATACCATAAATGAGGTTGTTTTTAAGTGACAAAGCTTACTAGAAATCTTCTAATACAATTCCCTGCTTGCGGTATGAAATAATTATTAATGTCATAAACTGAGAATAATCTGCAACTAATTACAAAATAATTGGATCTATATTTAGCCATTCTAATCAAGAATCAATACAAGCGTCCTTTTTTCTCTGGGCTCACTCTTGTTCATCATTTGTGAATTCTTATAGGAAAAAAAAGCTCTATGTGATGTGCAAAACTTAGTCAATAAATAATTCAGAGACTTGAGCTCCCAGTTAGGTGACAAATCTGCAGCTTGGTAAATTACTTGTCCCTTGAGAGCTTGTGGTATATTTCCAATGATTTACTGGAAGATAAACTTTTATACTTGTTGACTTGAGGTTTTGTTATTCTAAAGCCAGTGCTGTTTTCATTTTTGCTTATTGCTTTAGCTTAGAAAGGAAGTTTTTTTTTTACAGAGAAGTTAAGCTCTGTGGTTTAACATCATTGCCATTCAAGGTCATTATATTTTAAGGTCACAGCAAAGAAAGGTCATTTGTCTCCCAGGTCATAATAGTTCAGGCCTTTTTGGTTTCAAGGTTATGATGTAAGGTGAATGTTTTGCAATAAATGGTTTAAGTTAACAATTTCCAATGGGCACAACAGGAAAAAACAACTTTTTTTTTATCAAATTATCATTTATTTCAGCCATTTTTTATCATGTGGTTGACATAAAACATTTTGTGCAGCTGATCCCCAGTTTCTCATTTTCTCTTCTTCACAAGTTGGTTACTCTCCTCTTCCTGAAGACAAGCTTTCATATATCATGGAGGAAAATGTAAAACATTAGTTTAAAAACCTGGAAGAAATGTAAACCTTGAAGACATTCTTGATCAAATGATGTGAAGCTAAGTACCTCTGTAACAGATTTATGGACCTTTGGGCGATTAAGTCAGGACAAGAATTCGGCTTCCGAATCTGACTGATATATGGGCGTTCTGGGCAATTTAGACTCTTTTAGTCTAATGTTTGTACATTTGTGAAGAGGAAATTGAAAGAAATATAATCTGAATTTTAGGTAACTAGAGATATTATAAAAGAAAACTGAGATATTTAAATTGAGTGAAAATGGTATTTTAAAGGATAAGAGCTCAATTAAGAGCTCAATTTTACACTGAGAGAAAGCCTGAAGATCGCATTAATTTGACATCTGTATTTGCATAATAACACACCTCAGCAGTTCCTTAATAATTCCTGTCTAGAATTTCTGCAACAAACATCAAAAATTGTTTTTGCAGGCATTGATTTTTAAAGAAAAAATATAAACTAAAAGGGAATGAATTTAAAAGCATCGAAAAGAAGTGATGGTGTAACTTTTCATGTTATGCTCATGCTTTTGATAGATCAGTTATAGCTTTATCAAGAAACCAGCCTAAGAACTAACCCTGGCTGAGGTAGGGATCTTTAAGAGATCAGTCAACCATTGGTTTACTTGTGTTGAGGAGTTTTTCTGTTTGACATAAAGACTCTTTCAAAGCAGGTTGCCCCCACTGAGATCTTTTAGACACTTACCCATTCCCTAAGTTATGTTATATTACATTTTGGTTTCACTACCGGTATGTCACATCTATAGTTCTTTGAAAGAGCCCTAAAGTCATTTCTTTTTATTCCAATACCACCCACCCCATGTGCAGCTATTTGCCATTCTGATGCCACCCCACATGCAGCTATTTGCCATTCTGATGCCACTGCATATGCAGTTATTTGCCATTCTGATGCCACCCTTATGTGCAGCTATTTGCCATTCTTTACCACCCCATGTGCAGCTATTTGCCATTCTGATGCAACCCCATGTGCAACTACTTGCCATTCTGATGCCACCCCATATGCAGATATTTGCCATTCTGATGCAACCCCATGTGCAACTACTTGCCATTCTGATGCCACCCCATATGCAGATATTTGCCATTTTGTTACCACCCCATGTGCAGCTTTTTGCCATTCTGATGTCACCACATGAGCAGCTATTTGCCATTTTGATACCACCCATATGCAGCTTTTTGCCATTCTGATGCCACCCCATATGTAGCTATTTGCCATTCTGATGCCACCCCATATGCAGATATTTGCCATTCTGATACCACCGCATATGCAGCTATTTGCCTTTCTGATGCCAACCCATGTGCAGCTATTTGCCATTCTGATACCACCGCATATGCAGCTATTTGCCTTTCTGATGCCAACCCATGTGCAGCTATTTGCCATTCTGATACCACCCCATATGTAGCTATTTTTCATTCTGATGCCACCCCATGTGCAACTACTTGCCATTCTGATGCCAACCCATGTGCAGCTATTTGCCATTCTGATACCACCCCATATGTAGCTATTTTTCATTTTGATGCCACCCCATGTGCAACTACTTGCCATTCTGATGCCACCCCATATGCAGATATTTGCCATTTTGTTACAACCCCATGTGCAGCTATTTGCCATTCTGATGTCACCCCATGAGCAGCTATTTGCCATTTTGTTACCACCCCATGTGCAGCTATTTGCCATTCTGATGTCACCCCATGAGCAGCTATTTGCCATTTTGATACCACCCCATATGTAGCTATTTGCCATTCTGATGCCACCCCATATGCAGATATTTGCCATTTTGTTACCACCCCATGTGCAGCTATTTGCCATTCTGATACCACCCCATATGCAGCTTTTTGCCATTCTGATGCCACCCCATATGCAGATATTTGCCATTCTGTTGCCACCCCATATGCAGCTATTTGCCTTTCTGATGCCAACCCATATGCAGCTATTTGCCTTTCTGATGCCAACCCATGTGCAGCTATTTGCCATTCTGATACCATCCCATATGTAGCTATTTTTCATTCTGATGCCACCCCATGTGCAGATATTTGCCATTCTGATGCCACCCCATGTGCAGCTATTTGCCATTCTGATGCCACCCCAAGTGCAGCTATTTGTCATTCTGATGCCGCCCCATATGCAGATATTTGCCATTCTGATGCCACCCCATATGCAGATATTTGCCATTTTGTTACCACCCCATGTGCAGCTATTTGCCATTCTGATGTCACCCCATGAGCAGCTATTTGCCATTTTGTTACCACCCCATGTGCAGCTATTTGCCATTCTGATGTCACCCCATGAGCAGCTATTTGCCATTTTGTTACCACCCCATGTGCAGCTATTTGCCATTCTGATGTCACCCCATATGCAGATATTTGCCATTTTGTTACCACCCCATGTGCAGCTATTTGCCATTCTGATGTCACCCCATGAGCAGCTATTTGCCATTTTGTTACCACCCCATGTGCAGCTATTTGCCATTCTGATGTCACCCCATGAGCAGCTATTTGCCATTTTGTTACCACCCCATGTGCAGCTATTTGCCATTCTGATGTCACCCCATGAGCAGCTATTTGCCATTTTGTTACCACCCCATGTGCAGCTATTTGCCATTCTGATGTCACCCCATGAGCAGCTATTTGCCATTTTGATACCACCCATATGCAGCTTTTTGCCATTCTGATGCCACCCCATATGTAGCTATTTGCCATTTTGATACCACCCATATGCAGCTTTTTGCCATTCTGATGCCACCCCATATGTAGCTATTTGCCATTCTGATGCCACCCCATATGCAGATATTTGCCATTCTGTTGCCACCGCATATGTAGCTATTTGCCATTCTGATGCCACCCCATATGCAGATATTTGCCATTCTGATGCCAACCCATGTGCAGCTATTTGCCATTCTAATACCACCCCATATGTAGCTATTTTTCATTCTGATGCCAGTCCATGTGCAACTACTTGCCTTTCTGATGCCACCCCATATGCAGATATTTGCCATTTTGTTACCACCCCATGTGCAGCTATTTGCCATTCTGATGTCACCCCATATGTAGCTATTTGCCATTTTGATACCACCCCATATGCAGCTTTTTGCCATTCTGATGCCACCCCATGTGCAGCTATTTGCCATTCTGATGTCACCCCATGAGCAGCTATTTGCCATTTTGATACCACCCCATGTGCAGCTATTTGCCATTCTGATGCCACCCCATATGTAGCTATTTGCCATTTTGATACCACCCCATATGCAGCTTTTTGCCATTCTGATGCCACCCCATATGCAGATATTTGCCATTCTGTTGCCACCCCATATGCAGCTATTTGCCTTTCTGATGCCAACCCATATGCAGCTATTTGCCTTTCTGATGCCAACCCATGTGCAGCTATTTGCCATTCTGATACCATCCCATATGTAGCTATTTTTCATTCTGATGCCACCCCATGTGCAGATATTTGCCATTCTGATGCCACCCCATGTGCAGCTATTTGCCATTCTGATGCCACCCCAAGTGCAGCTATTTGTCATTCTGATGCCGCCCCATGTGCAGCAATTTGCCATTCTGACTCCACCCCATATTCAGTTTTTGCCTTTCTGTTCTCATACACTCTGAAGGCACAGTCTGTGTGTCATTGTCTCACTAATGGAATCAAGCTCACACATTAGCAGAAAACCTAATGAATTGATTAAGCAATCCCTTAATAATTTTATAGGAGTATCAGTGAAAATCATGAATGATTTATTCAGCCTGTGGGGAAGGAAACATTAATTGATCTCTATTCTGGTGTAAGTTAATGGTGTATTTGAATAAAAACAACTCACAGTTTATTGCCTAACTGCCCCATTAATTTCTGTTTTGATGTCCACTATTCTGAAATTTATCAAATGAAAAGTATTTAGAAGATGTTGTGACTTCTGTTTTAGTGTGATTAACTATAACAGGTGAAAGGGTCATTGTACATGATGTATATGGTGGATGTATTGTCTGATTAAGTTTATTGTACAGAAAAGATCTTTCAAGTGAAATATGCAAATGAAGACATTAAATGAGAGATAATAGAACTTTCTTGTTCAAATACAAATGAAGTATGACTTTGTGAGTTTTAACTGTATCTTGAATACTTAACAACAAGATCAGGTTTTGTCTAGCACTGTCAGCCAGTCTGTCCTCTTGTGCTCTGTTAACCTCTTTGCTTGATCAGGCATCTATAGTAGCCGTTTCCATCCTTGAAAGTCAACATGAACATTTCCATGTATAGTTTGCAGTTTGTTAATCTAGTACTGGTCCTTCCTCGGAACTATTAATGATTAGGTAAACTTTCTGTCCAATTGTCTTTGACAGTTAGAGGAAATTAAACTCCAAACCCTCTGAAAATAAGTGATCAGTTCCGTACCTGGCTTATTTGATACTAATATATACTAATAATCTCTGAAACTTGCGGAATAACATCTAATGGTGTAGATGATTCAAGAAATTAATTTCTAACACAGATTTACCTTTTTCCAGCCTCTGAAGCTACAAGAGTTACAAGTTAATTTCTTACCTTTTGTCATAGTTTTCTGAATGTCTGCCCAGTGTAATTGCCAGGTCACACCTAGCTTTTACCAGGTAATTATTTGCTATAATATGTAAGAAAGTAAACTTGGGAGCATTTACCCAATCTTACTATAAAACCTAATTGTTCTTCATGTTAATTTACAAGTTAGTTACATCACTTAGGAAAATGGTGCCAAAATGATTTGCTCCCAACAAATCTGAGATTGTTCAAAGGTGTAGAATTGAGTTTAGAGATGTTACCTTTTTTATAGGACACACACATTGAGCTATCTTGCATGTTTGCATGTTAAGATAGTTCTGGCTTTCTTATTTTTTATCTTACATAAATGTTGGTCTTTTGCACCTGTATGATTTTTTTCAGTAAAATCTTCAGCTGGTTGTTTCAAATAACTTTTTTACATGAAACCAGTATCCTGCATTATTTGTGTGTTTCATAGAGTTTGTTGTGGTTTGTGCTTCTTTGTTTCTCATGGATTGTGGACAGTTTCTTCCGTATGTATGTTTTGCAGTTGATGCCAGTTCAAAGCTGGGTAAAATCTGTGAGTGTGAGAATAACTTTAATTACTGTCCTATCTCTCTGATTCTATATCCTAAAACAGTTTGGCAGTTCAAACTCTCATGAGAAAGCAAAGGTCTCCAAAGTATGTTCAGAATAGTATGCAACAAATGAAGAAGATTTCTTCAAGATGATTTACTTTCCAGGGAGTCTAAACTGTTGCCAAGTGTTTGTTGCACAGACAGTTAGGTTCCTGCAGACATTTTGGCTCAAGTTCTTGACACTCCACTGTGCTTGATACAGTCTATAATGATTACAAATCACATACTTGTATACCCTGTTGTGTGCAAATTATCTACCTATTCTGTTACCATTTTTCTTATTTTGTTCAGAAATGTTAATTATTTCTTTATTTCCCATAATTTGATTTGTTGTAAATCAGTGGTGGAATACATATCTTAAGTCCAAACTATAAATTCTTCATTTTAGATTTTCTTATAATTATACTGTATGTTTGTCATATTTTACAAGATTTTTGTCACAGTGCCATTGAAAGACTACCCCCTACACAGAAGTTGTTGAAGTCTCCAGCTAATTAACTTAAGTCCCTTACTGGAAAAGAGTTTTCAAGTAATAAGCCTCACCTTTCTCTTATAGGCTGAAACCTAGTTTTCTGAAGTTAGTAGGAGCACTGGGTATTTAACTGGTCCTGTTAGGGAATGCCTACAATGTAATTAATGTTTGAATTGAATAAAATTGTTGATAACAAATGTCCTTCCATTCGACAAAGCAACAATTAAATTATCAACCATAGGATGTTGTGTGTCACTGTAGGACGTTAGAAGTGTAAAGTAGTTCTCAAATGCCAATCAAGAGGTATCAAGGTTTATATGTCTGTCTGAATAGGCTAACATGACATTTGCATCAAGTCCCTGGTGTAAAACCTTCAGACATCTCTATATAACAGAGTTCTATCCTGTCAAAAGATTTGGCTAATTACACAACCTGATAGCATTTCAGGGATTTCAAAGTTGGCTACACCAATTTGGAAATTGATTTTTGCAATTCCCAGTGAGCCTTTAGGATTTAACTTGTGGCATTTGTGAAATTTCCAGTATGTTTTTGCCTGTCTGCTGCCTACTGATTGTGCCTAATTATAATGAGCCATGACAGTTTACACCTGGATCTTCTTTGATTGCATCTGATGTTTACAAGCACAAATTAGAAATTGATAGTTCCAAAGGAAAGTTGATTTTAGAATGATGAAATGGTTTCTACCTGAAAATGATGTTATAAAAGAGCTTTTTATCAAAATTATGGGAAATATGAAGAAAATCTACTGCACTTTTTACTTGATCTATTTTTAACTTGAGAAATTACGGAAAAACACAAAAGGGAGATAATTCAGAATAATGCAATAAAAAGAAAGATAATTGATAGTGAAAGAAAAGAGATAAACATTATGAAGTGTCCCAGAATTTAAGATAAAATGATAATGCCATGTTGTTTGAAGACTCATTTTCAGACATTTCTTAGAGAAAATTGTATTGTATTTATAATGATAAAATCTTCGAAAAAAGTTTGAAATTTCTTTGTCCTAAAGTACATTACCCTTAGTGAAACACTGACTAGAAGTATTGCATGAAGAAGCATTAATTCTGCCCTCATTTTAAAGGCATATTTACTGGTAATATGTTGTAAATCAAACTTGTGGAATTTTTAAGAGGCTTAAAGAGACGTTCGGTACATATATCTTGTTTTTATTATGTACACCAAATTACAAGTTGGGTTTAAATCCTTTGGGTAAATTACAAATATATGTTGTGCTCTGAGCTATTAAGGATTAAGGACTTGTATATAAGAATAACTGGTAAGGTACCACCAGACACAGGTACTATTACTACAAATTCACCTGGTGCCATGATGGAATCTTCCTCTCAAGAGCCTGTCATAAAAGAAATTGTAGGTTGAGTGTGATTTCACCTTCCACCTGAGGGTCATGAGGTATGTGGATCATTGCAAAAAGGTTGTTTCTGCTACTTTGTATAATAGCACTTTGAACATTCTTGCTTTCACTCATCAAAATATTTACTATACCTGGTAAAATCCAGAATTTACAATGGGTAGAAAGTCCCAAATTTTATTCAGTACCTGAATTCAAACTCCTGAATTTCAGCACAGTCATGGTGGTTGGTTTTGATTCATCTGTCTGAAATATCAAATTTTGAATTGCCAGTTTGGAATACCAAAGGTAGGAAATTGTCAGGGAGTGTCTAGGTTCAGTTTGCGAAAACAGAAGAGCCAAGTGGATGATTTATGGTGTAATAAAGCCCTTGGGTGCATCTACCCACTTGTGACTAACTGATCCCTAATTGAGCTATTCAATTGACCAAGAAAATGTCCTCAGGGACAAAATAGTTGATTTATGGGTCTCATGGGCTTTTACCCGCCTTGGCGACATAGCTCAGCATATGATGGATAGTATTTCCTTATAAGGATAAAATGTCATTTATAGCCTTTTATGCTAACCGATGTATTGTGTTTCAGAATGACTTTATAGTATACCCTAATAAAATGATCATTTGAAATTAATCTGCCATTTTTCCAATAGCCTGAAACCACAAGTTAAAGAAATTAAAACATTGTGAAATATTTTAACTTCTAACAACAACTGAAATTGAATGCTTCAAAAAGAGTAATTTGTTCAAATGTTACTGTATAATATTTTGTAAACAAAAGAAACCCTTGGAGGACAAAGGTTTGACAGATTAAGCGAGGTTAAGGAAATGAAAGGTGGGGTACCTCAGAGACTCAGGGAAAAGTATGATAGATTGATATGGAGATGGAATGAAAAGACAGGTACCCAAAGAACCTGAATGGGAGGAAAGATTGATGGAGTATAAAGTTACAGAATTAAATCCTGGCTTACAGTTCTGAAGTGATAGATACAATAGATGCAGCAGACCAAGTGTCTGTAGGTGAGAAGGACATTAGAGAACTTACTGAAAGTGATAGATAAATAGATTTATATGTGTGTAATAGATTTATATATGTGTAATAGATTTATATGTTTGTAATAGATTCACATTGTGTGCTCATATTATTTTTACAGAATTTCTTGTTTCTCAGTTCCAAAGGCCAAAAAAGAATTCTTGCTTTTGTAAATTACCTGTCATTAGTAAAAAAACTCTCTTGTTCTAAAACTCCATAATGTTATTAAACACATTAAGAATTTTTGTTGGTCTTTGAAATGTATGTTTGATCCTGAAAAAACACATTTTATATTGATGACATTTAAAGACATCAAACAGTGTTGTATAATTGTGACATCTCTAGAGAATAAGTATAAAATCCCATCTTGCATGGACATAGATTCATATAAATGCAACTACCAGTCAATTTAGTTTTTCTCATGTTTTTGCTTTTCTGTTAAACTCTGCTATATTCAGTAAGTTGTAACAAAGGAAACAATGATAAACAAAGATGTTATCAGAGTTAATGATACAGCCCTTGTTCCTGGAAATATACTGGCTGTTTTAATACTGCTTTGTGAAGCATTTATACCCAAGATATGCATAATTCTAGCCAAGGTTCATTACTTTTAGCCATTATCAATATGTAACATGATATTGATGCCTTTGTGATGTGAAGGTCAAGGTCATTCTGCACATCTGTGCAATTTTCAAGAAGCACCCTTATGAACAATAAATTGGAATAAATGGAAACAAATTGTAGCCTGGACAAGTCTGTTTTCATCCCCTGCCATTCCACCCTCATGAAAAGCCTGATGAACAAGGTGACTCATCTAATGATTTTCCTTGATCACATTTCTGTATTGAACATATAATGTACCCCACCATTGTATTTGTTGGAATGGGTAAGATGAAAGTGTACATGACAACAGTTTCCAAGGACTGTAAATTCAGCAGATATTACTTTGTGTTCCAGCCAGATTCCTGCTTTTACATGTTACAATCCTGAATATCTTTAGGACAAAGACCTTTCACTCAGACAGAAAATTTGGTAAAAGACAAAAGACTCCCTTAGTTTTGATAATGTGTACAATGCTGCAAAATTTTTATAAATTATGTGCTGTACTGATATCAAAATGAGAGGTGGAATGCAGGGCCAGTAATTGAGCATGTCCCTGCAGAGATGTTTATTGCTTAAGCTGGTTGCTGCAGTGATTTATGGCCAAGATGGACAATGGTCAGTCTGCCTTTCTCACTGATGGAAACATGTTGGCCACTTGAAAGACACTCCACTAGCCTCTCTGAATACACTGCAATGATTTACTGTGGACAGTTGGTCAGTGGTCAAGACTGACAGAAAACATGGTGTAAATCTTAAGGAATTTGTAATCTGCATTTTGGCCATTTTGCTGGACAGGGAGTGATTTACAGCAGACAGTTAAGGAGATCATACTGTTTGGGGTAACATTTGTTAATGTTTTATGGCCATGTGTAATGCTTGTTGTGCATATATATTTGTCAGTATTCTCTAGGAAGGACTCTCCTTAGAAAATACTTAATTTCTTCAAACTTCAGTTTTATGACAGACCTACTTAAGTAATAAATTAATATCATATAATTACCAGTAACTTATGTGCTATGCAAAATAAACATCTAATTAATGTTTGATATATTTTCTTAATGAATTTCCATAAATTTTCTCTTAACTGATTCAGTATCGAGGAAGTCTGAAGTTTAATTGCTACATAGCAAATTGGCTGCACCCACACGTGCTAGAATTATTGTTTTTACATGTTTTGCATTACCTTTAAGTTTAGCCTGAAGTGCATTCAAATTTAATTCCACCAACACAGAACAGTTTTAAAGAATGGTGTAACTTATGTGTAAGTGCATCTACAAAATGATAAAATGGTTTTAAAGAATGTCTAACTATGTCTAAGTGCATTCAGAGCTTAATCTTTGAAATGATAGAATGGTTTCATAGAAGAATACAATCTTCCAAATGATGGAATGGTTGTGAAGTGTTGTATAAGTAGATCCTTTAGGAGGTTGCTTACATTAATTAGCCTGCAAAAATGGTGTCTTAAGAAAAGTCTTATATATTCAAGTTCTTTTTTCAAGAGCTGAAGACATTGTGAAGAAGATTTTCTTAATTTGCAGAAAATAATTCAAATGATGAAAAAGTTGTCTTTCCAATTTTTTTTCTACAATTAATCTAGTGGTATAGAAATAGTTCTTTGATTTCCAGCATAGAAAATGAAATGATACACCATTGAGAAAAAAACAAACAAACTTAAAATGTTATAGTGAAATGTAAAAAACATAATAATATTCCATCACAGAGATGCAGTGCAGTGAAATGAGCTTTCATAATGATATGTCAAAGTGTATTGAGATCATATATTCTTTGATTGAACAGAATGTATGTCTCCTTTACCAGAGAATTCCAGGGCATTGTGGTCAAAGAAAAATCATGAAAAGATGACACTAATTTGATTTAGTTAGGGAATTCTAGACATTTCCATCTTAGTTTATTGACACATAATTTCCTTGTGTTACACCGAGTTCAGGTTTCTTTCTTCTTGGAAAATCCAAGATCATGTCAAATAATACATTTGTATGGTTAGAATTAAAAAGGACTCATATTCAATTTTCTCTTATATAACTGTCTGTTCTAGTTTGCCATACCATGAAAAACTGTGAGGCTTGAAGTCTTTGGTATGGTTTGTTGGACACTGTACAAGCAGTTTTACGTAACCATCTTTCCAGGGGAAGGACAAGTACTAGACTCCAGTTTCTGGTAGAAAACTGCCACTTGAGTATTTGTGGTGTACTCATACTAAATTGCCAGAAAATGAACAATCTTTCTTAAGAGTGATAGTAAGGAACGGCTTTGGGATCTTTAACTAAAATCTTTCAAAGGCATGTTAAAACCAAATAACTGAAATAATTAATACAAAAGGCAATTACCCAGTTGGCTTTAGACTGGTCACTTAATTTGTCTGTGTCAACACCATGGTGTTGAATTCCTGATTTATCTAATTGAAGTGTGGAGGTCATATCTAAAATTTGGACCATTTCTCTAGTTACCTGCAAAAATGTTTTATCTATCTATTTATTCAAATGAAAGATACATTCTAATTGACCAAATGTTGATTTGGTCTAGATGGGTGGTAAAGAGCCTTCAGAACTGATTAAGTGGTCAAGTGACCAGTGTGTGAATTTTGACACAAATGTTGAGTTTTTGATTTACTGACCAATGCAGTGGTCAAGTGGCAAGGTGTTAGTCTAGACCGCTCTAGTTGTTAGTTTGATTTACAAGCATCCACTAATTCTGACCAAAATGATTATTTGATGTAGCAATTACAAAATCAGTTATCATTTTCAGAAACAGTGTATGGTTTGACTTAAAAAGTGTCACTGTGTTTTTGATTGAATTTGTCAAAAACCAGAGTTTTCTCTAATCCTGTCTTGCTTACATTATATTGGTCATTTTGCCATTGGTTTCTAATAACCTTCCCCTTTCTCTACAATTAAAAGTTTTAAAAATCTGTTTGTATAGAATCATAATGTCATCCCAGATTAAAGAGCCAAGCTTCTGGCTAAAGAGAAACCTATTTTTATTTACATTTTAAAGTCAAGGGACAGACTATCTGTAAATATTCTTTGACTTAAGCGCAGTGACTTCTGTGTTATTAATGGCAGCTAAATGGCCCGTTTGAGCTCAAACCTTTGTGCCATAATGGATGATTTTCGATGACAAGAACCAGTTAAGGTTCTGAAAGTAATAGGACCAAAAAATGAAAACATTTGATGGAACAGCTAAATGCTACCCCTTGTTCTGGACATGAACTTAAGTATTTAGGTCTGACACTGCTTTCATTTTCAAGTCTCATTCTTAGTTTGAACTGTGCTTATTTAAAAATTTTAGCACGGGTTATTACCTTTATGTCAAAAATTTATCCTTTGTGGTCACTTCCACATGAATGACTATTGCAAGATTATATTGTTTATTTTTGCCAAGATAAGAGGTCAGTTCAGGACAAACTACCATTGTTTTGGTCACTTATATCTTAATTTTGATAATTCAAACCTGATGGTCAGTTTGAGTTGATTACAAATAGCCAGTATAGATAGTTCCAAATGACCAGTGTCCAGTGATAAGTTAGTGGTGTATCGTTGGACAGTAGGGTGCAGTGCTTTGCAATACTGATAATGAGCAAGTGGACATAATATTTGACAATGTATTTGAGGACATCTTAAGATAACATAACAGGCCATAAGATACTGATGATGATACTGTGATGGTCAAGAGTTGTTTGTCCAGATGGACATACCCATATTAAGGGTCCAGTAAGGCTTTGTGTTGAGTTGGTATTTAGTTAAAGCATTTTGATAATGGCCATTAAAGCTGTCACACTCGTGCAAAGCCCACTTGTTTGAGGAAATTGTTTCGATAAATTCTGTTTAAGGGTTTCCATAATGTACAAAATCCCATAACTTACTGACCTCTTACCCAAGAAGGGCAGTGACAGGGTGGTGTTTTAATGTCAAGTAGGGATCAAGAGATTTTAAGGGGCCCATGAGTGATGCTAAAACCATGAGGGGTCCTTGGTTTAATTGTTCTGAATTTGTTTAAGAAATGTAATAGATTATGGGGTTTAATGTTCAAATGTTCTACTTGTTTGCATTAAAGATTACTTCAGGGGCCATGTGTGATGCCAAGACTAATAATAAAGGGTCTTGGTAGACTTGGTGAATTAGTTTTCAAAATGTAAAATTAAGATAAACGTATGTTTGGCATGCACACAAAAGATTTTAGATTTAGGTCCTGCATAAGTAATGCTAAAATAAACCTGGCTTTTAGAACATATAAGGATTTGTTCATAAAGTGATTGCCGATGGAAGTTGAAGTGTTCTGGAAGCTTCAATGCAATGGTGCAACATGATGTGCTGTTAATATCTTGAACTGTTTTATAAGAATTGCCTGAATATGTCGGTTAAATACTGTATATGAAAATAACTCTTTGACAATTTTTTTTCTGTTAACCATTCCAGACTATTCTTTCCTGTGAAAGCAATTGCTGGCAGTATTTTTAAAGAAATTGGCTTAAGTTTTAACAAAACCACAGAGCAGACTTATGGGTGTTGAGTTGATCATGTAACACTAACATCTTGATAAAGCAGCAGATATGCCTCATTTCCACCCATCATGCTTTGTTTCTGTATAACCGGACCGCAGACATACCAAAACTGTTCTATCACACACTCGGGGAAAAATCTGGCTACCGAGAGTACATTTCCAGGCATGTATTTTTTATTTAAAAATCCTATGAAGTTGGGCAATAAGAATTTGTTAGATACTAAATCATATCCCAGGTGTATTGTGCAGTATCTCTGTTATATATGTAAAAAGTTGTTAAGATATATCTTTGAGTAAAAATTAATGATAGATCAATGTTTGATTAAGTCTGATATTATATGATTCTCTACCGATTACTCCAAATTTATTGATTTTCCAGTATGGTGAACCAGTTTTGCATGCAAGGAATTTGCTAGATTGAACTGTTGGTTCGGGTTTTCAACCAGATACTGCAATGATATTTAGTTCATTAACTATACAGTCATAAAAAATTTACATGTTGATAATTAGAACATTTATTTTTTTTTTATGATGAACTGATACCTAGCATTTGCCTCTTTTATATGCCTTTAAATCTGAATTGTACTGGAAGCAGTCACAAATAAATATCTAAAAAATATTTTTTGTTTCATGTTTGTTACTATGTCATACTTAATGCTGATATATTCAAGGAATGCATTTCACTGACCTGGATTTCATCCACAGCCATGTGACATATGTGGCAAACCTAGGTAGGTATTATGACACAAGAAATAATGTGGATCTCACAGACTTCCTGAAAATCATTGGATCTGTGGAGTGGACTTAAAGGACAAAATTTTACCAGGCCCATCACTTCAGGGACTTGTGTCTGAGTCTGACTGACTGGTAGTGTTGTGAACAATGTTATTTCTGAAGTGAGTCTTGATAATTGATGTGTAAAGTGATATGTCTGCATAACTTGAAAGAATCCTAGCTAAAATCATGGTAACATGTTTTACACATTAAAAAACATTGTTTTCAAGGTCTGTAATTAAAATCAAATTAAACGCAACATGATAAACAAGTGATATAAGCTTGAATTTAAATATGTGTATGCCATACTTGAGTAGCCAACAGTAGGACCAAGATGTATCATGCTAAATGCTATTTTAATATGCTAAAAATCAGTTTGCACAAACAATACTTTCTGTTACTGGTAAATACATGTTTCAGTATTAAATTCATTTCAGACGATTATATTTCTAATCTTTAAAGATAGTAAACTAAAAATAAAAAGGAAGATTCTAATGAAAAAACACCCAATTTCAGATAGATAAGTTGTGGACATTTTCAAACTTAATGAACTAGAATTGTTATGATTTTTAGTTGTTGTGTTATGAAAGATGCAGAATTAATTTTTCAGACTAAATGAACAAAGATTGTATTTCTGATTTGGTTCATTTGAAGCGTGCAATTTGCTAACTGCAGCTTCTAGTTTCTGATTATTTTAAAGTACATAAAATATCTGCAGTGATACCAATGCATATAAACATAATAAGACTGGGAATGTATATCGTTCCAAATCACTGTATCTTTTTGCATGTGAGTTTTTGGTCTAACATATTTTCAAACTTAAACTGACCAGTGTCTGAGATATTGTCGAACTTTCAGGAAGTCTGCTCCCAACTTATATTCTCTTTTATACAAGTTTATTACAATGTCCGGACTCGAAAAGTATTTGAAAGCTGTTCTTAACCCTTAACCTGCTGGAACCAAAAGTGATTAGCCTTTGCCACCAGTATAGAGCCAGGCCAGTCTGCACATCCGTGCAGTCTGACCAGGCTCTATACATACTGTTGGTAGCTCCATTTTTGTATTTTGATATTGAAATCCCTTAAACTTTGAATGGACTTTTCCAAATTCAAAGCTGGACAAATCCATTACAAAAATTCAGCAGGTTAAGGGTTAAGAGATTCTCTTACCCTGTGTATTCCTTTCTGAAGAGATAATCCTGTTGATTCATTTCTGAAGAGAAAGTTTTAGGTGATTTTGTCAATTTAGTGGCAGACTGTTTAAGTGAGTAAACACTCACAATTTTAGGTGCTACTTCATTCATCCCCTTGCACGGATATAATGGATTTGTCTTACATTATTGATACACTTGACTTCCAAGATAATGCCCCCTAATAGGGACAAAATAGCTTACCGTCTGGCTAACTAAGCTCCAGAAAATGTATTTTTCATTGTCAAGAAGAAAAATGGCATTAGTGATGTATGTTGGAATGCCAGAGTTTGTCATGGTTATACAAAAGACTTAAGCAAAATTTTGTGATACCATCTATGCCCAGTTTTAAAAGGTAAAATAATATAGCAGTGGCATTTGAACAAAGTAAGTAATTTCAGACCACAAAATTAATTATTTTGCTACTTTCTGTGCTGCTGTTTATTAAGGTGATGATGATGATGATGATGATTGCTTCTGTATCATTAGTGACAACAAAGACAATGTACAAACAATATTTCACACAGTCATAATATTCTTAACATTTAGAGCTCACAGGGAAATGTTGAATTCTGAAAATTATTGTTTGAACAGCATCACTGCCTCAGACTTGATTTGTTACACAGCATCGATTTTAAGCTGCCTCTCACCTGAGAAGCCATAATTTGTTATGATTCACTCGGGTACAGTTACATTGTTAACAGCTGAAGGTGATCGTAATGTCCCCTCGTAATTGTAATGGCCTGTCATTTGCGTTTTTTCTTAATTAGTGGAGGTGACATTAGATTGGTATAGTAGTATTGATATTTTGTTAGGTTGAACTAATTGGAAGCAATTTTTCTTTTTCTACCAACACTTAAATATCATGAGATTGAACTCAATACAGATTGAATTAAAAAGACTTTATTTTTTTGGTTAGAATTAAAATATTTAAATAGAGTGACAAGAAATAAAAGCTTATTTTACAAAAAAACATGTTTATTATATCCTTTGTTTTGTCCATTTATAGCTAGAAAGAACCACGAGCCTTCTTGTTCAATAGCTGATAAGCCATTCTTGCTTTTACTGAAGTCCGATATCCAGATTTTTAACAGTTTCAAACTAAGTGAAAGTTTTAAGCAGTATAATTATTCAAAGCAAAAAAAAAATTCATTTATCAGTTTATTTGTTCTGCAAAGGAGTTGTTTTAGTGGTGTATACCCTAGAAGTAATTTAGTGTTGTCTGTCTCATTAACATTGTCAAAAGCATCAGTAATTTTGCCGTTAGATATCTGGATGCTGACCATTTCCCAAAGTGTTTGTTTCTCAATCAGAAACAGCCAGCAAAATAGATCTGTAGCATTACTCATAACATTATGTTGTTACAATTCAATCATCTTTTACACTCACAGGCAAGCACTCGGGACAAGTTTTCTGCCATATAAATGTGTTATAAAGTATAGTTTTGCCTGTTAAAACACCATCATGTGACATGGCTTATTACGTGGCATTGGGTAGTTACATCCGGAATATTCAGATAGCATATTCATATTTTCCATTTAGGTAATGCTTTTATCAACAGAATGGCAATGGAGGGAACTTCCACAATTGTCTGTGAATTTTTACTGTTGATTAATTGGGTGATAAAACATTATGAAATGATCAGTTAAAATTGCTTCAAACTGCTTGCATGCTGCAGAGGTATTCAGGTGTCATGGAAGATTGTTGCAGTATGTAAAATTTTACAAAAGCTGCCATGATTTTCTGAAGAAGCAAAAATAGAATATAGTCATGCCAGTGTTTATTTGGAACTGGGAATCTTGTGAGCCAATAATATTCTTGATACATTTTAATAGTTTCTAAGGATGTTAATCTTTTAGGTGAGAAAAGTAACGGAAATAATTTCTGTAGATTAACTGAATTAGAAAAAATTACTGATTATTCAGATAGACAGCAAAATGTTTCACGATTACCAGACAAGAAAAATAACCTGCTTGTAAAGATTTTTTTGATAACAATTCTTGGAAAGTCAGCAAATCTGTTCAAATATCCAGTTCTTGTAAAAATTAGACAATCTTTAAATGCTTTGGGTGGAGAATTCTTTGGTTTGGAAAGGCCGTTTATTTTCTGTTTTCGTGCGAATTGAAGGGAATTTTGTGAACAAAATGGCATGTAGGTGTATTATGTCTGTACCAAAAGTAGCAAGTCTGTTACATTTTTTTCTTCCACTGGTTTAGATGTGATCAGCAGTGCCAGCTGTGTCGTAATTTGTTGATCTTTGAAATGTTTTTTTTTCTTCAAAATTTACTGTCTTCATATAACGTCCTACAGCATTAACGTTACATTACGTATTTTTGACACTGAAAAAAAGCAACATTGCAAGGTTTTGTTTGAGTTTTGGTTTAGAAAAAGTTTTAATTTCATGGGAGAGAGTTGGAATGGCTGTGTAAGCCATAAAGAATTTCTTGGCAATGTGCTAAAACATTCTCCCCCACCCATTAAGCTAACTTGGGTTATTAATGGATATTTTTGTAGATATGCTAGACAACTGTAATAATGAAATGCATGACATCATAGATAATTCAGTTTTGCTTTTTGGTCGAACACGAGGGTCTACTTTATCATAGAAAATATTAAATCAGCTTGACTCTAGGAACAATGGCATTAGCACTAACATTTTTACCTTCATTAAACAGTTTTTGCTAAATTCTTCTAATAATAGTATATGATTGTTTCTTTGAAATATAAATCAGAAATGAATTTTTTCATAACGGTTTTCAAATGTTCCGAATTTATGTCCTGAGGATTGTAATTTTCTTTGAAATTTTCAAATCACCAGGGTTCCATAACAGTTATTTGTCTTAATGTTTGCCATTATCCATTAGAAACATCTCTTGTCTGTTTTCTTGTTAATTTCTACACACACAAAAATAGGAAAAGTCTAGTCTGAATGTTAAAGTGGCGCCTTTTGCACAGTACGTTGCACCTTACAGGAAACACAATTAACTCGCATTACTCAAACACCATTTTAGTCGCAGGGAACATTTTTTGTATTAAAAGATGCCAATTTTGATGATACTGCTAGCACAGGATAGGAATTGGCTTTTTCCTGCAGTTAAAAAAAATGAAAAAAAGGGAAAAGTCTTTCATTTGAAAAAAGTTGGTGGTAAAGTCACAGTGAAGTGTAAAAATATTTCTGTTCAGTTGTTGTAAAGGGAGAGAACTTCTTTCTGTAATTCTGCTATAAAGGGAGATACTTATTTCAAAGAAGGTTCACACTTCTAATGAAAAGACATATCTTACATGAAGGGAGATTACTCACTAATATTGTCAGAAAGTGTTTCTTTAGTTTTTGGATCTCAGGATTGAATTGTTTTGTTCCAGTACTATACACATTTTTCCACTGTAGTCTACAAATAGATTTGAAATTATTATATGAGGTCTCTAGTATCAATGCAGCATTTAAGAAGTATTTTGAGGGTTTTTCCATTACATAGTCAAGAAAGCCTGCTGGAAACACTCTTGTAGATCAGAATTATAAATGAACAAATTGTTTGCACAGTAGGTATAAAAAGTTAGATATATAAAAAAAAATGCATTAAAATATAACTCATTTATAACACCCTGCAGGAAGAGATAGGATTAAAGGTCTGTTTGAAAAGTAATAACTGCTAAATAATAGGGGGTGATGTTTGCAAAGATAAGAAAAATGCATACAGTTCCATGTGTTTTTTGAATGAGTTTCTGTTTAATTTAATTATTTATGTGATGATGGCAGTGATAAAACATGCAGTTCTCAATGAATTCTCAATTCTTTTACTGATGTAGATTGAATACAGAGATAAAATAGGTAAACACAGTGGGGTCACAGGACAGCTCCCTGCTTATTCCTGTAAATGTTATGGTGGAAGTGATTAGGTAGCTTTGGTGAGATTGGAAAGATTATGATAAATAGAAAATAAATGATAAATGAACTATGGTAGAATATTTTGAATGTCTTTTTAAAAAAAATTTCTCCATTTATAAAAGACTAAACAAGTTATGATATCATAACAAAATGTATACTTTTTTTTTTTTCATCAGATTTCTACAGAAAAAAAGTCCATGAATACTTTTATCAGAGATAAAGCCACATTTGTGTGAAAGACCACCCTGAATTAAAAGCAGAAAAATAAAAGAAAGCAGTGGTGCTAACCAGTGCATGATGATTCTCTGCTGGAAGGGGAATCTTTGAATGCAATCCTGTCTGTTAACACATGAATTATGTGGTCATTACTCATTGTACACAGGTTTGAGCATACAAAACTCTGGATATTGCAAACCAAGTTTGTATCAAATTTGGCAGAAAGAATAGAATGACATCAATTATAAGAAAAGGCTTTTGCTTCATTCTTATGCTTTGGCATGATTATCATAATTTGGTACCAAGAATGTTTTTGATTTCAGTGAGAAAGGACAACTCCTTAAATGTACAGCTTCAGTTTTTATGCTCCCACCACTTGGAGGGGGTGAGGGCATACATTTGCCCTTGTTGAATTTAAATTACCTTTCACTGGTTGAAAACGAGAGCTCAGACAGATGTTTTACATTTATTCCAACATTATTATTTTCAATAGTGAGCTAAGTGTTAAAATGAAAGGCTAGCAAAATATGCTTTTATGAAAAAAACATAAAATTAATGACTCTTACACAGTGTTTTAATTGCTTATACACTATAGATTAATCAGAATTGGAAGAAGAAGTGATAAATTAGAAATAAAAGTAGGGCATACTTGTAAAAGAATTTGTCAAAGCTTAATTTCTGGGAGGGGAACAAGCTGTTACGTTCCCACAGGCTCCTGGCATCTGCTTATGTGTTTCCTTTGAAAATAGTGCACATATGCTGTTTGCAACAGATGTATAAAAAAAATGAGAACTGGAACCACATTTTTCAGCCTGACAGTGTTGACATAGAGTGTTTGTAAGTAATTTAAGAAAAAGCTTAAATGTCAACACCTGAGTGAAAAAAAAATCACATGTAAACATTTTCTATCCTTTATAGTTTTGATATTGTATATTTATTTAAAAACTAAAAATCTTTGCATCACTAGGTTAACAATGTGAAAATTGTAATTTTACAAGAATATTGATAACTAAAAACTAGACATGGCATAATTATAAAATGTTAGGTAAAGTATGATAGGGATAGTATGGAAATTGATAGTAAACTTATACATAGACCCAACATAGCAGTTGTTTTAAGATAAAAACATTAAATGGCATTGTTTATAACAATGTTGACATTAAAGTAACATAGTTACAAGAGACAGTGTTGTTGTTTTGTTTGATACTCTAACAACTCTCCTTCAGTAATGTTGACATATTATTAAGTTTACTAGTAAGTTAAGACAAAGAGATAAATGTCTGAACATTGTTGACATTATTTAAGCCAAATTTGCCATGGCAGATAGAACAATGACTTGCTGGTATACTTAGCTTAGGCTTTTTAACCTACATTCCTTCTTTGAATGGAAAACTCTACCAATTTGTCAGAGAAAACAAACAGACGAATTATAAACTTATCTCTCATTCACAACTGCAGATATGCTTCTTCAAATACATGTGTAAAAACTTGTTGTGTTTACCTGAAAATCTAAACATTCTTTAGAAAAAAAATGTTATTTCTTCCAGATTAACATCTTAACACAGAGTTTGTATATTGTTTCTTGTCATTTTGTCTTATCCAAGAGTCTTTAAACATTGAAAGAAAACAGAAACAAACTGTCAACAGCAAATTGGATCTCAAGTGATTCTAGGCTGCAGTTTTTCATTCATTAAACTTTTCTAAAGCTTTTACATCTAATTCAAGAGTCTCTCTGTATTTCTTAAGTCAGCCGTTTTATGACTGTGTTTCCTAAGTCAGTCATTGTATGACTGTGTTTCCTAAGTCAGCCATTGTATGACTGTGTTTCCTAAGTCAGTCATTGTATGACTGTGTTTCCTAAGTCACTAAGTCAGTCATTGTATGACTGTGTTTCCTAAGTCAGCCGTTGAATGACTGTGTTTCCTAAGTCAGTTGTTGTATGACTGTGTTTCTTAAGTCAGCCGTTGAATGACTGTGTTTCCTAAGTCAGTCGTTGTATGACTGTGTTTCCTAAGTCAGCCGTTGAATGACTGTGTTTCCTAAGTCAGTCGTTGTATGACTGTGTTTCCTAAGTCAGTCATTGTATGACTGTGTTTCCTAAGTCAGCCATTGTATGACTGTGTTTCCTAAGTCAGTCATTGTATGACAGTGTTTCCTAAGTCAGCCGTTGTATGACTGTGTTTCCTAAGTCAGTCATTGTATGACTGTGTTTCCTAAGTCAGCCGTTGTATGACTGTGTTTCCTAAGTCAGCCGTTGTTTGAATTTACAGAGGTTCTTTAATTTAATGTTAAATAGGTTCAGAACAGTAATTAGTGCCTAACAGAAATGTCAGCCTGTTCATGCTCTATATGTTTTTAAATGTGCTGGATGGGTAATCCAGCTGGGGTTGCAAGTTTGATCCCCCTCTCCTCCACTAACACAATATATTGTTTTTTGATGAAGCATTACACAGGTCCAATGTATTGGTGCTACATACAAAGCACGTTAGAGAATGAAGAGTTTCTCTGAAATGGTATGCTTTCTGTACAATCTCCAACAACCTGAAATAACTAACCACTTCTGGTGGTTTTGGTCAAATGGGAAATCAGTACCGATGATGAATAAACTCATATAGATATTTTGACATTCATTACCAGTTTTGTTGATTGTTTGAACCTCCATACCACAGTAATAAGTGATGTTTGCTTCTGGTTTTAAAAGTTACAGCTTTTTATCTCGGCTTGGATGGCAAGTGTAATTGAAAATAATGTATTCAAAATAAACGTAACTCAAATCGAATGTGCACTTGCTGAAATAAGTTCAGTGTCATTATTAAAAGTTTGTTTAAAGTTTGCACAATTTAAAAAGAAACTTGGTTTTTAAAATAACTTAATGCATAGAAAATCCGCTATTCAATGTCAAATCTATAGCCCTGCAGTGTAAACTTGGAATAAAATAAATAAACTGTTTTCAGAGAAAGAAATATTTTGTTTGCTTTAGATCAGGGAAAAAACAGGATGTATCTATAGGGCAGATAACATTCCTCTTTTGACAAACGGTAGTTTTGCATTTTCTATGATAAACTTTAACATTTTAAGAGCCAAAAGATGCACTTTTATAGACTCAAATCCTTGTCAACCCTGCAATTTCTGTTTGATTAATGTTATTTCCAGGTTGGAAAGTGCAATTATGTGAACTTTTAATGTCATTTTCTTGCCTTATTTAATCCTGGGCTTACTGCATTTCTACTCTTAAGTTGGCTGTAATTGCATCTAATTACCTAGCTAGTGGTTTATTTTCAGCTGTAGAGGGCTTACTGAAATGCCAATTGTGGGCTTGATAAATGGGAAATAAATACTTAGCTGCCTTTACCACATGTTGGTGTAAGTGACAATCTCATCTCCCAGTTTGTTGATTAGTGAATCTAGGGGCAATTTGTTGACCTTTCATGTCTCATTTTGTCCTTTTTTTGTTTGTTTCCATTATTTTGTAAAATGATTGTGCTTGATTTACAATTACTTGAACAACTTTGATCAGTGTTGCAATGAAGTCACCTGAATATGTTCCAGGAAATTTGACCAGTATATAGTATACTCTATAATACTATATAATAAAGTGCAGACTGAGAGGTAATTGCCTAGGCTCATTATGTGTCATTTTTTGTGAAACAGAGATTGCAGATTAATTCTGTCAGTGTGCTCAAAGTGCAGGATTATTAATGACGTCATTACATAGCAATAATACTTTGAACTAATGCTCAAGTTTGAAGCACTTAGTGTAAGAAGTTAAAGCTTTTTTGTTTTTTAAAAAAAGATTAGGCATTAAATATTCGAAGCTCTTTGCTTTGTTGAGTTTAAAAGTAACTGCAACATATTTGTTTTGTTCATTAGGTTTTCACATAGCAAGCCTTTGTAAGGTGCACCTAAAATTTGCAAAAGTCATGTGACAGGAAGTTGTTGATCACATGACCTCTGATACAATGATGGCATTGACAGGCTCCAGTAGGGAAGAGAATGAAAAATAAATAACAGAAAAATTTAAACGATGCCATATCTGCCTGCCAAATGTTTATAAAGTGTTTATCTGATCTTACTTTAAAGGAATTTTACATCATAAACTAGATACAGGGAGCTGAAATTTGCTCTAGGCAAGAAACTGTATCTTGATATTGATATTCAGACACTGGGTTTGGCTGCAAGATATTTTGAAAGCACATTTCAAAATGAATGAAATCAAGTAGACACAGAGTGACAGGTTTTGGATTTTGTTTCGAAATAAATGTTTAATAAATTTCTTCTGTGAAGCAATTTCATTTAGATTTAAGACATAAAATTACTAGATAGCAGGTGCATTTTCCGTATAAATCTGGAGATATTTTAGAAATTGTGCAGATTTCTTTGACATTTTATGGTTTTGATTACAGGTTTTTCTTAATCAAACTCTCAGAAAGGTATTTAATTAAGAGGCCAAAGAAGTGATCCTGTCCCTAATTCAAAAAGGTATACTTTTGAAATAAAATTAAAGATCCTTCTTTATGCCTTAAGAGTAGCAGAACCTGTAATATGGAAACATTTTATAATCCAGGCTCTCTGCGTGACAGCTAAGTGTTTCCTTTAAAAAAGATAGACTAGGTAAGTCTATTTCATGGTAAAATTTAATGGCTTTGTGAACATGCATGGTCCCAACATAAGTCTATTTTCAAGTCTGCATGAATACTTAATTAGCAACAGAAAAAACAATTCATCACTTAAAACAATGTTACAAATCTGTAAGTAATTTGTAGATCCATCATTTCCAGAAAGGTTGATTGTCTGATGGCTAAGAGGATTGGTTGACAATAACATATACAAAAGAAAGCTCTACTTATTAAATCCTAAAGTTCATACTGATCTAAAGCAGACTGGTTGGTGTATTTGTTGGGAAGAATTAGAAAATGTTAGTGCTCTGTTACAGGATAGCAGGAAACTTTTCATTGCCTCGTCCTTGTTTTTACTTGAAAGCAAATGCATTTAGAATACTTGAAGGTATTTTTTGTTTTTTTTGCATTTCAGATTTTGCGACACTTGTGCACACTTAGTGCTCTTTTTGAATATATTCTTAAGCAATAGTAACCATCAAATTGTCATAAACAATGTCTAGTCATACTAAAGACTGGTATCTTTAAGCTGGTATAAAATCTGATAACCATTCCTTGGCATATATTTAATAGCATAATTCTTTAGTCTTGTTCCTTATAAAATAAACTTAAATATAACTGTTTCGAGTTTTATGTCAATATAAGCAGTCCAGACTGGTCTTAAAGATTCCATGAGTGTTTGTAGTTAACCTCATCCCAGTACAGTATTACAGTGATTCTCAGCAGAGCTTATTTGGTTGACCTTTCCAGCTTTCTTTCATGACTTTGGCAAAGGGTCTGATAGTATTTGCATGACAACATTCTCCAGAGATCTTGACCAGAAAATTGAATAAGATAAAATCTGTTGTAGGGAGTAAGTGGCAGGAAGTAAGTGGCAGCCTCTTTTCCTTTATGGAACATTTCCTTTTGAGACATGAATACCAACCATAAAAGCTCACAGAATGATGATCTATTTATTACCTGTATGGTGTAACGATCCTAGAAATGTGGTCAAAGGTTTGTCTATTGGTATTGGGACAAAGTTGCAATTTCTTTTTATCTGGAAAAGGTTTGGGGTTGTTGTTGTTTTTTAGAAAGTAAAGGTTTTATTCAAAGAAGATTAGGTACAAGTTAGTTCTGTAAATCTTGTTCATAAGCCTGTGCCTTTTATGTCAGTCATGACAGTGAGTAAAATTTTGTTCTGTCAAAAAATGCTGGAAAGCTTGGTTGTTCTTTAAGCATTTTGTAATGGCTTGGCTAAGATGTTATTTCAGGGGATTTTGCTGCTAATGAAAATCACTGAGAGAGAGTTGAACAGCTTTTGGAGATAGTGTCAGCTAGTTAATGTAATGTATTGTAGTCAATGGCTGACTTTCGTTGTCTGATTTTGACTGACTTGAGAAATTTTGACAGGAGTTTGATTGACTTTATGTTGGAAGGATGTTCACTTATTTGAGTTAAAGTCAGAAATTACTGCCAGAATTTTCAACTTTTCTTTTCAAACATTTTTTTTTCATGGTGATTTACACCTAACTGTAAACCTCATTTATTCCTTGGAAGATTTTGTGATAGAATTTCTTCCAGTCTAAAGATCAGAGGATGGTTGGAACACCAGCAATTACCACTAATTGATTATACCCTGTCGACTGCAGATCTATTGTAATCTGTCTTTTCTCCAACCTTCCTCCATCTTTTTCCACTCACTCTGTACAGTTATTTTAGATAGTTCATCTTAGTTTTTGGCATGATTCAATTTTCTAAATGAGTTTGTGTATTGATTTTTCTACATATATATTTACTCAACAAATTATTTAAGTGTAAAACGTATACTCTATGTATCTACAGGAAAAGTGTGAATTACAATACATATTGAAGTCACACACTTAATAATGTATTAAACCTGTTTGGTTAAGTGTTAAAATTAAAATGTAGTTTGATTACTTCTGTTAGCATTAATCCTGCTTAAGATAGTTTGAATAGAATAGCACCTTATTTGCTGCGTTAAAAAAAAAAGTGTTCTGAGTGTATGAAATAGTCATCTTTAGCATGAAATTACTGTTTCAGATTAAGAAGTATTCATCCATTACTGATGATGGGGTGAGGGGGAAGGGGCACGGGTAATAATTAATATAATTTCCTCAGCATTGTAAATTGACTGCTGAATATATTCATGAAGAAATTCATTTATATGTGCAAAAGATCTTTTCACACGCAATAGTGTCTAAGTGAGAGTACTTTACGAAAAATGACAAAAGTACAAATTTGCGGAGAAAACATAAATTAATTGGAATCGATCATGTTCTCCATTTCGAAGTGGCAAAATTAGTAGTAATTTGGCAGAAAGTGTGACTGACAGTGCCGAAAGAACCCATAATTACAGAAATCATTTCTCTTTCAATTCTTGAGTGGAAGAGATGTTTTTTCTCTCTCTGCACAAATGAAGCCTTTGTGTTTGGAAGTATACAATGCAGAGTATTAATTTGAGAGATAGTGGTGTATTAATGAATCTGATATTCTTTTCAGCACCTTTTTACCAGTTTGATGGGACTTTCTTTGAACAAAGAAAGAAAGATAATGAAAGTATCTCTTTAGTTTATAAAGAATTTCTTGTGGCATGTAAATTGTCCATAAATCATTACCACTGTATGAATAATGCAAATTTTCATTATCACTTTACAGAATTAAGTGCAGATCTTTTGCTTAGAAATTGCTTTTTGGGATGAATAAGGTCTGACATTACTTTTCTTGGTCAGCCAGAAGTTATCAAGGTTGAGTAAGGTCAGTATGGTGAAGAGTCCAAACTCTTGCAACAAAGTCTCTATAAATTGTCAGTCCAAGATACAGTCACAAAAAATAATAGCAGTTTATGAAAAATTTGAAAAATAAAAATAAATTGCGAAATGGCCTTTTCGTAACAGAATTTATATATGAATCTATTTTGTGCAAATTACTGAACCTGTAAAGCAATTGGTGAAAATGTTTTTACTGACTTTGAACCAAGAAGTAGGTAAACTATTATTTGCTTTCACCTTTTGATAATAGATTTTATAAACTTTAACAAGTATTTCTTCCCATGAATGATGGAGGGGAGAACAAACTTTGTTAAACTATCAAGTTGTAATTTATTAGAGCAGAAAGTATGTTACATGTGATCAGAAACATTAAATTATTCCATAGCAGACTGCATAAACCATCTAATAAATTTTTTAAGTTGAACACTTTTTCTTATCAAGTTATTACCATGCAAAAGTGTGCAACATTCTTTAGTCCGCATGCAAGTTTGTCGTCGTTTGTCATTCCTCACAACGTTTTAATCCCTTGCCATCACCTAATATAGTCTTGGATATTTGTAATACGTCACCTTGTGTACCTCATATAATAATTTATCTTCTCTAATCTCCTGTAGTGGCGCTAAGAGTCTCAGAAATATATCCCTAAATTCCTTGATAGCTATCCCCAGTAAGCTAGCCATATTGATTATGCATTTGAAAATGTCTCGTAACATTGATTACACTGATAAAATGATTGTGTTAATGGCGTATTCACACCTTGAAAAAGCATTGTGGTTGTTTACTCTAGTTTTCTTTTCAAACATTCTCAAGATAAGGCATAATTTGTGACATTTTATTTCATCATCGGTTTAACATTGGTTCCATATTTTTTTTTTCTCTTCCGATCAACAGCAACAGTTTAGCTATTGCCTGACGGAACTTTAATGTCTGTAGTTTTCTCTGAAGAATTCTTAAAATTGTAAATAACTTTAAAAAACTTCAACTTTTTCGGCCAAAGGTTCAAGTTGGAGTTACCATATAAATCAACCCTTATCATGCTAAATATCTGAAATGGACTTGTCCATCTTTCAGTTTGGACTAATCCATTGATTGCTTACTGAAAATTTACTGACTGAATGGCAAACAATGCAGACCTTGATCAGACTGCATGGATGTGCAGGCTGATCTTGGTCTGCACTGCTCACAAAGGCAAATACATGTACAGTTGCTAACACTAAGTAAATGTTTTATGATTTCTAGATATGCTGTATTTTTTAGATTATTTTGGAAGCGTGTTGATTTTTACTGGCTCATTCTGTCTGTGGCCTGGCATTTTTTTTGGCAGTTCAGTGTTATAACAACTTCATACTGACTGTTTCACAATTAAAAGCTAATGAACCAAAATAACATGTTAAGTAATGGATCTTCCTCTTAAATACCACAACATTTTCTAAATATCTTCTTTAATTTTTCTTGAAAAGATAATTAATAAGACTGCAAAAAAAGGTCATGGACAGGCTTTTTTCCTGTCTGAAACTACCAGACAATGAAAATAATTTCTTGATTTAATCTACATTCTGTCTTCAAGAGACAAAAAAACTTGGTATTTTTTGCTCCATTTCTTGAAAAATTGAATGGAACCGACTGCCCTTGATAGACCATGGAATTCAACTGGTTCCAGGTTTTTCTTCTTTTTTTTTTATAGGTTATTTAGCTTATACAGAAGTATGTGTCAGGAATTTTGGTTTTACTTTTGTATATCAAAATAGATTTTTTACTTTAAACTTGGCAAACAAAATCAGAAAAGGTTCTAGGCCTTTAAATTAAGGGTTCACGGAATGTCAAAATTGTAATGACCACAATTATTTAAATTAAAGTATTTAAGTCCTGTGTCCTGGAAATTGTTACAAAGACATTTCTATCAATTATGTTTGGTAGAACTTGTCTTGTTTCTATGGCAGCGAGACAGAAAAAATAATAATATTCTCTTTTGAAATAATTATGTTGTATTGCACAGCATTATTACATTTGTAACATATGTAAATGGCCTAATTAATGTGAATGCACTGCTATACAGTTTGGTATGTTCAGGATTTGAAATTTTCCACCTTTCTTCTTTCCCGTCTGCTAAATTTAAGCATAATTTGAAGAGAATTATTTATATCACTCCAAGAAAGAAAATCTGAAATAAATGGGAATATAAAGTCATGATGAAGCAAAATAGTTGAATCTTTTTTACTCATTCCTTTCTTGGTATTATTCTCTGAAAAGTGGAGGTTTCGTGAGCCTTTCTTGGGGAAATAATGGATATGTTTCTTAAATGAAACTGTAAAACACTTTTTTTAATGCCAGTTCTAATATCTATCAAACTAATCGCATCACCTACCTATAAAAAAGTCTCCTGTATCTTGTTATGAAAACAATTTTACATTTTTGCGCTTACATTTTTTTATATGCAAGTGTTTGATTGTTAATTTGTAGAAAATGTTCTTTGAAATCGACCAAAGACTACAACCAGTCTATTTCTGTCATTACCTGGAAAACTTTGGCATCTCAAAGAAGCAGTAACTATAAGCTTAAAGTATTTTAACGCATGAATTAGGTCCTCTGAAGAAAAGATTACCTTTCAACTTCACTTTAAGATGATTTAAAGTGATTTGGCACTGTTGACATCCAAGAAACTTCTATAAATATTGTAAATCAAAGAATATGATGTGGTTTGGCACAGGTCATGCCTCATTAGACATAAAGATTTATACTTTGAATGTGAGAAGAGTTTATGTAGCTGATGAGAGAAGATGAAATAGGCACTAGAAGCCAAGAAATGCAGGTAGCTGATGAAAGATATGAAGGGTGTTGCTGTGAGAAAAGACTGATGTGAAAATAGCTCACTGGAGGTATGAGAATACCAATATGAGTAGTTGGAAGATATCTGACTTAATGTATTATGCAGCTTACTGCACGTTTTGTAGGCCTGTAACATTGAAATCATTGCCAGTTTTGTAAGACAAATTTAAGGTCAAAACTGAAGATTGAGTCAAAGAAAACCGGAAATAACAAAATTACTGCAATTCTACAAAGACATGGTCTGGTTCTTTCAGTACCTTTTGGTAGTATTATAATTTGAAAAATGTCTGAAATTATATAGAACTGGGTAACAACACTTTGGGCAGAATTAAGTCTATATAATCCCTATTACAAAATTATAGTCCACAAATGCAAATAATTTCTTTAATTTCAGTTAAGATTGAAGAGACAGGCATCTTTAGCAGGTAACCATGCTTAGTATGTTGGCTTCATTCTGTTCATAATTTACTGTACAAAATGCATAAAAAATTTAAAATGGCAAGGGATTAAAATTTTAAAAATCAGACTGTTGTTTAGGTAATGCTAATGCTGGAGAATAAATCAGAGATAAGATAAAATTTGGGATCATTTGTATCTGCATGGGTATTCATTGAGGTGTCCTGTAAATTTGTCATGCTAAATGTAAGACAGATGATCTAAAATTGTTCTTGTGTCATTTACATGCTGTTGTTACTGATGCCTATCAAAGTTCAAATTTGTCAGAGCAAGGTCTATAACTGAAGAGATTTTCTACTAGATATCTTCACAATTTTTATAAAGTGAAGACTGTTTCTTAGTCCGTTCAGACAATGTTGACAGACTTGTCTGTAGTGTAATTCATATTGCTTGATCTTTTTCCATGTCTGTTATGCCTCATTAATCAATTCATAATTTTCTGATCTATCAGGAGATGATTCTTCTGACAGAATTTCTGCTTCACTGTCATATTAATATTTTTCTGTTCTCTTGATCAAAGGGATGTATAAGTCACTGTGGGATTAGGTGGGGGAATGATTTATCAAGCCATATACCATGTGATCTGTATATTTTTAAGTTTTCAAGTGTCTCTGTCGACTGCTTGATATGTTAAGTCGCATTTTCTTTGTATAATGATGTTTACATAGAAAATATTATGGTTTTTGATGCCTGTGTAATACAAACATAGGGAGAACTTGTTGTCTACGCTATGGTAGGTAAATCAGTACTGGAGACTCCTCTTGGTGTCTTTTGAAAAAGTGCATTGAAACAGATAAAAATAACATGATTAGAATAGGCCTATCTTGACTTTGTTAGATTGGTAATGAATATTATATAAAGGTACAACTGCCTGGTTGTTATCTTCCTGAGATTGTCATAATGACATAATGTGCAAATGTTTTTATTGCAGGTATTAGAGGTTTCATAAGTTTTTATGAATTTAACATAATGATGAAAGGGTTTTTTTCGGTGCATAAGAGGATTGGAAGTGCATGTGGTAAATTTTGCACCAAAAAAAGTTACTGTTATAATCTGTTATAATTTATTATTGCCAACATAAAGTGGACTTTTTTACTTCAACAGGATTGTCTTTGCCATTTTTGAAATGTTCTTTATGAATTTTATTTTGTTTATAGCAAATTACTAAAGAGGTAATTTTATTCTTCTGATTTTGAAAACTAATGAGAAGTTTGAAAGTCAAGAGAGCACCTGATTGCTCATGTTATGTAAACTTTCCTTGAAAAAACATTAACCCAATGTTACCCTGCTGAACTGTTGGTTTACCCTTTGAGGGAGGTTTTGAGGTCCCTGTTAATCTCATCATTCCTGAGGTATCACAGCGTGAAACCCCAGGTTGTTGTGTTAAAGGGATTAAAAAAGGGTATGATCCCCGATAAGTTTGTTTTAGTTGCAAAAATTGTTTATTTTCATTTCAGCACCTCCTGGAAGCAAGTTAATTAGAAGATACTAAATGAGGCTGGTAATGCAAAAATGATGATTGTTAAAATTACAAAGACTTCAAATAATCATTTACTTGCTTGAGGCTGATTGAAAATTCAATTTTATTGATAGAAGGTTTAAATTTGGAAACTGATTTTTGTTAGATTTTGTTGTTGAATTGTTTTGTGTGTTTTCATATGTTGATGTTCTTTGGTAATTCACTTCTGTATTTTTCTTTTTGTTATAGGATAAAACAACTATCATAAGCTGCTCAATTGTAACAGGGTTAGTCAAGAAAAAACTCTAGTGGCTTCTAACTTTTAAATCTTCTGTTAGAATTGCTGATTTTGAGCACAAACAACATTTAATAAGAAATCCTGACTGCAAAGCAAAACGTGGTATTATTGCACATTCTGAAAATCTTCATGAAATTTTAATTTCTGTCTAAGATTGTGCTATTTCTATTGTATTTTTTCCTTTACAATCTCAGAGCAATGGTGAAGAAAGCTTATTTTGTTAACATTCAACATATATAAGAAATGAATAGTTTTTAAGTACTTCTTAATGTCTTTGTCAACAAACTCATGGAAAGGCTTGCTTCTGCATATGTGAAAAACAGGAAAAGCTTCCGAACAATCCTGATGAATACTTTGGAACGACTCAGAAGTATTTTCACTGTCATCACGCCTGCAGCCAAGTAAATCATGCTAATTTATCACACAAGATAGGGGTTCTTTTTTCTGCTTTGAAAATTATCAGAATGTCTCGCTGATTTGTTTACAATAGATACTGGAATCAGTGCGCTCATAAATAAAGATGATCTGATCATTAAATCTGAGGATTTTTTTGTTTTGAAATTGCATTTTTATCAATATCTTTGCAGGATGAGTTTGCCAGAATATCACCTATTACAATAAACATTAAGACTAGAATAACAAAATCTACACACTTTTCCATTTCATTAGCATTTTTATACTTGTGGCAAGAAGAATGGTGGATGTGAAACTGTTGTAACTGTAAAACTAAACATGACAGGGATAGAAGAACATTAAAACAAAACTGTAGATTGAAATGTAACTTAAGAAGCATCTTGGAGATGAGACCTCTTTGCTGCAGTATTTGATGATGGTACAATTCAGAACTCACATCTTTGATATCTTGATAATCTCCTCGAAACTTTTTCATAAGAATGCTTTTAGCATTTATAGCAGTGGTGAATTTAACATGATGGAGTATGAAATGAGTGTTGTTGTTGTTGTTGTTTATGACGTAAATAGTTGCCTTTTAAGCCTGTAAGAAATAAGGGCAAGAAAATTTCCAACTGTTGATACTTGGTAATTTTCATTTTGACAGTTATGGCTCCAACGATACAACCTAGAGTATAAAGGCAGTTTGTGTTTTCTGCATAAATGCATCACCAAATATACACATAAAAGCCAGCAGACATCATGCAATGAGGCTAAAGCCTCATTTGTTAAAATGACAAATTACTGTCTTTTTAAAGTCAAAATTTGCATAATTTCCTCATGTTTTTGTTGTTGAAAAATGTTTTCCACAAAATGATTCTCACCCTCAGAATAATTCTGAGTTGTAGAAAAATAGCCTGGAAGAAACTTCAGTTCTAAACCAGTCTCTGTCATGTGAGTCATTCATTAATTCCTTGTCATGAAAATGTAATTTAGCGGTTCCATTTTTTCTCTCACTTCTTTTGGCATTAATCATCACAACAATGACCCTGTCAACAAGATATGGACCTGACGGAATTTACATTTTTTCTCCCTGCTTTCTTCAAATTATATGTCATTACTTTCAATTTAGGCAGCTTTTTGCTTTGTGTGGAATAACTGTCAATCTGATGTCAAGAACCCGTTGCATTTTCTGCCACATTCTATGGACATGCAGCATTCTGCACATGTCATTCCAATGTAATTAGCCGGACTATCCATTTGAGAAATTAGCTTGCCATGTTGTACATGGAATTTTCTGTATCCAGGGATATTCGAATTAAATTGGCTGACTGATTATTTTGTCATGTGCTCAACCTTCGGAACTTAAAATATTTCATGATGCATACAAAATGTACATTACTAAGGTGTTAATGCCATATTGATTATTTAATTCCATGTATCTCTTAGTTGTCACTGGCAACCTCAGAGAGAATGTCCTGTGTGACCTTTTATACATTAAAAAAGGATGCTTGTAGCACATGTGCCTTATAGTAATAATGTTAAGAGCTTGCCATCTTCGAATCAATAATCTTGCTCTTTGATTTGCATTCCATGAAGTATTTTTCTTTCTGTTGCCTTACAATAGATCTTTTTTTGTTGTTGTTGTAAAAACTACATATAACAATCAACAAAATATTATGAAAAATGATAGTTTTTTGGATAGGTTTGTTGCAGTTGTGTGGCTTATAATCAAAGTCTAGCTTTCTTAGAATTCACTCAGCAAGTTCAAAGAAATCTGTGAAACCAAAAACAAGATAAATTTTGTTACAAGCTGAATTTATGCAATTAAAGCCCTTATATTTTTTTTAACCTCATTAATTGGAAAGAATATTCTTTAGAAATAATTTACAAAATATTTTCATATCTTTTATGGCCGCACTTTTTCAACTGTTGAAAAGGTGATGGGTGATTTTCAGCATTTTCTTAGAAGTTTTGCCTGACTTCTTGAAATAAATTAGAAAGATGCAACATCATTTGCTGTGCTAATGACTGTGTTTTTGTTGCAACTGTGACATTTATTACACCTCTAGACAGTTACTTTTCTCTCTCATTTCCTGCATCTTTATTCTCATGTTTGCTGAAGTAATGGTTGCAATAAATGCCAACATTGCAGTTTCAGGATTTCTTGATTTATAAGCACAGATTTGAAACATCTTTTTAGGAAACTTTAAAAGGAGTCATGTTGGCCAAAAATCCTACCATCAAGCCATATTTGTCATGTCTGCATCAAGAATAAACTTGACCCAAAGAAACATTTTACATGTTGGCCAGAAGTCTTGACCAAAGCAGGAATTCAGTGTTGACGATAAAAGTTTTCTAAGAAAAATTTACATTGGCCACAAAACTAGGCCTGGAAGTATTCTAATGTTGGCCTCATAAATGGGCCAAGGAGAATTTCTGTTTGTTACCAGCTTGAGACTTATAATGTTCATAATAGTTAAAAAAACAACACCAAGAAGTGAATAGCATTTTCATGTTGTGAGACATCCTTGCAACATTAAACAGTGTCATGACATATTCTCAGGAAAAAGTCTTTGTTTTGTTCAAAATCAGTTTTTTTTATGTTTTTTTTTTTTGGCAATAACCTAAAAAAAATATTATTCCTGTTATTTCAGGCACACAGATTTTTCTAATTTAAGACAGTAGATTTTCTTCAAAATCACAGACAGTAACGTGCAGAAACTTCAAGATTAAAAAAAAAAACCTGAACACAAAGAGGTTATGGAAATAATGGAAAACAACCATTCATCTTGGTATTGTTTTGAAACTTAGCACACATGTTTTACAAAACATGATTGAGTACTGACATGACTTTTCATCAACCAAAACATAGAGAGAAGGGGATAAGGAGGCAGAAAGGTATGCAAGCCATTCACAGTAAATAATTAAGCAGCACCTGGTAATGGATTTAATATGAAGAAAATACAAGATAGAAGGGTAATTACTGTTAAAAGGCTACCTTTTGATACAAGCCATCATGTGAATTAAGGTCAGTGGGTGGGGGAAGTGTCTTGTAAGCCTGTAGAAAAAAACACCTCCTGTCTGAAAAGTTGTAGGCGTTGCGTAGTAACCCCAGGGACCAAGATTAAGTTGCTAGTCAGGACTAGATGTGACCTTGAACATGTCACATAGTGCTCAGATGTTTTATCTTGCATTTGTAACAAGAAATCATTTTTTGTGTTCTATGTGACTGAGAAGTTTAAATTTAGATAATTTTTTTTTCATCAAGCTAAACAAATTAGTAGGTTTTATATGTAGCTGGCTCCAAGTTCTCTTTTCTCGCAGTGCTATCTTGCTTGCATTTTCCTTGTGCACTGAAAAAGTCTGATAAAGTCATGCTAATGAGCCATTACTGTTTTTTGGCACTCATGATTATTGATGTTTTCACCAGTATTTACACTGTATTCAAAAATGCTATTAAACGCCAAATTATTTTCTCTCCATGCAGTACAACTTTACTTTTTCTAATTTTCTCCTGCAAGTTTGCTAAACACGATGTATTAAACTTGGCAGAGGATGAAAATATTTTCATGTTCATTAGAGCACTGTTTGTCTTGGAATATGTTTGGAATTTAAATAAGAAATAAATAAGCACTCAAGTAAAGGAAGACTCCCTTATCTTTCATGAAAAAAATAAGAGTTAGGTTTTCAGCCATGACAAGAAGGGTATTGATAGATTTAATCTTTGTGCCAATAAATCTCAAGTAAATTTACCATGTAAAATAAGTTAGCAGAAACTTTTCTTGATCAGGAAATATTAATTTAATGATCCAGACTGAACTATTAGTAATTGTCAGCAAAAATGTCAAAATTTTGTGCAAGTCTGAATGGATTTAGTACTAATGGATACAAGGGGGAACAAAGAAAACTTAAATTTTGATGGCTTTAAAAGGAATGCAATAGACTGAGGGTGTCTGTTGATGCAAATGACATTGCAGAGGTCCAACATTGTCCATGGCTAAATACATTGTTTTAGTTGCATGTATAAATGCCTAATGTCAGGATTAGAAATAAGGCATTTTTGAAATCCCTGTCCCTGTTTTAGCTTTAAATATAATCTTCTCTACAGCTCTGATGCTCATGTAGAAATTGTACAAGTTTTTTGTAGACATTTTTGGCATTTCAACAACATATAAATCCTGACATACTTCATATCAAAGTGGTTTAATGTTATAATTTTTTTAATTACAGCATACTTAGATGCAAAGGAAGTGTTAGACTTTGAAATTTAACAGAATTTCTGATAGATTTGGCACAAAAATAAGAAACAGGAGCATAAATTGATCAAGTTAAGTGATTTGCAATACCTGGTATTAGTATTATGCAAGGTGTGCAGGTGTACGCAGCTGTTTGAAATCTACAAGCCCTCCCAGCTATAGCCTGTGACATCCAATGCCATTAATAAATCAATTAATCTTCAATTAAGAATATGTTAATGGTTGTTTGATCATAGATATTTGTATCTATGTTAATACAGTTTGTGATATATGAAATCATAACAATATTATGTACTTAAATGCATAATCATTTTTATCATAGATAATTTTGTTAAGTTTTGATTTATAGGTGGCATGTAGTGTCAAGTTATAAATGCTTTGTCACGTAATTATGAATTTGTTAAAGCCACTAATTTATCAATTTATTTTGTATCATTATATTCAGTATTATTTGTAATTGTTTAACCTTAAGGGTGATAAAAATCTTAAAACTGTAGATCAAAATCATAACAAATAGGGTGGTCCATTAACAACTAAACATAGTTTAAAGCAAAAAAAAAACAAATTAGTTAAAATTCAAACATCAAAGTGGTATTCTACACAAGAATAAACAACAATGAATGTTCAGATCTAGGTAACGATAAATCAACAGTTTTCTTGATATGATAAATGAAGTTAAGATTTTTATTTATATGTTATTGTGTCGTTCTTGTGAAAAGAATTTATTTTTTTGTGAACTTTGTCATCAATTTTTATCAGTACCAGATTTTTTATCAGTATCTTTTGTACTTTCAGTATTTTAACCTTTTTTTCTCAGTGCTTCAAGATGTTTTTTTTTTCTTCTGAAATCCATTAGGGTATCTATAAATAGTTGGTTGAATAGCAGGTAATACTGATCTGTGAACTAAATTTTGAAAAGATGAAATGAAATCATGTTTTCAGTTGAAATTATCCATTTGAGCATGCATTGTTTTATAACCATTTGAATTATCAGAAAGTCTTGTGTAGTTACGTGGGTAAGGTTAAAAACTGTTTTAAAGAACCCCATAACCCAGTCAATTTTACCTACCACTGTAGAAACTAAGAAGAGCATTAAATACAGTGTACATTTGTGAACCATTTGACGTAGATATTAAACAAAGCCTGTCACATAGTTTGTGCTTTAGATGCACTGGATATGCAGGTTACGGTTGCAAGATCATCAGATAAATATAGAGTGTCAAAAAAATCTCCATTCAGTGTGTGTTTGATTACAAAACAAAAGACCTTATGAAATACCTTCCATGAAGTTCATTTACAGCTATTTTATACAGAAGAAGTTCAATATTTTCAATGGCACTCCAAGAGCATTAACCTTATAAAGGGAGGTAATTCAATGCCAGTTAACAAACAAATGCTTCATCTCATAAATGTAATTCTATTTTACATGGAGTATAAAGCGGCAAAAGCACTTTGAGAAAAAGGTCGATTTTTGTACTGTCAACAGCCCAGTCTGTAAGAAGGTAGTGACAGAACTATAGAATGATTTTGCAGATGCATCAATTTTGTTCTGTTGTAATTCGTTCATAAAAAATTCACATCTGTTATTAGCTTAAAGAAACAACATTGTCATACAAGTATTTTTTTTTCAAAAGAAACATATCTATATATACATTTGTAATATTTCAAGTTGCAGACAAAACATTTTGAATGATATTCCAGGTAAAATCTTTTATACACAGTTCTGAGGCAAATAGAAGACTTCATGTTGATATTTACTGTAAGCAATGTTATTTTAAAATAGTGTAAGAAATCTGAAAATAACATATTTAAAAATTATCACCAAGTCTAGGTCACTGAAGTCCCATTATTAGCTGTCAGGTAAATAAAGGTAACACTTTGATATTTTGCAAGAAACTGGCGCTCAGCCTACCAGTATCAGATACTAATTGATTTTTTATGGTAGAGCCTTTAACATCAAAGGGAAGATAATATCTTATTATTAGAAACTAGATCTTTTAATAATCTGTTAACTTGTCAATATATAGTGTTATTTCTGCAGCTTGAGATACAGAGATGAAAATCGATAAGGAATTACTGATTTCGTCAGAACATATTGTTTTATTGTTCAATATAATGTTGCAATTATTTGATACTTTTTTTCCCAAAGTGTAATAACAAGAGAAAAATGTTAAGACTGTGATATTTTGTGATTTTCTAAATACCTTTGTAAATTGATCTTAGAGTTTTTGATGTACTTACGTTTTCAAGCATTTCAATTGCAAAAACAGGTAATGTTCTCTGAAAATTTTTTTCAAAGCAGTCACTTTTGATTTTCTCCATCAGTGATTATGTTGCATGTTTCATTCCTTCCTGCCCATAAACCACAGACAGAAGTATGGAAGTTGTCCTTCTTAATGAGGTAATTTGTATGCAGACATCCATTGTCACTTGGTCCCACATTTAATGACCTTCATGTCTTTGAGTCAACTTGAGGCATTAATTTCCTCCAAATAATGTAAAATATAAGGCATTGAGACGTTATCACTCTCTCCAGTACAACTGCCATAAGGATTTTTTTGGACATAATTTTGGCCTCCTGTGACAAAACATAGCCAGATGTAAATTAGTAAATTATATTACATACAATCTTTGAAGAATGATTGACTTGGAAAAAAGGCTTTACAGTAATCTGAGCTTTGATCAACTTCAACATATTAAAGTTGTTCCATTCAGTTGCACAGTTTAGGTTGTTGTCAGTAATGGAATAGACCCGTTAATCATTTGTAGGGGTTTTATTTGAAATGTAGTTGACCGAAAATGAAAAAAAAACTGTTCATGATCAGAAACATCAAATAATGAAGGCAAACAAGGGTCTGTACTCATGATGAAGGCAAACAAGGGTCTGTACTCACAATGAAGGCAAACAAGGGTCTGTACTCATGAAGAAGGCAAGCAATGGTTTGTACTCGTGATGAAGGCAAACAAGGGTCTTTACTCATGATGAAGGCAAACAAGGGTCTGTACTCATGATGAAGGCAAACAAGGGTCTGTACTCATGATGAAGGCAAACAAGGGTCTGTACTCGCAATGAAGGCAAACAAGGGTCTGTACTCATGATGAAGGCAAACAAGGGTCTGTACTCATGATGAAGGCAAACAAGGGTCTGTACTCATGATGAAGGCAAACAAGGGTCTGTACTCGCAATGAAGGCAAACAAGGGTCTGTACTCATGAAGAAGGCAAGCAATGGTTTGTACTCATGATGAAGGCAAACAAGGGTCTGTACTCATGATGAAGGCAAACAAGGGTCTGTACTCATGATGAAGGCAAACAAGGGTCTGTACTCATGAAGAAGGCAAGCAGTGGTTTGTACTCGCAATGAAGGCAAAAATTGTCCTGCTGGAGTTAAGGCAGTTTATCTTTACGTAGACATGTTACTGTAGGAGATGACATTATCTTACTGTATCTTACTGTAAGAGATGACATATTGCTGTAGAAGATGACATCATCTTATTGTAGGAGATGACAATTATCTAATGTTACTACAGAAGAACCAGTAGTAAGACTTCCATCTGTCATCCATTAGAGAATGCTACTTTTCTCACATTAACAATCACAGCTGGCTTGAACCTGACTGACTATAAATGTTATAGTATTAAAGTGGTTGTTAATTCAGCAATGGTGTTTCTTAACCTTAGTGGTGTTCTCATAGCTGTTTATGGTCATTAGGCATTGTATCAAGTTTGAAACCACACTGCATTAAGGAATCATAAGTATACAAGATTTTTTTTTTATAGAAATGCTCAGCAGGCTCCAGAATGCATTATTATGCAAAAGAAATTGAGTCTTTCATCATTCCAAAATTTAGGCATGTTACTGCAAAACCTCCTTTCCATTTGTAACTGCCAAAGAGGCAGTAAAGGCCTAAAAGTTAAATACATCATGCAAAAAATGTCATGTCACCAGTCTGCTTGGGGACAAGGGTTGAATTATCACATACTAAATCATCCTGTGTGCAATTATTGTTCTTATCCAGCAAAAAATTTAGCCTGTTTTCACATACAACAAATGGATATTTTCGGTGGTGAATTTCTTTATTTTATGTTCCTCTGCTTCTGGGCAGATTGTTGCTGTTTTTTTACCCATAATGTAATATCTTCCTCAGTCTATAAATAGAACATAAATCAAGCAGCTAACTGCATTTACTCAGCCAAGAGGCAGGATTTTGTTATCTCATAAAGTATTACAATACAGAACAATTTAGTTTTGAATTTACATAGCCATAAAGTAAGGCATTTATATTCAAATGAAGCTGGTTCATTTTATGAAATAATGCAACATTAGTTGTACTGAAGTAACACTCTATTACCAAACTGGATCAAAAATGAAAACAAAAATAAAGATGAAGATAAAAGAGAAGATAAAAGAGAAGTATAAAAGATCTGCCAAGTGTAGGAACTGAGAGTTGAAGTCTTAACTTAGAAGACTGCCAAGTGTAGGAACTGAGAGTTGAAGTCTTAACTTACAAGACTGCCAAGTGTAGGAACTGAGAGTTGAAGTCTTAACTTACAAGACTGCCAAGTGTAGGAACTGAGAGTTGAAGTCTTAACTTACAAGACTGCCAAGTGTAGGAACTGAGAGTTGAAGTCTTAACTTACAAGTCTGCCAAGTGTAGGAACTGAGAGTTGAAGTCTGCCAAGTGTAGGAACTGAGAGTTGAAGTCTGCCGAGTGTAGGAACTGAGAGTTGAAGTTTGCCAAGTGTAGGAACTGAGAGTTGAAGTCTGCCAAGTGTAGGAACTGAGAGTTGAAGTTTGCCAAGTGTAGGAACTGAGAGTTGAAGTCTGCCAAGTGTAGGAACTGAGAGTTGAAGTTTGCCAAGTGTAGGAACTGAGAGTTGAAGTCTGCCAAGTGTAGGAACTGAGAGTTGAAGTCTGCCAAGTGTAGGAACTGAGAGTTGAAGTCTTAACTTAGAAGTTGCTAGAATAAATTCATTGTAATTGGACAAAGACATTTAGAGAGACTGTAATATCAGAAATATGTGAAAACAATGTATTTGATTTGTTTCAGTTATTGTATTCAAACTCTTGAAAAGTCAAGGTCACAATACCATATATAAATATTACTCTGAGAATTTGACTTGAATTGTTAGTCATAGATAACAATATAAAAATTTTGTACATACAGTTGAACAAATATAATAGTTTTGTAGGGGAATAGCAGGAAGTTAAGAAAGGTGACTGCTCACCTGCTCTACACATGTTAGGCACATCTTTTACAAAAAACAGAAATTTGGATATTGCATAACTGTTGGAATCTGTGAATGAAATTAGCATTTTCTGAGAACAGTGGAGCAGAGTGGGAACATAATAATTCATCCATTGCTATGAAAGAAATATGAATGACTTACATTTTATACAGTTTGTATGTCATAAACATGTTGTTTGCATTTTAAAGAAACTGAATGTAAACTCTTACTACAGTTTCTGAATTGTAAATAATTTTTACACTACTCAATGACTGGGAGTTGAGGGTTTGAACACTGCTTTTGATCCTACCTTTCTAAATCCTTGTGAGCCGGACATCAATGTTGTGCAGATCTTGAGTTATTAAAATTCAGAGGGTGTATTGGTTTGGCAAACTTGGATACATAACTAAAACCCATTTAGATATTCTTGAAACAGATCAAAATCTATCAAAACTAAGTCTATCAGTTTAACTGCAGGCATTTTATTACAGATGCTGTAGATTGTGTTATAGGTGTATGATTGAAGGGGTTGTGCTTGATTTTTGTTTAACTGTAGAATGTGTTATAGGTGTATGATTGAAGGGTTGTGCTTGATTTTTGTTTAACTGTAGAATGTGTTATAGGTATGATTGAAGGGGTTGTGCTTGATTTTTGTTTGCATTAAAAATTAATCAAACTAGTCAGACTGATATGCTTCTGCATATATACGAGGGCTTTACAGAAAATAATTCTGACCCCTGATAGTCAAATCTACAGCTGGTACAGTATATCTTCAGTGTCTGTGTTATGATTCAAAAAGCTTGAGAAGCTGAACAAAGGAAGCGTAGACTTAGAAAGATGAAAAGGAAAGCCTAGACTTAGAAAGAAATTTGCTTCAAATTTTTTTACAAAAACTTGCATGACAAATGTATGATGCAGCCTTTTTACAGGTCTTCTTCACTGTGCAAAATTTAACATCATACGCCTGTGTTTTCATTGCAGAGCAAGAGAAAAATGAAGATGTTGTTTAAGAGCAATTTGTTATGAGAGAGCTTTTGCAATTTGTCAGCAAAATGTATTAATAATCAGAGAGAAAATATTGTTTCGAAAAAGAAATGACAGAATTTCCATTTTAGAAATAAAAAAGAAATCATCTGTCATCAAAATGCATGAAATCTGTTAAAATCTAATGCAGCATCTTAGGAGTATTATAAACAAGATGTTGCAGTATGTCACTGGAAATTGAGAGAAAATTGCAAGAAAATTCATCATGTTTTTGTCGACAATTTTAATCTCAGCTACAAAGTAATTCTTTGTCTTGAGAAAATGTATTATCTTTAAACCATTTTGAAACAAGCTTTGTTGGCAAATTAATCAGAAATGTTAGAAGCAAAACTTCTTAAAAATGCAGTCTGTTGCAGAAATTCATGAAAATGGAATTTACAGATTTATGAACGCCCTTGTATATCATCAAAAAGGCTTTGATACAAGGATTATGCAAGTTCTGAGAAAATTCGTTGATGACAGCAGTTTAAAGTTAACTTTTTAATCTTAGCTAATGTTAATTAGAAATTGAAAGGGAATACATCAGAGTATAACATGTACTTTCTATAGATTTAACTGCTTGTTTTCACTATCAGCAACTGAAAGTAATAAAAGTAATTATTATGCTTGCAAAAACATGGCACATTTGCCAGATCTACTTTCTAGAAAAGTAGATTTCACAGCTAGAATTCCAGCAAATGTTTTTCTGAAATGAATCATGTTTATGGTATCTGTACAACACTTGTTTCCACAAGCTTTTAACAGATTTTTATGAAGAATTAATTGACAATTATACTTACCACTGCCACCATTAGGCCAGAAATTGGTCCATGATTAATTGGTCTGAATGTAACTTCACCTAGCAACTCATTTGCCAAAGGAGAACTTTGTACTGGGTAACAGTAGAAATATTTTTTGATCTGATAACCCAGCATGTTTTTTGCCTGAAGCAATGGGGAGAAATGTGCCCATAGGAACCGTTGAAGTACCAGCAAGACTACAAACAGGGTTAGTCTAACTCACCTCTCGTTGCTACTCTCGTTGTTATTGTTGCAGTTGTTAGTCTCTCGATTGTAGTTGCCTTTGCTCTACACACAAAAATGCCACGTAGTCTCTCAATTGTAGTTGCCCTTAGCTCTACACACAAAAATGCCAGGTAGTCTCTCAATTGTAGTTGCCCTTTGCTCTACACACAAAAATGCCAGGTAGTCTCTCGATTGTAGTTGCCCTTAGCTCTACACACAAAAATGCCACGTAGTCTCTCAATTGTAGTTGCCCTTAGCTCTACACACAAAAATGCCACGTAGTCTCTCAATTGTAGTTGCCCTTTGCTCTACACACAAAAATGCCACGTAGTCTCTCGATTGTAGTTGCCCTTTGCTCTACACACAAAAATACCACGTAGTCTCTCGATTGTAGTTGCCCTTTGCTCTACACACAAAAATGCCAGGTAGTCTCTCGATTGTAGTTGCCCTTAGCTCTACACACAAAAATGCCAGGTAGACTCTCGATTGTAGTTGCCCTTTGCTCTACACACAAAAATGCCACGTAGTCTCTCAATTGTAGTTGCCCTTTGCTCTACACACAAAAATGCCAGGTAGTCTCTCAATTGTAGTTGCCCTTTGCTCTACACACAAAAATGCCAGGTAGACTCTCGATTGTAGTTTCCCTTTGCTCTACACACAAAAATGCCAGGTAGTCTCTGGATTGTAGTTGCCCTTTGCTCTACACACAAAAATGCCAGGTAGCTATAGATGTTGGATCAGAAATTTATTAATGGTGTACATACTTAGAATCTTAGAATAAATCATAAGCTTGTCAAATATCCTGTGGATCTTTTCTGTGGTTTTAAAACTTTAATTAATTTCATATAACATTTGTAGTATCATGTTCTTGTTACTCAGTTTTGATAGTTCAGTCCTTATTTGCTTTTAATGTTTTTTCTTAAATTACATTTCCATGCAATTTAAAATGGACTTGGAGCATTTTCATATGGTCCATGGAAATAGCTTTCACTGTAGTTCACAGGTTCAGCTGAAACTTAGTTTTATGCTTTTTTATGTAAATGTTCTTTGGATAAAGTGGCTTAAGGGAATACCTAATAGGGAAACATTGTTATGGAGTAAGACTTATATGACTTTAGCTTAATATTGCTAGTTACAGAACTATTACTGAATTTGCACCACTGAGATCGAGATATTAGTGAGTAGTTGGTATTTTAATGTTAATCAAAACAGTTATGCAATTTTATGTATTACAATACATTTTTCTCTAGCACCATGCTGTTTGTAAGAAAAACATTCTGATATTTTTGCTAGACAGTTACTTAGAGAATAGACTTGTTATGACACCCTTTTAAAAACCTTGTAGAACACCCATAAATCTTTTGAAAAGAAATGTACATATGTTTACACAAGGCATTCATACCTCTTCAAGATTGAGAAATATATTTAAAATGTCAAAAATACATATATATGAAGTAGTCCTGCCTTCTCAGTAAGATTTCAGCATATGTAAAATGTCTCATTTCTGCAACAAAACATGAAGGGTGATATGATACAATGACGCCCTGGGTCCCTGCTGTTTACAGCCTGCCAACCTTCCTTCTTGCTTGTTTCTATAATGGATTCCCTAATTGTTTTAGGATCAGTATTCATCCCAGTTATTTTTACATTTCTATGTGCCATTGCTTCAAATGATGGATGGTTTGTTTGGGAAAATGTTTTTACATTTTTGCTGTACAATATGTCCTGAATATGTTTTCAGATCACATTTATTTTGGAACGAGTCAGTTCTAATAAAAATCAGAATGAGTAATTAGCTTCTTTTTTGCCTTAAGAATTTCTAATTTAAGCTTCCATAGGTAGTATGTTGGTAGAGTTAAATTATTATCATGCAATGTAATAGATCTAGTTGTTTCTCCCAGACAAATTGGCATTACTCATTCAAAAACTAGACAAATAAAATTTGCATTATAAGACTTAGAAATGCAATAACTGCAGTTTTTACTCATTTTACTATTCTTTTATTCAGTTCTTAAATTTAATTGCATGTCCCATTGCACACTGTTGAGGATTCCTCATTACACTCTGGTAGTAGTTATTTTTCCAATCAATAGAGGGATAAGGCAAGGAGGTGACTCATTCCCTGATTAATTAATTTGATTAGAAAAAAAATTCCCTGGTTTCTGATTATTTCCCTTTATTTCTGATTGATATCTATTAAATCACCTAGTGATAACCCTTCTACACTTTTCACACTTATTAGAAAATGAGACTTTACATTGATAGCAAAAATTTCTTTCTGATTATAAGTCAGGTAAGGTTAAGTCAGGGACAGCTTTATTTGGTTCATACATGAGTGAAAAAACCAGCAATTTCAAAAAAAAAAAAAAAGCTACACTTGAATCTATGTGCTTTCAGCCATTTTAGATATCATTATAAATCACTGTTTAGTAAAATAAATAGTGTACATTAGGTTTGATACTTAAATACAACGGCATATCAGTTGTATTTGCTAATTGTGAAAAGAGTATTATTGTCTGTTAATTTTCACTAAATAAAAAGTATCATTTCATTTCCCTATATATTTGTTATGTTCTGTTCTTACTAATTACACACATTAATGTGATCAGATGGTAGATTTTGTATAATATTCCCAGTACTATCTGTTACACACTGCAGATGTATAGTGAATTGATTGAAACTTCCCAGTATTAATTGATGATTGGTAAGGAAATTAATTGATCCTAAAATAAGACTGTGTTCCCGTTTATTTTCATTTGTCTAATAGAATGGCTTTTGAACATTTATTATACACACATCATATAGAAAATGACATATTAATAGCTATACACATAAACATCACTGTGTGTTAATAATCTTTTTTTTTTCAATTAGACAATAGTTCTTGGCTTCTTAAGAAGTAAAATCAGATGGTCTCTTGATAAACAACAGAGGTTTTTTTATTTGAAGTTAAGTATTTCTAAACTCAGGAAGTACTTAATTGATTTCAGTGGAAGAACGAGATGGTCAAATACAGAAGAACATGCATTCATTTAAAGTTTGCATTACTCATAACAGTGCAAACTAACTAAAAGAAAACCATGTTCTGATCATGTATACCATGCACATGTTACCTGGCCTGTTAGTTTCAGTTTTTTCAGTCTTCTCTCGCTCGCTTGACTTCTTTTTTTTGCAGCACATTTTCCTTTTTACAGCAATAGACAGTTGCTATTCCACATAAAACAAAATAGCTTCATTACTGTTATTTTAGAATTTCATAAAAGACACCATATGCTAGAATTATTAGATTGTTAATTTCATCCAGACTTACTGATTAGGAGTAGGTCTAAAACTATATTTATCTGGATTAAGATATGTCATAAGAAGTCTGCAAGCAGAATAAGTCTTTCTGATTGATAGTATTCTATCATATAAGACTGGCAGACATTTCTGTCAAAAATCATCAGAAAATTCCTTATATGGACATAATTCTCTTTCATCCTTTTCAGTATACTTTTGCCTCGTTAAGGCCTAAAAGATGATTAGATGGCTGATAATAGATGTAATTTATCAAGTTTTATGGCAGATAAGTTCGCAGACGTAAGAAAATCAATTTTAGTTTCTGCAAAAATAGAACTACAGTACTGTTGGATTTTTGCATTTCTTTGTAAAGTCTAATATTTGTGATGCTAGAGGAGAAGATGCAAGTACACAAAGGGAAACAAAAGTTTTGGATACAAGATTGATGCTGAAAACAGTGGTAATAAGGACAAAACCAGCACAGAGTATTTTAAGGGAGGTAACTCTACTTTAAAAAACAGACTCAAAGTTCTATGCTCATGGTATTGGCTATGGCATTTTATGAAAAAAACTGTAATTCTAGCAGCTATCATACAATGCACAATTTTCTTCTAGTGATAAGATCTTCATTGTTTCCTTAAAAAATATTTATTTTCTAGAAAAGACGCTTGAACAAGGTACTGATAAGTCTGTACTTGAAACATCGGCATTCTGTAATCAGGATATGATCAGAGATGTTGTAAACAAGATTATCTCCCCATTATAATCTTAACATAAGCTTACCTCCCAATAGAGCTACTCTGGAGAGCTCTACAATGGTCCATAAAGCTTAAAAACCTCTTCAGTCCATCCACTTAGCATTGCAATAATTCAGAAAATCTGGGAGTAATCTGCCCTTATCATCTTCATTATGGAGGTGCTAAAATTACAATCTGTGTTATCTGTATTTTGATTCCAACAATCTGCTTAGCAGGCAGCATATTTTAAGAAAATCAAATTACAGGAGATACTTTATATTTTATAATCTCCACCCAGAAGGATGTGTTTAAATAAAAAACAAGAGAAATCCTGTCTTTATTAACTTTGAAGTTTCCATAGTTACAAGCAGACATGATGCAGAACCTTAATTTCAACAGAATATTGAAAATGAAATGAGTGGTCAGAAGATCAATATAGAAAATACTTATTGTGAAGTTATTGAGATTTTGTTTTTAGAAATAGATAAACTAAATTCATGTACATAGGCACTATAAAAAGGTTAAAAATACATGTTTATTTCAATTTAACTTGTAGGCATAAAACTAAGAATAAAGAAACAAAAGAAACACCAGGCGGATGAAGACAAAAAAAACTAAACATATAGAGCATTTTCTGCTGTAGATCTTTGAATAGAGCTCGTTGTGAAGACAAAGAGATTGCTATTCATGAAAATTGAATTTACAGACAATACAGAAGTAAAGTAATTGCTTTATTTTTTTGCGCTTTTCTCATCAGAAATAAGAAGAGACATGTAATCAAAGGGGTACAGACTTCCAAGTTTACCCACAGTGGGGGAGTTCATTTCAATCTATTTACATATAATCTAGACTGTCACCTTTATTAGACAGAAGTCTAACATGCAGGAGATAATGATGAAATTCTAAACTGAAAACTTGTTATGTTAAATCTCCAGAGCCCTGTGGCAAATGTTTCCAGACCCTCTAGAAAGAATTAAGACAGATGGTTAGAAACAGTATCAGCTTACTTGAATGTTCATTTTTGTCTCCTTTGGGTTTCACTGCTCTCCTTTGGCGTGATAATGATACTTTAGTGTGATATTGCTTCTTTGGCATAATATGATTGCTTTTGTGTAATAATATTGGAATGGAAAATGCCAGCAGAAAAAAATTAAATACATACAAGGAGGATGCCAGTATGTTGTGCATTATTAGAGCCAAAGTGCTTCTTTGTATTGTAATGTTTCTGTAATGTGTAATATATTTCGTGGGTGATTAAGGAAAATGTCCTAAAGAAAGGGACCAAAAGTCTTTTTATAAATTTAGGTAGATACTTACAGATGAACACTTTTATTTGAATAAGATTGAAAGTTTATCTTATCTTGTAATGGAATCATTTGCTAACAGGCATTACGAAAATAGTCATTACCTATAACTCTTTGGAACATACTTCAACACTTTTTATGCTGCCTTAAAATAATTAAAAAGTCTCCATTAAGATGCTCTTTTTTACTATTTAAAAAGGAAAATAATTTTAATCTTGACAAGAAATCTAATTCTTGTTGAACTGCAGAGAGAAAAATGGACAGTTATTTCAGGAAATAGGCTGTTGTTAAATGGTGCATTTATCATGCAATAATAGAGCATTAACATAAAGACACAAAATTTAATGTTTCACTCTCCAGAAGCTGTAAAACATTGGTAAAACTATTAAAATTTAATGGGAAACTTCAAGTGGAATACAAACTCTGGCTTTTCTTCATAGTTTTAAAGAGTAAAAGATGCACTTCATAGTTTTAAAAAGTAAAAAGGTACACCCAGCATAATACTTTTGAAACATCACATATGGTCTTAAAAGTCATGTTTTAATTTAAACTTATATATTTAACATGGATTGTGAAAACTTCTTAAGCAACTAATACTTATCCTGCTTGACGGCTGCTTCCAGCTAGGTCAGACCAGTACTAGCTCTGAAGGTGTAATATGTCACTGATCCTTGTAGGGGTTTGGACCGGTGACCTTTGGAACAGGAGTCTGGCCCTCTACAACTCGGTGTTCCACTATTTAGCTTCTAACAGCATGCTAAGTTAAGGCATTGAAGTTGAAAATTGCAGTTTAGAAATTTCTTTAGGACCGAAAGACATTAAAAGATTTAGTTCTAATGGTTTCAGATGAATCTGTCACACAACATGCTAAGCATTTTAAGTAGTTTTCATTATACAGTCTTTTGTGTATGTGAGCTGTAATGTTTTAGTGAAATTCTAAAAGATGAATGTAAACTCCATATATTTTTGCCACTTTTATGCCTTTTGATTACTCCAAGATTGTTTGGTAATTTAAAGAAAATTTGTCTGTGACATGTTTATCACTTTATAAGAAATTATGGATAAATGTCTTTTATAATCTTTGATTTGTTTTCTGTTGAAATATGACGTCAAAGAGTCCTTTGTCACGACAGGATAAAAAGCTTTTCCATCTTGTTATTTCCTGTCTTGTCATATGCTTCTGTCATCCACTACATTGGTTCTTCTTCTGCATTAAGTAATGTCAGATAAGGCTGGGAGCCATAAAAATTGCTTATGTATTTCAGAAAAAGATGGACAACAAAACAGATTATGCCTAAAGAAATCCGGACATTTGCACCCCCAGGACATTTGCCCCTCAGTCTTTAAATGTGTCATTGGACATTTGCACCCCCCAGGTGAAATATCACCTTAGACATTTGCCCCCCAGAAGAAATATCACCTTGGACATTTGCCCCCCCCCCCCCCCCCCCCCTTCGCCAGTAGAAAAATTGCCATACACTTTTGCCCTCAAGTAGAAATATTATTAAGATAAGCTCCCTGCTGAATAACTGTGTTTTATTATTAAAAAGGGAACACATTCTAAGTTAACATATTTATTTATAAAGAAATTTCACAAATATCATACATGCTTATTCATGTCGTTCAAAGAATGTTAATTTGCAGTAATTTTTTTATTTTTAAAGTACATTAATATCAGATTATTCCTAAGTTCAGTTACTGTATAACAATGAACAAAACATCCAAAAAGATAAAAATGTGACATTATCTAGCATTACAAAAGCTTAAACATTGATATTGTAATTGTTTTATTAAAAAATATCCAGTGTTTCATGTACAATATAATATTCTGGGTGGCAAATGTCCATGGTAATATTTCTGCTGGGGTAGGTGGGTGGCGGGGTGCAAATGTCCAAAGCGATATTTCATTTGGGGAGGCAAATGTCCATGGTAATATTTCTACTGGGGAGGCAAATGTCAAATAATACATTTAAAGACTGGGAGGGGGGAGTGCAAATGTCCCTGATTCGCCTTTAAAGAAATATGTCTTTGGTTAATTTCCAAGATCATTTGAGAAGTTGAATTCTGAACCTTGCATGGTTTACTTTGAGCACTGGAAAGACATTTATTTGTTTTATTGTAGAACAGATATTTGAAACAAGTTAACAAGACAGGATGATTGCAGCGCATTATTTGAAGAAGGAAATAACAATATGCCAACAAGATAGTTGCTAGATAATAACAAGATAATTGTAAAATTGTGACAAGATAATCTGCAAACAAGATAACATCAGTTACACAGAATGCATCTTTTACTGCTAAACAACAGCTTATTCCCAAGTATTGTTGTTTTTAATATTCTTTCAACAAAGACCGCTTTTCTTTAAGCAGATGAAAAATTTTGTGGAACAATAAAAGTTAATAGATTTGTTTTCCATCTGTGTGGTGTTTCATTTTATTTATTAGATCACGGCTAATTAAGTTTTATTTCATTTGATCTTGGAACTTTTATTGATGAAATAAATTGATATCTTTAGTAGATATCAAAATAAACCTTTATTAGGTGTGAAATGAACTTTATTGAGGAAGAATTGTAAATAAAGAGATACAATAAAAGATTGTGTTGTTGTTGTAATTTGTTATATTTAATTGTTTATTTCATATAATGGGAAAGGTTTTAAAAGAGATTTATTTTTCAAAAATAGAGTCTTTTGCCAACTTTATTAAAAACAGTGGAACTCATGAAATTTACAGGATGAAAGATAGAAGCTAAGATGTCCATTTGTACAGTACGCGCCAGGAGGAACTCACATTTTCCGCTTTATTTCGCGGACGCGGAAAAAAAAATATCCGCAGCGACATCGAGGAAAAAAACGGAATTCCTCGATGTCTCGACATCGCGAAATATCTCGGCGATATTTGACGACCAGCGCGAAAATAATTAGGGTCATAACTCACCTGGATAAGCTGAACATTTAGTGAAATGACCGTAATGAAACTGTGCATTTTACGTCTGCCAATTCTGTGACATTTGGTAAAATTTAAACCAAATTTCTAATACATTTGCTGTGCTTACGTCGTTGAAAACGCTCGTTATTGTATAGCAAAATCGATCAATAATTTTGTCAAGCGCATAGACGATACAGATGTCGCAGTATGGTTTACATGTTGTACGTTTTCTTTCAATATATGAATGCAGTTTTACCACGTGTAATTCGGAAACCAGTCAATTTATTTTCTGAAAATAGGGTCAGCTGTTCCGAGAAGCAACAATTACTTTCGGTTTTGAATTGTCATTCCTTCCGTTAACAAATACGAGCATTCGTAAACAAATGCATCAGAATGAGAGTTTAATACATTTAAATGATATTTTAAAGCGTAAAATCCGCCGAAATGCGTGTAATGAGGAACTTTGTGAGCCTCGATACGTCAATTCTTACCTGTGAAAAAGTTCGCGGAACCATTTAGCGGACGTCCGCCGCGATATTTGGTGACCATGTCCGCGGCGGTGATCCTCGAAATGCGGCGGATTTGGTCGCGTTTTAAGGAATGGGGAGTCTGCGACGACCTCGAGGAAAACGAGAGTTCCTCCTGGCGCGTACTGTAAGAGTAACCTCATTACTGGTTACTGTAACTGACTTCCTGTTCTTTTGCTGAGAAACTGCTTTTAAGAAGCCAAAACTAATCCATGATGGACAAAGCATGAAAATCTGAATCATTTAAATGGAAATTAATCTTTTCTAAGACAAATTTGATCCGATTATGACCATTTTTCTTTGGGAAAATATTACCAACATCTGTGAATCACTATTCAGAAATAACTTTAAAGGGTTTGTAGAATCACAATAAATGTCATCTAATTACACTGACCCATGACCTTGCAAGCTTCCTGACCACCCTGATTGATCATGGACGTGTGCCGGTCACCCGCATCTCATTGTTGGCTTGTCAGACATCCCACAATGCATTACTTGTGCTGTGGGTTTAATTAGTCGTAGTGTATTGTCATGTTTGGTCACTCCTGGTCATGATTTTGAATGTACAAGTGTGGATTAAAATTGAGTGTCATTGTTTGCCAGGACACAAGGCCGTTCATGGACAACAAGCAATATCTGTAGATTAAAAACAGCGAACTTCTGCCATTTGCAGAAATATGTTTGCTTGGCGATTTTGGCGATGTTTTGTGAAGAAAAAATTGGAACAGTTGGGTTCCATTGTAATATTTAGTTTCATTCAATTATTTTGTTCCCAAAAAAGTTATGTAAAAAGGTTTTAAGTTTTAATTTTCTATGATCTTATCTAAAGTCAAGTTATTCAGTTGTTATTTTATTGGTATGAAGTTTGCATTGAAAATGTATGATTTCAGTTTTGTGGTTAAATCTAAGACTGAAAACTTTAATTGAGCATCCTGCAATTATTAACAGTTTTTTGTTTCTATCTAGTTTTACACATAGACAGGTGAAAACTAAACAGGTGAAGAGAGAGAAGAATGGATAGCAGTGATGTGAGAGAAGAAGAGAGGATGAGGGACATAGTAGAGAGAGTGAAGGAAGGAGAAGGTATGGTGAGGGACAGAAGGGTGAGAAATAAAGTAGACAGGGTTAAGAAAGGAGAAGATATGGTAAGGAGAGGGTGAGGGAAGGAGAGGTGAGGGTGTGGAAGGAGAGGTGAGAGTGTGGGAAGGAAAAGAGAGAGTGAGAGAAAAAATAGAGGTAGAGGATGAGTAGAGAGATTGAGGGAAAGACAAAAGATGGTGTGTGTGGTAAGAAAGGAATGCTGAAAAAGAGGGGGGTGAAAATGAGGAAAGGGACATTGTGAGAAAAGACAAAATGTTTGATGCAGTGTTTGAGAAGGGAGGGAATACAGAGACAGGAAATGATGGATGAGCAGAGAGTAGAAGGACCCTTAGAGAGGGAAAAAAGGTGTTTCAGTACAACAACACTTCACAGCCAGATATTGCTTTGTTATGCAAGATCCCTGGGGTTATCAAATATTACAATAACACAAGATTTTACTGGAGAGCTTTCAATAGAGTATATCTAATTGAGCTAAGTGATTCATAAACTATGTAATTGTCTGAAATTACTTATCTAGATATATAAATTGGTAGGCTATCATGTACCCACTCTGTATCAGTGTGGCAATTAGTAGTTGCTAATTGAATCACTGAGAATTGGAATATTTCTTTGTTTTTATGGAAATTGTGCGTTTGTAGAGGGGAAAATCAAATTGTATCGTAAATGAAGTGATTTATACTACAAATTAATATATTATTGTTTTGCACTTTCTTCAAAATAAAAATCACAGATACAACACAAGAAAGGAAAAATACATATAAATGTTTAAACATACCTGCAGCAAGTTCAAAGAAGTACTAACAAAGTGATTGACATCATGCATTTACATAGCAAATACCTCTTTTTGTCACTTTTATTGACTTGTATGCAAAGCTATTCAGGTTATAATGTGGAAATGCCTCACAAATGTCTGCCCAGAGCATTGTCCTTCCTCCTTATACTCAGTCTTGCCTTGTTTTGCAGTCTTCAAATATTTCTTGCCTTGTCTTAACCTTACCTACCTCATCATCTTTTGCCTTCTACTTTGTCTTGCTTATTTAGCCTTATTTACTCTGTCTTGCCTTGTATTGCACTCTACTCTGTGTTGCCTTGTATTGCACTCTACTCTGTCTTGCCTTGTATTGCACTCTACCCTTTCTTGCCTTGTATTGCACTCTACTCTGTCTTGCCATGTATTGCACTCTACTCTTTCTTGCCTTGAATTGCACTCTACTCTGTCTTGCCTTGTATTGCACTCTACCCTTTCTTGCCTTGTATTACATTCTACTCTGTCTTGCCTTGTATTGCACTCTACTCTGTCTTGCCTTGTATTGCACTCTACTCTGTCTTGTCTACTCTGTCTTGCCTTGTATTGCACTCTACTCTGTCTTGCCTTGTATTGCACTCTACTCTGTCTTGCCTTGTATTGCACTCTACTCTGTCTTGCCTTGTATTGTACTCTGCTCTGTCTTGCCTTGTATTGCACTCTGCTCTGTGTTGCCTTGTATTGCACTCTACTCTTTTTCCTTGGTCAAAATTCAGTATATTTCAACAACAGCAAGACAAGGAATAAATAGAAGATAACATTATGCAAATTACGTTTAAGGTTTGTGTTGGTTTGGCCAGTTGAGGAGGCATTTGACAAGACTGTTCCAATATAGTTAGGGAAGTCAGAAAAAATAATATAAGTGAATTACAATAATGAAATTGAGAAAATGATTATAGATGCTTGATAGAATAATAAGTAGGCATGTCACATTCCATGATGAAAAGTGTTAAGGTTCCCGTATCCAGTGACAACAGTATCTTGGGGGAGAGATATCCCGGATGACATTCTAATGTCTTTTCATGCAATTTGATTTTCATGATGTGAAAGAAGGGGTGTTATTAGTATTTCAGTATGTTGACATGTGTATTTTATTGGCCTAGCGGAAAAATTAAATGCAAAATATGATACCTATGAACATATACTGAGGGAATTCATTTGTCAATGCAAAGCTAAATTGACCATTGTGCAGATTTTTTTTTTTTATGACAATATTGCTGATGTTCATCTCTGTAGAAAATATATTCTCTTCAGTTACGAAAAAATAATCAAACTAGGATTAAAATATGATTGTAATGACAGAAAATATGCAAGACTAAATCACAGACATCTTTATCTGATGATTCTGCATTGTACATGGTTACAGGCTAAGCCTTGTTACATGCTGTTCATGATTACATGGTGTACATGAACACAGGCTAAGCCTTGTTACATGCTGTTCATGATAACAAGGTGTTCATGAGTACAGGCTTAGCATGGTTACAAACTGTGCATGATTACAGGCTTAGCATGGTTACAAACTGTGCAAGCTGATTACATGGTATGCATGATTACGTGGTGTTCATAAATACAGGCTAGGATGGTTATAAACTGTGCATGGTTACATGGTGTGCATGATTACATGCTTAGCATGGTTACAAACTGTGCATGATTACATGGTGTTCATGAATACATGGTGTGCATGATTACATTGGTGTTCATGAATACAGGCTAGGATGGTTATAAACTGTGCATGGTTACATGGTGTGCATGATTACATGGTGTTCATAATTACATGGTGTTCATGAATACAGGCTAGGATGGTTATAAACTGTGCATGGTTACAGGCTTAGCATAGTTACAAACTGTGCAAGATTACATGGTGTGCATGAATACAGGCTTAACATAGTTACAAACTGTGCATGATTACATGGTGTGCATGAATACAGGCTTAACATAGTTACAAACTGTGCATGATTACATGGTGTGCATGAATACAGGCTTAGCATAGTTACAAACTGTGCATGATTACATGGTGTGCATGAATACAGGCTTAGCATAGTTACAAACTGTGTATATTTGTTTCCTTTAATTTTCAATGTCTTCAGTTTGTAGTATTTAATTTTAATTGCATTTGTTGTACTTTCTGCATTTTTAGCTAATAAAGCAGTAGTTTTGTTATGTTTCATGTATGTATTTTATATTTTCAGCACAATGCCGGGACTCCCTAGGAATGCAGACAGGAAACATACCAGATAAGTCCATAACAGCAAGCTCCTCATATGATGATTCCACTGTTGGCCCAAAGTTTGCAAGGTAAGAATTTTTGACCATATTAGCAGGTAACTTAAAGGAATAGTTATCTGATGGAAATTTACCATAAAGAAAACAATGCAAACACCTGCTGGACAATCTGTCGTGGCTCTGACATAGTCTTTTGTCATTCTTTATCCTTCCATGACAAGGAAACTCAGAATGGCATTGAATTGTCCTTTCTTTTATCGCATTGAACTAAGTTTTATCCATTATCTAAGAATTAATGAAAAACTGAAAAAGACAGCAGACTTTAGAGTAAAACATGTAAAAAAGGACAAATATATTCCTGGAAATTTAGGTCATTAAGCATGTTATGGTTTGTCCTTGGCAGATCCAAAATAACAGAAATATTTTCACAAAGACTCCCATTCTTAGTGGTCATATTGAAATGAACATTTGTTGATAATGGAACTCTTCCTGGTTTTCTCTGAAAAGGGTGTGAAATGTGTCTAAAGACATGGGGAGATAATTGCCATGAATTTATGGCTCTTAGAAGCTGGTACTGAATTCCTTTTTGTTTTAATATTGATTAAAGATAATGGACTTTTGAAACTAAAGCTGCAGAAACTACTGTAGTTTATGATTGTTTAAAAGCTGATTTTAATGTCATTTTAACAGTACTAAGAGCAGAAGCAGATAGCTTTAGTGTGGTGATCTTTGTTACTGTTTTTGATGCTATCAGTTTCCAGAATATCTCTCTTTTTGTTGTAAATTATGGTCCAAATTTATATTGAGTGCCCACTGGTTTGATTGATTTACAGTGGTGGTTTTGGAGAGTGATTTATGATCAGAACTATAAAAGTTAGCTTTGATACATGTTTTAATGATTCCAGATTGGACTGCTGATAGCTAAAACATCACCTGTATGTATATATAACTTGATACAGGTAGCCTCTCAGGCCAGGCTTTTCAAATATTTGAATTTCAGGAAATAAGGCTGTATGCATTTTCTTTGAAGTAGGGGCTGTCCTTAGAATGCTCATGTGTTACTTTGGTGACAAGCAGGGCTCCCGAAAACCGAAAATTCGTCAGTTTTGACCGAATTTTATCTCTATGGACCGATTTCGATGTCCCAAAGTCCTTAAAAAAACGGTCCAGATAATTTCAAAAAAAAAAATCTGTCTAACTTTTCATAAAACAGTCAAAATCTCACACCAAAACCTCAATTGATCGCTAATCCGGTACTTCACACCTATCATAAAACCGTAAAACTGTCTCTGTTGCCCGCGGCAATTATCGCCAATTAACTTGCAAACAAGTAAAAGTGTGCTTGATTTGCAGCTGGCCAATCGATTAAAGTTGACCGGCTCAAACTGTGAAATATAATTTCATTGAAATCAAACTCCCCGCAGCAGTTACTTCCCCTGATCAGTAAAGAAAACAGTCAAAGTAGAAAAGTGTGACGTAACTGGTGCGAGGAGTTTGCATCGAAATAGGCGATAACTGTCGTCTGCTTTATTTCATCAAGGGCTTAATAGTAATTGTAGTGGCTAGCTGCAGCACAAAGCACACTTTAAAATATCAGTGACTAGTTTGACGTTGTAAAATTAGCTCGACCGATTGAGATTTCAAAATTTTAGGAGCCCTGGTGACAAGCCAGTATATATTTTGGTCAAGCACTCAAAAAATTCATAAGACAATGGGTCTGAACTTTTACCTGTTGCCTTACTTTTGGTCACCCCTTTCAGGGATCTCAATTTTGATAGACTTATTTCAATGCATTTCCCTACCACAGATGTTGAATCAGGAAACAGCACTAAACATCCAAAATTAAGCAGAAAATAGTAATGGAAGAACTAAAATGTTACAAAGGCCTGGCCTTGCAAAAAAATATTTTTGGATCAGCTGTCTTATCTTTATGGAAATCTTGTCTCCTCCCAGTAATTTTTTTATTTCGAAATTTTATATCAGTCATATCAAAGTACACTGGTCATTTGGTACAGACTGATTTGGATGAGCTTGTACATTTGTAGGTTTTGGTACTGATTAAAAGTTAAGGAACAATATGCTTTGAATTTTGATCTTATTAGTTCAAAGTTCTTTTTTTTCATAATCTTGCAGTTTCCTGTGTCTGTAAAAGCAAGATAACTTTCTCTGAATGTAACTGGTCAAAAAATAAAAATAATTTAATTTAATTGCTACTATGTAACTTGTAAGTAAAATTATAATACTGTTGAGTCTGGTTAAAATAAATGTGAATCATGATTATGACCTAGAAAATAAGAAAGAAAGAGAAAGTTTGAAAATGGTGGTTCATTGAAACTGGAATTTTTTTTAAGAATCTTAAGTTTACCTGAAAAGTAAAGAGAGGCAGAAACAACAAGACTTACTACCGGTAACTGTACATATTGTACAGCGTAATCCATTGGTATCCCACATGAAATTATCACAGCAAGGTACAATTCATTGGTACCCCTAGATCGAGATATTTCAGAAAATATGATTGACATAATTAGAAAATTGATTTCTTAGACCGTCAGAGTTTAAAGCACCTGATTGATTCAGACTTCCTTATGTTTGGGTAATCAGATGATTTAGATGCTTGGAAAAGGTGATTAAAGCATCTAGCAGACTCTGATTCTAGATCAGCTTTCAGTAAAAAATGATAAATGGATTTTATTTCACTGATTATTTGAGATTTATATCTTAATTGCTTTTCTATTTATAGGAATAACTCTATGATAGGCTTACTAAAGCTCTCGATTAGATTAAATTGATGAAGATTTATGAAAGTTTTGACCATCAAAATTCAGTTGTAGTAAATTGATGAAGATTTATGAAAGGGACCATCATGTGTGAATGAGGTCTTTAGTCATGGACTGTTAGTTTTCACCACCTTTCACTTTGACATATCTACAGATAGATAGATAGATAGATAGATTTATTTCAGCAAAGGATGCATATACATAGTTAACATATTACATAACATAGGATAAAATAATGATGATTATTTAATGCTATATCATGCATAAGAGAACCATGACGTGCTCACCTACACCAAGGATAACACAAAAAAGAGCAACACTGAAAGTGAACGCCCTTATTTCCATTGTGGTCCTTAAAAAGTTCTGCGCCCAACGTGGGACTACAAAAGTCTGCTTTCAATTTTCTCATAATATGCATGTTATATCATTTAATATTGAAATTCAGTGAATGCAATACTTTGCAAGAAGAGGTCTCCTGTCGGCACTTTAAGTGATTATCCAGTAGGTACTCTGGTTTTCATTTAGTTGTGTAAAGTCTATCATTTCTTCCAAATGAAAACAATGCAAGACTAAATTAAGAAAGACTTAAGTGTGAAAAGAAGTTTAATTACTGCTACAAGTGGTGTAAGTGAAGTAACTACAGACATGATGTGTGATACAGAGGACCCAGGTGCAGTAAGAATATTATCATTTGTTATTTCACTGTTTTGATTAATGTCTGACACTTACAGAATTTCTTTCAAGTAGTTCTCTAATCAAGGCTGTTCAGGATGATCCTGGACCTATTTTACAGCAGAAGAAAATCTCTTCCTGAGTGAATTGGCATTTCAGTTTTTTTGTCTACATTTCTGAATTGTTGCAGTTAAACAGATATCAAATGATACACACAGTTCTCCAAGTCAAAATAAAATGTGATTTATTTTGCAACTCTTTTGAACAGGTACAGGAAATAGAATAAAGCCCTTTCTGACCTTTTTCACCATATTTTATGGAAGTACGATTCAAATGCTTCAAAAAAAGGCAAGTTGCATACTTGCTGTAATTTCTCTACTAACACAAGAATAAAAGAAATGAATTCTGCATAATTGTTATGAACCTCTGTGAGAAATTGAACAATAACATAAAACAAGGTGAATCAGATAAATGCACATCTTATGAGAAACTTGCCATTCTAATGGGTTAATGTTGATACAGATGAATGTAACGTATGTCTTAAGTTGAATATTTCATTGATAATCATAAAAAAAATCACTGTTAGTTACCTAAACATTACCGTTCTCTGTTCTATTCTACCAGGTACTTCTTTGTAATTGGCTGGAATCGGCGTGAGTTTTTCAGCTGACCAGTCAAATAGCAACCTTCAAAGAGTGATTTTCCATATTTAGGCATTGCTTTAAGTCTGGAAGTTAATATGAAATGGAAAAAGTTCACATGTTCTGGAAAAAGACCATGTGACAAGAAAAATTCAGTGGTATTACAGACATTTTGCAGTGTACATATTATATATATGAAGAATTATTTCTGGATGCACAATTGGTTTAACAATAAAGAATGCAGTCATCTTTTTCAAGCATTGTTACTTCTAAGCACCAGAGATCACATGATGGGTAGACCATATCTGATCTTCTTGATAAGAGAGCTCATTAATCATTTCTGGATAAGGGGAGATCACTCTTAGATGATAGTGATAGTTCAATATGATTGACACATGACGGCAGACATTGGACCCTGTCATCACATTCTTATTACCATGGCGATGGGAATCTTGCAGATCTCAGTCACCCTGGAGCTTGGTTGTCAAGATCTTCTAGGTGATGTCTCTCTGATCCAGATTAAAATCCAAAAATAAAGAACAAAGCAGATGTTCTCATTGAGAGAGAAAATTACCTTGGAAGATCATTACTGAACTATGAATGAGAATTAGGTGAATAATTTTTTTCATATGAATTTTTAGAAAAAGAACATGCTAACATTGTTTCTTAGGCAAAAAAATGGCATTTACATCTCCTGCAAACAATTCTTCCCTAGAACTTATAAAAATGGATCAATAAATTCTTGCAGTGTGATTGATTTGCTGGCATTAATTTGTATGCATTTGTAGTTTCTCAAAAGTTATATTACATTTTCATAACATCCCTTAATAATGGCTCGAAGCGAAAACTGTTTTTGAATTTCCTCCCTTTTTGACTTTTTGAATTACTTAGTTTTAAAAAATCCTATGCAGTAATTTAAGCTTATCCTTTGTGAGGCATTTACTTTGATTTAAAATTTACATTTCTACAACTCATTCTCACATCACAGAACATAAATCTGTTATATGCCACTGGTGAAGCAACAAAATTTTCAGATCAAATTTAATTTCCTCCATCTTTATAGAGGGAGCATTCCTTTAACATTTGATTAAGAGCCATTTTCAGGATACTTGCACAAGTTTTATTGGCTATCCATCAAAACAATTGTATCTTTCTAACAAATATAGCTGTTATATTGGCGAATGTAAACACAGAATTTCAGAAAACTTCTTAAGTAATGTTTAAGGTAATCAGCAAATTTTATATTAAAAAAAAAAATGCATTCAGTTTAAAATTCAAGGGGTAAAAAAAATCTCTATTGCACTGTTGAAAAAAAAAAAAACACAGCCCATTTTCAAAATAATTGCATTATAGCAATCAAAACTAAGTAAGTGATAGTCAAGAAAAGTTGTGTTTGGAAGACACATGAACATCAAATGGAACTTCCATCATTTATAGTTTAAGGTATGTCTTTGGATGAAGTAAAAAAAACAAGCAGTGATAAGGTATGGAGCCAGGGATATACAGAGTAATTCATCACCTCTGATGGACCATTCTATTTATTTCCCAGGGAGATTTTGAGCTGGAGGGATGGCTAGACATTGATTGATGACTAAAATACAACAGTGACCACTCGCAAAATGTAAATACCACACTTTTAGTTCCTATGGAAACTGAACTAATCCCTTAAGTATGTTTTCAATGATTATTCTGCCATGTGTTTGTTCCAGGTTTTTTGTTCCATTCAAGTCTTCAGGGTTTGATGATAAGAAATTAAGTGGATTTCATTGTGAAACAGTTTTGTCAGTTTCGATCACAGTGACATGCAGCATGGTGACAGCAAAAATGGCTGTGAAAGTTAATGAGAATCTGTCCATAGAGATTTAAACTTTGAGATGAACTTTTTAAAACCAGTAATCCAAGTTAATGACAAATTTTAAAAGCACGTTCCCTGAGATGAGTCTCAGCTTAGTAACAGATGGTTGTAAATTAATGAAATTAAGATATTTTATTTTAAAACATTGCCATCCGCATCAGTTTAACCTTTCGGTTTATTCAAATTCTCTTGATATCATGTTTGTCCCCTGGCTTATTTAGTTCAAATTTGAATATCAGTCCCTCAGATAGCTCGATTTGAATTTAATTTCAATCCGTGATTGTTTGATTCTTTGACTGAATACAATTATACTGATAGTACATCCTAAAATGTTATCTGGTTACCTCATGGCTCTTAAAAAAACTAAGAAATGCTGAAAAGCAAGGTAGCCAGGCTTCAGTGATGTCAGACTACTGAACACAGAATTACTTGTAAACTTAATGTTTGTTCATTGTTTCAACAGCACTGCCAGTATTTCCAGAATGTCATATGAAAGCAGTAAAACTGCCCAGACCATATGTTTCCAATAGTTTGTCACCTGGCTTGACTTTGTAACATACCTGTTGTCATGGCTTGTCATACCTGAACAACAGGACTTGTCCACTGCAATTATAATCTCCAAATTGTAAAGTTCAGCTGTAAGTTCATTGTACAAAAGTCATCTCAAATTGATGATTGTGATGATGATGATGATGATGATACTGTTGATGGTGTTATAATGGGATCTGAATTCAAAAATACACTTACAGAATTGTGACTATAAAATAACTATTGAAATATTTCTTTCATGACAGGGTGACAAGAAATTAAGGAGGCAGATGATAATATGCTTAATAGTGATAGACAATATGAATGATATAAATAATTGTAAAATATCTATAGAATTTACCTAGATAATGCATCATCAGGTGTTTCATTTACTAAACCAGTAGGTTCCTGAACAGGTACATGTATAGGTAATGCAGCCAGCTGATTGGTTTTGACCAGTGATAAGAGACCTACCATTCCTGTGCAATCATCTGTCAGCGGGCAGCATGCACTCGGAGATATTTGTGTCAAAACCCATTAAGATAATGCAGATATGTGTCCGAAGATGATTTACGACCAGTGCTGACCATTCTGTCATCACTGTCTGATCACAGAGAAATGCAATTATGATCGGAAGCATAAAAAGTAGTAAGTTCACCATAAAGCAGATCACAAAATGTATCAAGTTGTTCCATGAAGGCTACGCTTGTTTGAAGAGAAAAAAAGAAGATGGTCGGCTCAGCAACGTCAAACTTGATGAATCTCGTTATTGATAAAGTCAGAAATGATTGATAAGTGTAGTCTACTCAGTATTAACAGTCACTTCCTCTCACCTCACATATGCTGAAACAATTAGAAAAGTTAAACTATTGTGAATTAGTTTTTTCCCTTTGTTAATATTTTGTGCGAGTGAAAATTACATGTAAATAATCTGACTTTTGTACGAGGGGTGATTCAAAAGTTCGCGGAATTGCTTTATTACTAGAACGGAAAAGACAATACAAACACAAAAATTACATCACTCGATACGTTTACTCAATACTAAAGCAGAGCCGTAATCTCATTGAAATACATTTACTAATAAATCGTTTGTACATATTTGAATTGTATACATGACCGGCACTTGACGCACGCCATCACGACGTCGACGTCACTAACGGTCAAATTCTAGCGTACGATTCACCTTCTCGACGTAATCGCCGCCCGTCGCTACACACTTCCTATGCCTTTGTACCCATTGCATAAATGTTACCTTAAACCAATCCTGACTGAATGAAGAGATTACTTCACGAGCCTTATTGCGTAGCTCTAATGTTGTTTCAAATCTCTGGCCTCTGAGTTCCCTCTTCATATCTGGAAACAGACGAAAGTCCATCGGTGCTAGATCCGGGCTGTACGGCGGATGTGGTAAGAGACTGAAACCAAGCAGTGAAATCTCTAACTCTGTACTCTGTGCCCGATGTGCTGGAGCGTTGTCATGATGGAGTATAACATCATCCAGTACCAACAGGGGGCGCTTGCGGCGCAGAGCCTGTATCAGATCGCGTCTAAGCACCTGAAGTCAAACAAACAAACGGGAAAACATGAAATAATTTAAGTTTAAGAAAGTAAAAAGCGGCACATTTTAAATAATATTTTTATATATTTTGTTATTTGAAACAATACATACTGTAAAATATTAGTTTGTTATAAAAATAATATATAAGTGTTGATCGTTTGTATGACTAAAATGCGGCATACCTTTGAATAATAGTCGGCATTTACGGTACATCCGTCGCGCACCTTGTGTTGAAGCAAAAGCCCTTGTCTATCCATGAAGAAGATGAACATTTCCTTTTTGCAGCTGCGTGTTGTCCTGGCCTTTTTTGGTGGAGGTGTGTCTGGTGACTTCCAGACGGACGACTGCTGTTTCGACTCTGGATCATAATGGTATAACCATGTCTCGTCTGTCGTGATGATTTTGTCCAAAAACTCGTCACCCTGTGCGTCGTACAGATCCAGAAATTGCTGAGAACATTCTAACCTCCGCTGCTTGTTTTCATCAGTCAGAAGTCTGGGCACCCAACGCGCAGATACTTTGGACATATTTAGCTCTTCTGTAAGAATTCGTTGCACAGTAGAATACGATAGGGAGAGTTCCTCTGCAATACCCCTAACCGTTAAGCGCCGGTCGTTGTCCAAAAGCTCTCTCACTAACGTTGCGTTGCTCGTCGTCATAGCGGATGCTGGTCTACCTGCTCTATCGTCATCAAGTACCGATTTTCTGCCGTTCCGAAATCGCTCATGCCATTTGTAGACAAACGATTTACCACAAGGTTGTAATGTATGCGAGTTTTTAATTTGATTCAACGTCTCAACTGGTGTAAGTTTGAGTCCAACACAAAATTTCACAACTGCGCGTAGCTCCAATTCACTTGTTGACGTCGCGGAAGAAGTTGAAGACATGGCGACAACTCGCTGCTGTGGAGTAACGGTTCAACGTAATGTAATCAAAATTATAGGAAATGACGTCAACACGTCATTCTAACGTCAGTTACGTTCGCGCCAAAATTGAGCAACATTTGAAAACATACTATCGTCTGAAGTGAATTAGTAAAACGAAATATTTTGGCCTGCTTCAAGTCACCTAACCGTGGTTGCTATGGAGACCATTTATATTCTTCCGGTTACACATATTCCATAAACTAAACGAAAATGTTAGTTAAAATACGTTGAATTATATTTATGCGAAATTTAATGTGATTCGGTGAAAAAATAAATGATTTAGAGATAAATTCCGCGAACTTTTGAATCACCCCTCGTATTTAACCACTAAAATTTTCAGTAAATGTGGTGTGTGTAATTATTGTCCTGTTGTTTATTTGAAAAATTACATTGACACAATGTAGTGGACTTCCTACTATGTTTTTAACAGCATTTATCTTCATAATGGAATACAGGGATTGTTTTAATTCAATTTGCAAAGCTTTTTATAATTATCATGAAAAAAAGAAAAGAAAGAAAAAGTATCATTATTTCAGTTTCCCTAAATACAAATGAAAAGCAACTGCCCATAGATCAATCCCACAATAATAAACTGCTTAAAATAATAGTTTCCTGAAGTTTTTATTGTAGAATGTTTTGTTAGTTTTCTAATTACTGCTTTACTAACAGATTTGTGTGATTTCTTGACTCTTGGCATTCCAGCAATGCTTATCAGCTTCCTTGTTGACAGTGGAAGATAGATGGGTTCTCTGTTCTACTATGTAAAATATATCAACACTTTCTCCAGATTATCAGTGAAACAGTCAAGTTTCTGTCAAGGGAGACCACTCTAATTTAGATAAATTTTGAAAAATCTGTCAATATCCAGCTAATGAAGGTTGCCAAGTTGGATTAGACCATATAAAGCCAAGAAACAGATCTGTCAGCACTCTTTAGGATCATTAAGAAATAATTAATCCACTGCTGTTAATAAATGTATATTAAAACTCGGGTGATCATATGACTACACCACACACCTCTCCCACCCCACTTTCACCACCACCACCTCTCAGTCCAGCCCTTCATTCCTGGAAAGAATCAAGATACAGGTATTATTCTTCAAAGTCAAAAGTAATGTGAGAACAAAATCATTTAAGGGTAGAGTCTGCTAATGAAAATTACAATAAACGATAGTCACAGATCTGATTAAATATTTGATTTCTCATTCAGAGATGATATGTAGACAAAGTCACATTGATTTATAACTAGATTTAATACTTCTGCAAAAATAAGAAACAAGGTTCTCAATACTTGAGTTCATTTACAGAACACTTGAACTTGCTATTTTCATCAGTACTGTTTGATAAAACACTTCCATCAGTTTCGTTGTTGGGCCAGTTTCATATTCAAGTTAATTTGAATGTTATTTATTCAGTCTCCTGTTCAAATTCATTCAGATTTCATTATTAAACTGTCACAGAAAGCTGTAAGTAGTCACTGAAGTACATTGAGACTTTACTTTCTAATTGATAAGAGTCTGGGGTTGAAGCCTGATGAACTTGATTACGACTCGACTCGACCCTCCATCAATTTATGAAAATGATAGAGACAAAGTTTTGTACAGGATAGGGAGTCTTGTCCTTGTTTTAAGAAAGCAAAATTGAAACCCCAAAAAAGCCTTTAAAACTGTTCAATGTCACTCAACATAACGTCAAATATCATGCACCTCCCCCTAATATGTACCCCATGTGACCTTGAAACCAGATCCTGAGACTCAACTGAATGTACTTGGTGTGAATACTGTTTTAACACGGTACTTCTAGTCTTTAGGTTGTTAGGAAATTTCATACAACTTACTTAAAGTACTATCAGTTTCTGCTTCCTTGAGTTCTGACCAATACTCCAAAATTAATATGTCATGATAGGGTTTAAACCCACAACTGCCAGTTTCGGAGTCTGATGCTATGTATTCCAGAACCACAAATCATCCATGGTTTACTGTAACTGGCCATTGACAGAGTAATAGTTTAACAAACTCAGTCTGTGTAAGTTTTGTAGCTGTTTTGATCTTCTTTTTGAGGGAAGGTCTGTTTTGTACCTTGATATTGGATCAGAGTAATTAATGATCCAGTACAGGTATTTCACCTTGTGAATCAATCAGATTGGGATATTTACCAGGAAGCCAACATGATATGTCTATATAAACACCACATTCATCATTACCTTTAATTAATGGTTTATGTTACCATCATGTTTACCTGGGTGTTTATTATGTAAACAATCGTTTTGTAACTCTATTGTCTTTTGATAATATCGACGGGTTTTCCAGTATCCCCTGGCGTCAGGCGGCTTGATTCTTTTTCAAGTAGGGTGGATGTTTTCTTGTTGTAAGGCCTACCCACTATAAAAGTGCCAGGGCTAATTAAAACTTCACTTCTTGACACTCTAGATAGATATTCTATAGATTCCTGAATATTTTGGGTGATTTCTGGACTATGTAATGTTATTTTGTAAGCAATTACAACACAAGTTACTTGCAAGAAGGAAAAACCAGACTATTTGTAGAAGAAATAGATTAATTTGGTTTGTGTCACTTTCAGTCCTATTGTGTTGTATTCAAGAAACACAGTAATGTTGCAATGACACCGTTGGTGACATTGTTTTCTGCAGATCATAATTTTGATGTAACAACAGTTACTGCTGAATTGTCATTGGTCAAAGTACTTCGGCATCAGTGTGCAAATTACTTGTCTTGTTCTTTTTTCACTTTATTAATCAGCTTTGTGATGCTCAAAACCACCACGTTCCTTCCTTCTTTAAATAAAAAATATTTTTCTTGCATTATTTAAGACAAGAGTAGGTTCCAGATTATATCTTTCTCATACACCTATCTTTATTTGAAATTCTCAGCATTATCATTATGGTGAGAAAAAAATCTGTGTCAGAATATCTCCATAGAGACAAAGATTTCATGTATTAAATTGATATTATAGAGGGAAATCTTTCTTTGGCATTCAATAAGTATCACAAAAACAGCTACACGAGAACTGAGTTCATTTCTGGAATATTTTATTTTTGTCTCTTAATGTGTCTTTGTCAGGCAAGAAAAGGAGAAGATCTTAACACAGCTAATAGCACTAGTAGTTTTTCAAAATTACCATCTAAGAGAAAGAATTGAAGATATCAACAGAAAATTTGATGAGATTGGGGTTTTTTAGTGTTAGATGGAGATGTTTTGATGACATCAAAGACTTTAATTGCCATACAAAGATGGTGTAGAAATCAAAGAATATTGTGTCAAAGAGCTGTTACTGGCTTGAAAGCAATTAAAATCTGTGATTTAGGAATTGTTAGAGTGGAAGCATAAAAAATAAATAAGTCCTTTAATTGCAGACTTTTTTGTTTGTCCTCACTGGTCAAGTTTTAGGACACATTTAAAAACGAAAAACTGGTCACTGATGTGTCACATGACCCATTTTTTTTTTTTTTTACAACTTTTTTTTATAGGGGTTCTCAGAACAGATTCAAACCAAAACTTATACTTTCCTCTTGTCTTAATTCAGATACCTTATTTTTGGCAAAAGGTTACTCGAGTTTAACATCTCCAGAAAATAAATGGGAAGTAATTCATTCAAGGGAGGTAAGTATGAATATAAGAAAAGAACAAATGTGAAGAACAATATTTAACTTACGCTCTTGTCTCATGAATTTTATTTGTTGACACCTAGTTGTAGAGAAACTCTGGATTCTTTAACTTGTAATAACTGAATGTTGTGAAATTGATTTATTTAGAATTACCATGACAGGAATCATGCCCAAAAAATGAAACTGAAGGACTCATTAGTTGCATCAAAGTAATAAACAGTTTTCAATGTTGTATTGATACTTTAGTGGTCCTTTTGGAAATTGTGATGTAATTCAATATGTAACTGTTTACTTTAACAGCACTTGGTCCATGGACTCCTTTTTAAAGCCATGCTGTAATTGCAAGTTTGAATATTCCTTTAATAGGCCTTTGCACACATTGTTGAAGTAATTCTGCGACTGATCTGCAGAAAGCCTGTTATGTAGTTACCTGTCACATTGTACAAGTGTTTGTATCTTGTTCAGTTAATGGTTTCGTAAACACTGCAGACAATAGGGGGAGGGGAAATAGGGAGAACACAAGGGGCAGGGAGGAGTGGTTGATTGTTATTGATTGGCTCTTTTATAGCAGCCTGATCAAAGAGCAATATTTCCTGGAGAGAAACATAGATCTTTGCCAGTCTATAGATTTTTGAAACTTACCTGATGAGAATTACAAACAGTTATTTAAAGTTTATTGATTGCAAAGCCACCTGAATGTTGCAATGCTGTAATTCTGTATATAACACAATATGGCCAAAATGGAGTAACTTTAGTCAAAGGTTTAGCATAATTACAAATGCCCCACTGATCTACCTTAGCTGCTCTGTTTTTTTTTTCCCTTGGGGACTTAAGGCTTTTACTTGTTTGAAGTATCTGTAGGATTTGAAAAACTAGTTCCTTTTGGAAACAAGAAAATTATAGTCTGCACATTTATGTCTACATATCTTTGTTAGCTGAAGACATGCAAGCCACTGGGGCATTCCCATAAAGTGTTGAATTTCTTAGAAATTAATTGAATGAAAACAAAAAATGATGTCTTAAAGCATTTTGAGCCAGTCAGTGACTTATTACTGTCAGTTCTAATCTTATAAACTTTACATATCTTTGTGGCAATCTTAGCTTTGCCAGACAAATTAACTTTGCACCTAAAAAAACAGAATTTAATAATGACTTTATCATGATGCTTTTCTTAACTGTGGGGTAAAAAATTTAAAGTTACTTCCAATTTTCAACAAGCAAATAATTTTTGCCAGTCAAGTGGAAGCCATTTTGAAATAACTGAAATGTGAAATTTTGTAGGAATGGTGTTGTTAACGCAACACTAATTCAGTTTGAAGATATTCTTTATCGCCAGATTTTAAATTGCATTTTTCTTTCTTTGCATGAAACAATCAAATTTTCATGCAAATGGAATGTGCCGTTCTTATTTGGTGCCACCATTGAAAACATCTATCCATTAAATCAGCGTAATTTGCATGAAAATCACATAATAAGTGGTGTCTTGGGGATACGTTGTTTTACAATAGCTAAACAGCAGAATTTTACACATGAGGAAAGCAATTTCATTACAAATATTCCTGTATGGCATAAAACAAATCATCATTATATAGAAGAAAATTTTGTTGTATGGCACATCCCTCCTGGGTTCTTGGTGTCACAGTTTGATTGGGTGTATAATTGAAAAAAAGATTTGTAAGGACTGTTAGACACATTAAAAAAGGTTGTCTTGTTAAAGATAATCATGGTACATTATTTAAAGACTAAATAACTGACAGATATGAGTCTATGGGAACTGTGAATGATGGGAAAATACTCGTAAATTCACTGTTATTACACCATAAGATACTGATGCTTCCTGATTATGTCTGTAAATATCTACATAAAGTGTCAAATTGTGTATTAAAATCCTATATTGGTCCTTTTTTGCCAAATATAAATCAAATAAAAATCAGCAGCAATTTTGGCAAGTGTTTTTGCACTAATTGTAAAAGAAATTGCTTTTGCAAAGGATTTTTTTCTCTCTAATATAGCTCAGGTGTTTTTTGTGTGTGTTTATTTATTGCATGTGCTTTGGTAAACTCTGTATAACAGATATTCTCCTTCAACACCTTTTACTTATTTTTTGTAAAGTATAAAACATAAAAATGGTCTGATTGTGTAAAAGTACTTCATATAAAGTTGATTTGAAACACTTATTATGTAATTGATAAGTAAATTTTTTAATTACAGGCATGATTATTTATATATGTATAAGTATATACAAGTGACTCAGGGTTTATAACTACTAATGAACATCCCTATTCTTTTGTATTGATTTATTATATATATATTTTTTTATCTAAATAAGTTTTTTTTGTTAAGTCTTATAAAGTATATGTTTCCATTCACATGTACTTCAAGCATGAGGAGGTGGTTACAGGGTTCTTTACTTCAACTTAAAATGCTTTTGGTATGCTAAATGTTTAGATTTCTTTTCATTTTGTTAATTTTTACAATTATTTGATATCTGATATTGACAGTGTTTGGAGTTTGTTCCTTTCTAATGACAGTTATCGCTTTTCATGAAAAGTCTTGTGCTTCATCAGTGACACAAGAAATTGAAAATTTATAAAAAGCCATTTCAATCATTCCTTATCGTAGAAAAATGTCAGACAAAAAAAACTGCTTAGTGGAGAAATTTACTGGCAGCCCCCCAGATACAACAAACACGACCCTAATACAGAATGTGTGATGCTGGTGTTTATTTCGGTATAGACAACAGTTATTGCCAAAGAAAACATAATGCTGATAGGTTGGAATTTGATTGAAAATTATTCAAGAGAGATGACTGCTGAGAAAGAAGGTTAATTGCTCTTTATTGCAAGTATACAAAAAGTTTACATAACTGTTTGGAAAGATAAAACATTAGGTGAGTTCACATCATGAGGTAAAGTTGTGTGAAAGACTTTGCAACATTTCAGAGCACAATTAATTTATGTATTCAATCCAAATTTAAAAAAAAAAATGGAATGTTTGCTTAAGAGCTCTGAAGTGTCTAAGAACTATTCCAAAAGCAAGCAAACTTTAAAACTTTTTGCTATTAGCAAGATTTACAAGGTAAATTTAAGTCTTATATAGGAAGAGAATATGTGACAAACTAATCATAGCACAGGTGAAGAAAATGATGGTTGATATACAGAGAATGCAATATCAATATACACGCACCTGTTTGGAGTGGTCATTTTTTGCTCCAGGATAATTTTCCAATAAAATGAAATTTGAATTTTAAATTGTTTGCTATTAGTCACTTCTGTAGTATTCATGGAAATGTTCCTTTTCATAGGGAACCCATGTTTGATTAGGTCATCTTTCAAAACATGATGAGTAATACATTCATACATGAAGTGATCTTAGATATTTCTTTCTTTGAATCTCTAAAATTTCTTTCTTTGAATCTCTAAAACATGTGTAAATTTAATTATTGGTGATTTCAAAAACATAAAGGAATCATTTCAAATTCTGATATTGCTTTTTATCAGGGTGATATTGCTTTTTATCAGGGTGATATTGTTGTTGTTTTTTTAGGATGCTTAGTTTTGTGAGCTGTCTGGTTCTTGTACTATTCATTGTTCTTGTCCCCCTGGAGTGAGCAATGACATTTCTAGAAGCATCTTGTTGCAACAGCTGCTGAATACATTGTCAGGTTGCCCTAAGCAAGTTATCAAATTTCATTGCCAAATTGGCCAATTTGAATATCCCTCTGATGTTAATACAATAGGTGCATGAGATTTGCAACTGTTACAAAGAAGTGTTTTTATCACCAGGTCATGTCAGACCACTCCAGTCACATCTGCCTTCACTTATTCTTTGACAAAAACATTGTTTAATTTTAAGAAAAAAAAACTTGTGCTGAATATTCTGTCAATTTATAAACTGAAAGGCCAATATCTATTTTTTGGCAACATAAGATTTTGAATTCTATGAATAGCCATATAAAAAAGTCCGGATGACATATTCACTCAAGTTTTTTTAAAGAATTCTGAACATTTTATCGATTTCAATGCCAGTAATGACAATTAGGTTTGTCTGTTAAAGTGAATGATTAAAATAGATATACCATTTGGCTTACATTAAAACAATAGCTAAAATGACTGTTCAAAAGATGTTAGAATCTTTTCTTAAACACCAGTTAATAAAACAATTAGGGACATTCTTATAACTACATTGAAACCAGAATTTAAAAAAAGTAAAAATAACCCTGATAGATAGAGCCAAATTTCACAGACAACTTCTCTACTGGAACTTTTATCTTCCATTCTAAAAGAGAAGCTTACTGCAGAAGATTGCTAAATGACTCATTGCCTGAAGATGAAGTTATTAATTTTTCATATCACTTGCTCAATTTTTACTAGAACCTTTATCTACCAGGGTATCAGAGAAATATTAAAACCATTATCATTCATAGCTTAGAAAAAAAATATTCCTAGTTTTTTTTTCTTTCCTATTTACATTTCTGATAGTTTTTCCAATTATTTTCCAATTTTCTTGCTTTTTCCCTGAAGTTGTAAATACAACATAATATTCTGATTGATTCATTCATGTTTTACAGATGATTTTTTTGGTATTAACTTTTCCATATGATGAATGGGTTTTCAGCATGTCAGGGGCAAAAGGGAGATAAATCTTCCAGAAATAATCTAGAATGGTACCAAGAAGAATTGCTGATAATATTTATTTATGTAGATTATAGAAAATGTAAATTTTATCATTCTTTTGCTTTGATCATAAACACTTTTGCAAAATACATGGACATACTTGAGATCAAGAACTTTGTGAATAATAATTGAAGTTCAGTCAGCCATTTTTGTTGAATTATTAAAATCATACTTACAGGTACTTGAAGAATGTTATATACAAGATATTTTTAATGTATTTTAACACCAGGCTATTTGGAGCTGGTCTTAGGCATGTTCAGTGTTATATAGATAATAAATGTTTTATTTAAGAACTTGTGAAACTTGTGGGTCAAGTCTTTTTCACATAAAACTGAGAGAAAGAGGGTCCATTTCAAAGGAAAGGCATGTAAAAAGGTGATAAGGCTTTATGACTCTTGGGAAAAAACACCACCCTTGCAGAAGTGTTTGGATATGTTTAACACTTATGGTCCTAGAAAACTGTCAGAAAAGAACTTATTTTGATGCCTGGGACCACTGTTGAAAAGATAGAACTGAAACTAGGAGATTTTGAGATTGTGATGACTTATTTCTAGGAGTTTTGAGGACTTATTTCTAGGATTTTTGAAGATTTTTAGGACTCATAACTAAGTTTTTTGAAAGACTGAACTGTTCACATTAAATAGTGTTCAAAATTAAAGATAGTAAAAATACTCCCTTTACCATGACCTAGTAATCTATTTTTAGCACTTTTTCCTTGGAAACAAAGTAAGAATTCAATAACCAGTAAGTTATTATCCCCATATTATAACTCCCATGACAAATCATCTCACTTGTTCTTCTAAGTATTAAAGCTGATCTACACCCTAGGGATGAGTGGTTTGTGTTTGGATGGAAGAAGGAAAAACTTACGGCAAAGGAGAGAAAAGTTATTATTGTGACTGTAAAACATAACTTGTTTTAGATAACCTGCAATAAAACTAATACAAAAGTGGGTCAAAACCAAATAAGGCAGTGTTTCAATTAATGTCAAGATTTTGTTTTCCAGCCTCATTTTGGATTTTATCCATTGTAACTAATAATTCCTGCCGCAGTCTGGACAGTAGTAGTTATATTCCAAAATTCCTGCTTATCAGAAGTATTTGGGAAATCTTGCTGTCATGAAATTTCAGTATGTTGTGTGGAATCTTGCTGGAGGAAGCCTTATATAATATGCTGTTTAATCCCATTATTTTTCAGCTAGATTTTGTTCCATATTCAAAACTATAATACTATTGCAATATTATTTGAAATAAGCCACCTGGCTTTTGGTAACAAGGGTTTTATGTTTGAGAATTGCAGAATAATGGATTACTTCAACAAGCATTTTGAGGTGAAGGGGGATATAATTTTCATCAAATGGTTTCATTTAAGAAATCATAAACAGGTGCATTTAGAGAAACTCTTATTATTTTTATATTTTCATCGAAAACTAAAAACTTGTGTCTATGCGCCATAAACTAGTAGGGTGCTGTAGATAATGATAACACTTATCAGAAGCAAGTAATATTTTCATCCCTATCGGAAAACTGATAGTTACTTCTAATGCTTAGGAACCGTTTTATTGCATATTATTTTCATATTTTTGGCATTATTTCACCTGATAAAGACAATTTGGTGAAACTTTGTTGAAGCAGTAAATTTGATGTGGTGTAATGATATTGTTATATGTGAGCAAAGGGAAATGAAAAGCCGCAGGATTTTACCTTTTTTACGGGTGAATTTCTACCTTGAGGCACAAAATTGTCACTCTATACCTCAGATTTTGATATAATCATTTTGTGAAATAATAATCATGTTGGCTGATAATTTGATTAAAGATATTCCTGTCTAGATCAGCCACTTTTTTAGAAATTAAATCCTATAAAAAATGTACTCTCAATGATCTGTACTTGTTAATAGCTGGTGTATTTTTTTCCAAAGAGTATGTTTCAAACATGAAAAAATGACTGAGGGGGGATTTTAAGTATTTTAATAATAAAAAAACTTATGTATCCAGATGATGTTATCAATAGACATTATCTTTTGCGCTGTTAGATAATAAAAAAATAGTATTTTTGAGTTTATAAGATTTATAGATAAAGTCATGATGTTCAATTTTTCATTCTGCTAAAGTTTATTTTACTCTAATTACTCATATATATTTATATTACACATATATATTTATATTACTCATATTTTGAGTCAAAAATAAGTAAAATAAATGTTGTGTAGTTAAACCTGATTTATTACCCAGTATTTTTTTATCTAAGGTTATATTTCCATTTTATGATAAATTTTAATGACACCATAGTATGTTCAACTTCTACTGATGTTGTTGAATTTATTGGGTATGGTGTTCAGAACTTTTTTATGACACAGCCATAATAAGTGGGTCAAAATATTGTATATTATCATTTTCTGTATATGTTCATAATATACTGAATGATTTAATGAATGTAAATAAAGTGATAAAATGAAACATTGTCAATAGGTTTAAAAAGCCTCATTCAAATAATAAAAAAGAATGTTTTTAAAGGGGTTTTTTTGCTACGTAATTTGAATGACAGTTAATGCTTTTTAGTAAAGAGCAAGTCATTAAGCCTTTAAGGTTCTTGCAGTGCTTTGATTAGAGAAGAGTATTTTTCTTACACTTTTAATTTTTATGATTTCTTTGTTGAATTATGTCTTGAACAGTTACATCAGGTATAAGCTTATATTTTTCCAAAAATGTTCCTTTATCTGCTACGAACAAATATACACAAACACATACATAACAGGATCTGCTTGAGAAAAATTGTTTTGTGTGTGGTCAAAGCTGCAAAATTTGTATATATTTGTAACATATGGAATACTTTCAGAAAACAGTGTAAACCTTTGTCATTTTTACCAGCACAATATTGTTCCCTTAACTTCTCAAGTATACTTACTAAAATGAGCTTTACTCTTAATATTTATAATTGTCTTAAATATATAATAGACAAAAGCAAGTGGTTTTTGATTTCGACATACTGAAACAATTGACAAAATATATACTCACTATATAACCATGCTTCATAACTATGCTTTTTGAAGATCAAAGTTCACAATAATTCATCCAAGCAATAAATTACACAAGAACTGCCACATGTAAGATATGGAAAGTATATTTACTTAGAACAACTTGTCTTAGTACTATCTAAGTTAAATTGTTCTGTTTCTGTGATAATCAAATGGCGACAGGTCATACTTGCAGCCAGTCAAGTCTTTTAATCGAATCTGCTCATTTTAAACAAATAGCAATTTTCATAATATGTAAAGATTTTTTTTTGCCTTTAAACATGTCCAGGAAACTGTCTTCCTGTTTTCAGATTCAAATAGAATTCCTAATTTACCTACTTTAAATGGGGGATGCAGTATAAAGGGAAACAACCAAGTTTGATAAGTTTACTGAAATGCTAATAGCGAGTGAAATATAAAGGGAAGTAATCATGCATTAATTGTTTTACTAAATTTAGATAAAGAAAATAGTAAGGAAAGTATTTCTGGAAATTGTTTGGTTTGTAGGATAAACATGCAGATATATTTTTCCTGATCTTTCAGTTTAATATGTATTTTTCTTACATTGTAAGATCACAAAATTCTCAGCTGACAAGAATAACAAGTAACATAAAGTTAAAAGATCAAGGATTTTGTTGAAATATAATGAAGAAATAAAATGCTGTATTTGAATGTAGGGAATATGAAAATTCAGAAAATATATGAGAATGAAACACAGGGTTAACTGTCCATAGAAGATCAAAGGGGTCATTTAAGGATACCTTTATTGCTTTTTAAGTGTATTTTGATTGGACGACCAATATTGTCCTCCTGTAATATCTGGTATCAGGTTTGAACAACAGAAGTCCACTAACAGCTGCACGAGGATGGTAATTGATTAAAAAACAAGATAACTATTAATTAAGGGCTATTATCCAAAACCCTTTGTAATTTTGTGGTCAAGTACCTACAATTTTATTGTTCCCTACTGGACTTGTTTTACTGTTATATTACTAGGACCATTGTTTGATACTGGTATTTTGTTCTAACTGTGTTTTGTGAAAGATTCAGTGTAAACTGAAACACATTTGAAATGTGATTCTTTAGGTAAAGTGATGGACCTAGTCATTCATCTAAACAGTCTCTTTTCATGGTATTTAACAGCATTAAATTAATTTCTTCCGAAAAGTGGATGTTTTTGTGTGAACTAGGAACTAGTTCCTTTTCAAAATTTTTGCCGCAGTGGTTGGAGAGAGTGTAACTGATAATTGACTGAGACATTTTTTATGGTTCCCAAAATGATGCTGTGAAAAAACCTCAAAACTCAAAATTTAAATGGGATTTTAAAGCACATTTAAGTTATTACTTTTGACTCTTTATTTCATGGAAAGCTCAGCTAATCAAGATAGTGTGCATGATAACCATTTATTTTAACAAATTGTGGCACATAAATTACACTAAATTAAGACCTGCCACATCAGTATCACATGGGTGCTTGCAGCATTTATGTATACTTGGGAGTCATAAAAAATAATATTTTGATACCAGTTTCGCATAAAACATTATTTATTGCATTTTTGCTTTGAAAATGTGCATAGTATTGATATTATCTTTCAATCTTTTATATCTTATAGGCGCCCTGCTCCTTCCTTGCTAAATTATCATGTGGAAATACTGATATTAATGGCCTTATGTTTTATGGGCTGGCTGGTTAGTTTTTATACTTTTTTTGTAGATTGCATAAAAAGTCCCTTGGCAAGTTGACGAAGTTCAGAAATTATTGTGTTGTTGATTATCTTCTTACATTTACATCTAATTAAAACATATTAACTTTAGAATCTAGTGATGTTCTAAGATATTGCCCGATAGTTAAAATATGATGATAATTGCCAAATAAAGGGAGGTAATTCTATGAAAGACTATAAAATTTGCATAAATTTTGTTATATCTGTCTTCCAATCATAATTAATATGCTTGGGGTTTCTTTTATTCACTGTTTGATGTTTGAAACATTAATGTAAATGTTGTCATGCCTTTTGCTCACAACAAAACAAATGGTGGATGTATTATTCATCATAAAAAAATAGTCCCAGCTTTCTGCGACTCAATGCAATCTGCAAAATATTCACCATTCTTTAACAAGATAGATTTATTTGAAGTGTCTCAGTGATTAAAGTTAATATTTAATAAACTTTTTTTAAGAGTCCCATATTTCAATTTTTATTGACACTGCTTTTTTTTACACTATTAGATAACAAAATAATGTGCAAATTTTAAGCATCTTCTTTGAACCCCCTTTTCAAAAAATGAAAGTCAGCTGTTTAATGGTTTATGTTGTGATTTATGTCTTCCACAGCAGTAGTAGAGGTTAGTTTCACAGTAGTAGTGGTTAGTTTCACAGTAGTAGTGGTTAGTTTCAGTTTTACTAATAGTAAAATCAAATACCCAAGTAAAACAATTTCTGTCCCTCACCTCTGAAGCAAGTGAGGAAGTAGTCAGTCACTTGCGGAGAAATTGGTTAGTAAACTGGTAGGATACCCAGGAACACTTGTTAGGTGGACTGACTGCTGGCAATGACCACAGTTGTTAAAACTGGTGTTAAACCCCAATAAACCAATAAACTAAACTAAACAATTTCTGTGTATGTTGTAATATCATATAACAAAGTTGCACAATTTTTGTACGTGTAATATCATATATAATAAAGTTGCAATTTTTTCTGCATTTTACATTGCAGTATTTTATAACCAGTTGAGGAGCTCTGTGTTCTTCCCTTTAGTCAATACTTTTTGAAATCATGAAGAACTTTAATAGTATTGTATATGGCAGTGGAGAGCTTTTCCTTTGGTGATAATGACTTACTTCTAGAATACGGTGTATTCCCAGTAAATTATGGTGTATTACTGCTAGAATATCATGTATTACTTCTAAAATATGATGTATTACTTCTGAATTGTTACAAAATCTAAATTTAGAAAGTGTCATATTTGAGCAGATTTTGAGAATTGACAGGGAGTTCACATCAACATTTGTGATATTGAGAGAGAGAAAAAATGACAACCTGAGAACTTGTCAGACTGAGGAAGAGAACGACTTAGAACGCCTGTTTGATGACTCTTCCAAAAATTCTGATATCACTCAGTGACATGATTTAATGATTTTGACATAAACTTGCCAGTAAATGCTTTACATGATATTTTTGGCAAGACTTATACACAGTATTTCTTTTATTATGTTGCCACCCGTGGTATTCCTCGGAGGCAGGAATGAAGGGAGGTTATTTTACCAAGTATTTTTCTGGTGTTCCTGAAGCATTTGGCATTAGTTGAAGAAAGAATCAACCGTACAACATTGTTTATGTTCTGTATAATGTCTCCATCCAGGTTTCTTCAATTACTGAAACATTTCATGGTTTTATAACGAAACGCTTGGTATGTTACTGAACTGCTATTTTATTATGACAAATGCCTTTCATAGACGTATGACATAATAAGTTATGCACCAAGTGCATGATAATTGTGCATGTGTTTTGTTAGAAATAGATGCTTTTAAGGCTTATGACAGGAATTTTAAAATGTTGGATCATATTTTTGCCAGTGGTCACATTCTGCCACAGCAGGTAAACCACAAGTAATAGACATGCTCTCCATTTTAAGGTTTTCTGTTACATGCTTAGACAGTGACAGTACACAATGTCACAGATGCCAAATTCTAGCTTAGCTAAGCTTTTCTGCTCGTGCAAAATATTCATCTTTCCTTCTTTCTTTCTTGATTTTATTTCTGTCTTTGTATCTTTATTTGTTTGTTTCAATCCTTCCTTCTTTCTTCTTTGTTCTCAATTTATTTCTTTTTTACTTTCTTTCTCTCTCCTTTTTCTCTTTCTCTTTCTTTCTTTCTCACTTATTCATATTATAATTTTTCTTTATCACTTCATTGAAGATTTAAAAAAGACCCTACTAGAATGACATATAAGAAATGATTTATGTAAAAGATGGTTGAGCCCTTTGATAAGTTCATGATAAAGCCACTTAAAATTGTTCAAGAATTCCCACATTTGAGATAAGTTTTATTCTATCGGAAAGATTTGGTCTGACAAAATCTTCACTGCAGCTGCACCTTTTCTTCTTTCAATAAAATAATTTATGATGTAGAGTATTTATTATTATATCATAAATTTTTGTTGATTTTACCTTGATTTTATGCTGGTACCAGGCTTCTGTATGTCTGGATCCACTTTGTTAGCCATTGATTCTTTATGATATTTTACCATACTTTATGATTTTGTTATGATGGCTTTGTTCATATTTTATGTCTCTTTTATACCAGGGTGTTTCTTTTCTGGTGTCTTTGATTTGGTTTACCAATAAAGATATGTGTATAGAGTGGTTTAAAACGGCAGTCTCCATACCTAGGAATGACTGTTTCGTGGAAGTTTGCCAGTGGTACTCTTCGGTCAGTGCTTTAGGTACATGTTGGTTAAAAGTTTCTGAAGCTGAATTTTTTTTTATAAAAAAGAAAGTGAAAAAAAAAAAGCATAGGGTTTCCCTTGTTTTGAATTGATTGGAAACAAGTTCTGGCAAGTTTTATCAGTCCTACTTGATCATTGCTGACTTACGGTTCAAATCAGTGCTCATACCAGAAAACAGGAATGCAGAAAGGCATTGGAGTATCTTACCCTTTGTGGTATTGAAGTCTCAGGAGTCTAACTTACCTAACCCTCAACAACTGCTCCTGCATTGTACTTTACCTGCCAACATGTAAAGGCAAATTCCCAACAGACTAAAAGCTATAAACACTTCTTATAAAATATGTGTTGATGACAAGTTTTATTATATAGGCATTATTGTAAATTCGCAGCTGAATGAGATTTCTGAAAACTGCTGCGGTTTTAGGCAATTCTGAAAATGGAATATAAATTGATAAAACAACCGTGAGCTATTTTGCTGTATACAAATGAATTGCAGTAATTTCTGTTGTTACATTGCTATGAAGTTTCTACTTTTTTTTGTATCTTTGGGCATGGGAGAGGAGAGATTCTTGTCATTGTTCTGAGTGCACTGGCAGTTATAATGTCTCAGGATAAAGGACTTGCACGTGTCATTATGTTTACTGGCATCTATTACCAGCTAAGCCTGTAAGCCGGTATGCCTCAAGTAATGTTATTATTATTGTTGATATTGTTCGTAATCATATCTTCTTTATGGCTTGCACCTACAGATGTCAACAGTATTTTTGTTCTGCGTAAGCCGTGAGGATTCTTATGCAGTTTTTACACAGTTACTGAGAGATTTTGCAGTACTTTGCTCTTGAAATTTGTTGTAAAACTCACTTTTGATGTGTATATTATCAAGCATTTTGAACTTAAACTAAAATACATTTTAGTGGTTTTTTGGGGGGATGAAAGAGTTTTTATAACAAAACAATAAATAGCTAATGATTTATTACTGAGAATATTCAGGGCTTCATTCATTAATGAAAAGTAATGAAATTGAAATAATATTGTATTTATAACAAGCGTTCATGCGGCTTTTATTTCTACATTTATATTTTTTATTATTCTTTTCATCTGGTGCATAAAATGTTTAGTTTACATTATTTGTTGAAAGATGTGTTGTACTTCAAAGGTGTTTATTATAGTTGTAAATTTCAGAAAATATTTGGTATCTCAATACAAAATGTATATTATAGTGTAATATGAGGGTAGAGGACAATGTTTGCAAGTTTCTGGCATGATAAGCCTAGAATCCAAAACTTCCTATTTATGGCTGGGAGATAAGGGGCTAATTTGGAGACTCATAGTGGTTGTATAAGAGGCTATAATTGATTTATTTTAGAAACCATTGGTTGATTACTCCATATTAGGTAGAAAAAATGTTTTGTTTATGGAGTTTTAATATGCAGGGACATTTATGTGGTACCGCTTCATTCAGGCACTCCTAAAGTGGCTTTCTTTTGAAGAAGTCACATTAAGGGTTGACAACAAGCCCTTTTTAAGGTCAAGTATGCCCCTCTGATGTTGTCCAGTTTTGGTAAAACAGAACCTTATTTCATTAAAATTTACAATTTGAAAAGTGAGTTGTGCTAGTGCTTATACGATCCTTTCAGCTTATACCAAGTTATCATTAATTATCTATGTTACTACTATCGGCTGAAATTATCTTCTCCTGTTATCTCTAGATTATTTGTTGAAAAAACTGAATATCATTCTTTATATATTTAAATTCTATTTTTTCAGAATTCGAACAGACACAATGGGAGGGGCTTGGTGTCCTAAACCAATGATAGACCAGTATTCCTATGAATATCTTCAGATAGATCTGGGCAAGTTGTGTGTTATCACAATGGTTGAGATTCAAGGGCGATTTGGAAATGGACAGGTAACCATTTTTAATGCCCATTCTTTGCTTACACAACATTAAGAGAGTTGCCGTGTCCAACTGTCTACTGTAGCCCAGTTTAAGCTGTCACCAATCATATCGAAGTACAAAATATGTAATAGACATTCTTGCTTTTGACAGCCTGATTATATTTGCTTCATTCACAAGTTATCTGAGAGGCAGAAACTGCTGATGACTTCACAGTGGTAAATACAAGTTGTATGAGTCTACATTTAATGTCAAAGAAGTTATTAAAGTTTTATAAGAAAAGTTTGCCCTAAAGAAAGACCTCAGGTTTAAAACAGAAGGCATTCATAATTTTTGAATCCCCGTAAACCAAGATATTTTTATATCTTTATCCTGTATTCATTTGGAAGTTTTAAAGTTCTTGTATAACATTTTATTATTCTAGAAGACGCTTAATAAAATCTTCACAAGTTTTTGCCAAAGCCCAGGTCTTTATTTTCCTATCATGCCTGCCAGTTTGAAATTTTATTACAATTCTTACTGTGTAACAAGCGCCCACAAACTTTTCAGACATTGAATGAATTATTAGAAACAGAAGGAAAATGTTACAACCTTATGTAATAAAGTTGTAAAGAATCAGTCTCTATTTATTCATTGTAAGTTTTACTATCTGACAACAGGTTTTTTGCATTACAGAAGGATAATATAGAATTACTTAGCAACATTTTTGTTAGTTTTTTAAGACAATAAAAAGGTTATTGCTGGTTACAGAGTCTGTGTAAGTTGTTTCTTGGTGATATGTTTTTCTTCTTGTACGGTTTTTAATGTTTTTAAAGTGTTCAAATGTGTTGTGAAAAGTGGGTGGGGCTGTGAGAACAGGTGAGCCACAAGTTGGGGTTGGGACATTTGGAGATGGAAGGAGTAAAAGAAAGGGAACATTGTTCATTTTTATTCAGATTAATGACTAATACTTACTGGTATTTTTCACAAAAATACTTGACTATAATTCACACCTATCTTCCTCATTTTTGTAGCAATTATGCTAGTGTCTGTTTACAAATAAGTGAGATAGGGTCTTTATTTATTGCGTACCCCCTTCATGTACTTCCATTAAATAATGAGCCATAGTCTTTGAGGGCATCGGAAATCTGTCAGTTAGTTATCTTATTTATGGAGCTGGTGCCACAGTGAGATAGGTTGCAGGAGTAAACTCTGGGAGAGATACTGAAAATAATAACTGATAACAGAAACAAATATAAGATAAAACTTAAGCATTTCACTGTTCTTTTATGAGGAAGGCAAGAAACAGCGGTCATTTATTTCCGGAGTAGATGTTACATCCTTAGTGATACATTCTCTAGAACAGATAGCAACTTTTGTAGTTAGGGATAACTGGTCAGTTTATCATGACTTAAAAGTTGGTATAATTTATATCATTAAATATTTGTTTTCATTTTATTTTTTCTTAAAAGCTTTTCCTCTTTATCAACAAGATTGCAAGACTTTAACCTGTTCTGTATCTGAAGTATAATACATAGAGTTATGCCCCCTGTCATACACAGACATTAATTTGCCCATATCTACACAGGATTTTGCTGTACAGCTAAAAGTTTTATGTTATCTCTTACTGTAGAAAGACATATAAAGATTCTTTGGAAAGAGAAAATCGATTCTTGTTTCTCAGTAAGCCAACAAGGTAGCAGAGACTTCCAGAGATTTAGATGTTTTTACAGTATTAACAATGTCAATTAGTGGAGAAAATGTCACCGCTAGGTTGCTGAGGGACTTTGTGAAAGATAAATACTCATTAAATTTGAGATATTCTAGATGCTGGTTTTCTGCTGGTAGAAAAATAAGCTTTTACTGTGCAGGAAGGATTTTGAGCCCCATTTTTTGCGTGAAAAAGCAGGCAGATATCTAAAAGAGATATCAATTTCTTTAAATATTCATATGAAAACAAGTCTTTTGTCTTTATAATGTGTTGTCCTGGACAATATATTGCTTTGTTCTGAGTATAAAAAACATGCCTGGAGTAAGGTTGTTTATTATGAAGACAACAAAGAAGAATTTGAAGCTAATAGAAGAATGTATGAACTGTGGCTCCTCAGTATAAGTGGTTACTGTATAAAAGTTCTTTGTGACATAGATATAATGGTTGGAACTTTTGTAACACTGTCTGCACTGCTGACCAAACCTATGTCACTGTATGTCACTGTATGTTACTGTATGTCACTGTATGTCACTGTATGTTACAGGGTCAGGAATACACAGAGCAGTTCCTGCTGGAGTACCAGAGAGAAGATGGAGGAGAGTGGATGAGGTTCCGTAACAAACAGGGCAACGAGGTAACTTGATACCTGTAATTTACTTGTTCCTCAGGGTTTATATGCACTGTTTCTCGCCTCTCATGTGCTTAAGCCTCGTTCTCTGATCTGTAAGTAAAATGCCTTACTGACTGACTAAATCTTTTTTATTTATAATTATAAATATTTCTAATTATTGTATTCTCAACTTGATACCCTAAATATATATGTTTATAAAATGTAGTCAAAGGGAGAAAACTATTAAAACTCATTTATTGGGAGATTACTTCCCTTCTTTCTAATTTCAGTAGAATGATAAGAAAGATTTTAGAGAGAAAAAATGATCTAGAAAATTGGTTACATAATTACCAGGAATACTCAAATTGTAGATAGAGAACAATAGACATTGGCACCAGTGTTTGACAGTGTTTATTTTTGTAGTTAGATAATAAATGGATCGGGTGCATCAAGTATTCCTTATTCACAACACAGGCAAAGTTTGTCTTGGCGCGTATGAATAAATTCAGAATTCCATACTCAAGTGGGATATTCAAGTTTTTGCCTTAATCACAAATTTTTGGGAAGTTCTTGTATTCTTTGTAAAGAGAAGAAACAGTTTATCTGTCTTCACTGGTTTTTTCCTTCCTATGTTTATTTTGTTTTGTTATTTTAAGATTAACATAAAATTGAAACAACAAAAAGAAGATTTATTTGAGAGAGGGAGAGCAAAGCTATCATGGTTGCATTCTTTGAATTGTTCAAAATATCCATTCAAGTGGAAATCTGTTTGTTAATTTCTAGAAGTTATTATGGAAGACTGACAAATGAAACATACTAAAGGTCAGGGTTGGACTGAACACCTCCTTCTAGAATTCTTACATTTTTTACAGTGATATTTCAGTTTTGTTAGTGTAAGTTCCCCCCCCCCCCCACCCCTCAGTATATTCTGACAAAGAGCAGTGGATATCATAATAAAAGTTTGTATCTATTTTTTGCAGTTTGGTAACAAAAACCAATTAAAAAAGAAATTAATAATATAATGATCTAGGCATTAATTTTTTTTAATGTAAATTTATGGTGTTTAATTTGTGGGTAAAATCCATGGTTTTCCTTAATCTATGAGTGAAATTTATGGTTTTCATATATCTGTGTGTAAAAATATTATTCTTTCTTAACTTGTTAGTAAAATGAAATGGGTTCCATAATTTGCGTGTAAAACCGATGGGCTTTCTTCATTTGTATGTAAAATCTGTGGTATTTTTGGGGGATACCCATGACTGTAGATTTTTTGTAAATGATATTTTACCCAAGTATAAGACAGTAGGACATCTTTCTCAGTTAGTATACAAAAATGTCTTTTTCAAGTAATTTCTGAAAATAACTTTAAACATAATTTTGATAGTTTTTGTTGGAACTGATACCAGATTTCTACTGATGTTACCTTTTGATGTAGAAACTAAATTCATCAGAGCACAGCAGGATTTAAATGATTCTTTTTATTGGCTAAATAAAATTGTAGAATGAAAAATGAATGAAAAAAATGTGACAAATTAATGAAAGAATATTTATTACATATCAAGTTAGGAAATTGAAGTCTGCATCAGGAAATTGAAATTTTATGAAAAGTTTTTTATTTGAAGTTAAGACTAAAAAATGAAAGCTCGGCAGGTTTCGGAATTCCTATGTCAATCAGAATTTATTTTGATGTCAATTACCCCGGTTCCTTTCTTATATATAAACATTATCAGGTTGCTGACGATTTTGACGGGTTCAAAATCTCATCAGATCTGAGGAGATTTCAGTGAGATTAAACTAAGATTATGTCAGTCAAACAAAACGGCAAGAAAAGGTGCAGGGTTGATAATCACTGCAGCTGTGTGAGAAGACGATGAAAGAAAAACATTCTTGTCAGTCATTTCTAACCCATTCATCATGTCCGTAAGGACTTGGAGCTGCAAATACATGAAATAAACAAATTGTGATACCAAAAAATATATAAACCGTTTGACGTAGGCTTCTTTGAAGAAATCTCTGCAAAATGTACTCAAAGGTTTCAACCCTTGAAGTTGATGAACCCCAGGCAGATTTTTAGTCCTTTTCACACAGGGACCGCCCATCATCACAGATCTTGTTCACACATAAGAGTGTTCAGGTGTTCATATGCAGATAAGAAAAGTAGTGAGTAGAGAAAGTGATATCAACTTAAGACAAATCTACCAGATGTTTAAACACCTTATTTGTTCCCAACTACCAGAAACAAAGAAATCGAGAATACTGTATTATATCAAATATATCTGAATACAGATCATAGTAGTAGAGGAGGTTAGGTTAAATAATGGATGACTTGAATCAGACAAGTTCTTGTCACTGTGTGACTGCATTCACATTTTCTAAACTTATGAATAAATTTCAGCCTTCTGTTAAATAGATTTTACTCGCATGTGTCCGTCTGTAAATCAGTCCTTTCTTGTTACAGTTGTTTGAAGGGAATGAGAACACGTACCTGACAGAATTACGAGAAGTGTCTCCTCCAATCATTGGTCGTCGGATACGATTTATACCTTACAGCAAGACGTTACGAACAGTCTGTATGAGAGTCGAGATATACGGCTGTTTATGGAAAGGTAAAACATTGTGATTTCTTTATGAGTTATGGCCCTTGTCCATCTCCCTGTCCAGAATAAGATCTGTTCCTTTCTGACTCTATTCATTATAAAATGTGATTTACAGATGAGGCTGTGTTTTTCTCTGTGTGGATTTTTCAGATTTATTCTTGCTTTTTTCTGACATTTTTAAAATTCTGCCTCTAAGTAAGGATCAAGGGTATATATTACTTCTCAAACAGATGATAGAAACTTTTTCTTTTGAGGCACTTTGTAATGTGTGGGATTGTTATATAACCATTACTGTATCTTTATTCTATCCTGCAAGATCAGTTTACAGAAATACCTTCGACTTGTTCATAGATAACTCCCAGCAAAATGCACTTTGAAAGATTTGTAGCAAATAAATTGGGAACGGGTGTGCAAAATTGGCGAATAAACGTTGTAAATCTTACTTGAATAACTCCAGCGGGCTGTGTTTCAGACTAAATATCTTTTACTGAATTTGAAAATGTTTACATGTAAAACCGAAGATTTGCCTGTTTGTTTATATGACAATGGGTCTGCAAGGGAATCTGGTAATGTACTGATGGGAAATGTCTACTCTCCTTGCTTTTTTAAGTTTCTGGTTAAAATCAAAAGTACAGGAAATTTGTTACTGCCTGCGGACTTGGTTAATTTAAAGTTAACAATTTGAGAGGAAAGAAAACTGAAACAGTGACAAATCATTGCAACATGCATTGAGAGTTTTAATGTAAGGGAGAGAACTCAGTTGTGAAAGAAACAATAGTATGTTATAAATTACCTCCCTTCTTCAGATGGTGTCATTGCTTACAATGTTAGACAAGGAGACAGACGTGGAACTGAACTTGATTTCATGGATTTCACATATGATGGTATGCGGCAGGAAGATTTCCTCCTGGATGGTCTTGGACAGCTTACTGATGGAGAAATCGGAGATTTCAACTTCAGGCTTGACAATCAACAACTTGGAATAAAGGGGTAGGAAGATCTAATCCTATAAAAAAATATAGTGTAACTTTATTTGAAAGGTCAAAAAATACAATAAGACTTTTGTAATAAAGAGTCCTTTGTCTTTTGCTAAAGTAATGACAAAAGTTGCATTATACAAGCAATTGCTTTATAAAATTCAATGTTTTATTGACTAAATTTAAGATATAAGTAAGATGGTTGAATTAAGTCCTTTTTAATAAATCTGTCAGTTAAAACTTTTATTACCATGGTATTATTATTAACTAGAAAATTTCTTTTATTTCAGGTACGAGTGGGTTGGTTGGAGAAATGATTCCGAAGAGTTTGAGGGACCATTGATCATTACATTCAAGTTTGACCAAGTTCGCAACTTCTCGAAAGTTCTTATAAATTGTAACAATATGTATTCTAAGGATGTACGGGTCTTTAAGATGGCTCTCATTTACTTCTCAGTGGGCGGGAACTTATACCAGAATCAGCCAATCAAATTTGACTTCATTCGGGACAATATTGTTGAATTTTCCAGACCGGTTATGATCCGGTTAAACAACAACATAGGAAAGTATGTCCGGTTACAGCTGTATTTTGATGCCAAGTGGATGATGATAAGTGAGGTGCAGTTTGTGTCTGGTGAGTACAACAAAGTAACCCAAAGGTCAATATTACCTCTAGGTATTTAAAATCAGAGGAAAGTAGAACCTTAGATTAAGTGATGAAAATTGGGAGAGACATAACTGGTAGAAGGTATAATTGTATTTTCTTGTATTCAGTATGTATCTATGATTCAAAACAAATTATCCAGGTCATCTAGAAATATTTTACTAACTGTTCATTCAAACTTTATTCTTTTTAATAAATTTGTCATTTAAAGTATTTGTAAACAGTTAACAGTACATGAAGTGGATATAATGGAATCTGTTTCAGAACCTGCTAGAGGGAACTACAGTGAAGAAGTTCCCCCACCCACCCGCAAACCTTCTGTTATATTCCCACCAAAACCAGATGGTGGAAACAAGGAACATGAGGTGGATTTAACAGGCAACAATAACAAACTCGGGAAAGTGGATGGTACGTGTTTGAAGGAGTTGTCTGCTCTTGTTGATATTGTTATTTTGTTTATTTTGTCTGGTTTTGAACAGTGAATGTAGATTTGTCTTCATTGTGCAACTGTGTCAAACGTTTATTAGGCATTAAGTTAGTTCCAAGATAAAAGGAAAAAAATCTGGATGATAATTATGACCAGCCAGTGATTTATAGTAAACTTGGATGGTAAAGACAGACTACCCTCTGAATTAGAATATTCCTAATTTTAGTAATTGCTCAAATACATTTTTCCATTAGTTTATAATCTGTAAATAGTCTTGCATGCTTCATAATTAGGTTTTTACAATAAATTTTTCAGACAAAACTCAAGACGAGCCAGAAAAGGCACCAAACCCTCAAAGGCCGGGCACCGATATCATTGCTATCATTATTGGTTCCCTGGCAGCACTTATTACCATTCTGGTTGCTATAGTTATCTTCATCATGTTTAGACTTCATTTGAAGAAGAAAAAGAACAATCGGCGAATGAAAGCCGCAATGTCGGATAATCATAACACCATATCAATAAATTTGTCAGACCTTAGAAATTCCTCAAACGGGAAAATGTTAAATGGCAACCTATACAATGGAGTACCAGTCACAGATATAGACTCGGACAGAGAATGTTGCAGTGGTAAGATTTTCCATCCTCTTCTAGTTTACTAGTCACCATTATATGTGTGTGCTCATGGATCTTTTGATACAAAATGATATAATTTTCTTTCAGCAAGGTTATTAATGATTGATAATACATCTTCAGTCCAAAAAAATTAAGGGTAGTACAAAATTTATAGATGCTTTAATCAAATACTGGTATATCATTTTGTGATTAAAATTATACATTTATTGCATATCAAATTTAAAATTTCAGATACCTAATCTAAAAAATGCAATCACTTTAATATGTTAGTATTTTTGGCACTTAAATACACCATACCTTACATCAGTCACAAAGAAGAGATTTTTAAAACTTTGATAACTGACTTAACTTATCAATGTTAGGTTGTAGGCATTATTTTTGTTGTAAAATGTTTACAGATCGTAGTAAATCCAATGGAATGTACAGGGAACCTAAGGATTCTGTGATAGTAAATAGGGGCAGTTTGGCCCCTAATTTGACTGATATACCAGACTTCCCTTTACCAGGTACAGATTGGCATGAATATAGAACATGCATGTACCCATGTACCCTTTTGCAGTTTTAGGAAACCATGCATATTTAGATTGCTAGGGAATTGCTTCTACTAGAAATTTTGGGGAAAGGCTAAAGTTTTATCTGTGCTTGAAACTGATTGTAAAAAAGGCCATTTTTAAGTGTTTGACATGTCATTTGAAAAACAATATGGATGCTTGATACTAACAAATCAGAGATCAGACTAACTTTGAGAAATTATTAAGTAATACCTCTGTAATTTTGATTACTAATTATACCAGTATGTTGGTGGTGCAGCTGAATTAACTAACACATAGACTTATTCCAGTGTTTGAATTGTCTTAATTGTAAAATAATCTTTCAAAAAAATACAAAAGAATGCTATGCAACAAATGTTCCTTCTACTAAAATTAACACCAGCTAGGTCAGATTTTACTGATTGTTTTATGGATCTATCTTACAAAGCTTTCTGCCCTCATTCTGCTATTCGTTTGATCTGTTTCCTTCTTCTATGCTTGTTTCCATCTTCTATGCTTGTTTCCATCTTCTATGCTTGTTTCCATCTTCTATGCTTGTTTCCATCTTCTATGCTTGTTTCCATCTTCTATGCTTGTTTCCATCTTCTATGCTTGTTTCCATCTTCTATGCTTGTTTCCTTCTTCTATGCTTGTTTCCATCTTCTATGCTTGTTTCCATCTTCTATGCTTGTTTCCATCTTCTATGCTTGTTTCCATCTTCTATGCTTGTTTCCTTCTTCTATGCTTGTTTCCATCTTCTATGCTTGTTTCCATCTTCTATGCCTGTTTCCATCTTCTATGCCTGTTTCCTTCTTCTATGCTTGTTTCCATCTTCTATGCCTGTTTCCATCTTCTATGCCTGTTTCCATCTTCTATGCTTGTTTCCATCTTCTATGCTTGTTTCCTTCTTCTATGCCTGTTTCCATCTTCTATGCCTGTTTCCATCTTCTATGCCTGTTTCCATCTTCTATGCCTGTTTCCATCTTCTATGCCTGTTTCCTTCTTCTATGCCTGTTTCCATCTTCTATGCCTGTTTCCATCTTCTATGCCTGTTTCCATCTTCTATGCTTGTTTCCTTCTTCTATGCCTGTTTCCATCTTCTATGCTTGTTTCCATCTTCTATGCTTGTTTCCATCTTCTATGCTTGTTTCCATCTTCTATGCTTGTTTCCATCTTCTATGCTTGTTTCCATCTTCTATGCTTGTTTCCTTCTTCTATGCTTGTTTCCATCTTCTATGCTTGTTTCCATCTTCTATGCTTGTTTCCATCTTCTATGCCTGTTTCCATCTTCTATGCTTGTTTCACATGAGGTCATTTTGATTCTATTCCTTCTCACAGTTGTAGATCCCCCACCCAACTTTGAGATTATAGATTTTCATAGGAGATCATACATTTTCACAAGAGATCATACATTTTCACAAGAGATCATACATTTTCACAAGAGATCATATATTTTAGATACAGATAGATTCTCAATAGAGACCATAGATTTTCCATCAGTACATAGCATGGATCTTTAAAACATATAGATTTTTAAAAAGAGGTGATAGAAATCTACAAGGACCATATGGTAATCTTTATAGTAAACCAAACCCCTCCGCAAAATCCCCTTTACTAAACATTTAGTGAAAGTGTAAGCAAACTTACTACATAACTTCTTCAAATACTGTTAGTAGCAAACATTTTAGAAAATGTATATCAGACACTAACTTAATGAGAGACATTGCTGATAACAAATTATCTCCCTTACTCAGATAACATCAGAGGTAATCCAAATTGCACTTTGGTCCTTTCAGTTGGAATCCTCTGACTTTATCCTTGTTTCTCTTTGTGATAGTCTTGACTTTCAGTTGTAAAAATTGTCACTTACATATTAAATAAAAAGTTAGGAATATAAAAAAACAAACTTTATGTGCTAACAAAACATATTTTTAAACTAAATGTTTAATCTGACTACTATTGTTGCAAATAATAAGGTGTAATTATCACCATACCATAAAGGAAAACAGCGATGAAAGCAGAGGAATCCAAATGGAAGGACCAAGTTAATATTAGAGAGTATTCAGGGTAGATAATCCACTGATGTCCCCCATTGTAACACTTGCTTTAAAGGGAAACCACTCTAACCAACTGTATAAGCACAGCTCTGTGTTAGGAGCTCTAACTTTCTATAAACTGATAATACTGATCTGTTTAACAGAATTTTTATCTTCAGCACTACTAATCACTCTTACTGAAAATAATAAAACTGAATTGAATTAATGCTGTTTACTACTTTTAAATAATTCAACATTTGGATGATTTTTGTGAATTTAAAGTCTTGTTTTCTACTCTTCTGTTAAAATCAGCTTTCCTAAAATCAGCCTAACACAGCATTATGCGCATGTTTATTTATGATTGTTTTATAAAGTGTTGTTTTGTTTATAAATCATTCACAGATGGTCAAGACTACGCTGTTCCTGATGTTACGAAGTCGGCTCTCATGGTAACATTTCCACAGTCCCGCCAGAACAACACACAGACAAACAACCTGGACAAACCTCCACCACAGTATGATGCCCTGTATGCAGCATCTGACATTATCAATGCACAAGTGCCAAATATACCATCATTGCAGGTAAGTAATATATACAATTATTATATATCTAATAAATGTAACCAATCGACAATCTGCATTTGTACCACGTGACCGTCCAATATATTCCCGTATTGGATCCAAAAAATATATATTAATTTCATATTGGACGGTTGGGTACATGTACACTAAACGATGCTAGTCTGGTTTCCGATTTCAATCTCTAACGAATTAAAGACCGGGAACCATGCGTGTATAAAGACGCTTGTTAGTATATGTTTAAAACTGCTTGTAAAGCGTCTAGCTGACCAGGAAGCATTGTTTTGTTTTGGAATTGGTGGTGGTGGCTTTGTTGGGGATGATGATGATGTACATTTCAAATTAAACGAAAGATATATAATAAAAAGGTTATTATACATTTAACTGTACAATATGGAATATATTTGGACTCGTACACAGCTTGAAAAGTCATATTGGACTCGCCTATCGGCTCGTCCAATATGACTTTTCAAGCTGTGTACTCGTCCAAATATATTCCCGTATTGTACAGTTAAATGTATAATAACCTTATAATATAGTACCGAAATATCCATTTATTTCCACATATCAATTTGACTGCTGTTATTAAAGTTTCTCTCCATTGTTGTTGTTTTTTTTTTAAACTGGTTTGGAAACAGTTTTGCAAGTTTATTTAATGTATATAGAAGTTCAGGATTGGAGAGACTGCAAACAAAAGTCTTATATTCAGATTCTGTTTTTGGAAGACTATCTAAATTTGCAAGGGAGGTAACTTCTTAGCTCCTTAATACACTAGTAAAATCGAGTTATTTCCCTTCACTGGAAAGTCGCTTAATTTCGGACTGATTTCAGGGTGTCAGTGGAAACAATGTGTATGCTGTACCCAACGCTGAGTTATTACTGAGTATAGATGTAACAGTGAATGAATTTCCTCGTGAAAATCTACGATTTATTGAAGTTCTTGGTGAAGGACAATTCGGTGAGGTAAGTGTCTCAAGCAGTTCAGATGAGTTCTTATACTGCAAAAATTGTTTGAATTAGTGCTGAAGAGCTAATTACAACGTAAATGAATACACAATTGGCTGATTTTGACAAAGATTAATACTGCTTCTAGCAGTAGAGTTGTTTCCATTTTAAACACAGTTATGAAATGTTTTACATGAATCTTAGATGATTGGTTCAAGAGAATGTAAGTTGGTTAAAAATTGTAAGCATATTCTTCAAAAAAAAAAAAGAGTAGGTTTTTTTTTTTTTTTATTAAATTTTTTCATATTTGTTTCTGTTAAAAATAGCTATTTAATTGATATTTGATAATCTTAGAGAATGACTTAAGTTATGAGAAGAAAGATTTTTCATGTTTGATGTTTTTTCTCTCCTTCCAATACAAAAATATCAAACCAAATACCTTTTGTTTGGTAAAAGTAAAATACCACAGAAAGTAAACTTCTTCTACTTTTCTTTTCATCAAATGATTAGGTGCATCTGTGTGAGGCAGTGAACATAGGTAATATTGTGGATGATGATGTATTTATGAACAGAACAATGACCAGACCATTCCTTGTGGCTGTGAAAATACTGCGCAAAAATGCTGAGGAAAGGGCCAGGTATGTGATCTTATGAAAGGTTTGTTCAGAGAAACTTTATTAAAGTACTCTAGCTTAGATGACAATGTGAACAATATTTTACAGTCAGTAGTAGAATAAGTAGTCTGTTCTATGCTAAATGATTCGTAGTTCAGTTGTGATACAGTCTTTGCTGATAACACTAGAACCAGTCATCAAGTCAGTACTGATGACAAACCAGTCATCAAGTCAGTACTGATGACAGACCAGTCATCAAGTCACTTCTGATGACAGACTAGTCATCAAGTCAGTACTGATGACAGACCAGTCATCAAGTCACTTCTGATGACAGACTAGTCATCAAGTCAGTACTGACGACAGACCAGTCATCAAGTCAGTACTGATGACAGACCAGTCATCAAGTCAGTACTGATGACAGACCAGTCATCAAGTCAGTACTGATGACAGTGTACTGATGACAGACCAGTCATCAAGTCACTTCTGATGACATACCCGTCATCGAGTCACATCACTACTGATGACAGACCAGTTATTGAGGAGAGAGAGCCAGTTACTATCATGTCTCGTTCTTGTCTAATCTACTGAATACTTCCTTTTATTTCAGGAAAGATTTTTTGAAGGAAATCAAGATCATGTCTCAGCTAAAGGACCCTAACATTGTACGAGTTCTTGGGGTTTGCACTGGGGAGGAGCCTTTATGTATGATTGTAGAGTACATGAAATATGGAGACCTCAATCAGTTTCTTCTGGATCACGTACTGGAAACACCCTCGGCACAGGCTGTCAATGCAAGAATACTCAGGTAAATTGATTATAATTTTGGTATATTGAATATGTGGTAGCTGAATATATGGTATATCAAATATATTTAATATAAATATATATTATGTGCTATATTAAATATGGTATATTTAATATCTGCTATATTTTCAAATATTGTATATTTAATTATGTGCTATATTGAATATCTGGTATGATATGGAAGTGTAAGCTATGGTTAAGGTCTTGTCATGAAATGCTAGGAAAACATGCACTTTAACCCAGTCATGTCACTTAAGTGTAAAAAATGTGGCACAAGACCAGCCTTCAACATGCCCCATGTATGAACTGACAAATGAGTAAAGACTTAAACGAGAAAGTGTTTTGTTTATAAAACCTTTGAACAGGATAATTGTTCTTTTTATTAGTCAGTACTTGAAGACATGAATAGGCTATAAACAAAGACATGAAGAGGCTATTTTTTTTGTTAATATACTTATTTTGATTCCTGCTCTTAATTAGCATTGACTTATAGCCTACTTATAGCAAGAGAAAGAAAATGTGAGTGGTATAAAAAAAAGAGAATATTTTTCCTGTACTGGTTGTTATATGGTTGTTATATTCTGAAAAGATTGTTTTTCCCAAACAGTATTTTCCAGTAATATTTTTGTGATTTTAAGTATAAATTTTTGTCTGAAGTGATTTAAATCCAAAATAGTTTCAGTTTTGATTAGATCCCTGACATTTTGTCTTGGTAAATGCTGACCTAGATTCTTTGTTTTTTTTTGTAAACATGAAGTAAAATGTAAATGCTGCTTTTAGTATTCTTTCACCTTTTACAAGGTTTTAGTATTCTTTCACCTTTTACAAGGTTTTAGTATTCTTTCACAACTTTCACAAGGTTTTCTATCTAGAGAGACGTTTTCTTAGCATTTCTAACCAAATGTGATATGTTCATTGCTATCAGTTTTGACTACACATTTTTATTGTTCAAGATTTTCTTTTATATTTGACAGTTATGGTTGTCTGATTTACATGGCTTCTCAGATAGCCACCGGAATGAAGTATTTGGAATCTCTGAACATGGTACATCGTGACCTGGCCACACGGAACTGTCTAGTCGGTACAAATTTCACGATCAAGATTTCTGACTTTGGTATGAGTCGAAGTCTGTACAGTGCAGATTATTACCGGATTGAAGGACGAGCTGTGTTACCCATCAGATGGATGGCCTGGGAATCCATTCTGCTCGTATGTAGATGATGCTGTGTAACCTCCATTTAAATTAAATATACATATTCAAAAATATACTTGCATTGTATACTAAAGGCATGATGGGAAAACTGAAGAGATCTAATGTCAAGATCAAATAGCCTTACCCAAAGTGCCCATGTGTATGATGAACTGTCAAAAAATATAAATGTAAATATTACTGGCTTTTTCAGACATTTTAATTTTATGATAATATTAATATTTAATGCTCAGAGATTGTTTTATGGTGTATGTTTTACTATAGCTGAAGTTTTAAAGTTACACAATGTTTACAATGTTTCTTTTTCAGGGAAAGTTTACAACAAAGTCAGACGTGTGGTCTTTCGGTGTAACCTTATGGGAAATATTAACTTTTGCCCGCGATCAACCTTATGATAACCTCAACGATGATCAAGTAATTGCTAATGCTGGACATTTTTATAGAAATGATGGACAGCAGTTACTACTTCCTCAACCAATTGTGTGTCCGCGAGAAATTTATGACATGATGGTTGAGTGTTGGAACCGATCGGATTGTGAACGACCTACTTTCAAAGATATCCACATGTTTTTGTTACGAAAGAATATGGGGTACAACCCAAAAGATGAAAAGATGAACCAAATAAAAATTCCAGTTTGTTAACGAAAAATGATGATTTGGATTAATTGAAAAATGCAGCAAACATATATGTTTCAACATGTGCTATATATATCTGAATCACAGAGGAGTTGTTAAAAATGAACTGAAGTGCTCAAACCTTCAGAAATATGTGCAATGTTATATTTATGCCATGTGATCCTTATTTCACAGTATTTTTAGTTCAGAGGAACATGGAAACACCTTTATATTGGGCATCTTCCTACGTGAAGATTAGCTTGAAACATTTACAAGCATATAAGTGCAAATAAGTTGTAAAATAGCTTTAAGCCAAGTTTCATTTTAATCTTTTGCTTCTCAGCTTTGAAAAGACCTGTATTGGATTGCAGCTAGGGCAGGGGTTATATGCTCTACAGAATTGAAATAACCACTACCATATCTTGGAGTTAAATACCTTCATTGTTTGTGGCCTCATTTCCAGGAGGCCCTTTTACATGTTAAGGTCATTTTAATATCAGCCAAGACCTTGTCCTTTGAAAAGCAACTGTAAGTCATAATTGTGAACTTGCTTTTTGGATTTGGAGTTACATTTTATTTGTTTGGTAGATTTGCTACTGTAGGCCATAAAATGGTTGTGACATAATCAAGATGCGGATTAAAACATCCGCAACTTAGCTTGGAATTATTTTCAGTTTTGTGTATATGAAGGTTTGTTTGTTCAAGATTGTGTTTTTCACCAATGGAATTGAGGAAGTAATCGGAGCTTAAGTCTGTGTTAAATATTCAGAGAAAAAATTGTGAATGATCGCAGGAAATCCAGAAACTCAATTGTTTTGAATGGATTAACCTTAATTTAGAATAGGATTACTTACAAGAAAGAGCTGTTTTTACTGAAGACATGTTGTCTTTGGTATTCTTAATTTTAGTTCAAAAAGTGTAAACAGAGTTTTTATTTAATCAAATGATAAAAAAAGTGACAGTCTCTTTTTCAGATATTCATGGACTGGTACTGTCATATCTGAAGATTTCAGTGGTTCTTGTTACGTAAATTTTGTGTTTTCATCACATTTTGTGTAACGTTAGCAGTCATTATTTTGCCTGTGACACAGTTGGTGTCACATATTTCTCAAGATGTGATTGGTTCTTTGCTGCCATATTTAAATTTCAGTTATTAGAATGGTTCTCTGTATATATTGTTGTTCACAGTCTGGCTGTAGTGTTTGTCATGTGATGTAGTAACTCATTTTTCTTTGTTAGTGTATATGCTTAAATTGGCTGGGTGCCAGTGGCAATGGCAACTCAGCATTTTACATATCTTCCCAAAAATTATTATAAATTTTTAGGATTAAGAAAAGAAAAAAGCAATTATTGATACAAAGGCCTTTTAATTAAGATACAGTATTATATGAAATTATTTTAATGATAGCAATTTGAAAATCCTAAGATTTTTAAGACACACCTATAAAATAAACATATAATATACTTATAACTGCGTAATGCTCAAAGTCATTGATGTAAACTGATTGTATTTGAAGGTCAAGGGCAGAGGTACAAACTCCCTAAGTTTCAGATTTAATATATTTCACTTTCTTCCAACAAAAGCTAAAACTGTAAAATGTTAAAATCTTCATAAATATCTCTCCATATCTGATTTCATAAAATATAACAATCCAGAAGTTGTTTTTACTTATTAAAATCTTTTCTTTCAATGCAGTATGGAAAAGTTTAAGCAGAAATGTATTTCATTACTTCTTACTTCCATTCTCAAAGACTGCTTTCCGATTATTTGCACACTATCAGAGTGAGTTTTGCAAAATAATTGTGATTTATGACTCATTGTGTAACTGCATCTTTCTGCCACAAAAATCTTCCATGGGGGAATTTCTGTAAAGCAATTATGCTTCTTCTTGAAGACATTTCTTGGATGTTAAAACAAGGATATTTTGTGTTTTTTTTTGTCTGACACTTACTCAGAATTGATAAGCAGAATCTCCTTACAGTGTATAGGCACATTGACTGATGACATCACAAGCACCTGTTACCAAAATATAGCTGAACTACTGGTTGGCAAAAAGAACCAATATTTATATACATTTGATAGCAGCAGAATTTTTAACTTTAGATAACTTTTTTCTTTGTCAGCCGAATTTTAAGATTCTTATATCATTTGAAAGCTCTTTAAATTCATATTTTGAAAATATAAGCAGATTTTGAATTTTTGCTTTTAAAAAAGAAAACTAAACTAATTTATACCTGTCATTTCAGCATTTTTCTAGCAGCTCAGATGCACTATGTTTAACCATTTACAAATAAAAAAGTAAACAGTTTTGACAATTATTTTTTAAATATGTAAAATATGAGTTTACAGACCTTTTAAATGATATAAAATATTGAATTATTTGATGAATAATGACTTTGTAACTGTAATTACAAAATTACTATGTTTTGCATTTTGTCAACCACCATGTTTTTTGCCAGCCTTCAAAAAGTTACCTGTATCTCTTATCAGTTACTTGTTACTATTAATAGATTTCAAAACAATAACAGTCAATGTTCCTATACATTCATGATTTTCACAAGATTCTCACAGATCTAAGATTCATGACCTACCTTTTGCAAAAATGTGTATCGGTTTGTCCTAAATTCATTATGTTGGGCACAACAAATGCTCAAAATTTCCTTAACTTTTACCCACCTTAATTTCTTAAATGGACTCTTCCTGTTTTTCTTTATTGAAAGTTTTAGATTGAACTATCTGCTATTAAAAAGGGTGAACATTTTAAAACTGCTAGCCAGAATTTCAAAGAAAATAAATTAATACATCTATTTTGCTTGTGATTATTTTTTTTGTTGGCATAAAATATTTCTCATGCCACTAGCAAGAAATGTCATAGATTTTCTTTATTTACCAAATCACTGACACCTGTGCTTAAACTTGTTTTCTCTAATTACAGTTTTAAACCTAGTTTCTCTTTCACCAGATATATTATGTATTTTAAGATAAGGAGCCTAAAAACATATTTCAGTTTGCTATCAAAATTTTTGTCCTAAATCTTACAGGATTTCATGGCATGATTTTTGGAAGGAGTGGAAAGCTATGTTGATGTATATCGGATCTGTCATGTCTTTCATCATTTAATCATTTCTTAAATCATTTACTTCACAAGTTATTTTCAAGTAAGAATTTCAGCAAAATGAACCCCAAAAAATTCTGGTTTCCTCTGACTTTCTAGTTTCTAAGCTGCTGGTGAGATGTTTTGAAGTGTATTTCAGATTGTACCCAAATTGTTTGCTGCATTTTGTTTTCTTAAAAAGTAAAATTTTAAGGAAACAATTATCTACTGAAGCTTTTTTTGCTAACATGAAAATATTTAAATGAAGCTGTAAGGATGAAAAGGGAGAGAAACACAGCTTCTTAATTTTCATGTAAACATTATTTTTTTCAAGTTCTTTTATTAATGAAAATTTTCGTTTGAATTCCATTTTGGCAAGAGTACCAGTAAAAAAATTACAGTAATAAATGGATTGCCACTTTTTGGAACAAGGTGTTGAAAATGCTGACATATTGTCGACAGCCCGTTGCAGAGGAGTTTTTATCTTCTGTTAGGTGATGATGTAACATGCGTGATTTATTATACAACAACTGGTAAACCTTGCAACATCTGTAATTCTACAGCAGAAAAACAACAACAACAACTAACTTATGCTTGCTTTGTACAAACTGTTGCAACTAAAAACATGGTGTTTGGAAAAAGAATGCAAAAACACTTGTCTGTGGTGATTTGTCATAAGAAATATGATTATTCTCAAAAGGTCTTTTCATGGCATGTTCAACCCATTACTTGCAGTTGAATAATTTTCCCAGCTGTTTCAGACATAGTTTTTATCACCGTTGTACGAGTTTGCTTCACTAAGTGTTTGACTCAAATATTAGGTACTTAAAGTTGTCTCCCTTAGGTTACTGTAATGTTCATACTGTTGCCTCCCTTTGATTATTACAACTTCAACAGCATTTGATTACAAGGAAAGAACCCACTACAAAGATTAGGGTGTTTTAAGAGATATAATTTGAATCAGATGAACTATGAAACTATAATAGAAGAAAATGGAACTGTATTTTGTATATCCATCTTGTTAATCAAAGTGTTCGTGAATGTTTTCTGAATATTATGTAAACATTGCACAGTTTTTTATAATCTGTTCATTTTTCGAAATGGAATTTCAAACACAAACCTTAAGTCTCACACATATTTGAACAACAAATAATTAGTGACATTTTTTTTTCTGTAACTCATAAGACAGTCTGCATGTATTCATGAGGTCTTAACTTGGTGCTATATTAGTGTCAGTGTCACATTGCTTTCATCATTAGAGTTAGAAAGACAAGAGGAAGTGTCATGTTTGAAAAAGCTGAACGTTTATTTACATTCTGGTCAGGAAAACTGTCTTTAAAAGTCTCTGAATTTTTATAAATGTGCAGAATATACAGGGTTTTCATAGGGTTGTAAGAAATGTATACATGAGGCATTGTTGCCAATAGATGCTCAGTTTTTATCATGTTAGCATTTTAAAAAATCTGAATCATTTGATTTAAAAAACAGCATTACTTTAAATCTTTTTATTAACAAATTTTTCTTCTTCTTCTTCAATAAAAAAGGGTTTTACCAACAAGGGAACCAGTCTTCTGTTGTGCTTGATTATCAAATGGTCACATGAGTTGCACCATATAATAAAGTACAGTGTACAAGGGCTTTTTTTATTATTGTGTTTACTATCCTTGCTGGAAATTTCTTATAAGGGTATTTTTAAAACTTTTAAAACCTTTATCACAGTAACTTGAAAGGGAATCTTTTTGATGTGTGTTTTTAGTTTGTATGAAAATTTATACTGTATTTTGAAAACCCAGTAAATTGGCTATTTTTCTCCTTCGGTATCTTGAGTTTAAAGGTCAGAAAATGGGTTCACGAAGTGAAATCATACCAAGAATTAAGTGCAAAAAGTTCATGTTTATTACTTGGACTTTGTTCCTTTGAGTTTTTTAGCCCTAGATGTATGCAAATCAACACTTGTACTTTGTGACTGGTGTAAATACAGGTCAGTGTAATATGATACCAAACCATCTTCCAAGAATACAAATTGTTGTAAAAGTAACTGTTTTATAAGTTTAAATGTTTTTAGTGATAAGAGAAGTGCTAAATTTGTATTTAAGTTGTATTTAAGGAGTTAGAGACTCTAGATTGTTGGTTTTCACACAGCATGGCTCACATTTACTTCAAACCTGTGAGCCTTAGCTCTGATGTTTTCTGTTTTACAGTCATTTTATATTGTGCATAATATGTTCATTCCACAGTTGGTATATATGTCATTTTAATTGGTTGTAAATATTTTTTTCTAACTTTGTACATATATTTATACAAGTCATATTGATACTTGAGTTTTTTTTATACACTTAGTTTGTGCTTTGTAAATATGTGGTGCTTTAACCCTTACCCACCTACATTTTCAAAATGGACTGATCCATTCATAACTTGGGACTGTACCATCTTTGTGAATAAGGTGAAAGTGGATGGGGGGAAATGACTTTTTTTTCTGAAAAATGAACAGTAAAGACCTATTTCTGTATATGTGGGTGGTCTGTTTTGGTCTGCACTGGTTTCAAAGGCAGATATGTATTTGAATCTATGGTAACCATAGGGTAAGGGTTAACAATATATCAACAATACAAGGTCAGTGAAACAGAGCAGAAAACAAGGCTTTTCATTGGCTAATTCATGTAAAGACTGTCTCTAAGAGTCAGAAAACATCAGATTTTTATGGTGCATTTTCCATGTCTATTTTAGTGATGTTTCAGCTGAAAATTGACCAATATTTTATTCACAGTTACATAAGATTTAAACTGTGAGATTTTTGATATCTCTAGTCTTGCTGCACAGACTGTAATCTTCTTGTCTGTTTTAATTAAAGTTCTGGTTATGCAGGAAAGAACATTAACTTGATTGCAGATTTTAATTAATTCCAGGAAGGCAGTGGAATAGATTGCTATAGAAAGTATAGTATAAAGGTTATATCTGGTTTAATAGATGATGAAATTTTGGGCTAACTACAAATAGTAAAATTAATATTGATTTAACGAATACCAAAATGCTAACAGTAACTGATGCTAGTAAATGGTACATTTATCCAAAGAAGATAAAAAAATAGAGCTTCTGTACAAGAAAAAACAAATTTTAAATTAAAGTAAAATTGAAGTAGCATTTCACCCAAATATGTGGTCTGTTTTACTGTGTTTTTTATGCACATAGAAGTGAAGTGATTTAGCCACTGAAGAACATTGTTTTTTTTCTCACTATTGTTTCACACTTCTTTTGTGTCAACGTTTTACTCTAGTCAAGCGTATGTATGCATAAACTTGCAGAATGTGTACTGCCTAGATTTCAGTGAAAGATATTGCTGAAGAACCTTATGTTTGAATAAGTCTTTGCATTCTGAGATATTTATAAAGAATTGTGGAAAGGCATAAAGAGATATTACAGAAGATAAGTTTATACTTTCCAAGTTGTAAGGTGTTGCATATCTTAAACTGAAACCTTGTGCTGTACAAGTATCTGTCTGTAGGTCTGAGTGTCTATCTGTAGGTCAGAGTGTGTAAGTTGTTATAGTGCTATGTATATGTCATTGATACAGACAATATTTTAATAAATATGTTGATCCAATTAACAAACACTTTATTCTTTATGTTGAAATTTGGGTTTCATATTTAACCTTTCCTACACCATTGTGGACAGCAGGAAGGTTTTATTAGCTCATCTGTTTTCAAAGAAAAACTTGAGCTGTTATGGTCACCGAGTTGTCATCGTCAGCATCAGCGTCATACAAAAACTTTAATATAGCTGATTACATATAAACCATAAGGCTCACCATTTTGATATTTGCTTTGTAGCATTGTCTAGTGGACCTCTACCAAGATGGTTCAAATCATGACCACAGGGTCAATATTGGCCAGAGGCTTATATATAGTTTTATAGGAAAAACTTTAAAATTCTTCTCTAAAACCGCTTGTTATTTTGTGAGGCATCCTCTGGTAGATGTCTACCAAGATTGTTCATATTATATTCCTCGGGTCAAAATTAACCTGCCGTCGGGGATCACATGTGTTTTCCATGGACTTATATTGGCTTCTAATGGGAAAGCACGAAGCCTAAAATTATTAAAACCCAAAGCCTATTTACTAACATGGGATGGGTAGGTACTTCCCTCCCCACAAACACTCTTGTGACAAATATACCATTCCTACACCCTTTTGGATGACTGGAAAGTCTTACAGTGTACCTTTCCTACATCTTGTGGATGACAGAAAGGTTTAATATTATACCTCTCTTACACCCTTGTGGCCAACAGGAAGGTTTAAAATTATACCTCTCTTACACCCTTGTGGCCAACAAGAAGGTTTAATATTATACCTCCCTTACACCCTTGTGGCCAACAGGAAGGTTTAATATTATACCTCTCTTACACCCTTGTGGCCAACAGGAAGGTTTAATATACCTCTCTGACACCCATGTGGCCAACAGGAAGGTTTTATAGTGTATCTTTTCTTCATCCTTGTGGCCAACAGGAAGGTTTTACAGTGTATCTTTCCTTCACCCTTGTGGCCAACAGGAAGGTTTTACAGTGTACGTTTCCTACACCCTTGTGGCCAACAGGAAGGTTTTATAGTGTATCTTTCCTACACCCTTGTGGCCAACAGGAAGGTTTTACAGTGTATGTTTTCTACTACCTTGTGGCCAACAGGAAGGTTTTACAGTGTAGCATTTCTACACCCTTGTTGGAAACAGGGAGGTTTTACAGTGTATCTTTCCTACAACCTTGTGGACGACAGGAAGGTTTTACAGTGTACCTTTCCTACACCCTTGTGGACAACAGGAAGGTTTTACAGCATACGTTTCCTACACCCTTGTGGCCAACAGGAAGGTTTTACAGTGTATGTTTCCTTCACACTTGTGGCCAACAGGAAGGTTTTTCAGTGTACGTTTCCTACACCCTTGTGGCCAACAGGAAGGTTTTACAGGGTACATTTCCTACACCCTTGTGGCCAACGGGAAGGTTTTACAGGGTATGTTTCCTTCACCCTTGTGGCCAACGGGAAGGTTTTACAGTGTACGCTTCCTACACCCTTGTGGCCAACGGGAAGGTTTTACAGGGTACGTTTCCTTCACCTTTGTGGCCAACTAGGTTTTACATTTACGTTTCCTTCACCCTTGTGGCCAACGGGAAGGTTTTACAGTGTACGCTTCCTACACCCTTGTGGCCAATGGGAAGGTTTTACAGGGTACGTTTTCTTCACCCTTGTGGCCAACAGGAAGGTTTTACAGTGTACGTTTCCTACACCCTTTTGGCTTATGGTAAGGTTTTACAGTGTACGTTTCCTACACCCTTGTGGCCAACGGGAAGGTTTTACAGTGTACGCTTCCTACACCCTTGTGGCCAATGGGAAGGTTTTACAGGGTACGTTTTCTTCACCCTTGTGGCCAACAGGAAGGTTTTACAGTGTACGTTTCCTACACCCTTTTGGCTTATGGTAAGGTTTTACAGTGTACGATTCCTTCACCCTTGTGGCCAATGGGAAGGTTTTACATTGTATGTTTCTTTCACCCTTGTGGCCAATAGGAAGGTTTTACAGTGTACGCTTCCTACACCCTTGTGGCTAACAGGAAGATTTTACAGTGTACGTTTCCTTCACCCTTGTGGCCAACAGGAAGGTTTTACAGTGTACGTTTCCTACACCCTTGCGGCCAACAGGAAGGTTTTATAGTGTATCTTTCCTACACCCTTGTGGCCAACAGGAAGGTTTTACAGTGTACGTTTCCTACTACCTTGTGGCCAACAGGAAGGTTTTACAGTGTACATTTCCTACACCCTTGTGGCCAACAGGAAGGTTTTACAGTGTATGTTTCCTACACCCTTGTGGACAACAGGAAGGTTTTACAGTGTACGTTTCCTACACCCTTGTGGCCAACAGGAAAGTTTTTCAGTGTACGTTTCCTACACCCTTGTGGATAACAGGAAGGTTTTACAGTGTACGTTTCCAACACCCTTGTGGCCAACAGGAAGGTTTTTCAGTGTATGTTTCCTACACCCTTGTGGACAACAGGAAGGTTTTACAGTGTACGTTTCCTACACCCTTGTGGCCAACAGGAAGGTTTTACAGTGTACGTTTCCTACACCCTTGTGGACAACAGGAAGGTTTTACAGTGTACGTTTCCTACACCCTTGTGGACAACAGGAAGGTTTTACAGTGTCTGTTTCCTACACCCTTGTGGACAACAGGAAGGTTTTACAGGGTACGTTTCCTACACCCTTGTGGACAACAGGAAGGTTTTACAGTGTCTGTTTCCTACACCCTTGTGGACAACAGGAAGGTTTTACAGTGTACGTTTCCTACACCCTTGTGGACAACAGGAAGGTTTTACAGTGTCTGTTTCCTACACCCTTGTGGATAACAGGAAGGTTTTACAGTGTACGTTTCCTACACCCTTGTGGACAACAGGAAGGTTTTACAGTGTACGTTTCCTACACCCTTGTGGCCAACAGGAAAGTTTTACAGTGTACATTTCCTACACCCTTGTGGACAACAGGAAGGTTTTACAGTGTACGTTTCCTACACCCTTGTGGACAACAGGAAGGTTTTACAGTGTACGTTTCCTACACCCTTGTGGACAACAGGAAGGTTTTACAGTGTATCTTTCCTACACCCTTGTGGATAACAGGAAGGTTTTACAGGGTACGTTTCCTACACCCTTGTGGACAACAGGAAGGTTTTACAGTGTCTGTTTCCTACACCCTTGTGGACAACAGGAAGGTTTTACAGTGTACGTTTCCTACACCCTTGTGGACAACAGGAAGGTTTTACAGTGTACGTTTCCTACACCCTTGTGGACAACAGGAAGGTTTTACAGTGTACGTTTCCTACACCCTTGTGGACAACAGGAAGGTTTTACAGTGTCTGTTTCCTACACCCTTGTGGACAACAGGAAGGTTTTACAGGGTACGTTTCCTACACCCTTGTGGACAACAGGAAGGTTTTACAGTGTCTGTTTCCTACACCCTTGTGGACAACAGGAAGGTTTTTAAGTGTATTTCCTATGTCTTTGTTGGCAACAAGGTTTGATATTGCACCTTTCTTACACCTTTGTGGATGACAGGAAGGTGTAATATTGAACTTTTCCTACAAGATTGGGGATGACAGAAAGGTGCAATACAGTACCTTTCTTACCCTTCTGTACAGGAAGGAAAACTGTAGTTTGTATTTATAAGTTTAAACTCACTAGAATTTGTGTTCCCGACTTTAGGCACTTAGGATTTAGACTATTCTGTTTACAATGATTGTACTTTAGTTATGTCATATGACAGTTCACTTGTCTATTAACCATTAAATGTACCTTTATCTCGTGTTTACCTGTTAAAAAAGAGCCGGCCATCTCACATTAATCACCTCTGTGGCTTTAACCCAGGACTTGAATAAGGGTAACACTGTTTTACAAGCTAGTGATCTGAAATATTCTATAATAGAGGTAAATCTGGTTTTTCTCCAACTAACAGTTTTCTCTAAGCTGCACTGTATACATGTAATTAAATATCTAAGTGCCTGTTTCATTCCAACATTCATACCAGACTTATTTCAATCAATATAATGTTGTTTTTGTTTTTATTGATCAATTGTTACAAGCAAATGCAATTCAATCAATTGTTGATTCAGACAAAAAGGGAAGTAATTTATTAAGAGACAAAAATCTGACTTCCGCAACTCCAAGGTTAAACTTGTATTATTTCAAGGCAAAAAAGAAAACAGTGGTAGACATTGTTAGCTCACCTGGTATACCTATTGATTATTCCACTGCAAAACTCAGCAAAAATACTTAGATTTTATTCACTTTTTGCTGATTGTTTTTGTCATGTTGATGTGCAGATTACAGTAAAACAGTTCCAGTATTGTATCTGCAATACCTTTCAAAATGAACCGCTAACTTACCTATAAACTTGAGCCTAAGATTCACTGTGATAAACAAGTCCACAATCATTTTAACAATTCTACAAAAAGTTGGAAAAGCCACAGTCGAAAAACCCAGCCCCCCTATACAGACAAAAAGTAGAGGAAAGATTTATGAAAGGTGGAAAAACTGTGTGTGTTAATATCCCTCAACACTCTTAAGATATTACTACCTAGCATAGTAATTGCCATTTAATAGTTTAACTACATAATTATCTAAATGGTATAAAATACACAAGAAATTAATCATTGTTTCATCTTTTATTTTGAATATTTCATAAATAAATGTTCAAATGCAATTTCTCTTGCACTTTGTAGCTTTCACACAATATAGCAACTAGCAGAAAAATGGTCAAAGAGATTCACACATGACTGAACACATACTGCTCAAACTTTGTACATACCTTGGCAAAAATCTACTACTTCCAGCATAAAGAATGTATAAAAGTTGGATGAGGATCTGACAAAGAACAAAAACTGTTACAAATTCATTATCTCACAAGATTTTAACTGGTTTTACTTGACAGTCAGATACTGACTTTGCCACTGAAGTATTTGTTTTTGACAGTTCTGCCCCAAATCATTCTTGGAATTAAATTTGTGTAGAAGTAAATACATAGCAATCAAGAAGCAGAGAAAAGGTGGCATTATCTTTATATGGACATTTTGTGGGTTTGTTTTGTTTGTTCTTGGTTTTTAATCCAATCAATCAGTATATAATGTTACCTTAGAATTTTGTTCACAAAAATAAGAAACATTGAAAATGCAAACAGGAGACATTCAATTAGTTATTGTATAACACTAGATTATTTCAGATTCCATACATTTTACAAAAAGAAATAATACTTTCACATTATCATCTGCTGTACAGAAATTAACAAAAAAATAATGAGTAATTCTGAGAAGTTGTTCAAAATTATATAACTGGCCTTCATCTAAACAAGGCAATATCTTTTTTTATAAATAATATCAAATACCTTTAATGTGATTTTAACTGTTTGTCAGTATGTAAAATATGACTATGGAAAATAAAATGTCGCTGTAAAATATTTCAGCTGATTAGTTTGTATAAAAAATAAGAAATAAATAAGATGTGAATAAAATATGTACAAAATATAGACAGAAAATACAGTTTTGAATTAACCAATGAAATACGTGCTTTAAACTGGAAAAACTCTTTTCGAAGCATTTTTTTTTGCAGCACCTTAAAACAAGCTTAGTTTTAAATATTGGGCCATATAGAAACTGTCATTACCAGTCAATTAATAACTTATCTTATGCCAAGATGGAAGTATATATACAAAGAGACTCATATTACAGAAAACTTTAGAAATTTCATTTTAATACCAATATCATTTATTACCTTCATTGTCCTTAAAATACCAGGTAACTTTATTACAGGGTACCATCTAGTATTCCAGTAGACTGAGGCCAAATATTGTGTGAAGCTAGCCTGGAAAAGGTTTACTATACACCTATTTCAAGCAAAACTTTGATAATACAATGGAATAAAACATCATTTATATATCTAGATATGTGTAACACCAATTAAAATCTACAAAAATTCAATTAATTCTCAACAGGTGATTGTTTTAGCTAGAAAATAGAGATAAATTTAACTTCAAAAACAGACTTTACAATTTTTTTTAATCTGGATTAGAAAGGTTTCATCAAGCAACAAAAATATTTTTCACTAAACTTTTTCCAATTAAATGTTACTTATTCCACTACCATTTTGGGGCTGTTTATGTGTTTAGTTTTGTAAATCAACAAAACTCCATAAAACTTTTTTTGCTACAAAAATAAACATGGTAGAAAAGCCGGGCAAAACAACACAGCTTGAAAACTGTATTTCAACTTTGCTTCAACTTACAAAAAATGGTGATTATGAAGAATAAATTATGACTGACTAGTTCACATGACAACAGTTATAAGTTTTTTTTGTTTTCAAAACTATGAAATGGTTACACAAAAAATGAACTTGGAAGAAGGTTTATGCTGAATGACTGTGAAAACGTGTAAGCTCCACATCTAAAAATAGTAACAAACACATGTCATCTTTCAACATGCATTAATATGGCAATACATTAAACAGTAAATACACATAGCCAAAACATTTCTATCTAATATGGCTGATGATTTTACAAAGAACTCTTTTAATTTCATTCCTAGGATGGTTTGCTTATGAATACGGAACTGTATCCAACATGGCCACATTAATATTTTGTTGTACATCACAACATAAGTAAAATATTTAGTTATGTATGGCCTAAACCTAACCTGTAAAACCATCTAACCACATTGGATATCTGTATTTTATAACTTTAATACAAAGTAAAGTATTGTGTCTTTTAAAGCAACCTTAAATACTGTCCTATATTCCTACATATTTCTGATATTTTGTGTCATGTATGTATCATGTATATAGTTTATCTCATTTTCACCACATCAGTTAACAACTGTGTCCATCGTTGCCAGGTAAGTAAATTGTCACAAAACAACAACAACAACCACTGTTTAATAACCAGAGTTATCTACCCTGACCAATATGACCAGAACTTACAAAGATGATTTACGGATACATTATGTACTAAAATCACTAATACTTCTCATAACTGTTGATTTTCATTTCTATTCAATGAACTTTTCTGCCTTTTTCCAAAACTTAAGCATTGCATTTTGCATCAAAATACTTCATGTCTGAGTTTTAATCTTTTCCATTAGAAACATTCATCATATACCAAAAAACAGAAAGCAAAAGACACTTTATTCATACAAACCATGTCCACTGCTATACTGCAAAATGTACCTATTTTTACATTTTTACCAAGCAGTTACTACTATTTTCCACTGTACCCTCAATTTTCTTAACTTTACATATATTCTCTGTCAGGTAAAACATCTTTTAAAACACAAATGCATATACAATAAAACACTATATACACTATTGTCTTTTTACAATTTAAAATGCAGACATATATACAAAAAATTGCGTAAAACAAACGTCTGTATCTAGACAACATTTAAAATCCCTCCAATCTTCAATGTTAGACACCATTTACAATCCCTCCAATCTTCACTGTTAGTGCATGTGTTACCAAAGCAAGAAAACTTCAGCTTAGCAAATGTTACACCCTTGACAGAGCTCAACTAAGCTTTAAAAATCTGACGTGTTTAACTTTCCGAATAAATTTAAACTGAGAAGTGTTATTTTCATAGATTTAAATTTCAATTTATTGCAGTATATCTATTCCAAAACTTCAATATGGGCAATCATTTTGCAATACTGATTGTACAGTCCATATATGACCTTTGATTTCAGGGGACCAAGTTCACAGAAGTGTTCATATTCACCAACTGTGGACAAGGGTATTATTGTGGATTTGGTCTTTGAAGCACAACCATTATTTATATATTTCTGCAATGTAGTTTGTTCATTTTTTTGAAATCTGAATTCAGTCAGGTGATTTGTGCTGTTTTTATATGCTGTTAATTCAAACTGTAATACTCCCATCATTCCTTGGTGCATATCCCATAATGCATTGACATATTTCCTACAATGCTCTAGTGAGCTACAATAATATTTGTATGCCATTTGCAGATTTTCACTGAAAGTATTTTTGCGGCAAGAAACATGGTCCAACCATCACTGAATCTTGTAAAGTTTATTTACTAACTCGCATTTAAGCTGCGTCTTCTTAGCTCTAAAAGAGCTGGCACGTTAATCAACGAGTTTTCAACATTACCAACTTCTTTAAGACTATCCAAGATGGCTGCCACATTTTCTGGTGTCATATGTTCAACTACATTTGCTGCGTCCTCGGATAGTCAGCATATCGGCACTTTGATCTGGTTCATTTTCTCATCTTTCGGGTTGTATCCCATATTTTTACGCTGCAGAAACATCTGGATTTCTCGGAAACTTGGCCGCTCACTTTCTGCACGATTCCAACATTCCAACATTAAATCGAATATTTCTTTGGGGCAGTTACTTGGTTGTGGCAAGTATGCTTGTTTGTTATCATTACGATAATAATGCCCCGCGTTTTCAATCACTTGTTCATCAGTCATTGTATTATATGGCTGGTCACGTGCAAATGTCAATATCTCCCACAATGTAACTCCTAACGACCACACATCACTCTTTGTGGTAAACTTGCCCTGCACATAAAAAAATACCCATAAAATTGTTTTTCATTACAAACTACAACTACTAAAAGAAGCAGATATTAAGAAACAATTTCTTGTTTTTTGTGTACTGGATACAGAGGAGTTAGTTCGAAATAAAAATCTGAATCAAAAATCCACAAAAACCTAGCAGATTCAATTTTTTTATAATACTTTATATTTCGTGTCACCACGGCAACAACAGAAAGGGAGGTTCATGTACAGTACATTTTCCAGACTGTATAGTTTTTGAGTGCTTCCCATTTTAATTTGCAATGACATTTCTACATCATAAATTCATTTGTGCCTTAACATAATGTGAAATTTGCCAATTTTCCAATTATGCCACTCAAATTTACCAAGAGGCTCTACTTACATGAGAGAATTTACAACCCCACCTAACAAAGACACTACAACCAAAATGCATTTATGTTCTGGTAAGTTTCTGTATTGTGTATATAACACCCTCCGGAAGCATTTCAATAATGTTGATGAGCAGCTGACCTGATCTGACCATTGTTACTGTGTAGGACAGGTATTGAATCACTTCCTTGCCAACTTCCCAACATTTAGAGTCATTTCTAGATGGGAGTCAGCCTCATGACTTTCAAACAATTTGAGGTAACAGTTGAATTATCAAAAAGTCTGACCTTCACCTACAATACTTGCCCACAGGGAGCTTACAGAAAACAAATACACACCAATAATATAGATTCCCAGGCCATCCATCTGATGGGTAACACAGCCCGTCCTTCAATGCGGTAATAATCTGCACTGTACAGACTTCGACTCATACCAAAGTCAGAAATCTTGATCGTAAAATTGGTACCGACTAGACAGTTCCGTGTGGCCAGGTCACGATGTACCATGTTCAGAGATTCTAAATACTTCATTCCTGACGCTATCTGAGATGCCATGTAAATCAGACAACCGTAACTGTAAGATTTAAGCACAAATTAAGAAAGAGTTGTCAAATGCTTCGGTGTACAGTCCATTATACAATGATTTAAAGGAAACTGCAATATAACAATTAAACCACATGACTGAAAATAAATCCAGCTAAAATTTCTTACATTTTTTACAACCACAAATACTGAACTTATCTATTTCATTATCAGATTTACCTTAATCCAAATGTTGTGAATTCAACAAAGAAACTTACATTCATCAAAAGGAAGTTTTTAAAACTATAAATTCAAATATTTTGATTCCAGTTGAAACATACATAAAGACAAATAAAAGACATTTAAATCCAACATTTTTTTCCAAGTACCTTAAAGTTTTAGCATTTGCCGCCTCTGCCATTGGTGACTCAGGAACATGGTCCAGCAAGAACTGGTTGAGGTCCCCATATTTCATGTACTCTACAATCATACATAGGGGTTCCTCCCTTATACACACACCCAGTACCCGTACAATGTTAGGGTCCTTCAACTGCGACATTATCTTGATCTCTTTCTGGAAGTCTGACCTGTGAATGTACAAACAGATATATATGATAGACCATATTCTAACTGTACTTTTGTATTCACTTTTTCATTCAAAGAAAGCAGCAAGAATAATGTTCTGATTCTGTGAACAAACTAAGCACTGAAGATATTTTGCTAAGCACTGAAGAAATTTTGCTAAGCACTGAAGAAATTTTGCTAAGCACTGAATTTGCTAAGCACTGAAGACATTTTGATACAAGTAATACATCCCATCACAAAACTGGTGTGTAATCCTTGAAGAAATCTTATACATTTATGTATGATTATAAAATTTTAACTATTACCAGGGGTGCGTTTTATACACGCTAGCGTACAATATTCTAGTGTTTACGGTAGTTGACTAAAAATACATGAAACAAAGAGATATGATTTTGATTTTTCAACAACATTGAGGTGTATTTATCTAAAACATGCATCCTACAAGACTCAGTGTCTTTTAAAAAAAAAATATCAACTTTTAATAATGAATTAATAAACATTAGATCACAGTTATAAACTACTGTGATTACTTTGGAAAAAATGTATAACCAAGAAAGCCATTACCTTGCTCTATCATCGGCCTCTTTTCGTAACATTTTCACAGCGACCAGTATTGGACGATTCAGGTTTCTGTTCATGACAAAGTCATCTTGCAAATAATCTGCAATGTCCACTGCCTCACATAAATGTACCTGGAAATGCACCAAAGAAGACTTTTACATAATGTCTCAAGATTTATTCAATACTCATTTGACCGAGTTGTTTGTTGTAAAACCACATCACCCTTGAGAAGGAAGTCTGAATCCATCTGTCACACAATGGAATGAGGCAACTACAGTATCAGGTATATTATGACCAGCGGCCCTTGTAATTACATGATATGGGATCAAACTTGTTGATGACTCATCTTAACTATTACACCATGGAAATAAATTTCACATCAAAACAAGTATTTCAATCAGATGGCCAGAACTCTGTAAACACAAATATATACATGTATTGTCTTAACCTTAGAAAATACAGTAAGGTTACGCTATTAAGGCTTTTTCATAACATCAAAATCGTACAAAAATAGCAGTATTAAAGAATTAAGTCTAAAATTTTAAACAAAATATCCCATATTTATATCAGCTCAGATTAAGACTACTCTTTTACTGATCCAACAAGCGAAACTTTCCCGTAGCTTGCATTGAGAGAAATGTACTTTAAATATACATTTATTTCTGTTTATTCCTTCACACTCCCGCTACAGAGTATATAATATTGCATTTTAATCAATTCCACCCTGTGAATTCTTGACATGTGGTAGAATTATTCAAAGATGAAATGAAAATTTTGCAATTGGCAGTATTAGGTCTATAAATGTTACAAACTTATGATAAATTGCCGAGAAAAATGTTTTGGCACATTTTCCAGGTGTCTTATACTTATAAACCAGACTTAAAGTGATAATAAAACATGTAATTTAAATAAACAAAACTCTATGTCATTATTTATGAAATAATAAACGACTTACTTAGAATATCTGACTGCAGTTTTTACCACAGGTTTAGGAAGGGTATTGTTTCATAATTAAAAACAAGGACAATATTTTGCAAGCTTTATGAGAAATAATGATTATTATGCCTTTTGGCATCCTGCTTTAAAACAAATTAAATCACACACTTAGCAGTGCAGATGTTTTCACTGCATTACAATTATTACCTATACTGATGAAACACAAATGGAAAGAGAAAGAAATTAAGTTAAATCATTGTTCATTCCTAACAGTACTTTCTGCTAAGAACAGGAGTTTGTGATATGATCAGTTTTTTTGCTGATATAAAGGATCTTGTTTCAACTATGTTTAGAAGTGAAACACTACAACAAAACATGTAGGCAGCAAGACAACTTAAGCTGTTCCCACTGCAAACTACAAATCTAACAATACGACCTATCTCTTCAAAGAAATTTCATCTATTCTTTCTGAATCTTAAAAAGTCTGAGACAGTTTTCTGTATTATATTTTTGTTTCACTTCAAACAGAACCAATGTGATCACTAAATGAAGCCTGGATGGAACAGGGCAAAGGGAGGTAAGCTAAGGGAGGTAATCAACATGTTTACTGCTTTGTTTTTTTTTTTACAACTTAGTCATCTGTACATTTCTTATACTAATTATGAAGGATAATGATTGCTATCAAGAATTGTTTCAAACAATTTTTCAACCACAAAAACACTTAATCTGCTGTACACTCTTTCCTGCATTTCCGTGTACTTTAGGTTCATTATTTTGATATGTAAGAATATTGCTTTAATTCCAAAGGCTGTAGAAACAAAGACAAGGAGAATTCTTAATGATTAGACAGCTGGTGCATTGCCTTCCAAGCATTCTGCACTGATGTACCCCCGCCCTACAGGAATAAAAACTTCTGTATGAACTGAAAGTAGGTTATGAGTAGCAGTATATTTTTTTTTCTAATTTTCCCAAACAATTATGAACCAAACATAAGATGAAGTAATACCATACAGTAAGCATACTAATGAATTACAATAGGTGACTGTTAAACATCCGAGGTTTTAAAGGTAGAAACAAGCATAGTCCTCCTTGTGATAAATCTTTTAAGAAAAAAATTTAGTCAGTAAAACTTGTTTCTCTAGATGCAACCAAAGGCATCCCACAATTCACCACAACCAACATACTGTACAGAGTATGTCAATGTCTATCACTGCACACAAATTACCATAAAATTATTTAGCCTAGGGCACATTATCTTTTCAGAGAGTTTTTTCTGGAAGTTCTTGTTTCTAACTGGCAAAGAGAGAGAGAGAGTCAATGTTTATATTATCCAATCACAAGCCAAATTTATCAGACTGGATTCCAAGAAGCTTTCTCAAAACAATTTCCCTAAATCTGCCCATCAGATAACTTGAACTTAAGTAAAAATTTAGTTTGACTACCCTCTCAACAGGTTTATGCATTTCTTAATACATTGTATTACAAAATAATGCCCAATACACTGTATGAATACAAAATAATGCTTACCTCTCCAAATTGTCCTTCCCCAAGAACTTCAACAAATCGTAGATTTTCTCGTGGAAATTCAACAATGGATAAATCTATGCTAAGCAACAACTCTGCATTGGGTATTGAATACACACTGCTACCAGTAGCACCCTGCAAAACAAAAGCATGGATGTAACAACTACATGGATGTAACAACTACATGGATGTAACAACTACATGAATGTAACAACTACATGAATGTAACAACTACATGAATGTAACAACTACATGGATGTAACAACTACATGGATGTAACAACTACATGAATGTAACAACTACATGGATGTAACAACTACATGAATGTAACAACTACATGGATGTAACAACTACATGAATGTAACAACTACATGAATGTAAAAACTACATGGATGTAACAACTACATGGATGTAACAACTACATGGATGTAACAACTACATGGATGTAACAACTACATGAATGTAACAACTACATTAATGTAACAACTACATGGATGTAACAACTACATGGATGTAACAACTACATTGATGTAACAACTACATGGATGTAACAACTACATGAATTTAATAACTACATTGATGTAACAACTACATTGATGTAAAAACTACATGGATTTAAAAACAACATGAATGTAACAACTACATGAATGTAATAACTACATGAATGTAATAACTACATGAATGTAACAACTACATGGATGTAACAACTACATGGATGTAACAACTACATTAATGTAATAACTACATGAATGTAACAACTACATGAATGTAATAACTACATGGATGTAATAACTACATGAATGTAATAACTACATGAATGTAACAACTACATGGATGTAATAACTACATGAATGTAATAACTACATGAATGTAATAACTACATGAATGTAACATCTACATGAATGTAATAACTACATGGATGTAATAACTTGAGTATTTTAAAATATTCATTCATACCAGTTTTTATATAAGTATTGTTACTGTCATAGTTTTATCACTGTTTTTATTCTAATGAAGATACTAATGATGGTGGTGGTGGTGATGATACTAATGATGATGGTGATGATGATGATGGTGATAATGATTACCATGATGATGATGATGATGAAGACAGTGGTGCTGATGGCTATAACTTTGTCTCTTACTTCCATGCAGTAATTACAATCAGCTCTTCCTCTTCATCAGCAGAATTTCATAAAATAAAAATTTCTATTTCAATGTCACCTTATTTGTTCATTTTTCTCCACTTCATGACCTCTGGAAATTGTTCAAGGTCATCAGGTATAAAAGTCTAGACTATTTTTTTCAATTAAGATTCTCAAACAGGATTGGTAACAGGATGTTGAAATCCTGTGACAATCTATTGGCAGGGTAGGTAGTACAGTATTTTGAATGCATCTCAGGACATCAAAGTACCACCCATGTAATACTATACTATGGGTGGAGTAAGTATAAATGTGATATTCAGTTGCTTCCCTAAAATGATTCAGCTTATTTTTGTCATTTCTATGTGCAAAATTCTTCAATCAATTCTATTTGTCAGACAGCCAAAGAAACCCACACAAATAAAATGCAAATAAACATATTCAAATCATGAAATTTGAAAAACTTGCCTGTTTTGTCCTATGAAGGAGGCTGAATTTTGCATTATTTAAAATGTCTGCATACAAAATAATATCTTATCCTTAAAAAATGAAGTTGCATTTAACCTTGGTGTAAATAACTGTATCTGTTTATTCAGATTACAATCCTTAAAAATCTTTTAAAGCTCAAAAATCTTAAAACCCATGTGGCAGAGGCCTTGGATCTGTTATCTGTAAGTTAGGAATGTTTAGACCCCCGAGAGTTTACAATCTGTTACCTGTAAGTTAGAAATGTTTAGACCCTGAGAGTTTACAATCTGTTACCTGTAAGTTAGGAATGTTTAGACCCTGTGAGTTCACAATCTGTTATCTGTAAGATAGGAATGTTTAGACCCTGAGAGTTTACAATCTGTTACCTGTAAGTTAGGAATGTTTAGACCCTGCAAGTTCACAATCTGTTACCTGTAAATTAGGAATGTTTTAGACCTTGAGAGTTCACAATCTATTATCTGTAAGATAGGAATGTTTAGACCCTGTGAGTTCACAATCTGTAACCTGTAAGTTAGGAATGTTTAGACCCTGTGAGTTCACAATCTGTTATCTGTAAGATAGGAATGTTTAGACACTGAGAGTTCACAATCTGTTACCTGTAAGTTAGGAATGTTTAGACCCTGTTAGTTCACAATCTGTTATCTGTAAGATAGTAATGTTTAGACCCTGTGAGTTTTCAATCTGTTACCTGTAAGTTAGGAATGTTTAGACCCTGCGAGTTGACAACATCAGCTGCTGCATACAGGGCATCATACGTTGGTGGTGGAAGATCTAACTGATTCAGTGGCTGGCCTCGTACTGGTGGCTGGGGTGGATATATCGGTGGTAATGCAACTTTCAGTGCTGATTTGGTCACGTCTGGTACGGCATAGTCTCTAGATTCTGCTGAAATAAACAGAAATATAAGGCATCTTTTTTTAATTTCATTTCATGTTTGTTAGAAACTAGTATTTGATTAAAAAAAAAATCAAACAAGCAGGTAGTTTAACTGGAAAAAGAAGCTCAATATTTGGCCTCGGGATGAAAATATCAATTAACAAATAATGACTCATTAATTAGAAATTAATCACATATTAATTGAATTGTTGAAATTTTATATTCACTTTAATTCATAGAAGAAAATGGATAAGATATAAATCAGAATGAAATTAAGAGGTATGAAATTTAAAACACCTGCGAGTAACATCTTGTACCTGACAAATATAATGTTTAACATTTTATAATAGTGAATGAAATGAAACTATCATACTGTGGTTGATCAAATGTACCTGTAAAGTTTTTATTTGCAAGCATCTTGCACTAAAACATCAATACATCAATTCTTTATCTCAGTTTATGTAACTACAGCTAATAAACTTTGAAATTTAATTACAAAAATCGAAATGATAAAGGAAACTCTAGTTTAGTGAAATAAATAAAGTAGACTATTTTATTGTAAAAATCATAAATGATTTATTTGGAGAAGAGATACTCATAAATATTGAGTGTTGTCTACCCACAAAGAAAGTCTATAGTCTGACTAGATTACAATTTAGAATACTTGGTATCACAGATCTTGATACATTAGTTGAACATGAAGCTTCAACTAACAGGATGGTAAGAGACTTAATTTGGAAACATCTGTCATAATGAAGCCTTAATATATACCAACTCTACACATTATCTCCTGTAATTTACTGGTATAAAATGATAATATACATATTCCATTGTTAATTGGCAGCTGTACCAGTGAATGTCTAAACAAACTGTGTTAATTATTCTCAAAGTCTTGGTTAATTATTTCTTTGATTTCATTCCAGTTTTCTGCATCCAACAATGCAATCATAAACATTTATGTTAATGAAAACTTATCTAGTGATGTGCTTCATTTAACATTTTACATTTATTCTATATTTTAATTATCAGTTGCATTTGGAATTGCTGAATATATTATTTACCTAACAAATGAATCTAAGGAGTGTCATAAAATGATTCTCCATGAGAGGATGAATAAACACCATCATATACACATATAACTATCAGTCTTTCATTAAAACTGTACACATGCAAACCACAACTAAACAATACTTCAAAACAGTTGCATTGTTTTCTTCATGTATACAAAATATTTTGTCAGCTGAAAAGAATTCATGATCATGTGACTGTAAAAGTATGTGATGAGTTGTCTGCATGCAAGTATTTTCTAAATGAACAAACACATCTAAACAAGCAGTTGACAAAACTAGATTTGTCCTCACATAAATGTTCTTTCCTTTACATGATTAACACGCACCCCCACCCCCACCAAAAAAAAACAACCCTGATTTTTGCTCAATTATAAATATAAAATAATTCACATCTGTAGCATGCAGTCTTTTTAAATATGCACAACTTTAAAAGGTATACTTGTTCGAAGATTTCTGACAAAATCTTATTTTCTGCAAAAAAGATTTCAAAATTATTGAACTCAACAAAAGCATCAACAAAATAAAAAACTTTGTGTAAAAATTCTTCAGGAGTATAATAATACTTTACCACTATATCTGCAGATCAGTCAGAAGTTTAGTAAATACTCTAAGTCAGACTTCTTATAATATGTAAAATAAAATTTTAAAACTATATTTTGCACAGAACATCCCTTTTTAAATCTAATATATATATCTTGTTTTAAAATTCATATTATTCTAACATTTTAATTATTCAGCTTTTGCTATAACTACAAAGGCATTGTTCTCAATATTCAAATTTAAATAAAATCTATATTTTTTTTTAAATATTTTACCAAGCCTTTGAAACAGCTGCTTTAAAAGATGTTATGTTGATAAATGACAGACAATGTGTGTTTTCATATCTATCATTTAACTCTATCATTGCTTAATTAATTTCATCCGCTATTTTTTTTTGCTCATAATTCCTGTTAGTGTCTCAACTTTAGTAAAGATCTTAACAGACAGTTTTTGTAAAAGGAAAAAACTGAAATGCAAATGGATGATGTTAATATGAAATTGTTTTCACACTCACAAGGTTACAAAAAACCAAATATTCATCAAGAAGGAAAATAAATTAAGGCTATTTTTTTCCCCATTTTTTTTCGTGATACATTTCCTATTCTTAAACAGAAGTTCATTAAAATCAAAAGAAGAAATTTTTTACAAAGGCACACCTCCCACACATTCTAACATCATGTATTAGAATCACTACAGAATTTAATTACAGGAATAAATTCTTTTTCTTTATACGAGTTCAGTCTCACCTTGTTTTACAATTATGCCTTTCATTTAAAAAACAGAAAAAAGTGTCTAGAAAAATCTAACCATACATTTGTATTATCAAAGCCGCTCCCTAGTAAACTGCCAAATTTCGTACTTCATATTAATTACAACTTGAAACTGACATGGTATAATGTTTTGTAAATGAAGAGTTAAAGTTTAAATTCCAGTTACATGCCAATACAATTAATAAAAACATAATTATGTTTTTCTTCAAATATCTTTTTACAGCAAATATTGCAGAAAACTGCATTTTTGTCTACATTTTTCTCCCATCTACAATGTTGTTTTTTCTGTCTGGAGTTGAACTGTTTTAAATGAGGAAAACTATTAATTTATTTCTACTTCCTGTCATATTTTTGCTCTGACAGGTGGAAACTGCAAATGTGTCAATACAAAATACATAAGAAGCTGAATTAATCAGAAACACTATAAGAAGATTAACATCAAAATCTCCATCAGTGTAACATCAAAATCCACATCAGTATAACATCAAAATCCACATCAGTGTAACATCAAAATCCACATCAGTGTGACATCAAAATCCACATCAGTGTAACATCAAAATCCACATCAGTGTAACATCAAAATCCACATCAGTGTGACATCAAAATCCACATCAGTGTAACATCAAAATCCACATCAGTGTAACATCAAAATCCACATCAGTGTAACATCAAAATCCACATCAGTGTGACATCAAAATCCACATCAGTGTAACATCAAAATCCACATCAGTGTAACATCAAAATCCACATCAGTGTAACATCAAAATCCACATTAGTGTGAGAACAGAAAATGTGACATATTATAAAGGCAAACCCCATAACATACCAGTAATATACCCTTTATATCAATTTGTAACACACAACATTTCTCTACTAAGGGTTGCTAGCAAGGCTCAAACCCAGGACCCTAAAGGAAGGTGATACAGTGGCTTAAACTTGAGTGATCTTAATGTGCTTGGTAACAAACGCTACAGCTTAATTCTCAAGTTTTTCAAATATCTTCATCCTTAAACAAATTAATAAGTGGAGAAAATAATCAACAACAGAGAATGTTTGTTTAAATATGGCACCACATACCCTTAACATTCAAGTAAGTTACAAACTTCAACTTTGAAATAAGGAACATTTATTTGATATGATACAGTACCAAGTACCAGAGATATTTAGGCAGGCTGCAGTTTCACCACATCACAAATTTATATTTAAGTGCAGATTGGCAGGGGCCTGATTACTTTCACAGACTATCAACTTTTTTTTCACAAAAAGTATGTGTATCATTTCCTAAGCATTTTGATAAGGCTCTGTGTCGTATTTTTTTTAGGAATCTTATTTTCTAAGGAATCTGAAATTAGTTCCCACAAACATTCTGAGGTACTGGGATGTGCTTTTCAACCAAGGCTTAGAAAATGAAACTTATTACAATGTATCAAAGCTGGGGAAGAAAATTGTTAAAAAGTTAAACTAAAACCCTAACCCTAGCTATTCATTTCAAAACAGACCTGAAGGAGAATAATACCAGTATCAGAATACTCAACCCCCTTCCATACCTCTTCCAACCCAAATAACCCCCTTCCATACCTCTTCCAACCCAAACAACCCCCTTCCATACCTCTTCCAACCCAAACAACCCCCTTCCATACCTCTTCCAACCCAAACAACCCCCTTCCATACCTCTTCCAACCCAAACAACCCCCTTCCATAGCTCTTCCAACCCAAAACTCACCCAGTGGAGAACAATATTTATTGAATCTAACCCTAGAGGCAAACAACTTGGATTCTTAAAACCTGGCAGTGAATTCAAGATGAAGCTTTTTACATTGTAAAAAAAACAAAAACAAACATTTACGCAAGTTGTAGGAATTTCTCCCTTGATAACTGCTCCACACAATTATAATAAAGGAAATCGTTCTCAATGTTCTCTTGCGGGATTCGGATCCAAAACCTCTAGGCTACAAATCAGGCTCTCTATTCGTCAACATGTTAAGTACATTGCTGTCCTAACACATGAAAACACAACTAGAGTGCTGCAACAATATAACTGCTATCTGTTTGTGATAAAGATCTTCACAAACTTCACAGAGAGTTATGAAAAGATAAGTGGAACACAATTACATGCATACATAACTTTACATGAAAGTAAAAGCAAAAACATCATAGAGTTCACTCCGTATTTTGAACTGTTTCCAAATAGTTTGACAGTTTACATTTGTAACATTATTTGATTTTCCCCCTAGAGGAATGTGGGATGTACTTTAGGGGTGGGACATGGATTCCCCTTAATATCATTTTCAATCAAGGAGCATGAGAAAAGTATTATATAGTAACAGAGAGGTTAATGTACAGTAGTCTCGTTGGTAATTACTTTTTTAGATAAACCGGAGATCAACTAAAATGAAATTGCGCAATTTTCTTTAACAAGATCAGTGTATTTTGCATAGAAGTACAAAACCTGAAGGCTTTGAAGTCAAAAAAGGACCTCCTAATATCTTTGATGCAATAATGTTGTAAGAGCTTTCTTACCTGTATTTCAGATACAACTTTATTACACTCACATGATGGTCTGATAGCAAAGTCTAAGCAGCTAAACTAACTGAAGTCTACACTGTATAATTATCCTACAGACTTCACCCTGAGATATTTTTACTGTTTCAGCTCTCAATGCTAATGTTAGAGCTGTGTTGGTTAAAGTTCATAAATGAAAACTTTTGCTAGTTAAATATCAATCTTTAACTTAAAAATGCTGCCTTAACATAAGCTGTGGGAAAAATGGAAAACTTCAGAAAAATTAAAAGCACATACAACAGGTGGTTAGCAGTTCTACAAAAAAGCAAGCAACACATGTTAGGTCTACACACTACAAAGTAATCCCTACTATCAGGAACCAAGCTAATTCAATTAAAGGTCACATATAATTTCACATGCTTCTTACTGAGTCATAATACACGCATAATTAAGAGAAGTCTATATACTTGGAGATAACGAACTGATAGAAATCTAATTAAGACAATGCAAATAAATAAATACATCATGCGGCATTTTCTAAATTTTTGTCTGGGAAGTGAAAAGCTTGTTGCCTATAAAATATAATTATTTATATTATATAAATATGTATGGAACACACACAAGACGGAAAGGGAACTAACACCTAAAGCTTAATATATATGATTTGCGATATATATATATATATATACTTTTAATACATCTAGCATACACATAGACAAAAAGTCTACCTTGCATTTCAGAACTAGAGGGAAGGTCAGGTAGGTTACGACCTTGAATTGAATCTTTTGGTTCCGAGTAGCCCTTTAAAATTTTATCCCCACCATTGCAAATGTGATGATCCTCCATATCGTCTGCAGGGATCCCTTTGTACATAATGCCATTTGATATTTTCCCGGTTAATGTAGGGTGGAACGTATTCATATGATTCATATTCATAGTCACATGGTCGACAACTGGTTTCATCCCATGTCTGTTGTTGTTGTGTTTTCGTTTTTTGTGGCGAATGATAATAAAAAGCACTATTGCAAATAAAACGACTATAAGGAACGCTAAAGCTCCAATAATAATCCCGATGTATTGCTCCTCAAACGATTTCTTCTCCTCGGTTTTCGGTATTCTGTTATCAGAATCATGTCTTTGATTGGCATCCACTGGAACATACATCTCGTGATCTATACCTGATATAAAGACACAGAAAACATTTAGATTTACTGTATTTATATAGATCTGGCTCATTTAAGAGATGTATTGGATAAATGCTTGAACAAGTGTATGATAATTTCAGAGCTATATCAAACTTTTTCAGAATATTCTAACAAGTGTAAGTTTAACCTATTGTTTTGCAAATAATAAGATTAGTTCACACGCTAGCTTTACTCTTCAGTTAAAACACAATGAACTTAGAATGTATGTAAAAATATCTTTCAAGTTAAGTTTTACCTAGGTCTAATATAGGTCCCTCTCCATTATCAGTATCAGCGACCATTTCATGATCCTTATTGCCTTTACCACTTCCCTTTGGTTTCGCTGTTGTAGTGGAAATGGTGGTCGGAGGTGGTAGTTCAACACTTAAGTTACCTGTGGCCCGTTCTGTAATTTAGAAGTATTGTAACATTTACAATTTGAAATGGGAAAGAATTTTAAACTCCTGGTCTAATAACTTTGTGTTTCATATAAACTTAGTCCTAAAAAAAACTAAGAAAATTGTGTTCAGATCATTTTGACAGGAAAGTATTCTAAATTTACATCCATGAATGCCATGGTCCTATTTGGTTCTAACTAAACTGTGAGCAAAAATTCCCAAGTGTCAAAGTCATCCTCCACAGTATTTTCCTCAATCCTATGAACATTTTTATGGTATCCAAAAGGATCCAGCCTTGGCAATATTGCTGATTCCAAGTTTTACCCAGTTCTCTAGAGAATTCTGGCAGAAATTTCCTCTTGAACTGCAGACATTATAAAAGTGATGCAGGTTTTTTTTCCTAATCCATTAGTCTACAACTGCCAAACCTCTGCATTACAACAACAACAGATCTATTTACTAATTACAAAAATTTTGATAAAAAATTGTATTTACTGGGGGAAAAAAATCAGCATGAAATGTACATGTAGAAATAAAGAAATGAGTAAAGAGTTTTGCTGAATTTTGCATTTGTTTTATCTTTTGCTCTAAATCAACTTCCATTTTCAAACTGAACTAAATCCATTTTTGATTTTACAAACAGGAAGTCATGATGAGCAAACATTTTGTGACCAATATTACCAGTCAAACCTAACGCAAGTGTTTTTCTTGAAACTGAAACAAGTCTCAAAACACTGAAACCAGTTTATCAGACTGGGAACCAGTTCCATGGATACATGTAGCCTGGAACCAAATTAAGTTAAATGATAACCAACCCTAAGCGGTGAAATCAATTTCTCTAAAACAGTAATAAAAAATTTATAAAAAAATATATAATCATGAAATCAAAACATGTATACTTACTTGAATCAAATTGCACTTCACTGATTAAAACCCATTTTGCATCAAAATAAAGTTCCAATTTTATGTATTGTGCAATTATATGATCCAGTTTAATTTGAACATTTCGTGCGTATTCCACCACGGTATCTCGTATAAAATAGAACTTGTCTTTTTTCTGCTTAAAATGTTTTCCACCAACACTATAGTGAATTACAGCAGTTTTGAACACTCTGATGTCTTTAGAATAATAGTTATTACAAAAAATCATCACTGACGTAAAGTTGCGGACAGTGTCAAATTTGAACAAGATCTCAACCGGACCAGGATCAATTAGGGTATCATTTTTCCAACCGACCCATTCGTATCCTTTAATACCGAGTTCCTGGGGATCGAGACGAAAGTTTGTATCACCGACTTCCCCATCAGTAAGCTGGCCAAGGCCATCCCGCAAGTAGGTTGGTGTGATAACACCATCATATGTGAAATCAAAGAAGTCAACTTCGGCCCCTCGTTTGTCTCCCTGTCTCATTGAATAGGAAACAAGACCATCTGAAACCAAAGTAAGAACATGTCAATTTTCCCAAAAGGATACACAGACTTATTGTCAACAATTATTCTTATAAGTTATTGATTACACTCTACTGCTCTAGACATCTTGTACCTTGTATTCAAAGAACTGACTCTATTTCAGGCTGCAATGCCTTCTTCTCTCCTTGAGTAAAACTCTGGTTATCTGTTAAGTTTTTTAACAACCTTGACTAAGGACAGTACATACAACAAACATATTTAAAGAGATGTAAAATACAAAATTTCTACTTTAATACTGTGGGCATTTGATTTTACTCAAGTCCTTAACACCTGTCCCCCTATACACTCCCCCACCTGCACCATTTTGAAAGATACAGTCAACACTTTTCCAACCCAAACCCTAAGCTCCTTTAAAGCATTAAGCTAACAAACTTACATGTGAGATTACAAATCCCCATTCATATAGACTGTATAATTTAGGGAGATTTATATTTTATTACTTTAGTCTTATTCACAGTATCTGTTCTTGTTTGTTGACATTAAGCTACTGTGCGTGAACAAATATAATTTCTCAAGTATTCGTAACTGGAAAAGCTTTTTTCATACAGCCTTTTTCATACTCATCATACAGGTAATTTATATAAATGATTTTCCCTTGCTCACTGAAAATGATTTTCTTTTCTCCATTTAACAGTAAAAAGCTACCACAGGAAATGAAATTCTGCTACTAATTCATGATATAATACTAGTATCAAAAGTCTTCAGACTAAACACTGTGTGCATTCAACTAGACTCACACAGAGACTGATTCCTGAGTTCAGACCAGTACTTGGAATCAACTGGTTCCTGAGTACAGACAAGTATTTGGAATCCTACTCATAGACTGGTTTCTGAATTCAGACCAGTACTTTGAATCCTAACCAAAGATAGGTTTCTGAAATCAGACCTGTATCCTGAGCTCAGACCTGTTCTTGGAATATCACTCAGAGACTGGTTCCCAGGTTCAGACCAGTGCTTAGAATCCCAAATCCTAGTCAGAGACTGGTTTCTGAATTCAGACCATTATTTTGAATCCTAACCAAAGACAGGTTTCTGAAATCAGACTAGTGGTATCCAGGTTCAAACCAGTACTTGGAACCCCACTCAGATACTGGTACCTGAGTTCAGACCTGTACATGGATTTCTTCTCAGTGACCAGATCCTGAGTTTAGACCTGTCTTGGAATCTCACTAAGAAAATGGATCATGAGTTCAGACCCAGTACTTGGAATCCTACTCTGTGAATGGATCCTGAGTTTGGAACAGTACTCAGAGACAAGATCCTGAGTTCAGAACTGTTCTTGAAATCCCACTCAGAGACTGGCTCCTTGGTTCAGATCAGAACTTGGAATGCCAGTCAGAGACTGATTCCTTGTTCAAACTAGTACACAAGTCAAAACATTTTGATTCCAGAAAGCCACTGAAGACTCTCACTCCTGCTGGGATTCTTATAAAAGACCTTAATTTCAGGTGGCAGGCATTCTACTCCTCAACTATAGTCCCTGTCTGTATGTAACAGATATCTATGTCAATATTATCTGATATCTTAATACTGTAAAGTTGTGCTATTATTGACCATTTTCATTATTTCCAAAATTGAAAATCAGCAATCTGAAATAATGAAGACCTAAAAATTTAGAACATTATCCCCTGTTAAGACCTTTTAGCACCAACTGAGGTAGTAGGATCATTATAATACAATAGTTTCCACTCTTTTCTGACAGAGTAACAAATATTCATCACAGGCTTAAATTTAAACAACATTGACAGATGTTAGTTGTTACATACTCAAGCTTTTAAAATATTACCTTCCCATGTGCAGCCATACAGTTCAACTCTGAGACAGACAGTGCGTGGATTTCGGCAATATGGGATAAACCGTATCCTTTTTCCAATGATGGGCGGAGAAACTTGACGCAATTCTGCAGAGTAGGTGTTATCGTTCCCCTCAAATCGCTGTGAAAATAACATCGAAAAATATAAGCTGTGAAAATAACACTGAAAATATGAGTGCTTTTCATGAACACTGCATATAAACTTTAAAATTCAAAACAGGTGCTCATCATTATGAGGTTATTAAACCATTGAATAAAAACTGCTGTGGTGTAATTTTACACTCAGAGCATTAAAAATTAAAACATGCATCGTCAATTAGGAAACAAACTTACAGGAAACTAAACAGGAATATTACTCTCTGAAAACCCGCCATATAATTATTACTCAGTCGTAAACTTGCAAGAAAACGACAGTAAAATTTGCTCATTTACTCATCAATGTTGTTTTCTGACACTGAAATCTAATTACTTCATTCTTTTTCTTTCTAACATGAATTTCGTGCAATCACAAAGAAGACGCCATTCTAGAATCTGGCATATTTTGACAATCTCTTTATGACTTTTACGTCTGCAATTCTAAGCTGGCTTCCCTCCTTGAAATCCAACCCTCCCAAAAGTCTTGTGGAATTGTAACAATGCGTTACCAAGAACGATATGATACAATGCATAATGACTCAGCATCTAAACAAATGTCTTTCAACTGTGTTTTTGTTTGCTTTATGTTCGTTGATTCTGGGAAAATATCATGAAGACATTAATTGTACGATAACTGGGTTTCCCAAGCTATCCAAACATGGGCACAATTTCTGAACAAATACTGAAATCAAGATTGTTAATGGGAAATTGCTCCTGAGAAATAACTCGGTAAAGTATGGTCTTATTTAGAACAAACAAAAAAAATATTAAAAGAAAAATTTACTTTGAACAATTTATTAAATGTACAAGAATACTAAAGGTATCTGCACATTTATTTACTGCAACTATTTTCCAACATCAAAACTGCTCAAATTAAATTTCTATAGCAATAGTTAGCTTGCAGTTGCAAACAGATATTAAACAAAATATGATTCAATTTAGACAAAGATATCTAAAATATACCGGATTAATAATTAAGCAGGGAAATTATCTTATTGCAATTCTGACATAATAAAAACTCCATTAAAACATCAAATTCAGTTAAGCAGAATGTAATGCAGACGCTGAAATAAAAAGTTCACAGTTTTGAAGGATTTTTCCCCAGTCTTCAGGCATCTGACTAAGAAGTTTTTAAGAATTCAGAATAAAATTCACAGAATTTCAAGGACCTTGTTTTGCTCTTTAAGTATCCAGACTAAGTTTTCAGGAGTGTTTTTTTTTTACTCTTCTCTCCAGCACTGTATTCCGAAGCATGATTTACAGATGTATGACATGTACAAAAGCTATTAAACACTTTCAAAGGGACATCAGTCCCGGCATTCCCACTCGATTCTCATATATGGTAACAATGGCGACAATGACATATCGGATAATGATACTCAGATGAAACAAATATCTCTATAAAATGACCAGCCAATGCTATTAGAGGCTCCTGAAGTAATCAGATCTATATGGAATCACAATAAATACAATAGAGATGAATCGCCCGCTACTTTCATCATTCATTTATTTATGCTATAGATACAGAGGATGAAAATTTCTATTGTTTGCATTACATCCTATGAGTACAACTAGATATACAGGGTTAAGAATTTTCTGAGAAATGGAGAGGTTATAGTCAGAGTCCTTAGAATGCTCCCCCCCCCACCCCACCACCCCTCCCCAACATTAACAAAATGACAAGACTGAATGCTAAGAAAAAGTTCAAGATTTTTTTGTGAAGTATTTTTTTCCTTAACATATCTAGGACCCTAACTGCATTTTTAGATTTCACTGAGAGAGAATTTACCAGACTTTAAGCACTGTAAGGTCTGAGTAAACTTTTTATCAGAAGTGTCAAATTATTTGATTTTTTCCCCCACACATGCCTTTCTCCAATACAAATTGGTCAGTGACTTGTTTAGAGAGAGGAATGATTCATGTAATCTAGGAGGCCAATGGTGAGAGACTAACAGAGAGTTGATCATTCAGCTATAGGAGAGTAAACTTGCTATGAATCATAGTACATCCATGTATCATCATTTAGAATTCATGCAATAACATCATTACTGGCAAGGAAAACAAAGAGTTTTACAGCCAAAGCATCTAACTTCATTTGTAGAAAATTAAGATACAAATGCTTTCTGCAAACAAAAATACGTCTCAAGCTTACTTGCTCAATTTGATGACATGGTACGAAGTTTTTATATCTCCTTGTTTCACAATCATGTAACTTTCCATGACTGTCTTAAATGATGGAAAAACAAAATATACTTAGAACATTACTGCACAAAATTGACAAACTCTGCTGCAGAAAAGAGTGCCTGACTTCTGATATAATTCCACCCAGGCTTATCTTATATTACATCATTACTGTCAATGTATATTTTTTATTTTGCTCTAAATTCATGCACAACGCATAATTAACAGTGTAACAAAGTCTGAGTATGTAGACATCCTATACCCAATTATACACAAACAAATCACCTGCATTATACTTTTTATCTCCTTATTTATCTCTAACACAATACTAAGGGTAGGGGTAAAGGGGGGTGGGAGGTTGAAGCATTCCTTGGTTTGAGAATGAAGGTTTTCAAAAGATTCTTAGGTTCACTTTTCAGAGAAAATCCATGATGTATTTTGTCTTAGATTCTGTAATTTTGCAAGGGTGGAGATATATGGGTGCTTACTTTCATAAACAATTCACACTGGAAGAATCTGTCTTGCTGACAATAAACTGCTATGCCAAAAAGTACCTAACAGGAATCCGTACTTTTTTACTTGATTTAACACAACAAATACTAAAACTTTATCTTTTGCGAACATTATCAGTGCAAAATTCTTATTTTCACTTTAATTTTAATTTCTAATTAAAATCTCACTTTATTTGCAATCATATTTCTTATTTTTCTGCTTAACTTTCCCTTCTTTATACTGGAAAGAAATATACTTCTAGAATATTTTTTAAATAAAATCTGTTTGCTCTTTTACATTAAACTTTAAAGTCTTTTTGTGTTTTACTGAAATTTATATTTGTTGATTTTCAAATAATGTGAAAAAAATGGTCCCACAAGACCAAGTTTTAAATCTGAAGAAAAAAAAAGAAATCACAAAATAAGGGGAAAAAAACTCATTAAGTAATAACCATGCATAATGATGAGTTAATTAGGCATCTTGTAGTGGAATTATGTAAATACTTTTATTTTAACTTTCTTCCTGTTTTGTAACTTTGTTTATGACAAGTAATACAAATTTGTTCACAGGCAGAACTTCCCTGAACACTAGGTCACTCTACATACTAGTTCCCGTTCCAGAGAGACAAGTTAACAGAATAATGTCCCCTTAAAAGCTTTTTACACAAGACTTCTACTGCATCTACAAGTTTTAATTTCTGAATTAAATCTTGGTCTTTTGGGATAAAGTCTGTACTTTTTTACTCTTTGAATAATCATCTCTATGATTGAAAACTAATATAGAATATGTGACTGCAGTTTTGATTTCTCCTAGGATTAGTAAGCAAAGTGGTGAAACATTCAGTAATGGTTATTTCTTGTTTGTAAATATATTATCTTTCTTCATATTTAAGATTACTAATTTGTTGTTGACTGTAACAGAATGTATCATTTTTGTTTCTATTTTCCAAGCTATAAAATTCTGCCATACTAAGAGAAATATGTTTCCTTTAATTTGAATGGTTATCATCATCCTGTCTTGGTGAGGAAACTTGTAAAATCAATCTTTTGAACATTCATTAATTGATCTCAAATCTAAATCCCCAACTGTTAAATTTGCCCTGTTTGCAAAATTATTTCTGAGAGCATGACTCTGACAGAGTAGCCTGATAACCTGGTGCATCTTTCAGCAACTGTCTGATAAAAAATAGTTCCTGGAACTACTTTTTTCCATAAATCAAATTAGTGCCCAATTAGTTACTTTCTGTTGTCTGTAAAAATAAAGATATTGCATGGTATATGGCCCATTATTTTAGATTTGCAGGAAGTTCAAGGAAACTCCCCTACCATAAATAATTGTAAATAATCATTTCAACTGCCTCAAGTGTCCATACTCTAGCATTATCCATAATGCTTTATAACACATGTACAAATAATTGCTGTTAAAATCTTGACGCCTAGAAGACATATGGAGGCCATCTTGCCGACAAAGTTTGACAACATAATTTGACACCTGAGCCCTAAAGAATTCTTTAACTAAATAATCGGCAGACAAAACAGTAACCAAACAGATAACGGACATAATCCTACGGAGACTAGAGACATGCTTCGGTCAATCAATGTGTCTCTCACACAGAGATTTTAAATCCCTAAGAAAATCATCCCTGTTTTATTCACCCAGTAAAAAAATAATCTTTACAGAGTGATAAGTGCAAGAGATAGTGTTGATAATACCAACAATATGTTGCCTGTCAAAACATTTGACCCATTCATGTTTTCTGACATTATAAAACCTTTTCATAGAAAACACCTGGGTTTATTCTGACAGGTAGTTTTTGCTTAGTACTAAAGATAGATCTGCAAGGAAAAACTTTACAAATTTTAAAATCTTAAAATCATTATCAACCTAAATATAACACACTGTGGATATCAAGAATCAACAATTTAAATTCTTTAGCTATAGTGAAACCTGAGTGGAACATACAGATTAAACAAAACATTTTTTTATCAATGGTGTTTGCTAAATTAAACAATAAACAATAATTATTTAATTTCATGTTTCTTACAATTATAAAATAGTAGACTGTATCCTGAAAATTGAAACTATTGGGATATAAATTTTACTGTTTTTGGAATACGCACTTCTTCTCCACGTTTGTTACGGAACCTCATCCATTCTCCGCCATCTTCACGCTGGTACTCCAACAAGAACTCTTCTGCGTACTCCTGGCCCTGAAAATACACCAAACAGAAACATTTCTATCTTAATCCATTTCAGTTTTTTTGCCCTTGGTTGCAATTAACACCAATGTGCCTGGAAAAGAGTATGGAGAGAGTATGGAGAGAGTGCAAGATTATGCAAGCAGTGACCAAACTCCATTGAAAGGATAAGCTGTTTTACACTCCCTATGCAGCAAAAAGCCTGGTGCTCACCCGAAAGATCAGATGAAGTCTTAGTTTAATGGAGTACTGCTACTGACTTTAAGTAATGCCACAACTTTATTGCTTAAGAAGCAGTATTACTTATTTTGGATAATGAAATCAGAAATGTCATGCAGCTATGATCTATATTGCACAAAAGCTTGAAATGAATTACCAGGCAAACACCTTGAAGATCCATATGAACTAGAAGTATTTTTGAGGTGTTGTCGGTCTAATATGATATCTTTTTATCTTGTTAAGAATAAAGCTACTGTGCATGAAAAAGGTAAGCACAGCACATGGAGAAATACCCACAGTTGTGGGTTTTTAACCTTATTAATCAACATGTAATCAATTCTTATAATCAAAAGACTATATATTCTGTTGGAAATGGTAAGAAAAATAGCTACAGTTACCCTTTGATTCCTAGAACACAAGAAAACACAAAAATACCAATGATCTCTTACCAAGGTTTTTTATATCAGCAATTTATTATCAACATTTTTTATCTATCTATGTTAGTTCTTTTCAATACCTTGTTTTCCAGAACTCTTTAATCACCACTCAAGACAGAACACTGGGAGGAACAATTAGTAGTGAACAGTTACCACCCTTCTTTATCTGTAGTACTGAATAGTTTCCATCATTTTTTCATTTTTTTTCTTCTTTTTTTGTATCGGAAAAAAATACCAAAGAATTGAGACAATTATTAGCTAATTGTGCTACACCAATGATAAAACCAGAAAATGTATGACAAATATGTCTCTAATGAATGCTTAAAAAGTGGAAACTAAAGTTAATATGAGGTCACAGTCCACCCACTTAGCAATATTGGATCCAAGTTGGAATCTTTCTTTTTAATGAGATATTCAGAACAGTTCTTTGAAAACTGTCATTTTCAAATTGATTCTCATCAAGTCTGAGATAAAAGAAATTCCTGCAGATGTTGCATCAGATAAGAAATTAATTTCACACTTATAGTTTACATGCTTCTGCCAACAACAAGTACATTTGTTAGAAAATCAGACATTACACCAAAGGCAGGAAGAATCTATAACCTTCTTTCATGAAGAACCTGAAAGAATCTATGAGAGTGTTTCTATATGACTGTTTCAGCCGTTAGGTTTCTTGCAAATAACCAATTTAGTAGGTAGTAATTATGACATATTAGTTAAATTTCTGACAGTTGGAGTCTGCAGTTACAGTCTTTGTTGGTCTGTGTACAGAATTCATTCTCTACGGTAAGACGGTAAGTATTAGCAAAAATTAAACAATCAGGGTCATTACAGACATACTGTCATTTAAAGAAACACCACGACCATTATCCTTGATTCTGCTTTTCTCCAGGAAAAATGTGACGCCATGTTTTTTTTATTTTCACTTTTAGCATGGGAAAAAACCTAGTGAATTGTTGGGGTAAGATTGTATCTAGAAGTTAATCTTTTGTCACATCAACATTCTCTTTGATTAATACAGATGTTTATTGCAGACCTCAGCCACTGATAAGCATAAGGGAAAATTAATGCTCTCAGCTTTCCTTCACAGGTCATAATGTTGCTTGCATTTTTACGGCCCTTACTAAAAAGTAATGTCTGGACACAAAGAAAAAACTTAACCCTAGTTAATGCCTGTTTTAGTGAGAAGTTTTCAGTATTAAAAATCGATCAATTGCACAGATTATACATGTTTATAAGGAGCAGTTTGGATCCGTCATTTCCCGTTACAACCAGTCAGCGTTACCAAGAACTCTACTCGATACACTTCAGAATAATCAGAAATTTCCGGTAACTTCCATAAATGGCTGCGTGCGAATTCACGTACGAGCGAATATTTTGATTTTCTTAAGGTCGGGGGCTGAGCGGGAAATGTTTGCAATGCAAATATAAGTACTCAGACAGTAGTCCAATGGCTGTTCCTTCACATGTTACAAAACATCATTATTCTGAAATCAATTTGTATTACCTTCAATGTGATACAGTTACATTTAATATCCTTAAAATCTGATGAAAACCTTATAGGTCCCTCTGTACACAATTCTGTCCAGCTTAAAAATTCAGCAAATAATGTTGTGGTTGTTGTCACATTTATTGCGGAGATCGAACCAGCAACCAGACCGATGCTTCTGATAATGTAGTAATGGCTGTCAATGATATTTAAAGTCATATGTACAATCTGGAAACTGTGAAGACAGGGATTATCAGGGACATGATGCATACATCTGCCAGTCTGGCAATCCGACAGGGATTATCAGGGACATGATGCATACATCTGCCAGTCTGGCAATCCGACAGGGATTATCAGGGACATGATGCATACATCTGCCAGTCTGGCAATCCGACAGGGATTATCAGGGACATGATGCATTCATCTGCCAGTCTGGCAATCCGACATCTTGTGGTTCATTTTATCACTAACACAAAACCTTTATTTCTGCTGATTTTCCTGAAAATCTACTTATCTTTAAATCTCCTGACAGAAATAGTTAATCAATCAGTATGCTATGTAACAAATAGTTCTAAAACTCCTTAATATATAATAAGGCATTGTTGTCTCATTATAAATTGGCATTAAATTAATATCACAGACAATATTTTACAGTTTTATCACGTCTAAACAAATACCCATAATTCTATTCAGATGATGTCAGTTTCAACAGAAACACCAAACTGCCAGCAATGATAATAATAAAGTGAATAATAGCATTATCTACTTTAATACAGTTTGATGTGAATGTTCCCATGTTGCTGGTTGCTGATAGGGCCTGTGTTCTATAATGTTACTTCCATTTTGACATATTATGAGCCAAATGATGGAGGAAATATGAAAATGGTGGAAAACTGCCAGGGATGTTATAAATAAACAAACTAAACAAAGAATTTCTTTTTCTACAGGAAACATAAAGTTGTATAACAGACACAAACATTGTGATAAACCATACAAAAACTTTATCATAAAGCCGATTCATTCAGTATGTTCTGTTACAATGTGTACTTGGATATCAATTGAGAGACTGGTTCTTAACTTGGACATTATCTTCAGGATCATAGCCTGGCCAAAAAAAGACAGAATGCAGTAAGGAACAAGATAACACTTCTTATCTGCAAAAAGCTGTGTGTTTTTCTCCATGCCAAATTTTACTATATGTTCAAACTACAGGTCGACATTAAATTTTTGTCACAAGTGAACTTACAGAATCATCATGTAACATATTAACCTTGACCTTGGTGTGAACATTCTTGAAGTCTGAACTGAAACACAGAAAGAAATTTTTCTATCTATTTGAGTTTATTTATCGTCTGTACTGGTTGCCCATATGACTGATAGTTGTTTTATGTTGTGGGGGGTAGTGCAAGATACAGAATGCATCCCATTCCAGAGACACCCCTATTCTTTTGCATGCTCAGTGTACAGCACTTATACATTGGACCTCAGTTTAACATCTCATCCAAAAGACAATTAGTATTAAATGTTAGGGGAGGAGCAGGGATCGATCTCACAAACCCTAGGTTACCAGTCCTGTGTGTTAACACTGGACCACTGATTTCTGCTCCTCAGAATATTTTCACTCTTCAATTATTATTACTGTACATGTGAAAGGGGTCCAACCAATCTGAATGACAGAAAAATCCACTACAAACATATAAGGAAAGAAGAAAAAAGATAAAAGGAATATCCTGACCACTGGTAAAAAATATGACCATACTCAGTATAAATATACCATACTCAGTATAAATACACCATACTCAGTATAAATACACCATACTCTTTCAACACCATAAATTCACATATTTTACTCCACTGACATGCAATGATGAGGTACATACTGTTTGGCTAAGAAGCCACCATGCTTTGATTCATCTGGCATGTAGCTGTTTCTGACAGAGCAACATCAATTTTAGATGTTCATCACAGTATTAGTTGACTGAATAAGATTGTTTCTACATGCATGCATTCAAGACATGTTTAAGGGATTCTGAAGACAAACATATCTGACACTGGTCTGACATTTCAGCTTACAGATGAAATTGGTACTGCATACACAAATTTTTCTGCAAACAAACATTGTGCCTCAGGGGTGGACATTATACCTCACCTCACAATATTACTTTCTATAATAGACTGCCATAAACACAAATTAAGTAAGTTCCAGTGTTCACCTTTTGAGCAGTGTGTAAAACTGCATTTTGTCTGAGCTCAGGGTTATTTCAAAATGTTCTATATTCTCCGACTAGGGATTTAAAGAGGTGTAATTCTTGTCATAACTGAATGGGAAGAGAGCCAGTCTAGGGAACTCCCTTATGATTAATGACAGAAAGTTATGCTTCTACTCTTCCGTGCATTATGACTGGGATAATGTCTAAACCACTAGGGCCATAGCATGCAGGACTGCTGAAAAGTGTTATAACTAACACTGTGGGAAATTCCAAATGCATATTTCTTGCCTGGATTCACAGGCATAGTAAGTTTTCAATTATTCTATCTGAACAGCTTCTGTAAACTGTATAATACTTATGTCTTATGAGATAGAACGTTCAACATATAACATTCATATGTTTTGACTTTGCAAAATCTTTCTAGTAATGTATTAAGACAAAGCATAAAATCACAATGATATATTGAGCGATAGGACACTGTTATCAACCTATCACATTCTGTCCTCTCCAGCCTTATCAAGAGGTAAAATTAACAGAAAAAGAGTTGCATTTCCAAAACTACTTAAAGTCTAACTTTTTGACCACCTCTTGAACTTTATTATTTGTTCATGGGTTATGAGTGTTTTCAATGAATTTCAATAAAACACTTTTCAACAGAAATGATAAAACCAGAAAAAAATACAGAGAGGTGAAAATGTCATTAATCATCAGCTTTCCCTTTGATCAACCATCTATTAAACAAGCGCCAACAGATATGAGCATATTCTTCAATGAATAAAAAGATAAAATAAAGTTATCACTGAAAAATAACATGTTATCTCAAAGAAATACTTTGTCTAGATTCACTTGAATTTATCTGTTGAATGAAACCACTATGGATACAAGTTAATAAAATTTTGGAGTAAAATAATGTCAGAAACTGTTCATGTGGAAATGATAAAATATGCTATTAAAATAATAAATTAACCTCAATGTAAACTTATTAAAAAGTAAACTACAATCTATTTAAGTGAATTATTATGGAGATCATTTATTCAAACTTGCAAACATCAATCTTCTTCGCCTTGACAATTTAAGGACCAAATCACTTATGAGGCAGGGAAACTGTGATAACCATATTTCACTGATGCCTGAAGGACCAAATCACTTATGAGGCAGGGAAACTGTGATAACCATATTTCACTGATGCCTGAAGGACCAAATCACCTATGAGGCAGGGAAACTGTGATAACCATATTTAACTGATGCCTGAAGGACCAAATCACTTATGAGGCAGGGAAACAGTGATAACCACATTTCACTGACACCTACTTATGAGGCAGGGAAACTGTGATAACCATATTTCACTGATGCCTGAAGGACCAAATCACTTATGAGGCAGGGAACCAGGAATAACCATTTTTTTCACTGATGCCTGAAGGACTAAATCACTTATGAGGCAGGGAACCAGGAATAACCATATTTCACTGATGCCTGAAGGACCAAACCATTTATGAGGCAGAAATCCAGTAATAACCATATTTCACTGATGCCTGAAGGACCAAGCCACTAATGAGGCAGGGAACCAGTAATAACCATATTTTACTGATGCCTGAAGAACCAAACCACTTATGAGGCAGGAATCCAGAAATAACCATATTTCACTGATTCCTGAAGGACCAAGCCACTTCTGAGGCAGAGAACCAGTGATAACCATATTTCACTGATAACTGAAGGACCAAACCACTTATGAGTCAGGGAACTAGTAATAACCATATTTTTCACTGATGCCTGAAGGACCAAATCACTTATGAGGCAGGGAAACAGTGATAACCACATTTCACTGACACCTGAAGGACCAAAGCACTTATGAGGCAGGGAACCAGGAATAACCATATTTTTCACTGATGCCTGAAGGACTAAATCACTTATGAGGCAGGGAACCAGGAATAACCATATTTCACTGATGCCTGAAGGACCAAACCACTTATGAGGCAGGAATCCAGTAATAACCATATTTCACTGATGCCTGAAGGACCAAGCCACTAATGAGGCAGGGAACCAGTAATAACCATATTTTACTGATGCCTGAAGGACCAAACCACTTATGAGGCAGGAATCCAGTAATAACCATATTTCACTGATGCCTGAAGGACCAAGCCACTTCTGAGGCAGGGAACCAGTGATAACCATATTTCACTGATAACTGAAGGACCAAACCACTTATGAGTCATGGAACTAGTAATAACCATATTTTTCACTGATGCCTGAAGGACCAAATCACTTAAGAGGCAGGGAACCAGTCATAACCATAATTCTCTGAAACCTGATTTTAGGAACAAATAACTTATGAGGCAGGGAACCAGTAATAACCAGTAATGACCATAAAATTCTGGCATCATGTCACATCAAGGTGGACTGTGGGATTTTTTGTCAGGGATTGACATAAATTATGCTGTTGTTAGATTAAAACTAAGGACCTATCAAACTCAATATGACTTTGTCCTGCATCCTAGCTGAGCTATCAAGGTCTGAGCAGTGACTTTCAACACCTTATCTTTAAGCCAACCCACTGGCTACCATCAGCTAAGAGCAGACTTTCCTATATAGGAACTACTGGGTTTACTATAAACTGTTCCACAAAAAAAAAAAAACTACCAAGCAGTTAAAATTTTCAATTCATCATTCACTAAACAAATGATAATGGCATATTTCACAGGCTGTAAATCTGTCAAGGACCTTTGAAGTGAGCAGGCCAACCATAATTGAAACAGACAATGTCAATTAGGCATTAAATATTAGAGAAAAAAAGAATGAGCTATTACCGAATTCACAAAACCTAACTAGTAAATAGTTCAAGGTTTCAAGCTAATGATTCAGCAAATTGTTTTAAAAAATAAGTGACCTAAAAAACGTCTATTCCGATGCTGTTTGAAAGAATTCAAGCTTTAGAAACGTTTAATATGAGATTTTATAAAAGTCCCTCCTTGGAAACTATTCTTTAACTAAATTCTAGATCCTGCTGCAACCTTGTTTTAATGACAATTACTCAAAGACAAATATTTTTCATTCTGATTATACCTGCCTTAGAAAGTAACTCACATTATACCTGACATAGAAAGTAACTCACATTATACCTGACTTAGAAAGTAACTCACATTATACCTGACTTAGAAAGTAACTCACATTATACCTGACTTAGAAAGTAACTCACATTATACCTGACTTAAAAAGTAACTCTCATTATACCTGACTTAGAAAGTAACTCTTATTATACCTGACTTAGAAAGTAACTCACATTATACCTGACTTAGAAAGTAACTCACATTATACCTGACTTAAAAAGTAACTCACATTATACCTGACTTAGAAAGTAACTCTTATTATACCTGACATAGAAAGTAACTCACATTATACCTGACTTAAAAAGTAACTCACATTATACCTGACTTAGAAAGTAACTCACATTATACCTGACTTAGAAAGTAACTCACATTATACCTGACTTAGAAAGTAACTCACATTATACCTGACTTAGAAAGTAACTCACATTATACCTGACTTAGAAAGTAACTCACATTATACCCGACATAGAAAGTAACTGACATTATACCTGACTTAGAAATTAACTCACACTATACCTGACTTAGAAAGTAACTCACACTATACCTGACTTAGAAATTAACTCTCATTATACCTGACTTAGAAATTAACTCACACTATACCTGACTTAGAAAGTAACTCACATTATACCTGACTTAGAAAGTAACTCACATTATACCTGACTTAAAAAGTAACTCACACTATACCTGACTTAGAAATTAACTCACAACCATCAATGTTTTATTCTGAATATTAAAAATCTGGCTCTGAAAAATATTCACATACAAATATACCTTATTCTTTGAAAACTACTTAAAAACAAATGTAATTTACTCCAAGGCAACATGACTTTAAAAAGACCTTACAGACAAAGATATCTTATTCTAAGGAAACTTTGAACTACTAACAGAAAGAATCTAGGAATTAAAACCATCTAATATATAAATATTTTAGTTTCTGAGACCATTTCTGATGTAACCCATAAAACAATTATAGATGTATTTACATGGCATGGATTTCAACAGAGATCAACAATTATGACCCCTTCTTACTGAAGCTGACATATAACAGAAAAAGTCCTCGGATCTTATAGGTATGAACAACTGACAGGACCTTCTTGAAATGATATTACCAATGCCCAGCGACTAAGAAAATAGGAATCCAATTTCTGTTTCCATTGAGATGAATAAACCATAGTTGAATAACAACTCAATTTCTTAAATGTTCTATGGTACTTCAGAAATGCTGTTGTCATAACACTATACATGTTTCATTTGGATGGAATAAATTCTTAGGGGTAATTATGATATATTAATGTCACTTAATTTCCCCAAAGGTCATTAAAGTGATGAAAAACTGCTTATTTCTGACATATAAATGTACATGAGAAATGCAAAATTTTTATGGAATTTTTCACAAAATTTAGAAAATGCTTATTTCTCAGAATCTTGATAACAAAAATGTAATAATATTTCCTTCCCACCAGGGCACTTGTACCTCAGAATTCCAAATGAAATAATCCCCAACATGTATTTTGTTTTCGGCCTGAGAATGTAATAATAACTCCAATCTCCACTTTAACATCTCAAACTTACTACAAGTATAGTCTTCTACATCAAAATAATCTTGTTAATGATTAAAATCTTAAGAAAATAAATCACAGTTACATAAAACATTCATGGCACCTTGTGGGCTGCTTTGGTATTCAAAGGTTCAAAACAAATAAACATTGTACTGAGGATTTTTTCCACCAAAACTTTGCCCATTTCAAATATTCTAGTTCAGATTTATCTAAATAATTTTCATGGTTTATTATTGAAAATTCAGCCATAATTAGGGCTAATGACTTCTCCCCAGCCAGGGTATAATTGGTTAAGCTGATATCCTAGGGAGAAGTTAGTGGATGTAATAGATGCTAATTAGGTTGTTTGATTGGCTGAGAGGTCTGGCACGGTGATTTCTGGTGATTTCTGAAAAGATCTTGACTCCCAGTTTATTGACTTTCCTTTCATCAATGATGGTTCTGGCAAGATCAATCAATTCTCTCCCTTTGATAGAAAACAAGGACACCACCATCAGCAGTGAACAAAAATTCCATTACAACTGGACAGCACCATCAACACCATCTTTACTGAAAACTCCAGTTTACCAAGACTGTAAAATTATGATGTTCTAAATGTTTCAAAACATCTTGTGTCACAACTCCTCAACTAACTTAGGTTTGTATTTTTTTTATGCATGACTGATAATTATAGATGAAATTTTCAAGTTCTTAGAAGAAATATGTGAAAATTCCTAGTTTGGAGAGTTTGTTTATTTTGCATCCCTAAGCCTTAACTAGAACTCCGCGAGTTAGAAGTGTCGCCTGACGATAGCATACCAGTTATTTAACTTTTTTCCTCTGGAATGGGGAATTTATAGGCCCTGGACAAGAATTAAGTATGAAAAATTACAAAGGGCAATAACTCAAAAGTTATGTGAAAGAGAGTTATGGTTCTTGTGTAATGCATCTCTCTCCACAAAGAGATCTATTCACCTATGAAGTTTCCAGTTAATATCTTCGATACCTTTCAAGTTATGCCCCAGACAATAATCAAGTATGAAAAATTACAAAGGGCTATAACTCAAAAATTATGCAAAAGAGAGTTATGGTTCTTTGGTGCTGCACCTATCCACAATGAGATCTATTCACCTATGAAGTTTCAAGTTGATAACTCTAGCACTTTTAGAGTTATGCCCCGGGCAAGCAAACTGGGATGTGCCACACACCGACGCAGACACCGCAGTAACACCTATGTGTCCCCTGACTATAGTTCTACAAGTGCCAAATCTGTAATGGATCTTCGTAACTATGACAAAATTGACAGGTCAACATCAATTATTTAAGCGACTAATTCACAGATGGGTCAACAATGCATAAAAATGTCTATACATAAAGAAATTCTAGTTGTAATTGTGAAGAACATATCTAAACTATGTTAGCATCTCTTTTTTGTTGCAGAAAAGCATCATAATGTAAATTTTACACACTTTTATTGATAAAAAATTTATCCCATTAGTCACAGGGCTGATACTTGGTTTATATTGTTTTGACAATAGGTTATAACAAAGCTTAGTGGCTCTGAGGTTTAGTTTGGCATCCTTAATTCTACTGACTGAAAGGGCATAAGTTCAAATACTCTTGAAATTAAATTCTTTTTTCTTTTGTAGTTTTCATGATGTACTGCATGAAGTAAAAACCCTTTTTTTAATTCTAAATCAAAACATTTTTTAACTAAATTCTGTGATTCAGTTGCTTTAGGACCAAAACAGATGATGAATACTGATAAAATAAACTTAACAGTTTCGTCACTTTGTTACATTAAAGAGAGTTCTATAAGCACTACTACATACCTGACCATTGCCGAATCTTCCCTGGATTTCCACCATTGTGATGACAGTGAGTCGTCCAAGATCAATCTGCAGAAACTCGTATGTCTCTCGAGTGATGACACTCTTTGGACACCATGCCCCGCCATTGGTCTCTGTTCGGATTCTGCAATTACATTCATTTCATACTTAGTCTCATCACATTAGCAATGTTTGCATCCTTTAAGTAGATCAATTTAACACATTTATGACAAAAAATCTATCTGTGATATAACCTAAAAGGATTTTCAAAATACACTACTCTAAGTATATTTGTGGTACAGTACAGGTTATCTCATTCAGCTATCATAAGACTGAAGTTGTGTTTTGAAGGACACTCCAACTCTGCCACAGCTATAGTGTTGGTTTCTGATAATGCTCCCACCTTCTTAGTGGTGCTTCTGTGGTGACAATAATGGCCATTACAACAATCTGAACTCTAATTAGCATCCATAACAAAGCTAAGCTCTTGAAATCCACATGTAAAGCTAAATATGTCAAGAAAAATAGTTGGTTTTAGAGAGTACTTCAAAAGTATTTCAGATTTCCAGGTCAGATGGTTCATCTTCAGGACCGTCCTTGAGAAGAAATCTCGATAAATCTGTGTAACACTAAGATACAGGTAAGTGGCAGGTGTCAAACTGAAGAACATCCATAAGTGAGAGGTTTTGAGTTTACATGTCAAGAAATTCTCCATGAAAATGGTAAAGTCATTTCAGTAATATGCAACATGACAAAGAAGCTTGGATAACAATTCAAAACAACAATTTCAACCTACAGAAGCAAGCAACAGCCAGGACTATAGGCTAGGTTTAACAGTTCCCTGACTGCTACGAAACTTCAACAACAACAGCAACAACCTTTACATGTATCTTCATGTCATAAACAATTACTGCAGACTTATTAATACAAGTCCTTTCAAAGCCAGCTTACTGGCAACACATGCATTCTCTACCACTGAGATATCCTCCACTTGCATGATAGGGCAATATTGTCAGTCACAGTTGTCCATACTATACATCATATAAAAATGCCTTAAAGCTGTTCTCTATCTCCCACATGGAGAAGGTTCAGCTTAAAGTATCATGATGGGGAATCAGGAACCTGGTAACACAACTGGCACATTAGTATTGATCCAGACAGAAAAAAATGCATAAAATTCAATGTCATGTTGATGTGGTTATATTTAGTCATCAACAACTGTTTTGACTTTGTGTCAGCAAGACTTTGGGTTAGACACTAAACTTAATAAAACTCTGAGTTAGATAAAGAAAGCCTAAAATACTTTAAGGGCTCATGATACAGGGTTAGAGAAATAACAGTTTGTCAAGACACAGGGTTTTAGAGACTACACACAGGGTTAGTTAAGAGTGTTAGTTTATCATGATACAGGGTCAGAGACAATAAGTTAAGTAATGCAAAGACCACTATAAAGTCTCTAAAAACTTATTATTGAGATTAAAAAGTTTTACAGATAAACACCAGTCATCTAGGTAGAAAGCACCAGTCATCTGGGTAGAGCAAGAACATAACATCTACTGCATCAAACACGTAACTGCTTATGAGAGTAGTACAATATACTTGATTCAGATTCATTGACAGCACACAGCAAATAATAAATACAAAAAAGTACTATTATTTTGCTGTGTGTACTACCAGACTGAAAAACATCAGTTCACACACCTGTCTTAGCAATAACCTGAGTGACATAATAAAACAATAATATCAGTTGGTAGTTACAGAACACTTTAGTTTTACATAAAAAGAAGAGGCCTTGATGGGGTTTTTTTCACCCTGTTTTATTTGCTTTTAGACATCATCCCAATTCCTGGCTGGAACTCTAAAACTGGAATTACTGAAGACCTGAAGTTTCATAGAAATTCTGATCACATCCGTGACATCAGTCTTTGATCAGAGTAACTTCTATTTATGCTTCACACTTATAAGACAAACTTTTTTCCCTTCAAATTCCAATTCAGTAATGGGGCTGCGTATTATATGCACATCTTCATTTAAACTGCCTAAAAAAGTAATTCTTTCTTTTCAGTGGAAATATCAATTCATCATCTGGCATAAAAGAATTTACATCAAGTAATATTCCATACTGAAAAATTACATACTTAAAAATTTGTGTCTTATAATCCAACATACTGTCTGTCAATTTTAGGGATGGGTCTTACATGTGAATTCATCTTATAAGCTGGAACAAATAATAGGATTGTGAGACAGCAACACTTCAAGGGTTTCCAGTTTATGAGAAATCCCCTTACAATATGAGCCCTGCCATCTTTGTGAACCCAAAAAAAGGCCATCAGAAAAATATCTAATGAATTTTATTGCAATTGTTGAGCCCTTAGACAAGAAATGAAATAATTTTTTTGAACATAATGCTGAATGCCTGCAACTAATGACTGAGACAAAAGTGGATAACTACCAAAGAAAAGATTATGAATCTAACTCAATGCAGTTCCTACTTGACAGCCACCAATAAACTTAAGGACATAAAATTTGAAACTAAGAATTCTACTTTTTTTTTCATTGACATAAAAACTTACACTATCTGATACTGAGAAAACAACAAACAAAATGAAATAAAGATATAGTTTTAGTAAGGTCGCCATCATGTATAATCACAGCACCTCAATAAAATTACAGTCAAGGTTTCCAGCCTCCTAGTTTTAGTTTGAAAAGCTCAGCATCCTTGTAGACTACAGAGGTAGGCAAGCAGATAATATAAGAAATTTCCAGCTAAATACAGTGGAAATTTATCAATAGTGTGTGTGCTTTGAATATTAATGAAAACTGTCGAAACAAAGACTACAGTCTTTAGTTTCTTTTACCAGAACTATATTTAAAATTGTGCTTTTTTAATTCCAAGGAGGAAGAAAATAATAACTAAATATCTATATTGATTATTGAGAAATGTGTCACTTTCAAAGACATCTTTCCTCGTTAAAGAGATAATTTCTGACAAAGGAAAACAAAGAGAGGCTGGTGTTTGTTGCTGCCTGCTTAGCTTCAGTTAAATCAATATGGCAGACACAAAATGACTTGGGGGTGGAGAAGCCAATAAAAAGTTTCATATTCAATTAAATGGCTAAAGAATTGCTTGCAGCAAATTCTGTGGTAATATAACCAATGCTGAATCTTCTCTTTTCTTTGTTGTCTATAAATATTTCGATCTGAGAAGAAGATAATGATTAAAACAGGCGGTAAATCTAAAGTGAAATTTTCAAAATGGCAACTTCCAAAGGCAATGTTTTACCATGCATGCAATAATAGACAAATTTGCATACACCATTAAGTATTTTGAAATGTAAACTAGCTATGTGTGTTGAATGGTTACTGGATTGTCTTTGCAATAAAAATGATAGTAGCATGGTCCTTTGTCAAAACAAAAAGATCAAGGAGTCTGATGCAGTCCAAAATACATAGATGGTCGAAGGCAGTGGAGTTAAAAGAAATTACAGTTCCTGACAGATTTCAATTATTTCCACAGAGCAATGCACTAAAGTAAAGCAAAGTCAGTTCGATTTTGAGCTAAGCCTAAAAAATTTGTTCAAACAAAATCTCAGATATTTTGCCTTTGGATATGTTTAATTTTAACATCAATCAATCTGTTTAAACTTATATAATGAAGCACGATCTCTGACCAATGTCTAGAAAATTTCAATGATATACCTATGGAAAACATCTTATCAGCGCCATCATTACCTGAAGCCAGACACTTGATTGAAAATTGTTACTAATTATATTTTATTGCAAAAACATAAACACTATCAGGAAATTCTTCAGATAGTTAATGTTTAGCCAAAACAATCCAAACTTTTATACCTTCTGAGCTGGTAAACTAAACAACACTGGGCGGCTTTGCTACTTTAAGGTGCCTGCAAGTCTCTCGAAGGTGATTATAAGGTTAATCTGGTCAGCCAAAGCTGTCATCACTGAGTTTGGAAGCTATCATCAGCAAGGCTACCATTTGATACAGGCAATTGCAATTCTGACCAATTAATTTTGCACTGGTGGAAAGTTTACATGAAAGTTTTATTGTAAATGGATGTGAGAAAAAAAATTCTGATAGTTTTTCCATGTTTCCAGACATTTTACAAATTGTAGACAGATTTTTTTTCTTTTCATGGAAAGTATCCAGCAGACATTTTATATTTTCAGTGAATGTTCTCAGCATTTTATTAGCAATCAAAAAACACCACTTCTGGGTTTAAGATTCAAACAGATCAAGACATGACCAGATTTTAAATGTTCTTCTATTTGAATGATTCTGTTCAAGCTATAACTGATGCTTTGTAACTGCTTCTTTTGAATCATTTGTTACTGTTGTAATGCATCTTTTGAATCATTTGTTACTGCTGCACTGCTACTTTTAAAATTTCTTACTACTGTATTGCTCCTTTTGAATCATTTGTAACTGTTGTAATGCATCTTTTGAATCATTTGTTACTGCTGCACTGCTACTTTTGAATCATTTGTTTTTGCTGTACTCTTGTATTGCTACTTTTGAATCATTTGTTACTGCTGCTTCTGTTCCCACCATCACTGGTCTTTTCTTTTTTGTGTTTAGCATGTATGTCCATCAGTAGATATATTTTTAATGACCAATTTTGGCAGTTTTTTCATCATACAACATAACATTCCCTTATCCTGATATAACCTCCATAACCTTCAACCTCAAACAATCACTGGACTCAGTGCTTTTTCGGAAAACACTGTTTATTACTTCTTTTCAGACAATAGAAACAGTTGGATATATTTTTCCTGGCCAATCTTGTTTCAGTAATCCCAAGGGAAATAAGATAGGTTGTTGGACAATAAGAATTACATCTTGTAATAGACACTGAAACTTGGAACTGATTGGTCAATGATGAACAAATTGACCACTGGGAAATTAAGCTGTTGCCACTCTGTCCATGCAAAGTCTCTGATTTCAATCCCAGAGAAAACTGAAATATTTGGTATTAACTTTTTTTTATGGAAATTTACGGCAACTGACTCACAGATTTTAGCTCAAAAAATGTTTTTCTTTAAATTCAAAGGGAAGTTAATATGCAATAGAAAAAACATAATTCTATGTTTCTATACACCATGAAAAAGAAGATAAAAAATGATTTCAACAGGATTCGAAACCATGCCCTTCTAGTCAGCAAAATTATGAGTGATGATGAAAACCACTGAGACACAGACACTTGTTATAATCTTTCAACAAAATTAACAGCAAAAATCATCTACTCTGTGACTAATGGGGTATATTTTTACTGATAAAAGTGTGTTTATTATTATGATGTGTTTTTGCATCAAAAAATATGACAGTATTTTAGTCTTGATTATGTTCTGTATAATAACAAGAATTTCCATATGTATAAACATTTACTTTTTCTGCAAAGCCGACCCATCTGTGTCTCAGTTGCTGTAACGCAAGCAGCCAATCCAACTAACAAGTGTTCTTGGGTATGGCGTACCATTAGGGTTTTTATTGCAGACCCAGCATCATGATAAAGTTTTTAGCATCATGCAGGGTCATGATAATTATTTTTTAGCATCATACAGGGTCATGACAACTATTTTCAGTATCATACAGGATCATGCAAAAAAAATCCAGCATCATGCTAATTTTTTTTCTTAAAAATGCTGCATCATACAGGGTCATGCTTAAAAAGGACTTTTTACCCTTCGGTGCGTCAGAAAGTATTTAGCATCATGCAGGATTGTTTTTACATGACCCTGCATTATGCTAGCCCCGTAGTGCGTTTCGGTAATGGGCGCGTGTTTATCAGACCAATCAGAATCGAGGTTAGATAAATTGATTCCGCTTGAATTGAAGTGAAGTGTTTGTTGATTTTAAATCTGTCGACTGTCAAGAGCAATATAGAAAAAAAAACACACACACACATACAGGTGTCAAATGTATTTTGTTTACTAATACATTTCACATACCATAACTATTTTACCATTTGGTTTTACTACTGTTAATCATGATTTCCTAAGTCGAAGATTATTTTCTGAATAAAAAATAAATAACTTAACCGGAAATAATGTTTTCTATTCTTTTTCATTTCCTGTTGAGTGAGGAATAAAGTACTATTTCGCTATTCCAACGACTTGTAAAAGTAAAGGTTCAAACCTTGAGTTATTCATTCTAAATTATATGGTGCGAGTATTAGCTTGATAATCATAAATCAAGTGAGTTATAGTAAAAACATAAAGATAAATGGAGGCATTTGCGGCAGTCATATTTTCCATTCCATATTCGCGTTTTGGTGAGGAATAAAGAATCGGTTCTCTATTACATTTTCGACTTATAAAAGTTCAGTTTAAAAGCTTGAGTTATACTAATGGAATGTATTGTATTTGCTTAACTTTCATGAATCATATGACTTACAGATAAATGGAAGCATTTGCGACGATCACTTAGTTTAATCCCTTTTTTGTGTTTGGATAAGGAAAACGGAACTAGTTCAAGTGATATTTATAATAGTTTTGGTTCTAAGATTAAGTTATTTCTTTGTGAATACATGTATATTGTATGTGTTCGGTTATCATACATCACATAAGTTACACATGAATAATGGAACAATTTTCGACAGTCATATTTTCTACTCCTCATTTGCGTTGGAATAAGGAATTAACAACTAGTTCCCTATTCTTTTTTCTTTTCTTTTTTTGAGACATTAAACATTTTTGATTTGATTAAAAGCTTGAGTCATAAATCCAGGAATATATTGTATAAGTCTTTTTATCATTAATCACATGAGTTTCAGTTAAAATAAAGATAAATTGAGGCATAAACGACAGCGATTTTATCTTTCTTATTCGCGTGTGAATCAGTTTTCCATACCTCAACGGAGTTTTAAGATTTATTTATGTGCTCGGTTTAATAAGGAATCCTTTCTCTATTTCTTATTTAACCTGAAATAGTTGAGGATCAAATTCCTTTTAAAATATACTTGATGTGCTCGATTATCATTATCATTGCATACTAGACAGGGTAGATCAGATCTAAATCAGACGTGAAATTATCACAAAAAAATAATCTATATGCACGTACAGCCTGATGACATCTATCTTCCATTGTTGGTAGACATTTCTGAAAGTAAATAGTTTACCGTGCAGCTTTTGCTGTGCAAAACTGGTAAACATAAAACGTAATTACTCTTATTATTACATAGCTTGTTAAGTTTCTAAAATGGACTTATGGTTCTTATGGCTCTTATTCAACAAAACATACCTAAAAGAGTGCTCATTAAAATCTTTTTGACTGAAAACTTTCCACTCAAGATTTAAGCTAAAATACTTTTATTTCAAATTAAATACCAATCTTAGTTTAACTTTAAAAAACCAATCATATATTCCTATGTGGCTTTAAAAAGGAGGAAAATGTATGCTCTTTGTGGGGTTCGAACTCCTGACCTTTACTTTAAGTTATATTGTAGCTGTAAGCTGAACATGAAAAAAATATTTGCCTAGCAGCCCATCGCCCTAGCGGCTGAAGATATACCTGGTGTATCACATTAGAATAGATTTTTTTGAACTCAGTTCAAACAAACAACAAAGAAATAAAAAGAGATTTGAGGTGTACTTTTGCACATAAAAAGGAGTTTTTGTCACGAAAAGACGTAACTATTTGCTATCTTAAGACTACTGGTGACAAAGAGGCCTTAAATAAACATAGTGCATCAGAGTTGAAACAGTATTCCTGAAATCAGTTCTAACATACGTTCTTAACAAACGGGATTGAAATTTATTTTTAAAATTAAACAAATTGAATGACGATAAAAAAGTGCTTCCTATCTGTAAGCTGCCAACGGCCTAGCGGCCTAGGATTTACATCCTATATCGCAGTAAAGTGTATTTCTAAGTCTAAACATATAGAATAAACAAAAGGTATTCTGGGCGTATTTTTCAAATTTAAAGAAAAAAAACCAAGGATAGTTCGTGAAAAGAAAATGCTATTTGTAGACCACTAGCAGCGCAGCGGTCTTATATAGACGTTGTGTTTCATTGTAAAAGAAGTATTTCCGCACTCAGTTTTTACAAGTGACATAAGCTATTTATTTCTCACGATTTTTAAAAGAAAGAATGAATGAAAGAAAGTTAGTCGGTTGCGCGGTCAATCAGCCGGGCGGTCGGTCGATCAATCCGCCAGACAGTGATGATGAGAGCCAACCAGTAAGTAAGTAAGTTAGTAAAATATTAAAGGTAGGTCGGATTAAAATATTCATATTTACTTTCTTATTGATGACTGACTGACTGGCCGACTCACCGACCAACCCATCACTTACTCACCCACCCATCCACCACACATTCACTCACTAACTTTTAATTCCTTTTTTGTTCTGTCTTTTTTTCTTTCTGTCTTTCTTTCTTTCTGTTTTTCTTTCTTCCTCTTTTCTTTCTTTCTTTTTTATATTATGAGAGACACATAGAATATGTTAATTTTTGAAATAAGATAAGAAATAAGTTAAGAAATAATTCTCTATGAAACACAACGTATATCTAAAGCTGCAGGACCGCTTGGCCGCTAGCAGCCTAAAGGTGGCAAATACCCTTACAAATATTATTTTAGACAAAAAAACATCATTTTTAAAGATGCAGTTATACACACCAAAACCCTTTTGTTTATGCTGTTTGTTTGAACTGAGTTCAGAAATACTATTTCAACTGTGACACTCTGGACCGCCAGCAGCCTAAAAAAAACTACAGCTACTCTTCATGAAAAAAACTTTTATTTTGAATTTACGAATGTATACCAAAGTTTTTTTGTTTATGTTATTGTTTAAAGTAAAGATCAGAAAAAAACTATTTAAACTGTGACACTCTGGACCACCAGCAGTCTAAAGAGCAAAAAAAAATGAAAAACCTAGCAGCCTAAAGAAGCAAGTTCTTAAAACCACCTGTTTTGAATATGCAAAAGTACACACAAAACCCCCTTTGTTTATTTTGTTAGCGGTTCAGAAACGCATTTTTAATTGTGATGCGCTTTATATACAAAAGGCCGCTTGGTTGCTAGCAGCCTAAGAAAAGATACAACTTCTTTCGTGAAAAACCCTTTTTCAATTTTCAGAAGAACAAACCAATCCCCATTTGTTTATGTTGTTTGTTAAAACTGGATGAGGTCAGAAATATTACATTTACTGCGAAACAATACGTATAACTTTGATCGCTTAGCCGCCGGGCCGTTGCAGTATAAAATAGAAAAATTCTTTTCCTGAAAAATAAACCCCTATTTCTTAAACTTGCAAAAAATACCCATCCCAAATACCTTTTGTTAATGTTGTTTGTTGTTTGTCAAACATCCTCCAAATCACAATGTGTCTTGAAAATATATGTATAAAATCTATTTCTGTACATGCATTCCACTTACTGTTTTAGATTATTTATATCTAGAGGGTATATCGTTCAACATAAATGCAGATCGCGCTAAAAGTGTGACACTTTTGATTTCTAAACATGGGTTATGGTGTTGAAACTGAGATATTAAGAATCTGGCACACCTTATGTTTATTTTCAATTTGACCGCATTGGTAATAGATGGAATCTCTTCCCATTTGGTATTTTTTGTATAATTGTGTAGATTTCTTTAGGACACAAAGGATGACATCTTTTGAACTCCAGACATAAAAGGTTTTCAACATTGTACGGTTTCATAACCTTTTTTTAATTAGCAAAAACACCCGAAACCCATTTATTGTTGTTTTTATTTACACTTAATTCAAAGAATTATTAGTTGTTTCAAAAGACAGGCTGCAAGCAGCCTTCAGATAACAAATCATGAAAAGACGCTTTTTTTTCTTAATTCTCAAAAGTACACTTAACCCCTTTTGTTATTGTTGTTTGTTTAACAATGTTTATCTCAGGCCATTAGGCCGGTCGGCTGCCAGGCCGCTACGGTTAGGTCGATGGACCGCCAGGCCGCTGCGGTTAGGTCGCTAGGTCGCCGGGCGGCCAGCTTCACGAAAATATTACCCAATTTATCAGTATTTTCTTGAAGAATATTGAAAAATGTTTGTGTTTTATGTTTGCAGCATAGACTAACCGGTGTCAACGCAGAGACCACCGATAAAGGATATATGTAGAAAACGTTAATTACAAAATCCCGAGGTACACTTGTGAACTTCAAAAACCTTGTAAAAAGAAACATCAACAGGCAACAATAACATTCGCATAAATCATTTATTTAGAAAGCCCTTTAATCTGTTGACAAAACATTTATTCTTTTAATTTGAGTATAAATTTAAAAAAAAATATACAAATGGCAAAACTATTTTTCATTTCCAGAAGAGATATTGCTGAAACACTAAAATGTTAGATAGCTAATTCGTTTCTACATGTTTTACAATAATAAAACTTGAAAAAGGTATTACATGATGATCTGTTTAAGAACAATCTCGTAGGAAAACACTCATTACATGACCCCATGTCAGCGGTATTCAACGCAATCACTGGAACAAGTTTGTATAACAGAGCCCATTTCAGCTAATTAATTTGATCATTCCGTTATCAGTTCGAGATTTTAGAAGCAGATTGAGTAACAACATTGAATATTCCTTTCTCCCGGGGGTAGCCAATTTAGACATTTTACTGATCTGATTTTGCAATTTCGGTTATAATCAACTGCAAAGTAAACAAAAGGCATACATTATGAAATAACTTTCTTTCTGGAGGTGCATTGCTTTTGTTTTGTTTAAGCATTTATTAGACAATCATGATTAAATTTAGCCGTCATATTACTCATAATAACGTTAACAAAGTCAAAGAAAGTGCACAAGACATATATGCAACTGTAACGACACCAATCTCATTAAATCAGATATAGTATATTGGTTCATATTTCGCTAACTGATCTCAGATAGTAGAGGAGCACAAATTAGGATATGATTTTAATGGGAATGTAAAAACACTGAAAATGAACATGATTTTTGTATAATAATGTCTGTTTCTTAAAGGATTAAAAAATATGTATATTATTACCCAGATCACAGTTTTTGAACTTTTGTTAAACAAACGTACTTTGTAACACATGTAATACATTCACTGCTTCGACTCCTTCATTGCACGCGTATATATAACCTTATGGTGTACATACAATAAGTTCTGTAAAAAGCTTGTCTATGTTTAATTCCAGTAGTAGGTACATCTGTTCTGTTAAAAATGTTATTTGGAAATTACAATTTGTTCTTATAAACAATATCAATCTCCCACGCAGTGATCTCCCCTTATAGGATTAGCCTTACTGAGCGTAGCATAACCTCGTGAAAACCAAGTTATATAACACCAATCCTGATTGGCCAGACAAACGCGCGTACTTTTCGGCTAGCATAATGCAGGGTCATGTAAAAACAATCCTGCATGATGCTAAATACTTTCTGACGCACCGAAGGGTAAAAAGTCCTTTTTAAGCATGACCCTGTATGATGCAGCATTTTTAAGAAAAAAAATTAGCATGATGCTGGATTTTTTTTGCATGATCCTGTATGATACTGAAAATAGTTGTCATGACCCTGTATGATGCTAAAAAATAATTATCATGACCCTGCATGATGCTAAAAACTTTATCATGATGCTGGGTCCGCAATAAAAACCCTAATGGTACGCCATACTTGGGTATCCAACAAGTTCACTGACCAGTCTCTCCACAAGCAACTGACTGCTTCCTCATTTAAATCAGAAATGTGGGACAAATGACCTTCAGATGTATTGAGCCAGACCAATAATCAATAATTTAGCCAGCCGCAGAGGGGTCTGAACTAAAAACCCCTGGCTTGACAATCTGATGCTCTACTAGTTGAGCTAGCTATGTTGGCTGGTATGAACTTAACAAAGAACTGTTGTTACTGCATTATATTTAATTAATGGCATGACAGCGGCTTACTTCTGATCATGAATGTTATCATAAATCTCAAGACTGGCACTTTATGATTCTGCTAGAGAATCTTGGCTGATCATGAATGACTATGACAAAAGAGGATCTAAAACTTAACTGCACACTGAAAATATGCTCAAACTGATAGCAGATATTCTATAATGTATAGTCATTATCTTAACTATACTACTCAACAAAAAGGTGAATAGTTCTGTAGAAAAAAACTTTGCAACAAACCTTCTGGAACAGCCACTGTCCAAAAAATAAACCTTACATGTAGCAATGCTACAAATCAAGCATGTTTAAAAATCCAGGGATCTATCTGCAAAGAAATGGGGACATTTGGTACCTTTTTATCTTTCTCTTCATTCGTTAGCCAAAAATAATGGTGTCTGGCTATCCATTCCAATTTCCAACAACAGATCGTCCGTCATGAAGAAACTACTATTATTGGCAATTATATGAGATTTTGTGAATGCGTTCTCTACATTTATCCATCTCAGCTTTTGTTATTAATAGCGTAAACTATATTTTGGTTGACTGTCAGACTACTGCCTTTCCCTGTATTGATTGATTCACAGTTCGATAACATCTTTCTGACACCAAGGCGCCCCACTATGCCTATAACACACAGTATAGGAACGTACATTCATCGAAACTTTATGATTGCCCTTCTTGGACAAGTTTTACTTTAAACAGGCAAAATCTAAAACACAATGCCAGAGTAGACCAATAAATAATCATTAGACTGCTGTAACAGGCATGTATGCAAATGATCCCCTGAGAGCAGAGAAGTAATTTTCCAATGATTTGCAATCTGCCTTAAGACAATCAATTGTCTATTTTAGAAATGTTAATGTGTTGAGTGGTTGCCATGTACACTGTGGCTCTCTATTCCAATGATACTGCCAGTTTGCTGCAGGCTTAACACATGGCAAATGTCAGTCAAACCCATTACACTGTCTCTTTATCTGGTTGGAATACTTAAAATTCCTCCTGTCCTTTTATGGTAAAATTTGTTTACAAGCCTGTCTCTTTGCAAGATCTTAAATAACCTTGATTCTAAATTCCCACTACTTTAGATGACCATTATTTCATATTAGTCAGTTATATTTTGTTTACTTTCTGGACCTACCAGTAAATGTTTCATGTACTGCAATAGAAAATAAAACTACTGAGAGGAAAATATCTCCATAGAAAATTAAGAAGCTGTTTAGATAACTGAACAGTGCAGTTTGCAAGGTAGAAAGATTACACAGAAATGTCTAGACATGCTGTCTCTTTGCCTAAAGTTGATAAAAGAATAACAAAAATCAAGAACTGCAAATTCAAAATGCATCAGGGATTCCAATGTTTACAGAGTATGATGAAATATAGTATTTCCTTGAGAAAATTTTCTATTAAGTAATTATTTTATTATAAATATATGCTCTTTCTTGTCAAGTTGGTTTCACATAAAAGGGTTTTTAAACCAAAGTGCCTGGAACTTATGACAACTGCTCCTAAATGTAGTTTCTTTTAATTCAGGTCCAACTACAAAGCAAAATGAAGGTCAAGATCTTTGGACCAGATTCAGAACCAGCAACTATTGTAGAGCTGAGGACTGCAGGATGGCCTTGAACTCTGCTTACAAGAATCAGATTTTCCCAACATTTGAGCTTTAATTGATCTGAATCAATGATGGTCTTTACTTGGTAAAAATTTAAGGATTTATATAATGTATACCTGGCATTTTTTGGCCCAACACTGTCTTCATTGAAGGAAGAACTTGCTGTGATGGCTTCGTCTGGAATGCTTCCTGTCTGCATACCAAGGGAGTTCCGACATTGTGCTATAAATAAACAAAAACTTATTTAAGTGACAGGTCTGAAGTAACAAAAATAGACATAAGTTAAATCAGAGGACACACTCATTCACAGAAAATAGACATAAGTTAAATCAGAGGACACACTCATTCACAGAAAATAGACATAAGTTAAATCAGAGGACACACTCATTCACAGAAAATAGACATAAGTTAAATCAGAGGACACACTCATTCACAGAAACCTTTTACAGACCTCTAAACCCTGCAGGCAATATGTACAATATTCACAAACAGATGATATGTTTACATATTCTACTGAATTTTGTCAAAACTGCTTTCAACTTCGAAAAGCTTATATAATTAATTATTCCTTTATCAATATCAAGAAGTAACAGGCATTTTTCTATAAACTCAAGTATCATTTGTTTCTCTTTACCCTTTAGTTTGAGTTCAGTATAATTCAGTGTCTGGCTGTCAATGTCCACTTTGATAAGAGAACAGCAACCCAATTACAACATTTCAACCTTATTAAAAAGTCATACTGCAAATGAGTGACAAAAGATGACAACTGACATGCACTTAGTACATTTCTTTCATGTATAGCCAAAAGGATCATGGAGAAAAATGGTCTATGACAGATCTGTCTGTGCTAACTGTAGGATTTCATTATCTTTGACAAGTCTGTTTACACAAACTATACTACATTCTTACCTGTAATGATAATTCAATCAACCTAAATTCCAAAAGTTAATAATCAATATCAATTATTTAAAAGAATTATCTAAAATTAGCAAATTTAATCCCATAATGATTTTAACCAATGATAATTTTATCAATCATTTTGCCTTTTAATTATGCACGACTCCAAGAAAAACAAATAAACCCATCCTAGGAAAGACAAAAAGGCTGTTTAAACTTGTTTAAAATCCTTACATTTATCTGTAAGTTTTTAAACCAATATATGGAAATTATTCTTGATTTCAAATGTGATATTCATGGAACACTACTGTTTTCATTGTCTTGAACTAGGCAACTTGTAACATACGGAAAAGCTTACACACACAAGCTATTAAACATAAACCTGAGCAATTTTCTACCAATGTCTTCCAACACAGTTACCAGTACATTACAATAAGTCTATAAATCATTATGACCTGTAGATACTATGTCATACTCCAAGTGTCTTACCAATTTTTGCCATACCAGGTTAAGTGCCCCACAGGACTAAATAAGGAATAAATGGATGAAAAATGTCACAGTCACACAAATCAGATTAAACATGACAGATATCAATAATTTGCATGAGACAATGCTGTTCCAAGTTAATGCCCGACAATCTGCAAGAATACATGTACACAGTAAGCTTGTGTCTTAAAGGGAAATTATTCAAACCATAATGTGATAATTGGTATTGCAAGTTTCATGTCAGAAAATTAAAAATCTACAAACTGGCAAAAATGTTTAATTATCAAGGAAAAAATATAAGTTATGACCAACAGAAATGGACTTGAATTCAAGAACCATTTTAAGTCAAAAACCTTCTTTAACCTAAATCTAAATAAGTTTGTATACTAAATGTTCAAGAAATCTGGGAACAACAGTACTGTCTGGCAGTAAAGAAAACAGTGCATATTTGATACACTTAATGACATGTTTTCTCTGCATCAGACAGTGACAAATGGACTGTATCTCTAAATTACAGCAAAAGATGCATACTGTAACAATAATAAATGAGTACCAGTCAAACTGTCACACATAAAAACAACTGGAGTCAGAATTCTCCAAACATCAGAGGCAGCGTTAGTACTTCTCTCAAGGCTGAACTTCTTGACCCCTGGGTCAAAAAAACAAAAGGCGAGACAGAATCTCAAGATGGATGTTGCAAGTACTAGTTCAAAGTTTGTAAATCTTTGAGAACACTTGAAATCTATTGACCTAAAAACCAAACAAACCATAGTGAGGACAAAGGAAACAGCTAGCTCTCTCTTCTATGGTTACTGTTGAACTCTGGTTTGTTCTGTTACTGTGAAATTAACAAATTCTGTGCAACAGGTGGTTCTTGAATCTTACTACTCTTTCAAAGTCTACTTTCTGTTGGTACCTAAAGGAGCTAGGTCAGCTGAAATCAAGGTCAAAGTCTGGGATTCGAACTACAAACAGCTGAGTCTTGTTTTTGTATCATCCTGCCAATTTCCTTTTTAACTTGTTTATCAAATCTAAGTTTTCAAAATGTTAATTTCTGAAAATATAATTGCAATGACATCTGACTTTATTAGTTATTGAAAAGCTTTCTGAATACTAACCCAGCAATTATGATAATAATCTTGATAATCAAATAGGCCAAGATAAATGGCTGAATTTAATACTTGATGATGACAATCTTTACCAAAACTGACCACTCTAGACAAAAGTTGGAAATAATTGTCCATCTGTTACTAAAACTGGAGAAGTTTGATTGTTATCTTGACCACAAAACCAAAATCTTTCCCCCACAAAAACTGGCATGTTTTCAACACTAAGGAACAGAATTATCTACTGGTCAACAAACAATTTGCCAAGATCAAGGTCAGTAGAACTGAAGCACTAAAAGCTGACATCTTATATTTTCAAAAAGTCCTATGCCATATGCCACATGACATAGCAATACTATTTCTGCTGTAGCTGCTGGAAAAAGTTTCTAGCACTCATTAGGCCAATGTTGCTTAAAAGAGCCTGAGTGTGATTTGCCTCTACGGCTATGCCAGTGACTCATGTCAAGTCAAGTCAATATCTCCATGGATATGCAAGATACTAATGTTGTGTCAAGTTAAGTCAGCTCTTTATGACTGTGTCAGTCCTTTATGTCAAGTCAAGTCAAGCTCTCCATGGCTTTGCCAATTACTAATGTCATGGATATGAAAGTCATTTAAGTCAAGTCAAGTCAAGCTCTCCATGGCTATGCTAGTCACTAATGTCAAGTCATAAGCTCTCTATGTCTATTCAAGTCACTAATGAACTTTTCAGTTTTTAGTTTTAACTACTGACCTTTTTAAATGATTCAACATTCTTCAGCCTTCATCAGTTAAACCTTGACTGAGGTGAAATGAAGTAACCCCTGAGGGTGTCAAAATTACACTTTTCACTATGTAATAGTAGATTCTATTATTGTCCTTTTTGTCATAAAAGTATAGCCAAGGGGGATTTTAACACTGTAAAGATAGAAATCAGATGATTACCTATGATTTATGGTAATAAGGTAGGTTCAGGTAACAGGTTATGGTTATTTTAACAGAAATAAATTCATTCTCCCAGCATCATTTCCCTGTTCTCTTGGTGTGTACTCAGTTCAGAACCAGATTAATAATGGAACGACCACTAGCTAATGTATTTGAACTTCCGTTTACTGTTACAAATCTGTTAAATATAAGCGATATCATCTAAACAACAATAAAATTATTTCAAAATCTCGGCTACCAATTAATCAAAAGTGATTAGATAATTAGTTTGTAATATATCAATATCTAATATCTGATTGGTCAACAGAAGCTTTATCACCTGTCTTGGTGTCATATGAAATCAAATGTTTCTGTCTATTTTTCGATTTTTAAAATTCATAAAAATAATATTTTTCAAACCAAAAGCATTTAATTATAAAAGCGCTAAATGCATCTAAATTTTAGAACAATTTTATACAACATTTCTTGAGCCTTGGCTATCTGAAATTAATTGAAAGACTTAAGCTTTTCTTACAAAATTAATACTTTGTAGCATGCCAAAAACATCTTTAAAGCCAAGCCATATAAGAGTAGTACAAAAGGTAACACTCCTGATAACCATTTCATCGTATTTTAATGAATTTGTTCTTCATATACCTGTGATCGTATTCATCATTTCACAATCCAAAACCTAACACAGGACAACCCTCTTTATGTAAAATGAAAAATAACTTTGTTTGAAGTTACACCTACGACAGCTACCCTCCCATTTCATGCTTGCCAGACAGCCAGTCTGTCTAATATACCTACTAAAATGGTTCACCTAAGGCCTAAGATATCATTCAAAAACAAATCTCTTACATTTTTTTATATAGGCTTCCAACAGTGTTTATATACATTAAATTTAAAACAGAAATATCGCATGTAGCAGGTTGTATGAAATGCCGGCAAATTACAAATCATTCAGTCTGCTTTAATCCTTAGCCGAGACTAAAACTTTCAAACTGAAGAAAATTCTATCAAACTGAGGACATTGCTTTAGCTGAATATATCATACTCATATATTATCAAACCATGAAATTGCATATTCAAATTAAGTGCTCTTACCACAATGATATTATTAGATAAGGGAAACCCTTGCATTAATGAATCCTCAAGTCTTGTTTACCCTTATATATGACAATGTTTACTTCTTTGACACCAATATTTGCTAACCTAATCATCACTCTGAAGTAGTCTATTCACTGATATGATATACTTGGTTATGAATTTCAAGTAGTCAAAAAGGATTGTCCAAACAATTGAAGATACAGAATGGCAGGAGGTCGTGTTTAACAGCCAAGGTACACTGCAAGTATCTTAAAACCAAAATGAATAAATACTTTGTTAAGGTTAGGCATGTCCTGCACTTCTGAGTTTTTCAATTAAACTGGAGGTGATTGTTGGAATCTGCACTTACTTATGCTGAGTGAAGATTACCAATTACTATATGGCTGGCAAGCCATACATGCCTGGTTAGTCCTCATCGTGCCAGAATCAGACCAGCCATTTAAGATAAAAGACATAGTCTGTGACAGTCTGTGATCTATTACTTTCAATATATAATGCATGATTTTGAAAGTCTTGTAAGACAAATATTCCTCAACTCAGGTAAGGGCAATCACTCTGTTAGTACTGAGTAGTAAAATGTAAGAAGAACTAATAACACATTGCCAACAGTGACCAGCATAAGCTAGTCCATGTCACAACAGAACAGTTCACTGAAGGAACATTTCTGAATTCATTGATATAATAACCTTTTATTTTCTTCAATCTTTTTTTATTTATTTTGCTCTGCATTTTCCTTTTTGCAGGAGAAAGCACAAACAATTTAGTGTTATCTGTCATTGGTCAATATAGTGGCAGGCATCTGTGATTTCTCTGCTATCTATATAATGACAGTTACCACTTTAGTGGTCAGATATATTTCATTCAGCAGCTTTCATGGATGATAAGATATGTCTACATTGTCAGTCTACCTGATAAACTGTCTACAAATATACCAGCTCACTGACCCTCAATATCATTATTACCTGAATGCTACTCCAGCAGAAAAGATTATCAGACAACAGTATCAAATTTGAACAGGTTGTATGGAACATGCAAGACTGAGCAGAACAAAGCAGGGTACAAACCCAAGCAAAACAGAGCAAAGGAACAGAAAACAGCAGAACAGAAATTAACAACAGAAAAAAAGCAACAGAACTATCAAGAATACAGCAAAACAAAATAGGACAGAGTACAACAAAGCAATAGATATCTTAGGATAAAAACAATTCCCAACAAAGAAGAAAAGGGCATGAGAACAAAAAGACACAAACAAAAACAACTGAATTGCAAGGATAAAAGCAAGATTCAACAGAGCATAGTAAATCAACAAAACATTAAAGAACAAACTTTCAAAACTGAGTGAAAAAAATCAGGGTTCAAACAAGAAAAGTGTCACTGACACAAATGCCCCCAAAACATGGCAACGGTCACAGTCATGGTAGCTTCTAACCTTTTTGTTAACATGATCATTTGTGCCAAAAGTTTTTGCAGTATGTGAGCTGAACAAAGTACCTATACATCTAGGGGTAAGACTATAAAATGTCCTTTACCTATTTGTGTGTTCCAAAACAGTTTCTTATCTTTTATTTTTTGGATTTTTATGCTCCATTTGAACACCATAGGCTAAAATAAAGTTCAATAATAAAACTGTAGGAGTTGCATAGAGAAGCAATATTAAGTAAAATTAAACAAAGGGCAATAACTCCACCAAGAATGATAGAATCACAAAAGCCAGAGCATAGTGCACTGAGGCACTTGATAATGATCATTCTGTAAAAGTCAGATGAAAATTGCCTGAGAAAAGTAAGAGTTTTGCACACAGAAGCAATACTAAGTAAAATTTTATATGACAAAGTTTTTATATGTTTTACATCAAAAAAAGGGGAGGTAAATACTGATTTATTTACCTTACTTATCACCAAATCACAGATGATTCTAATCATGTACCAGTCCAATAATTAACCAAAATCTATCTTTCTTCTAACAGGTGGATTTATTATTCATACAGACTGCATCCAAATTCCTCAGTATAACATAAACATCTAAAGATTTGATAAAATTCTTCTAGTCTCACCATGCAAATTAAATCGTAACAGGAAGCTGAATTCAAGTAAAATACAAGAATACTTGGGGTTTTTTTGTTGTTGTTTTTTTTAAACTTAAAATCAGCTTCTAAACAAAAGGCATATCAAACATCGTCTTCTGCATCTGCCATTTATGAGTTATTTCCCCTACTTCAAGGTTTATTTCAAGCAGAACCTTTCTATTCATGCAATCAGGGAACAGATTTTTTCCACAGAATCATATTTTTTGCACTGCATCTTTCATTCAATGCAAAGAGTAAAGAAGAGATTGAAGAATGTTTTGATTGCACATCATAATTTCACTCAATCACAATCCATTCAATAATTTTTCAGCCAAACCTGTTCAATTTTTTACAGAGACAATAATAGCACACAAACCCTTCTGCTAACTTTGTGTTCTCTAGACAAAGACGTGAAAATATATACAATTATACGATACTGACATAATGCTCCAAATGTTTCCTCAGCCAAAGGTGTAAGATATCAATATTCACTTAGACAATGTTCAACAACCTACTTGTTCAGACTTAAGAGAGTTGACGCCCACAAAGATCTATTAAAAAGCAAAGTTTATCACTTCTCAACAACATGAACAAATAGTTCTGTACTTATGTGTATCAAAGTTTTCAAGTCTGAACCTCTTAAGAAATGCATCAAGCCTAAATGAGGACTAGATTTGCATCCCATGACTTGAGTTGCATCCCATGACTTGAGTTGCAGACATCTGACCTCTTAGATTGGTTGAGTTGTACAGATCTGTTACATAGTGAGGCAAGTGAAGGAAGTTCATTTTTTCTATTCTCACATTCAGATATAGTAGCAGGTTCTACTACAAGGAGACAATAACTCTGTGCAATGACTCCTAATAAATGACCTTGACCTTGTGTTCTGTAGCATTTAGTCACATTCAGAAAAGAAAGACTGTGAATTCATGTAAATCTTATCTGATTAAAATCTTTTAAAAATCTCTGAACATGTAAAATTTTCTATTTCAACAAATTTTTAATGATATTTTAACAATTCATTGAAGTGCAGACACACTGCCTTCTGGTTTCTGCATAAGCCTCATAAAATAAAAAAAATCATATGCAAGCACAGCTTTCCTGCTAGAATAATAGGTGTTTTTCAGGATGACATATTCTGAAACAACATAATGAATAAACTATTGCATACCAATCAGCCACTGTGGTTGTCAGCAATTGAATATTTATGGGATTTAAGATCACTCTCTCCCTGTATCATGAGAGAGACAGTAAAGTGGGCTTTTTGAACTTGTTTACCAAACATGTGATTGAAAAGAGACATGAATATTCAACAGGCATAAAACTGTCCTTAGACCTGGTAATGTAATGAGTGCACTCTTTGCACATGGTGAGCCAAGAGAAATGAGCTTGTATTTTACTCAACAATATTTTTTCACAATGTTGCAGAAAACTAAGCATCAGACTATGTTTAGTGACAAGATAACTCATTATAGAGAGATTATAATTAAAAATATTTCACCTATATATGTAGCAAGATTTAAATTAAAATCCTAAAAATTCTAAACTCAAATGCTTAAGTAAACGAAAGTCTACAATGAATATCATTTATCGAATCAATTATATCAAACTCTGAATATGACTTAGATATCTACAGTTTCAACTATATTCTGTCATCTTATTAAACTTAGACAATTCAACAGATCTATGCACCATCTGACCTTTTTCATTGGAGCCTTTGACCCTTAAAAATAAACCCTGCACAAATTAACTTTCAGTGCCCCATTTTGGACATTACAAAACTAATTTTCCGCATAAGTGCCAGGCAGACATCTCGGAACCTGTACTTTATTTATACTTTGATAAAGTACGATCATCTCAGCAAGTCGAAAATGGTATTCACGTCTTTATTGACTACGAAAGTGCTCCATAATCACACTGTAATGTGACAATAAAATGTTTACATACACATAAGGATATAAAATGAAGCAATTTTCGTGGTAAATTTTCATTTTCACCCATATGAGGACCCCTATTATAATATAAATTTTCATTTGTAATAGCATCTATAAGTATGTCTAAATGATCTAGGCATCAGGCAGCAGGAAAACAATGCCAAATATAGTTGATATACAAGTCAATTAACATCTCTTTATGAGAAGACTACCTCTAGTGATCAAAATGTTAATGGTTCCAGACTTGCTATCACTAAATCTTATGGTAAATGTTAGCCATCCAACTGAAGACTTTTAACTTGAGAAAAAAGAAAATGATCAAAACTAAAATAAAGTTCTAAACTGATTCCTGATGATCATGCAGAAATTTTTATTTATGCTTTATAGTTCATATGATCTTTGGAATAACAGAAAGCGACAGCTTTAAGATTTTTTAAAAAGATCTTTGAAAATAGCTGGATTGATTTAACTGACATCTGTTCATTGTAATATACCAACAGAAATTGTATTTTATTTGCAAAGTACAAGAAGGTCTTTGGAACACAAATTTTTCAAGCAAGCCTTCAGCAGAAATGGTTAAGTATAATAAAATATCTGATGGATTTCTTCTAACACTGGTATCATGTCACCACAATTATTTACTTTGTTGTTGCCATGAGATGAATTATTTATTACAGGATATGACTTCTGATGTACATTTTAGGCATATCATTTATAATTTTAGCCAGTGAATACCAACCTGGTGTAAATCAACTAAATCAATGAGTTTATATAAGAAAAAGTCACCATGCAGAAGCACTGCAATTAGGACACTGATGCCCTATAATAGTGATTTTGCAAAGCATTCTAGTTTAAATCTTTAACTCTACAAATGTATTTAACCCGATCATTATGCAACCATTACATATTTTTTTATATTTGGCACTTAAGCAGAAATACTGTAAAATCAGCTTATTCTGACTTTCAGGGTTCCTATCTTGACTTCAGAGGTATCAAAATTGTTCAAGTTATCTTACCCGTGGCTCTTCCTGCAGTGCTATGTTTGGTTACACTGAGCACAATGTAATGGGTTCAAACTGTGAAATACTGATGTAGCATAGTATTGCATAAGCTGTAAATGATTTATTACCTATATTAGTAAGATGTATGAAGCCTGTGTGTGTTATCTAACTCAAACTAACATCCCCTGAACCACAGGATTAAATGGTAGGACAATTTGACAAAGCACATTAAGCCTTGCAAGACAGTAAACAACATGAAAGTCAAACAAACATTCTGCCAAATATGTTCTTATATTGTATTCACCATCAACAATTTATTACAGCCAAGAGATGTCCTAGATATAAGACACAGGTAACAGGAAAGGAATAAATATGCATCATGGGTTTGTTCCAAATTTGAAGTCAATGTACACTAAGTAATGAATTCTACATCTGACACATGAAATTCTCCAACATCAGACACAATCATATGAAATTCTCCAACATCAGACACAATCATATGAAATTCTCCAACATCAGACACAATCATATGAAATTCTCCAACATCAGACACAATCATATGAAATTCTCAAACATGAGACACAATCATATGAAATTCTCAAACATGAAACACAATCATATGAAATTCTCAAACATCAGATGTATGAAATTCTCCAACATCAGACACAATCATATGACATTCTCAAACATTTGACATGTTTGAAATTCTTCAACATCATCAGACACAGCTAAATGCTTATCAAACCAGACAAGGTCAATGGTGTAGATGAAATTAGAAAAAAATTGGATCAGGATCTGATTCAATTGCTCCATACAATTGCTTTTTTCTTTGTATTACATGCTGTGTTGCATGCAGGAAGTATAGAAAGGACTTTAATAGTATTTTATTACAATATTCTTTATACCATGTTTCAGATCTCTCCCATCAAATAATGTTGTCTCTAGACATAGTAAATGACATCATTTACAAGAAGAAAATAGACAACATCTAATATGAATCATGACACAACAGTTTAAATACTTATAATACAAAAACAGCTTATTTTTAATGATACTACATATCAAATGAAAACTGTTATATCTAGACCAACTATCAAAATAAAATGACAAGAAAAATCGGACAGCCTATCATATACCCAAAGACATACAAAATGTAATACAAAATGTAATTTATCAAACCATTTTAAAGGGTCATGATGTAAACAAAGTTAGGTTGTAGGGTACTCATCACTAGGTAATTATAGTGTCAAATGTTTATATCAAAATGAAATATGAGATATGGAAAAAAGCAAATAGGGTCATAAAAAGATAAATATACCCATAAACATAGATTAAAGTTTCATATTCAAGATACTAAATCATTTTGACACGAATGAAACAATTACAACAGAGTACCTTAAGTGCATACAAAATGAAACTGATGGTAGTTTATTCACATTTATCCATTAAAATATTTATTTCAGGGAATATTCTTTCATCAACTAATGGAAAGTAGATCAATTCACCACTAAGTTGAAGGAAATGCAGGAATGCTTCTACAGTTTTTTTTTTATGAAGAACCGAGGTCCAATCAAGATCCAAGTGCCAACATATTTCATATGACAAATCTCATATTGACTTCTTATAGGCATATCTAATAATTAGTGTCAATAAATCATGTACATTTTGATACACCCAATGCTCAACCATTTGCCATTTCGGGAAATAAAATTAAAGAGGCATACCTTCCTGGATGACCTGCACTAATGAAAAAGTTGACCTTGAATTTATACACCCTACCATTATTGTATCATATTTCACATGCATTATCATTTCTATCAAATGCATTCTTTGAGAAGTTGGAAAAAATCAATTTTTCTGTCAAATGGATAAAAGAACCCACATGTGCGCAATCATGGGTAAATAAGTAAACAGTCAGGGCAGACTCCTGTGAATAGGTTCATTGTTACAATTTGTTAGATCAAATTAAAACATCACAGCACTGCCATTATGATTATTTAGTTAACACCGAGCATATGCAAAGTTTAAGCAATCATAATGCAATCAATGTTGCATACCACAAAATTAATTTTGTTAAAATACAGCAAATATAGTCCAACACCATGCAACAATATTCTCTTTATTATGAAAGAATTTGAAATCTTACACATCCTACCCTCCTAAATGAAACATATATTTATTTACAGAGTATTATATACACATTATCCTGTATTTTCACACCTGTGCTGTTGACTTTTTACTATTTCAAACTATGTTAGCATATTAATAAGGTTATGCATATATCACATAAATCAGGCATACTGAAGCAAAAATAATGTCTGAGATTATAATAAACTTTAGAGTAATACATGCTAACCTTGACCTTTGAGGAGCTTTTCAATCTATTCTAATTGTTATTTGGTGATATTCATCACAAAGGCATTAGAAACAAGTTCCTTCTCTCAGAATAATCAAGATAACATAGTTATTTCTGGCTGTCCTTAATTTTCCTTGGAGAACTGCATGATAAGCCATTATCCGAGACATTCTCAGACATCGGAGCCTCTGAGCTGATGCCAGCATGCACAACTATTAGTACTGCAATTAGCACTTATTATTATCTAACAGTTCTGAGTGTACTAATTACAGTTATAGTCAGTGTTCTAGTCAGTAAATCAGACAAGTTTCGTCCCTCTTTAAATGGTTAAATTTCAGATAGTAATTAGTAAATTGGTACAAATGTTCGTAATGAGATACTTTAAGTCTGAACGCCCTGCCGTGATTCTGTAAAATTAACACAAATTAAAACAACCAGATTTCATTTTGCATCAAAATAAAAGCTAACTTTCTATTACATTTTCACTTAGGCAATCAATGACAAATGCTAAATTTCATTTTAGGATTATCATCCAATCATTCTTAAAGCAGGCTTCAACTTTACCCCAGTAGGACGCAATTTTTAGTCACGGGTCACCTGTTACAAATGTCACTGATTACAACTCATCTTTAGAAGATATAAAATAAGTGGTATGGATTTATTTCTCTAAAATTCAACTCAATATTTGTTTTAACCTACTTTTTAAAAGATTGTTCTTTCCTACACTAGCACCCAACTGAAATATTTCAAAAATATTCTTGGCATTTGATCTTATACCATTTAGGAAATTACAGTAATTCTTTGGGTTGATTATCATACCGAATGGTATCTTCCAGACTGTGTATCAACTAAAAAGATTAATTCTGGAACCAGTCCATACTTATTTTCCTAGGACCAGTCTGACATTACTTCACTAATAACTACCATGCAATAAACAAGAAAAAGGTATCTGTAATATGTAACTCAAATTTCAGGAAGCCAATATATTTCTAATTTTAGCAAATCATGTACATAATTCATTCCCTGAAATGGACAGTTTAAAGCACAAGCTAATGACTGCTACAGCTTTATTCTTTTTGTCTACCCATTTACAGTTGCTATATTGTCTACCCAGTTATTTCTATTGTCTGCCCATGCAGTTTATTTCTATTGTCTACCCAGTTATTCCTATCGTCTATCCAGTATTTTGATCACTTCAAACTTTAATCCTTTTGTCATCTTCCGATTCATACAGCATGAAAAGAGTCCATTCATGCAAAAAGAAACCAAAAGTTTACGATTATGTTTCCTTTTCTAAATTCAAATAATTACTTTTGCTTTTGAATATGAAATAAAATTAACTATCTGCATATCGCATACATTTCCTCCGCCTACATGGAGCCAAGATTTAGACAACATGGTCTTTTATTTCATTCAGCAGAATGAATTGAAAGGGATAATTTGGTTTTCATTACCAAAAAAAAATTGCAAAGATAAAAGGCACCCGTTTATCTGTCTGATTTTTTTTTCTCAATATAATCACCAGAAATATATTTCCCTACAGACATTTTAAATGCAGCACTAAAAACTGTCCAGACCAAACTAATTGAATCGGAAAATAAATATTTATTTATATATTCAAAGGACTATCTTAGAAACAAGGGGCAATAACTATACATCTATTACTTAAAACTCATTCATCATACTGCATCATCATGGAGCACCGCCTTGAAGTGGTTCATGAAATTAGGAAGCTATTAGTAAGAGTCAGATTCTCAGTGAACAGAACCCTTGACTTCTAGGTGAGAAGTCTGCAAGGCCACTGCTTATGCCTCATTCCTTCCTACATACCTTTATAAAAGAATTAAATGATTGACAATTTTCTATTGTTCTTATTTTGTTATCAGTTACTTAGTACATTTTAAGTTGAATATATTATACTATGAAGTATTTTCCCTGCCTTGCTGCCTCCTGAATCCCAAAAGCTGAGACATGCCAACCAATACTGACCTACATTATACAGGATATATTCAGTCATGCAATAGTTCAACAATAATACTCTCTCTTCAAGATGACAACACATTCTAAAATTTCATTTAAACATCAGCTTGAAATGATCTAATAAATGAGTAAAGGATTCAATTTAGCATGATAACCTCTTGTAATACATTGTGTATTAAATATTTGATGCAAAGAAAAAAAATCTCCACAACCATCTCTTGTTCACAACGATTGGTGCATAGAATTAATAGTAACAAACAGAAGAAGGGGGCAATGAAATTCCATTGTTCTTTACTGATAAACTGCAGCTGTCAGTCCTTTTTAAAGCCTCAAAATATGGTCAGCAATATTTGTCTATTTTATAACTGTATATTCTAACATTATCCAGCTGGCACCATTTCTTATATACTGTAATACAGCCTTCAGATACTTACCCTGGCAATTTACATGAAAGTCACGCTGGCTGTATCAATATTTATATTGGGGTAGAATTACTCAGTTTGATAATTACAAATTTATCAAGAAAGAAATTGGCTGATAGATCAGATTTCTGCTTAATGTAGTGGCCATGTTCCAAACATCTATGAAGTCAGCTGTCCATGCAAAGTTGCCTCTGTCATAATAACAGAACAGATGGACCTGAAACTATTATCAACCATCCTCATTTGGTTACCTTAGCAATGATATCAATTACTCATTCACTAAGACTCAGCTACATTTGTAGAATATTTGATAAAGGTGAAAGTTCATCTAAATTCCCTTGCAAATACAGCTGAAGTTGAATCATACATAAAACAATGTTGAAGACTTGTCACTGACCAGATTCTATATGTGAAAATGTTTCTCACAAAAGTGATTTCAACAGTGTGAATTCTCATTTCCAGCATGGGTGTAACAATAAATCCAGGGAAAATTACAGGAAGTACCAGAGGTTTGGTGCTCAACATTAAATACAGTATCTGAATACATACAAAAAGATAGCTAGCAACAATATTATAGAATTAACTAGACATTATAGTAATAAAATGAAGAGCTTATTCAACACTGATTATCCATAGTCTTCAATAGTTTCTAATAATCATCTAATATGTGCTATAAGCAGACCTTTTTGTAAAGATATCACAAAGTGAGGTATTCACTGTAACACATACTATCAATTAAAGAGAGATCACAGGATGTCATTTGATGTAATAACTAACTGGTGCTTTCAACCAAACTAATAAAAGATAAATTGTACATTCTGTATAAACTGTGGATGAAGAATAATCAAATGTACTAGTTTAACTCTAAAAGTAATAACAAGTATGACAATGACATTTGAAACAACAAAGACCTTTAATTAATAGGTTTTCTAGCTGTTTATCCTTTGCATTCAACATCTTTACAGATTTAGTGGTGTCACACCAGTGCATGTATTCAAGTTACAGTCCAATAAAACAAGCCTTCATTGAACTGAAACAACAATAAAAGTCTAAAGATATTAGATTTTAGTTTTTTTCATAGTTTCTAGTGGAAATATTATAGTTTGCTTGATAAAGCTTCAAGAAATCTCTAGAAATGTTTTATGTTTTCTGCAGACACAGCAAGATTTCATCTTACTTTTTTTCCTTGGCAATACTTCATGCATATCCATATTTAGAACTCTGACTGGTTTACTGTTTTGCTAGCTTTTCTTTTTTCCCAATTTACCACTGCTGGAACCAGTCTTAGAGAAAGTGACATGTAGTTTTTCTTTTTCACTCATTTGCCACTGATGGAACCAGTCTTACAGGAAGTGACTTGAACCAGCAGACAGTTTTTTTTTCTCCTTTTATAAAAAATATGCTTTTTTTTCCTTTTGCATCATAGAATAATTAGTCAGAAAATATACAGACAGAAGCTGTTTAATGTTCGAGATGTTATTCTAATCAAAACTGGAAAAGGGACTGTGTCTTAACTTAGAGAAGTTTGACAATTTGACAAAAAACAAACTTCTGGAGCAGGACAAATAAATTGCTATCAGATATTTCAAGTCAAATAGCTTTTTCTGAAGATGCAATTTTAAGACTATCTAATGTTTGTTTTTCTTGTCAAATTTGGTGTAACTATTTAGTTAGAACCGTGACTCTGAAAATCAAATCTCAACAATCCATGCCCCTGCCTCGAACTGCCCTATGGTCACTATTTAGGCAGTTTTATCGGTTTATGATAGGTATGAACTACCGCATTATGGGCCGACTGGCATTTGGGTATGGAATTTTAGCATTTTACTACAATTTGATTTTTTCTGGAAAATGTCCAGATTGATTTTTTAAGGACATAAAAATTAGTTCAGGAAGCTGAAATTCGGTCAAAACTGAAAAATGTCAGGTTTTTCGCAGCCCTGGTTAGTACAATCAAAAGCTATAAAATGATACTATTTTTCACCAAATCTTGGATTTTCAGACAAAAGGATATAAGATTATTCTAAAGAAAAGTTAAATAGTGAGCTTCTGTCATGCTTAACGAAACATGTTATTTTAAATGTCACCCCAACTATATGGATTCTTATTTCTGAATCTTAATTGACTTCACATGTAGTTTCACCAGTTCTGATGTTTTCTGGAATTCAGACAATGTACACCCAAATACCTTTCAAAAGATAAAAGCTCTTACTTTTACTGAAGTACCTTCATTTATTCAGATATCTACATGTTATCTCGAAAGCACATTAAATATCACAAATCAAAGGCCACTTTCAGCAACACAATTTTCTTTAATGACCATCAATCAGCTAGCAATCTCTATTTAATAGTCCTATCTTTAATGACATATATAAAATGTGAATGGTAGAAGTTATTAATACCATTCTAGAACAATATGAGAAAAGAAGAAAAGTAAAAGTTCAGTTCAATTCATCAAACATAAGATAACTATCTTAATTTAGATAGTGCTGTTACATTATAATGTGTAATAAAAATTTGCTTGAGGAGAAATAAAGTAATCATGTTTTTTTCGTAATACTTATAAGCCATCTGGATTATGAGGGAGTTTAAGTGCATTAGAATTTTTGTCATGCATTTTCACCACAAGAGTTTCTGCCATTACACAAACCGGGTTACATAAATCGGATACCCGACTTTTCGGGCATTATTTAGCTGTAACTTATAATATGCTACAGCTATTAAGGGTTGGTAAATTTTACTGAAACAAAACTTTTGGTATAATCTTGTCTGATAAAAAATTAGACAATCAGGGGTGTTTGCAGGCATCTTGAAATTCTAAGATGAAATTTTTATTCTTTATTTTCCATGCTTGGTACTGCTAGTTCACTGAGGTTACTACAAACTGTCACAGCAACCTGCATTACATCAAAGTGGTCTATGATAATTAAGTTACTATCTAGAAATGGTCAGTCATCTATGAATAATTCATGACAAGGTTATCTAGACCTTATTCCATATTATGAAATTATCTATCAGAAGTACTGCTAAAATTGCATAACTTTATGACTATTACTTCCCTTTAAATACATTCATGAGTTACCACCCTTTATAAGTTTAAGCATCCTCAAAGACAATTTCTTTTCAAACAAAACATGTTAATAATGAAATGCAATGCTAAATGTACCTGTTACAACAATTCTTTGACTCAATGCAATAATTTGGCAGGAAAAAATGCCAATTTGTTAGGTAAAATAAGGCTCTAACTTTATGCTTGTCAATCATTAACCAACCCCTGAAGTGAAAAATCATGCATGAGTTTGCATGGAAAATGCATCAAACATTCGATTATCTCATCAGTCAGGTCAAAGTGCTTCCAACTCTCTGAACCTTAGATTCAACCCCATCTTGTAAAATATTTAACACACTGTGATGAGAACTTCAATTTTCCACTGCACAGATACAACCTAGAAACAGCCCATAATACAAATACCTATGTGTATTTTGAACCATTCCTAAGAGGATTATTATGACATTCTTATCATGAAACTGTACTAACAGACCAGAGCAGAAATGGTTTTTTTTGGTTTTTTGTTTTTTAACGTAAAACAAAATAATGGGAATGTCTTGTAGCAATTATTGGTTGAAAAATTTAAAGGTACAAGGTATAATTATGTGAATGAAGTTGAAAAAAAAAATCAAGAGGATACAAAACATTTCATCTATGACATAGCATTATGTCCATTATTCATTCATTTTTTTCCTTTCATGTGTTTAAAAAGTCCAAAATTACATGAATAATAATCATAGAGTGAATCACTTCTTTTTCCCAAAAATATAGTTATGTACTTAATTGACAAATTTTTAACTTCAACAGCTAATTATAAAGGACCAACACTGTAAGCAAATGATTTATAATTATTACAAAGTATCGGAAAACCAAAGAATCTGCCCTTTCATTGATTACTCTGTAACCCAAGCTTTTGGGAGACAAAAACTTGTTTATTTCAGTCCTATCTCCATGGAGGCAGACAATACTACTCTCCAACAACAAAGAGGACCAATTTTATTTTCTGAACATCTGGTGAAAAACACTGGAAATATTTAAGGGAGCAAGCCTGGCAATATCTAAGGGGGTTCAGGGCAGCATATTATGATTTAAAGGTTTGAGTACTCTTTGTTTCCTTTCAGAGACAAAATGAAATATCCAGAGGGAGCCAACGTGATCCGTTAAACTCTTTTTGTTAGCAGTAAAGCAATCATTGACAGGATGGCAAGTGTCAGTTGTTGACTCATTTTCTGTGACAGTTTTATCTTGAAATCACACAAAAATTACTCACAATTTGCAAATTTAATGTAATTCGACTCATCTTTATCAAATTATTATGCCGTTCAATTTTTCTTTAATTGAATATCAAAATAAAATGTGTTTGAAATAGCTAATATATTTAACCATGAACAAAACCAGCTAACATTTGAAATTTCATTGACTTAGTATGGGCTAATGGCTGGATCAAATTGCAAGAGGCAGACATAAAAGAGATCTGGATACTTGAGTAGATGACTGAATTGTATGTTAACAGATGTCCTGCTAGCTATATGATAGGTGTGAGACCCTCATCAGAAGACTTTGCAGCATAACACATGTCACAAATTGACTATTAGCAATTTGAACTAATGAAAAGTATCAATTAGAGACACCCTTATAACTGAAATATAACATGTTAATATATTGCGAGCACTCAAGCACCCCTTTTATAATGCACTATAAAGCAAATCCCCTGAATTTTATGTATGAAAGATTAAAGGATTTGTACTAAATATTGGAGTTATTTTATCTAGTGTAACTGACATGAAACATGGCCATTGCTCACCAACCCATCCAAAACACTCTCTTTCTCATTACAACATGTAAATGTCTTTAAATTTGTAAACTATTTATGCGTTATTATTCTTCATGTTTTATCATATATTGATTGGTGCCATGCATTACTAATGTAAATGCACCCATACAGAATGTTTCAGTTCCCAGATTTGAGGAAACTGATCAGTTTCCATCATTATACAGCAAAGCCAACTTGATAACATTCTATCAGAGTTTCAAGATGACAATTATCGTGAAGATTATTGTTGATCTATAGTCAATACAGTCATCACTTCTGTCTGAAGAACTGTCTTTGTATACTTGAATAAGTTTCCTTGTCAGTCCTTTTCTAGGGCCCCTTTTACATGTTCACGAAGCAAATAGAAACAAAACAATGCAACTTCATGTTTCAATTCTCCAGTAACTTGAGTAAGCATATAATTATGTATTTTCCCAGGCAACCAGTGACTTAACTTTGCAATCAGCATCTTTGACAGTCGGAATTTTTCCGCTAGTGAATTTTTTCCCTTGCCATGCATACACAGACTAAACATAATAATCATTCAAGTTAATGCTCATTACACTGAAATATTGGAACATTACATCAAGATGTAACATGTCAAATTCTTCCTAACAATGTTGGGTTTTTTGCTCTCTCCATCAAGAATCAGCATTTATCCTTCTGTACACCATAACTTGTCTACAAAAGCCTCATTATTTGGAAAACATAATAACTGAGCCACAAGACAAAGTTTGTTGTAATTACCATGGAAACATTACTTGGTAAGCTTTCATCAAACATAAATTGTCCAGTGAACTAGAAGTAGAATAGCTTATCAGCATCTCTTTCAAATGCATGATAGGTCTTTTCGGTCCTCAGGTACATACCTCAGGTACTTTTTTTTAAAAAGAATATCCTTTTCGATCCTCAGGTACTTTTTTGAATAAAAGAATGTCAGTTATTCTAAATGCAACTGATTTACATCAAAGACTTTTTTTTTTCAGAAAAACTTTCATTTTGAACTAGGATACAGAGTCAAATACTACGTGTACATGAAGCCCTACTCTTGTACCTTTACTAGTGTCAGTAACGTAAGCTGTCTGCACATTACTGCGGTTTCTTGTGCTTTTGTGATAGGTTGCTATATTCTAACGAATATAAAAGTTTGTAAAAGAAAGACGCAATACATTTTGAAAATGACCACCCAGAGTGGGATTTAAACTAAGGTCCTCCACATCGAAAACCAACACCCTAAACCAATAAGCCAAAAAAATCAATTCCCTGATGCAGTCGTTTGAGGTTGTATTTATACAACTATAGGCCATTTGCACTGGACCATTTTAATACAATGTTAGTTCTGCTGTGTTGTTACCATCTACATACTTGAATAATTCACATGATCATCAACAAATAATTAGTCACATGTTTGACATGAACTGTTAAAATTTACATGAATTGTTTTTTTTTTTATAAACAGCTGATTGACAGGTTTTCTCTATCTTAATGAATTATTTGTAGCCTTGGCTGAACAAATGTTTAACGTGTGCTACAGAAATATATCACTGAAAATGTATCATCGGACAGCTAAGGTGTAACCTTTAAAGATAAACCTACTGTATAATGCAAGGAAATAATTCAGCAAAAAAGATATCAGTTGAGAGGCACTATGGTTCCGAAGGTTTCTGAAAGCCTTTTTCTGGATTAAGATAAGAAAATTTCTATAATAATATTATTATTTAGCTATTGACTGTGTACTGCAAAGACATTGAAATAATTTAGGACACACTTTCAGTGCTTTGGGTTTTTTCAGAGTGAGAACCTTGAGGACAGGTTAGTGGAGAGAGTGTAAGGAGAGGAGCTGGGTATTTGCAATATGTAGAAGAGAAGAAATATTTTTTGAAATATTAACTTACAGTAGAGAAATTTGTGATTTGGCCTGCATGCTGATCTGTATCTAAAACTTAAAACAAAAATTATCGAAAGTCATAAACAGTAGGTGTCAGTGGATGGTGAGATATTTACCCTTGGGCAAATTAAGGACAATTAATTAACTGCCAGGAAATGACCAATGATGGACAGGTAAGAGAGGGCATTATGGACACTGTTACCACCACAAAGAGATCAAAGGTATGATGGTGTCCACAAAAAGCTATGATCCTAAGATGAATTACATATGATTTATGTTACAAAAAAGGTGTAATCTCCAATTTCACAAAACAAGTACTTTGTTCATAAGGCATATTATAGCCACAGGACTTAGTACATCTTACACTGAATCATTGTGGGGTTGAGGCTGGGGTAGCCACAGGACTTAGCACATGTTACAATGAATCACTGTGAGGTTAAGGCTGGGGTAGCCACAGGACTTAGCACATTTTACACTGAATCACTGTGGGGTTGGGGCTAGGGTAGCCACAGGACCTAACACATTTTACACTATGTCACTGTGGGGTTAGGGTGGGGGTAATGACTACACTTACATGTGATATGACATGTAATACGACATTAAACTTCCTTTAAGGCAGTGACTTTTTATGAATTATTTCATCAAGTCTGCAAGTCTGTCTCACACTAAGGACCAATTTTATCTCATTATTTACCTCAAATGGTTACAAAGATCCTTTAACATGCACTGCATTTTTTGAGTATGGGCATGTTTATCAGTACTGTTTGATTTTCAACACACAAGTCGCCTAAAAATTAAAGAGACCCTGGAATCTACAAACATTAAAACTGACATATTACTGCTAATCTCCTAAGCTCTTGATTTACACGTTTTAGATAATTAAAGATGGGTATTTTTAACTACAATATGAATCCTTTTCTGTTCCAAAACAAGTCTGGTTAGATTTTGATATTTCTGCTTCACTAAAAGAAAACTTAATAAGATACTTAAAATCTGCTCAGACAAATTTTATAGAACCCTACCTTTTTGCATAATAGTTATGAAAAGACTGACATTTATTTTAATAAAACAGAACTGAAATTTGGGTTTTGTGTGTAGCAAGACTCACCCAAAATATAAACTGTGTAGTTTTTATATATATTCACATAAGCAAACATGTGATATTATTACAAAATAACAGAAATTTTTAATTCTTCAGAAAAAAACTGAACTATATTACTGGTTATTTATAATCTGTTTTGTTGAGATAAGAATGTTTATTTTTGCTTGTAGACACAGTCTGGCAGTTAACTGTCTGGACCAGTCTAACTCCAAGAGTAAACATTGTGCAACACTGCTTCAGGAATAGCTTCAGGGGTCTATAAGCTCGCCATTTGTGCAATCATTACCAATATTATTCCAGTAATTGACAACTAATCAATGAACAATCAATTAATTATGCTAGCTTTTGGAGTATCTAATGCAAGAGTGTATAAATATTTACAGAAATTATTAGAGTTCTAAATACCACTTCCACTTAACAAGGGAGGTAAATCCATTTCCTGGATAAAATTTTTGATACACCTGAGAATAAAATTATTACAATGCAAGCAAAATCTAGAAGTAAGCAACCGTTCAAATAAAACAGTTTTTTTTGTTGTTACTTCCAGAATTAATACAGTGTTATATTAGATAAGACAACATTTGGTTTGACTCAGACCTGAAAAACACTACTGAAACTTTTGGTAAAAATTCATACAGCACTCCTAGTAGTCACCAAGTATTCTGCTCAATAAGACGATCATTGCATAAACATTACTCTTTATGACAAAACAGATTTTGTCAATGAGACCATTACTATGCACATTTTAGACATAAACACAGAACATTCAAGGATATTCAAAAGTGTCAGAGACAATTTGAAGTCTTTTTTTCGGCATTTACTCTCATTATGACAATACCGCTCACTTTTCAAAACAATTTATGAAAATTTACGAAATAATCACCATTATTATCGTAACAAAAAGACCATTCAAATATCTTTACTGTATTCTTTACATGAACAGCTTGATGCAAAACAACGTTAAATGTACATGGAAACAGGGAAGAAATGCACGTTTTGACACCTACCCTTTGTTTTGAAGCCAGTACAGGCATTACGCACATTTTATCCTGTTGGCACAAGAACAATAGGTGAATACGTCGGGGAGGGCTCAACATGGCTGTCAATAAACAAACCTTGTTAAAAGATTTGTGTCACATTTTAAACTGCCGTCTAATTGTGGGTATACAGCCAGCATACTATGTCATATGAACAAACTTATCTGATCTTCCATGATAGGCAAGTCCAGACCGACAAAAATCTAAGATCAACTGAGAAACCAGATCAACAATCAGGTATTGGAAATGGCTGAAGTTGAGTGTATAAGTCTTTTTGTCATGACAATGATGAAGTTCTTTTGAAAAACAAGTTACTCATACATACATTTTTCATAGAATAACTACTAGAAAAAGTGTACATTTTTCATCTTTTAGGTACTAAAGGCAGAGAATGCTGAAATATCCTGTTAGATCTTCTTAAGCTTAAGAAATATTGCAACTACAACAACACAATTATCAAAGTGGATCAAAAATGGCTGCCACAATCTGCCTTTCAGCTTTGTATTTAACCACAACATGCGCATCTCTTATTTTTGCTATGCAAAAATTTTTCCTTTGAATCCCTTATGGCTGGCTGTGTAATATTTAAATCATATATGATGTACATGTAAATCAATAGAAATAAACCATTATCATCTGAAAAGCTGCGGAAACTTCTAATTTCTCTTTTTTCAGTAAATCTGCTTGTGCAGCGATCACCTTAGTCTATGTATGAAAGGTCTAATCAAATCTGCATTATCACACAAATCAAAGTCAACAAATAAGAGAAAATACAAAATATATAACAAACATAACTAAATACAAATTGTATAACAATCATAACTAAATACAAATTGTATAGCACTCATAACTAAATACAAATTGTATACATGTAACACTCATAACTAAATACAAATTGTTTAACACTCATAACTAAATACAAATTGTATAACACTCATAACTGCACAACTGAATAACAGAGCAAGTATAGATACCGATCACTGATTTCACTTCGGTATGCTATTTCTTCAGACTCTTAAATAATTCACATTTTTTATAGGATCAAATACAGAGATCGCGATAAAGCAATGAAAATCTTTCCTCCATAGATCTGATCGATACAAACGGCCAATCAATATCACATATCTGCAGTCAGGGCTTAATACTTGGAAGAAGCAAAAAGCATGTCAGTTCTACAGAAACATTATATACCACAGACATGCCAGTGAACACACTTTCTCCCCGAGTCAGACAGCGCAGTATTAACCAGCGTAGTTTTGCCACTAAGGATGAGAACTTATCAAACGATTTAATCGAAAAAATGCTTGAGAAATTGCTTAGCTTCAGTTTCATTACAAATTCAATCAAACTAAGGTTTTTGTCAAACCACTATTCTGGTTACTGTGTAATCCCAGTCTCAACAAACAAAGCTTAAATATTTGAGAACATGTATAAGATGTGTTGTATATTGAAGCAAGTTATGCTCTCTATGATGCATTATGGGCTGTCAGACTGCGTTAATTCATTCAATTATTTCTTTCTTTTTTATTGAGGAAAACATAAAAAATCATTATTTCATAAGATCAAAGGTTTTAGTGTCAACACAGTAGTTTGAAGTCACACATACATGTAGCTTAAAAGGACAAGGGCACACTTCAGCCATCAGTTCTGACCACTTGTGAAGTTAGAACATAAAGAGGTTACCACTACCTGATAGACATTTTTAAAAGCTGAGTAAACAGTGGTATTAGCAGCTTTTAGGTTGGTTTAATCTCCAAGCTGTTACCTGACCAAAGGAAAGAATTTCAATGTTTGGTCAAGGGATGGGTGGAGTCCAGTGATTCTGAATAGAAAAGGTTTAGAATACAATATTTACCATAATGCAGCCCTTTTTTTTGTGGTTTTGGGGAATGGTGTCCTTTCAAGGCGGGAAAATGTGCCTCTTTGGGGAAATTTATGAACAGAACAAAAACTCAACTACAGTATTATGACTTCACATGCTACATTCATTGTTATACATGATGTTTGCAACAGAGCATTGAAAATAACTTACAATTTAAATTAAGACATAACTGCAGCCATGTTTGAGATAAGTTCCCAGGTTACATCAGTATATAATACACGGCCATAAATCGGGAACCATGTGGAATGTTTAAAAGCCGGCTCAAGATATAAAATACGGTACTCTGTATGTAAAATATAATGCACAGAGCGAAACTGCCGACTGTCTTTTAAAAATGATTTTAAATTTAGTTGGGGAATAATTGGTGGAAATTGGAGAAAAATGTATACTATATTGCTTGGAGAATGGGGCCGAAATTCGGCCCCATAATGGCCTTAAAAAAAAAGGCCTGTAATGGCAATAGCAAATTTTTACAAATTTATATCATTTCCTTTTTAAATGACTACTATTTTAACATGATTACCACATTAGTTAAACGTTTGTATACAGTTCTAACATATATATGAATGAAACCACATAACCCCACCCACTATCATTCCCAAATGCTTATTACTAGAAATAAGGACTGTCATCCTTGTCTTTACTGCTTGTAACTATTTATAATGTCTCCTTGTTTCATCAGGTATAATAAAATGACTGTTTGAATGAAAACAGCATTTTTCTTTCCATTTTTCTGGGTCAAAAAGGACAGTTATAATATAAAGGTTGAATTTCTAATAGCTATTTTATTAAAGTTAAAAACTGAAACATAAACAGCTTTCAGTTTCTGTTTTGTTTAATTAGAATTAATTGACTTGAAGAATTAATTAATATACAAGTTCCATCATAATGTAATATATACTATTCTAAAAAAAAAAAAATAACAATATAGTTTATATATAGAATTTCAGTGTGTAAATTTCTGATACATATTCTATTTTTTTCTATTGCCTACAGTGAAACACCTGTTCATGTAATAATCAATTAATCATAAATCCAAATATTCACAATATTGCTAAAAGATCTGAAACATTGTGACACTATTCTTATTTATAGATTACTAAAGTTGTAATATCAACTATCTGATATCAAACATACAAAAAATTCAGCCATGAATGCCAAGAAAATCGAAAGATAATCAGAAATACTAAAAGGATTTAAATTTACTTTTCTTGCTTGACTATGTAAATGTTAAGAAATAACAAGTTAATGTCAAAACATAACAAACAAATGACCCAGTTGTAAGATTAAATGCTATTATTTTTAAGGCCATTAGTGATAAAATGGCAACCCATTTCTTTATTTGCTAAAAGTCAAGACTTTTATTGACAACACATTTAACCTATTATAGTTTTATTTACTTAGTTTGTAACTTGTTAGACTTGTGTGATAACTTCAGAGTAAACATATACACCTCATCATAGGCATGAAATAAGTAAACAGAACCACACAAGATAAACTTAAATTCCTACTTAGACATATTTAAGTAACAATTCAAGCTATAATTCAAATTGCAACCATTACACATCACAATTTCCTGTTGAGAAAGCCCCAGGTCAGACTTAGTGTTGGAAGCCAGTAAATTTATATTTTGTTTTCCATAACATAAAAGAGAAGTTATGCAATAATACTTAAGACAATAGGGGAAAGAAAATGTAAAGAATGATTAATACAATCATGTGATCATGATTTAACAGATATTAAACCACAGTATCTTCTAAAAACAATCTGATACACCAAAGTCCAGACAACTGAAAACATTCCTAGCATTTTCTGTATACTTAAGCAAGGAAGAATTAACTTTTTTACAAGCAAGCCGCAAGGAAGAATTACCTTTTTTACAAGTAAGCCCACCTTTGCTACCCAAGCATTTATCATAGCCGAAAACGAAAAAGAATGAAAAGCAATAACGATAATGTAAGACTTTTCACAAAAACAACTTCATCACGAGGAGATTCCTTAAGTTTTATGCCAATATGGTACCAATGTCAATGTTATGTTTTTTGCAACCTGGCTGCTACAGATAATGTAGTCATAATTCCCACTTGTAACCAATCATTCCTGATTAGCCAATTATCTAGCCTGATTATCAGTCACCTAATTAACATGAAAGTCTGTGAACCTGTTGGTGGTATAGCAAATACTGATATCCATGCAAGATGTTCTGGTACTCAAGGTTAACAAATTGAAAGTACCCCTTGACAACAAAACTTGTTACACTGTCATAAGTACTGGTTCCCCACGTAAACATTACTGGTACTTCTTCTCCCCATATTGTCAACATTACCAACTTCCTTTATAAGAATCCTTTATCCATGTTATGTATTTTAGTATCATTAGTGCCATTATATCAGCATTTCTGGTACCAAGTCCTCTAGCACATAATATGACAGTAGGTACCTTCAAGCAAGTTGGGTATGTGTACCATAAACAGGTCATTCAACATTTTGTTCAAAATAATCAGAAAGGAGGTTCTAAAATTCTTTAGGTGAATCTACAGAACTGATGAAGCCAAAACAAACAGGACATTTCCAACAATATAAACATTTCTGTCAACAACAATACAAAAACTACAATTGAAAGCTAACAGCTATGTTCTCTAAATCTATCCGAGTAAATAGACAATCTATTCTTGTTGTTTTCATCAACTCTTATCTACAAATTATTGCGCATTACTGTAACACTATGCCAAGTCACCCAGCTGCATGCACTTGGAATTTCAAGCTTCCAAAAGACTCAGATTTTCTTGAACAATCTGCACCTATGTCATAATCAGTGTTGCACAGTGCAGTATAAACCTACCTTCAAAGAAAATGCCACTTCTGTAGAAAACAACACATACACATTTTCCTTGCAGCCTAACAACAGCACAAGAAGTATAATCTACTGTTGTTCATCTAAGATCAAACAAACATTGTTTCTAGATTTTACGTTTCAGATTTAAAATATATTCCTATTTGCATTTCATTATGTGTGTTATTGAAATGTTCATGAAAATAAATTAATATGTGAACAAAAGTAAAACCTGTTTCATAATCATCTTATTAACAACAACAACAAGAAACACTGCATAATCATACATGTATATTAAACAATGAAATTTCAAAAGAAAGAAATGGACCATGGATGAAACAGAAATTAATTCACTTATCTTGTCAATCAAATTGAATTGTTGGTCAAATATTTTCAATACCTCTCTTAAGAAACAGTTTGACTGCATAAAGAATTTACCCAGTATGTTCAAAATTGACAGCTCTGCAATTTACATATCAAACCTTTTTCTTTCACTTAATTTAAAAAATAACTGAGTACCTGAAAAAAAACAAGCACATATTGAAACTGTTGTAATGAAATATCTAATGAGAATTATAAATAGTCCATGATTTGACTGCAGATTTTTTACTTGTATGGAATAACCTAAATCATTCTGCTTGCTTTGACTACAAAAGATCAAAGAAATCAAAAACTTCTAAGTCATGACTTGAAATTTGGTATCGTTATCATTTGGATCATTTGGGGTAGGGGAGAAAAAGAGAGCTGATAACAAATTTGCCCTCCTCAAAGAAAATAAAAGCATTACATTTTGAAAAATAACATAAAAAACATAATGATATAATATTCTATACTCAAAAACATTGATCTCAGATTTCCACCTACAACTGTATAACCATTTCTATTAGAAGTCAATTAATTTTTTCTTGTCATAATTTTGAGCACCGTTACATACTGTGCTGACAAGTTGTTCAATCGGTATGACCCGTATAATCACTTGAGACAACATTTAAAATGTGCTTCATCATGCAAAAACAGGCTTTATGAAAAAAATGACAGATCTTGATATTGGATCTTTTAGATATGTTATTTAATAGGCACAATTTTACTATTTATATATATTGTTAGCTGCTTAAGTAAAAACTTGAAGAGGTTTCGGTTTCTTTCAAGCTGATAATTCCTATATGAAGAAGCAAATGTTTCTATTATTTTGGTTATTGTATATCTCAAATGATTTTTACAAGGGAAGTGCAAACAGGTCACTTAATGGTCATTAAAATGCCCTTAGGAACTTCAGTAATGAATTTTGGCTTAAAAGCTGTCAGTTTTTTTTCATTATGAGAGAACCAAGTGTGACAAGTAACACCTTAGCCATTGGTGTGTTCCTTGTTTACTAAGTTCTATAACTTCTAAGCATTTTATACTGTTAAATTCTTTTCAGCCAATTTTTCTGGTTTACTCACTTGCACTCACTGGTTTATCATACAAACATTAAAGCTAAACTTATTATATTTTATTACATCCTGAAGCTTGTAATATTTTCTGTACTTGCAAAACCCTCTTGACTCCTGGGAAACTTGTACCTCAATACTTGGTTGGTATCTAATAAACTGTACATCACCACAGAAAACAACCTGCTCATTCATGAAAATTTGTGTTTTTCATTTTTATCTGATGTCCAATGCCTGTTTATCTTTTTCATGTATTTTACATCTACAATTCAAGAAAAAGCTGGAAACAAAAAATTCTGATTTTCTAGATTGAGCATGACTGTTTTTCTTGTCAGTCTGATAAGATAAAAATTACTACAGAAATTTTATAAAAGCTGATTTTGTTCAACATTAAAACGTGTCCTGGCCATTTACCTATCTTAAATTAAAAATTTGCTCTGGTTACCAGAATTAAGAGATTGTCCACTCATTTTTTAATCTAAAGGCTGAATTCGATGATACAGAGATTGTTCACTCATTTCTTAATCTTAAGACTGACTTCGATGGACACTGACCATTTTATACCCTCTTCACTTTAACTGGTTATATCAGTACAAATTTCCCTAATACATTTTTAATGACGAGTTTCAGAATATTCAAATAGGTGGGTTTTAGTGGTTTTGTAGACACAGTATCTGCATTTATTGACAATGTTCTGTAGTGGATCGGTACATAATTTATGAAGCAAGATACAGTCAATGACTGAGTCGAAAAAAGGCAAGAACAATGGGGTGAGTCAGTCAAGAGCTTGGTATAATAGTCTCTGACAATGTTTGACACCGCAGTAATTATAACAGTTGGATCAATATTCTTCTTTCTGCAATCACGGAGTCTCGGTAAAACAGTATCATTGATCGGGCAATAAATCGGCTTTAAGAACCAATATGTTTATAAGCAGTGTCATGTTTTTTCCTCTCATCTTTTTGGAAGAGAACAGAAAAATAGTGAATCCCAGGTCATGTTGTAACAAAAAACAATTATGAATTTGTTCTTGAATAACATACTGTTTTTTTTATCATGTTTTGAATAAAATGGTCACTGCTTAAATTGAATTTGAAAACATATAAACAACTGAAAAAAATGCATTTTTGTTCAGTAACAGTTGATTAAAATCACTTGTTGTTATACATACACAGTTCAAAAAATGATCAATAAATTGATGTATCACAATATAAACCACAGGTCGAATACTTAATTTCATTCCAAATATGGTCCCACAGACTGTATATATGTTTAGACCTTATGGCTATATCTAATTGATGAAAGTTAACATTTGTCACACAGAAAAAAGACAACAGATATTTTCAATAACATCATTACAACACTTACTCAGGTCCAACCCATGTGTGGTGTAGATCTGTAAACAAAACAATGTCAGTAAAATTTCCAACCCAACAAAACATAATTTTACAGCAACTAAGCCACTTCTCTTCATTTTCTACATTCAGCTAATAGTTCTTTTTATCCACATTTGAAATGCATGTTAATTCCAATGAATAAAGAAGGAATTATCCATAAATTGCCAATTAGTTTCATTTCACGCCACTCCGTGTGAAGTACACTTCGCCGTACACATCAATGGACTACACTGATTATGCCGACACTAGACTATTACATTTCTCCTCGTGGGGGGAGTCAGCTTCTCAATAACCACGCTCTATGAACAATAATAGTGAATTGCCAGTTTCTGAAAACGTGCTTCTGTGTTGAATATTGAAAATGATGTTAATAATATTTATCCTTGAAATATTATCACCAAAATGATAAAAATACGTCTATTAAAAAAACTCTTAACGTCGTTTGTTTTGTATTCAAGGGACTTAATTTGAATAAATGTTAATACATCAAAATGTTCAAGATTAATCTCCCATGGAGGTCGGTTTGCATTTACTGTTAACTTATTGTAGAAAAACTTTCTTTCCTATATAATTAACTTACCAGAGTAGTGCTTTCCAGTTATATAAAAGTTACAAGAGTACTGAACTCTCCGAATGATTGCACTTCAAAGTCATCAAAGAGGCTGATGACTGGAATTGAGTGGCTGTGTCGTTTTTGGTTGTCAAAGTTAGTGGACATCCTGCGAATAATAACATAATCTTAGGTGAAAGGGAGTATTTCCTTTACAAGACTATGCCCCGCTCTTCATACGACCGACAATATCACCCATACATATGGCATTCATTTGACGCAAATCCGTGTCTGAAAGTCTGTATGAGGAGAAGGTCCCAATCGGCTACTGAGCCCGCCAGAGGTCCATTGGCATAGCCTCGCTGAATGTAAAGACGCAAGGAGTTCGATTTTAGAAAGGTTTATTCAAACTACTTCTTTTTTAATACATATGTTTTGGCATTTACAATAAATGCGAAACAGAATAATAAAAAATATTCGTCGACATTTTGGAATTACAGTCAAATCGGCCCTAAAAAGTCAAATCGGCTTCAAGTCAAATTGGCATCAAGTCAAATCGGCCTCAATATTTTTTTATCAAAAAAATTATATGTTGATAAATGATTATTTTAATAATGACACTTTTCAGTGAATTCACCCTGCCTTCATCAAACTGTCTCTCAAGGACTGCGCTTAGCTTGCCATTAGAACAACGCAGTGGAGTGGACACGGAATGACAAACCTTTAGATAGAAAAAGCAATCGTAACAACTCGGCCTTTTCCGACAACTTCGTAAAAATACTTACTGAAGTCGCCCGGGGTGTTCCGAATGATAGAAAAAGAAGAACATTTGCATATATTTACCTATCATTTTATAAATCATCTTATATAGTATGGCAAGCATAAAAACACATTTTAAAGCACGGTGTATGAGTCCTGCAGTATTTCTAGTACTAGTAACAATATGCCTGTCCTTATTAGCACATATTTAATCCCCTTCCGCAAAGCGGGGAGGGGATTATAGGAACGGCCTCTGTCTGTCCGTCCGTCCGTAACACTTTCGTGTACGCTCCATAACTTTTAAACTGCTGAAATTTTTTTTAAATATCTTGGCACAAGTGATCACCATTATGGGACGATGTGCAGAGCGCAATTATTGGGTTGCTACCCCCAAGGTCAAGGTCACACTTAAAGGTCAAGTGTTAAAAAGTCTACATTTCGTGTCCGCTCCATAACTTTTAAACCGCTGAAATTGTGTTTGAAATAACTTGGCATAAGTGATCACCATTATGAGACGATGTGCAGAGCACAATAATTGGGTTGCTACCCCCAAGGTCAAGGCCACTCTTAAAGGTCAAGTGTTAAAAGTCTACATTTCGTGTCCGCTCCATAACTTTTAAACCGCTGAAATTTTTTTTGAAATAACTTGGCACAAGTGATCACCATTATGAGACGATGTGCAGAGCGCAATAATTGGGTTGCTACCCACAAGGTCAAGGTCACAGTTAAGGGTAAAATATCCACATTTCACGTCTGCTCTATAACTTACTAACTTGGCTTACGAAAAGTTTTTTAATTACTTTGCACAAATGATCACCACTATGACACAATGCGCAGAACCCAACATCCAGGTTGTTACCCCCAAGGTCAAGGTTAAATGTTCTCCATAACTTTTTGACTTTAAGGAAGATTTTAAATAACTTGGCACAAATAATTACTATCATGAGACTATGTGCTTATAATATGCATGGCGCAACATCAAGGTCATGGTTGGTTAAAAGTCAAGAAGGACACATTCATGTCCGCTGCGGAAGGGGATTTAGCTGTCCTTCAGACTGCCTTGTTAATTTCAGTTCTATCGTTGTCAGCTGTTCTCATAACCCTTGTTTGATAAAAGCTTGATACCGTTTTAACTACGCTGTGGCTGACAGTCGTTTTTCGCGGTAGCTACAAGTAAAAAAAGGGAATAACCCTAAATTCAATCCCTTGATAATAATTAATATGTTGATTTGCATGAAAATGGTTATTCATAAATTATACCTAATCAACTGAATTTCGATATCCAGCTCATTCTTTAGAAAGTCTGGTCGTATTTTTTAACATACCATTTAATACAAACTTGGGGCTTTAGAATGAATTTAATCTTTATCAGTCCAGTGAGAATCTCGTGCTTTGTGAACTGATTTTTTTGGAATAACGTATCATTCAATAAATAGCATGACAAATTTATAAGCCTTGTCAACTAAAATGATTTACCTGTATTGCACGTCCTGTGTTGCCATCTGTCACAAGCATCACAAGTGACTGCCTCCTGTCGTTTACGTATAACCCTTCCACAGTCAATACAATTATCTGTCACTTTCAATAAAAAAACTTACTTTTCACAGTTTAATATTTTGATAAATACAACTCAAAATTAATCACTATTACAATAACATTAACACATATCTAATATAAAACTTAAATAGGTCCATCAACGTAAATAAACTGTAAAATCAACAGAACAGAACAGAAGCAATACAGAAAAGATATCAATCATAAATCGCTGACAAAAAGACAGTATAAGAAACTTTGGAGTGTGTCTTTGAGGTTATTTATCGTCGGTACCGGTTGCCCATATGACCGACATCCCCTGCAGATATTAGTTATTTTATGTTGTGGGGGATAGTGCAAGATACAGAAAACATCCCATTTCAGAGACATCCCTGGTTCTTTTGCATGCTCAGTGTATAGCACTGATGCATGGGATCTCGGTTTAACGTCTCATACGAAAGACAATTAGTAATGTTAGTGGATGAGCGGGGGATCGATCTCGGGACCCCTGGGTTACCAGTCTAGCGCATTACCACTGGACCACAGATCTAAAACTTTTGACTATTATGAAAACCTTTTTGTACCTACCTGATTTATTTCACCAAATAATTGCTGTTAAAAAGCGCCAAATTCAATTCATGATAATTTCGGACAATGATTAAAAAAGATTAATAAAATGTAATTATTGTTTGTTTTTTATATTGTTTTTATTTGTTTGTATTTCTTATTTCAAAACGCAGACCGATAAAAAAAGAAGATAATCAATTATAACGTATGTGTAAAATTATGTTAATAACAATTATCAGTAAAATTAAAGCTAATTTCATTTCACAATTAGTTGTTGTTTGTCAGGTTGAATATTTAAATGCAATAATCTCTTATTAATCTTCTTTAATCAAAAAGCACACGATTGCAAGAGAATTAGAAATCACATTGTACCATTATTAAAAATGTTCAATTTTTGGATGGCCAATTTGACTTATTTGGGGGCCGATTTGATTTATTTGGGGCCAATTTGACTTATAAAAAAATGCAATGGGGCCAATTTGACTTTTTGGGGGACCGATTTGACTTTTTTTTTGGCCGATTCGACTTGGGACCGATTTAACTTGGGGCCGTGTTGACTTGCTTCCTTTGGAATCTGTAATAACTTGATAAGTGTGAACGAATGCTTTGTAGCTATCCCCTCGTTTTAAACAGCAATGCAGGAAACGTTTTGTTTTGTGGCATGTGGCATTGTTTCCATTATTTTAGTGCAAGGCTTTACCCGTTATTTTGACAGTGTTTGGTTTGTGTAGACGATGCATGTCACCCCTTGAAGTACCATTATCTCTCTCTATATATTCAGTATGTTTTGGGTAGATGGTATTGCTCTTTTGTATGCAATCAAACATCTCATTACAGAAATGCAAAAGTATTTAAATGTAAATGGGTTTCATTTATTGTTTAGCTTAATATTCAAGAATATTTTCAGACATAGTCTTAAAGAATAGTTCGGTTGCAGGTAAAAGAAAAAGGAAAAACATAAGTTCGCAGCCTTTGCTTTTTGGCAAGCTAAAGGGAAGTTAAAGTTTAAAGCCTCGAAGTCAGCACACACGATTTGAAAACTTATATTTTAAAATCCAAGCATTCTGCATTTTGTCCTAAAATAAGTCTACTGGCGTTCTCCTTGGAAAAATGCAGGGGCATGCTTGGGCTTACGTACGTGCGTACAGTTGATTAAAAAATTGAAAAAATAAAAATGTCAAAAAACGGAAATTACAATCGTCGCCTTACCAGTTAGTTGTCTTCATAATTTAAATCTGTTTCAGAAATGGGACTAAAACAAGTATTAAACAAGGCAGTCTGAATGACAGCTATATCCCCTGCCGCAGTAGAACATTGGAGTGGATAACAAGTGTGAAGAGAGAAGGTTAGACCTCCCAATATGACATAGGAAAATGATTTCTACAGGAAATGGGCAGCTACATTTCGGCCTCACATTTGTAGCAGTTTAAGAGTTATGGAGCGGACTTTTTATATATATATATATATATATATATATATATATATATATATATATATATATATATATATATATATATATATATATATATATATATATATATATGACCTTTAAGTGTGACCTTGACCTTGGGTGTAGCGACCTTGAATGCTGCACTCTGCAATCATCTCATAATGGTGATCATTTGTGCCAAGTTAATTAAAAAACTTTTAAGCAGTTTAATAGTAACGGAGCGGACACGGAATGTGGACTTTTTTATATATGACTTTTAAGTGTGATCTGACCTTGGGGGTAGCGACCTGGTTGTTGCGTTCTGCACATCATCTCATAATGATGATCATTTGTGCCAAGTTATTTTAGAAACTTTCAAGCAGTTTAATAGTAACGGAGCGGACACGAAATATGGACTTTTTATATATGACCTTTAAGTGTGATCTTGACCTTTGGGTTAGCGACCTTGTTTTGCGCTCTGCACATCGCCGCATACTGGTGATCATTTGTGCCAAATTATTTAAAAAGCTTTACATGAGTTTTAAAGTTAAGAAGCGGACACGAACTTACGGATGGACAGACGCGGCAGGGGATTAAAAAGGGTGTTACCATTTCAAACGATAATTTTAGGCAGGTTTTACGTGCTAAATACCCCCAGAATACATTATCGGCGTTATATGGAAAAAAAATTCCGGGGGCACATGCCCCCCCAAACCTCTAGAAATGGTGCGTATACTCAAAATTGGCCCAGGCACGCTCCTGAAAGGTAACACTTAAATATATAATCGTACAAAGTAGATGTATTTCAGCAATCTTCTAGGATACAGTATCAATAAACATAATATTATTACACACGAACATGTCCTTCATGGTAAAATAAATACAGTATTTAATTGAGTATTTTATAGATACCAAAACTTTTCCTTCATACACAAAAATGAAATATACAAATTTAATTATTTTTAAGGTACAAACATCACTAATGAAATATTTGGATAGTTTAAATTCTTTTAAAGCGACTGACTCACAGATGTGCCGATGATGAAAAAAAAAAGAAAATGTTTTTACATCTTGAAATTTGGCTGCAATTGTGAAGAACATACTTAAACTAAGTTACTGATTCATTTTTTGTTACAGAAAAACATCAAAATATAAAGTTTTACACACTTTTATCGGTAAAAAATTTACCCCGTTATTCACGGGGTAGATACTTTAGTTATAACATCAATTTTGACGCAACCTTACAAGTAGGTGCTGTCGCTCAGTGGTCTAGATCGTCGCTCTATATTTTACTGACCGAAAGGTCGTGGGTTCGAATCCTGGTTAGGTCAAAACTTTTTTAAGTTTTCATGGTGTATAGAAGCATATTATTATGTTTTTTCCATAGTATATTAAATTCTCTTAAATTTTAGAGAAAAAATAAATTTCAACAAAATTCTGTGAGTCAGTCGCTTTAAAACGAATACATTTCAAATGAGAAAATCATTCTGCACGTTTTGTTCAGGTTTCTTAAGATAAAGTGTACGACTGTTACATGTTTTCAAAGATGTGGTTTCCTTGGTTAGCATTTAAGAAACAATTACTTGTAATCTAAAATACTTTCTCATTTATATGCCTACATATAATACAACGATGAAACATGGTCATTGTTTATATCTTGCACAGACTCTATTTAACCCCATGTTTTTCTAGTGCTATCAATCGGAAGATACACTTTTCCCCAAAAAGCAGTGGAACATACTATGAGTGTCTCTTATTATTCTTAACATGATGAATTATCACAATTCGGTTGTATGCTTTGTCTGTTGCGCATGGCCTGTATGCGTGCAGATGGAGGTCTCTTGGGTACTGGTGGCGGTACTCGAGTCTGCTTGCTCCCGTTATTGCTAATAGTTTCAGCTGAGTTTGGCCTCTGGCAGCAAAGACGAACGACTATACAAAGCAACACAGCGGCTAGTCCCTTTAGAAAGAATGCGTAACACCATGATGAGTTTTCGTTTGCGATCATGTTTCCCGCCAATCTTAGTCCACTGTTTATAGGACCCCAGACGTAGCGCCATAATACAACTGGAAATGACAGTTTTAGGAGAAGTCCAGAGAAGACTTTGACAAAACCAATGTCAAGCAAGTTTAGGTACTTCACGTTCCTCAGACGATTTATAACTGACAGGTAACCATTGGAAATCAGAAAACCAACAACGCCCAGAGTACTGACCTGTGTAATGTAAAAGTAAAACTAAGATTCGTTAATTGATCACTAGGCACATTTTATAAGTGTCAACGTAAAACCGCCAAACGTGAGGTATTTTAAACATACTGATATAAACAATGTTGTGTACATAAAAAATTGCAAGACAGCAATTATTCCTATAGACTCTATATAATTAATGTGTTAATTTTATTATTTGATTTCTTTTGTCAAAAAATTGCGCACTGTCTTGCTAATGCATCGACCTAAAAAATTATGATTCACGTTCTTCAGCGAGTCATCCGCTAGTTATTTATAAAATTGAGTTAAATGTAAATTGATTGGAATTTCTTAGCAATTCGTACAGAGAAAGACTCCTTTGAAGGGACAGTAATAAATGATTAAAATATTATCTATAAAATATGATAGAATAGAGCTACAGCATGGAAAAGACTCATCCTACAAACACTTGGAGGATTTCGTTACTGTCGTCTTATAATAGCGAGGTTACAAACTCAAACAAATAAATTCTAGATGTGAGATTTCGTATTTGAAAGAAGTATTGTTTTACCTGCATATACAGGAGGTTATTCCACCACTCCGAAATGAAGAAATACAAAGTCAGTATGCATAAACAAGTAAACCAACGTCCACCAAGTGCTCCTAATTTCTGTCCTATTTCTTTCCCAATAACACTGAATGCTGTATTAAGGACATTAAAGCGAAAAAGGAAGTCAAGCATTTTTACTAATTTATCTTGATGCTTTGTGCAAAACGTTTAAGATTTGACGTCACTTACGTCAAATTTTCCCGTTATAAGGTTTGCTCCCCTTTACGCGCCGAAATGTCAAAATCCAGACGGGTTTTGATTTATTTTTGCGAGATAACTTTTTTTGAACGATTTCTTTGAAACCAGACTATTATTATGATGCGCCATCTATGATGATTAATAATGGCGGACGAGGGAGCATTTCTTTCAAGAAAAAAAAAAAAATCGCATTTATCATTTTTTGAAAACTGAATAAGCGACTAAAGAGATAAAGAAGCAGTAGAATAATTAAAAACAATGCCAGCTGCGATTATAACGATGAATGAGGGTGACGTGGTGAAGCTGATCTCGGAATTTTTGCAAAACCGTGATCTAAATATTTCAATGCTCTCTCTAGAGAGAGAAACCGGTGTCATAAATGGCATGTTTTCCGATGATATGTTATTTCTGAGACAGTTGATTCTTGATGGCCAGTGGGATGATGTAATAGAATTTATTCAGCCACTTGAAACTATTGAAGGTTTTGATAGTAAAAAGTTCAAATACCTGGTCACTAAACACAAATATCTGGAGCTTCTGTGCATCAAATCAGAACCCAATGCTCTCCAAAATTATGAATTTACTGTTGATGAGGTTGTGAAAACACTGAATAACCTTGAAGACTTATGTCCAACCAAAGAGGACTACAGTAATTTATGTCTGTTATTAACTTTACCAAAGCTATCTGATCACAGTGATTACCGTGATTGGAATCCAAGCAATGCCAGGGTGGAATGTTTCCGTAGTGCATACCTTCTTGTAGAAAAGTTCATGCCTGTTGACAAAAATGATAATAAAATGACAATGTCACAAAATGACAGGCTTCTTCAGCTTCTCTTGAAGGGATTATTGTTTGAGTCTTGTATTGAGTTTTGTCAGCAGCAGGCCACAAGGGAGGGGTCTGGAGAAATTGAAGTGAAAGACATTTCATTGCTACAGGACAGTGGCTTCAGTGATGCTGATTTGAGTCTGTTGTCATGGCTGCAGAGTGTTCCTTCAGATGTGTTCTCCTTGCCGTTTGAACAAAAAAATTTGAATCTTGATATTCGTCCATTGATGAAGCCCTCTCTTGAAGCATCATGGTCTGAACAAATTCTTGTCACACCAATTAAACCAAAGATGTTCCCACATTCTGCTGTTCCAAATGTGCGTCCAAGGTCTTCTGACATTATGTCTAGGTCATTAAACCCTCAGTTCGATGGTTTGACAAGTGGATTATGGCAAGGCAGAAATATTATGACTTCGTCTTTAGATGCAAGAAATATTTTGTCACAGTCTGTGATACAAGGAATGTCACAGAGTATGAGGAAAAATCCAATGGAGATGTCTATATGTAAATTGTTTGCAGAAGGAGAGAAACTGGATACAGAAGCAGCAGTAGGTGAAAAGCTTGAGCCTAAAAGAGCAGTAGAGGAACCTCCAATCCAACCAGTACCAAGACCTACACAAATACAAAATGTACAGGAGCAGCCACAGAGAAGCAGTACCCCTCCTAGAATGTCCACAAGTTTCCATAACAAAATGCCAGCAGCTTCTGTCAAACTACAACAGTCACAGGCCTTTCAGCCCCAGCGTTCACTATCTCCAACACACAGTATGACGGTTGACAATCGCTCAAGTTCAGACAAAAATGTAGAGAGTCAAGGATCTGTCAGTGGTTCTGTAAGAGACAGCTCTGAACTGTACAAAGAATATCAGAAGCAAAGACTGCTGCTGCAACAGAAGTTAGAAGAACAAGAAAAACAACGCGAGATGTTTGCTAAGGAGCTACAGGAGTTGGAGAAAAAGGAACTGAACTTAGATGATAACAGACACAGAGAATCATCAACACCAAGGAAAGGTCCTATGGAAGTAAAACAAATGCAGAGAAAAATTGGACAAGGTGAGGCTAAATTGTTCTATTATGATTTTACTTGTAACATTTCTTCGTAAATGATTCTATAATTCATCAGTGTATCTAAAGTGCTGCCTGGTTCATTGTTTATGTGAGATTGTTTCATTTTTTATTTACAAAATGTATATATCTGAGTAAGCAGGAGTGAGAGAAAAGATCAAGTTTATAACATTGATAAAATTGTTCTTATTATACCTTTGCTTTTACACAGAAAGTAAAATGAAGATTTGACACATTCATAAATTCTTTTTAGTCCAAGATGAAGGTTATTTGTTAGAAATATTTCGGTAAGACCATTTTACATCTCGGCCTATGATTATAACTGTTAATTCCCCTTTAAAAGGTAGTAAATATGAGGGACTGTAAATATGTAATTTCTAGTAGTCAAGAGACTAATTATGTTGTGCCAGTTCCTCCCTTCTTATACATCTGGATAATAATTTGACTCAGACTGTATGTAACTGTCAAGTTTGGTAAATGCCCAGTATGAAGCCATTGGATTCTACAACCGTAAAGTCATATGAAGCATCACATACCGTGATAGAATTTAGAATTTCTTTATTTGAAAACTTGTTTCATCATGAAATGTGCCTGACATTTTCTACCCAGTTGCAAACATTATACATGTATTTCTAATAATTCTAATAATAATTTTTAGTTTATGCCCCTATAAATTTACTAAATTAATGTCTGTCTTAAAATGTTGGTGGTGGATTGATGTGTAATCATCATGCCCTTGACAGCTCGAGTTGTTATGATGTAAATATTTAAACCAGTGTAAATGATTACTGTTGTGAGTAACCTTTTTTTTACTTCTGTGTTTCATTTCTGTGTTCTGATTATTTTATCGTTCACTAGATGTTGTTACAAGTACCCCAAAGCAGGGTCAGCCCAACCTAAGTCCAGAGGGCAGTGACCTTGACCAAAGCCCCGACATAAGACCTTTAGATCAGCAAGTTCAGGATGACAGCAAAGAGACTGTGCTACAGTCTTCATTAAGTAAAGCCCAGCATCAGATGGATTCTGTTAGAAATAAGGGTGCAGATTTTACACCAATTGCAACAACAAAGATTGGCATGTATGCAGAAACACCTAGTTTTCTTGACAGCGACACAACACAGAATTTTTCAGCATCTGACATTGATAATAATAACCAACTCATTCCTAAGCTTGATTTAGATACTGATTCTCCAAATGTTGCTGTCAGGAAATTGGACAAAAGCCCTTCATTTATGTCCCAAGCAAATGGTGCTCCGCCACTAACAGGTAATCATAACAGCTATCTAGCTTTTATAACTTTTACCTTTTGCAGTTTTGAGATGCTTTGGAGGTTGTTGGCTTTTCACCTTAACAAGCTAGATTTTTTGTATGAGTCACTTTAAAGGAGGGGTTTCCTGTTTTGCAAATGCCTATTGGTTTATTTGGCACATTGACCAAAACAGACAGGTTCATCATGGTGGGAAGATGACCTTTATGGATATCAATGCTATTAATAATAAAAAAGATAAAGGTGAAGTCACTTTAGTATTACCTTTTAAGAGGTTTTTGATAATGTGGTCAAGACTAATTGGATATAAGAGCTTAAAAATTTTACAAGATTTGTCCTGATGAAATAGATGACCTCTACTGATTTTGAGGTCACTGTGATAAAGGTCAAGGTCACATTGGCTTTAACTTATGAAATTGTAGGGTCTGTGTCATTTTACTTAAGACCTTCACTTCCAAAATGTTTTACATTTAATGATTCAGTGATAAAAGGGCCTAGGAATCGCAAATCTGGTAGGATAGTTGTTCATAATTTGATTTTGAGGTCATTGCATCATTTTGACCTCCATTTCTGTATTTGTGTTCAGTCATCCTTGCATTTTTGACCTTTTAGAAAGACAGGTCATGAGTGACAGATGGTTCCTGTTGACTTGTTTAGGTCAGTACATCCAAGGTTATGATGAATTTCACTTCAGTTTGAATGTGGTTGGACTTTAATAAGGATTTGTAATAAAAGGTCTTCTAGCATGCAATAAGGGGCATTAGAGTTGTTCTGATGTCACTCGATGAATGTGATTTGAAGTTTAAAATGCACTTTGTTTGTCACACAATTCTTACATTAGTTTCAAGATATTTGATTCTAAGCATCACATCCTTTATACTGGTAGGCACTTTTATGTTTAACATTTCTAATACAATTTCATAAAAAGCTCCAAAGAAAAGTGACAGAAATCAAACCCAGGACAAACCAGTGAAAGCTGTTGCAGGTGGCAAAGCTGTAAAAAGATCCAGCTCAGTAAGGAATGGCACAAAATCATCTGATGCTAAAAGCAAGACACTTCCAAGGTCAAACTCTGTCAGACAGAAGTCAGAGGTTGCAAAGCCTGGTACCAAGCCTGGCATTACAGCTCAAAATAAAAGTCAGACTTTACCTAGGCCAAAGAAGACTGAGTCAGGAACCAAGTCACCTAACAGGCCAAGTAACATCAACCTTGCTGCAGGGCCAGGACCCAGAAAGATGGGGAAAACAGGAACAAAGCAACAGAAGCCAGGTACCAGGTCATAAGGCATGGAGAATGGCATGCAAGAACTTGTTTACCAGAACTTAAATTGTTGTACTAAAATTCAAGATTGTGTGACCTGGAATGCACAGACCTTTGTGACATGAAATGGAGTGGTAGTGTAGAGCTTTTATTGTTGCTCCCCTGGTTTGGCAGTGAGTACCCATGGAACATTTTGGACAAATTTCTGGATTATCCAACAGTTGTCATAACCAGTTCTGATGAATGTATACCATACATAATTGATCAGTAAGATTGTCACCTCTGTTCATATCTGATGTAGCTTACTCATATTCCTGTTTGCAGCAATTTCTCTCTTACACCTAATACCCACTGCCTTGTACTAATACAATTGATTGCTAACACTGAAGCTTTTGCATTACTTTCTGTGGCTGACTTACACTTTTGTGACATTCAGCATAAGAACTTCCTCCATGCTTTTTGGATTTCAGTGTCTTTCTATATGATAATATAGACATGTCAAGTCAAATTTGGGTTAGGGTCTGTACAAAGTCTTT